>CM061140.1:134999798-135599798 GCA_030789695.1 Scilla litardierei | reverse complement strand
TGCGTTTAATTGTGATCGCACACAATTTATACGCCCCTGGAACCTATATTTAACTACCGATTGACTATAACATTAAGTCAGCTCCAAAAACAACATTTTCCTAAGCTTCCATCATAATTCGAGAATTTTCGCAACCATCTCAGAAACCCACAATCACAGAAATTTAAGCCAATCTCAATCAAATTTAATTCCAACAGAAAACGCAATTTCCGAGACATTCATTAAAACAACGGATTCATAAAGATGAACCGTAATATGTTTATCAAATAAACTTTGAGTGTTGAACACTCAATCATTATTTTCACTTGGAGGAATGAAACATTTTATTCAACTAAAATTGAGTATCAGCTCCGTCTTGATCATGTCTCTTGAAGTCTTTGAACGGCCCCAGCAGTAACGATTGCTCAGATTGCCAACCGTCCTCCGCACTTCTCCCAATCTTCGCTTCATATCAGCCACATGTATACATTACACAGATGTCTCAGTATCTCATACTTATGTGATTGGAAATAATTACGCTTTATTGAATTTAATTTGTTGTACCTGAGGTAGAGGCATCAGCATGCCCCTTCTTCTTCTATGCAAGATAGATCTTACAGTTCCTCTTCCAGTGGCCAATCTTATGGCAATGGAAACACTCAGATTTTGACGGGGCCCCTTTGGTCTTTTTCTTCCCTTTCTTCGCCTTGGCAGGTTGCGGGACCTGCCTCTTCTTACCCTTGCCTTTCGGCTGGTCGGAAGAAGCAGAGCCAACAACCAATGCAGTCAGCTTCTTCTCAATCTCCTCAAACTGCCTAAGCATATTGAGGAGACCAGGAAGATCCATTTCAAGACTGTTCATTATAAAACCAGTGATGAAAGGCTTAAATTCAGGAGTTAAAGACTTAAGGATAATGTCCACGGACATCTCATTGTCCATGACAAATCCTAACTGGGCGGCGTCCTCTACGTACCCAATCATCTTAATAACATGATCATGTACGGGCCATGCCTCCATCTTTGTGCCCCAGAGGTTGCTGGTGGCTTCGAACGTGTCAGCTCTAGATCGCTTGCCGTATAACTCTTATGCATTCAGAAGCATACTTTGAACATCCATATGTTCATGCTTCCTCTGCAGTTTGTTACTCATCGAAGCCAGAGTAAGGCACATGGCCTTCTCTTCATCCCTCTAGTATAGCTTATAGGCTTCTTTTTCCTCGAAGGTCGAATCTTCATCGGGCTTCTCCGGAGCGTCCTCGAACAGTACGTATCCAATCCCGGCTAGGGAAAGGACCAACTTAATATTCCTAAGCCAGTCTTTGTAGTTCATTCCATCGAGCACGTTCTTCTCTACCATATATCTAAGACCCAAATCCATTCTGCATTTTATAGATACTTTAGTCAGTATATGTTCGTAGTATAGTTTTAATGGTTTTTAATAAAACTATATTCTCCCATTAAATTTATTAAAGCCATAATAATAAACAATTTATTATAAAATAACATTTGTGAGAGAGGGATCCGACTACCTTGAGTCTGACAACCTTGAGTGTATCTCAACAAGTTTTCAGACTCTGCAGTCGGTAGACGAACTCGTCGTCAATCATATTAAATATGATTCCCTATCGATTTTACCCCGAGTTTTTTGTGATCATGAGTGTGCTCAACCGGATCACAATGGCTAGCCTAGTGATCACTCCATATTTTACACCTTTTTTCTGCATGTTTGCATGCCATTTTGATCGCTCGAATCGCGTTTTTCACGACTATTCGACAATATTGCGATGCTTTTCACGATATCTTGTTTTTGTCGAATTTCAGGAGATTTGGAGCGATTTGGAGTGATTCTGAGATGCACCCACTCCGGAGTGTCACCCGTGACTCTTTCGAGGGGAATTTTGCTATTGGAGAGGAGTGGAAGAAGAAAGAACGTCGTATGGACGAGAGAGCAAAAATACGAAGATTGGGCATTTTCAGCATGTCACTCGGCCGAGTGAAGGAGTCACTCGGCCGACCATCGACAGCCCGCTCGGCCGGCCAGTTCGGACACGCGACAGAATGTGTATCAGCGTGCACTCGACCGACCATCGCCAGCCCACTCGGCCGAACCACGGAGACACCACTCGCCCGAGTGGCATCATGACGACGGTAAGAAAAATCCCAGACTTACTGTAATCCGTCTGTACAGTCCCGAGTTCCGACTCGGCCGAGTGAATAAGTCCCCTCGGCCGAAGCAAAGAAAGTCACTCGGCCGAGTGACTCCCGAGGAGCCGACACCCAAAAGTCTGAAGTTACTGGAATCCGTCAGGGTTTCTCACTCGGCCGAATGACATTTGTCACTCGACCGAGTGAGCCGCGCTGCCTGTAGCGTAAATTGTGATTTTCAGGCTGCGCAGGGGCAATTTTGTCACAATTTTTTGGGCAATTTTGTGGGATATTTAACCCCAGTTTTTAACCTAGTTTAGAGGGCTTTTTCAGAACTTTTTGAAGCTTTTTTTAGATTACTTTTTAGGAGATTAGATTGAGCTTTTTGGAGGGAGACAAAAGTGTTATTTTGTTGGATGCTATTGAATCTGCATTGGTTTGTCTCTCTCTCTATTAAAAACCTCATTTTTTTATTGATATATTGTCTATTGCCATGAATTCCATTGATATTTTTATTGAATTTCCATTGAATTGCATTATGAATTGTGAGTAGTTTTATCGTCTTAGGGCGTAGGGATGAACCCTACGAACCCTATTTCTAATTTATGATGAATTGGTGAAATTATTGCTAGAATTGATTAGGGTTAGTTTGAGATTGATTTAATACGAATAGCTAGGGATTCATACCGATTGGGATTTGCAAGAGATTGGATCCCAACTCGATAGGAAGCCCTAGAAATTCGAATTGGGTTACAATTGGATTCCTCTGGAATTGGTTTGCAAGAGATTGGACCGAAACTAGGGTTTTCGATTGCAATTCTATACCAATACCTGTTTGCAAGAGATTGGACGGGTAGGAACTATCCTAACATAGGTCGTAGCTTGAGTTTGCACGAGAGTGGGCTCGAGATACGATTGAACGATGATGTTGTTCTTCACGCTAGCTTGCCTAGGTTAGGATTTGCAAGAGATTGGACCCTACCCTAGGTTTACTATAGACCTGTAATAGCGCGAGAGCGTGAGCTTGGTTCTACATTTAGTTGCAACTAGTTCACCTGAATTTCAAGTCTAGCAATTGTGAAACCTACGAATCACAATGATGAGATACGGTTTGTAGCGGGGATTCCCTACCCCTAGGCATCTTTATTAATTTGATATTTCCTTTATACGATTGAACGACTGTGACCGCTTTATTGCGAATATTTCTCGACTGCTCTTATAGCCAGGTGAATTGAAGAAGACACTGTCATTTGCCCTCCTCATCTTCGATACCCGCTCGCCGCTACACCGTGCGCTTGCGGTAAGACTAGCGAGTCGCTCGCCCCGGTTGTGTGTGTATACTACCAGGGCACGATCAAGTTTTTGGTGCCGTTGCCGGGGAGGCGATAGTGTTTGATTCTACCTACCTAGCTATTTTTCATTTTGTTTTGTTATATCTATTTTTATTTTACCCTTCCTTTGTGCTAACTATTTCTTTGAAACTCTATCTTCCCTTGCATGTACACGAGATCCACGGCGGACCGCGAAGAAATACTATACGATCCGGAGATCGAACGTACATTGAGGAGGATTAGAGCGGAGAGGAGACTCGATACGGAAGGGAATTTTATGACCAATCCTGAGACACCCGAAGAATTGGCGGCACGAATGGCGAGGATCATTTCCATTAGAGATAGGCTTCAGCCTAAGACTTCCTCCACGACCTCATCCATAGCTATGCCGGAGTTGGCGGCCGACAAAAATTTCGAATTGAAGACTGGATTAGTAGTTCTGATGCAGCAAGACTCTTTTCATGGGAATTCCCATGAGAACCCTCACTACCACATCCAGCTCTTTTTATCAAAATGTGACACCTTCCAAATGCCGGGCGTCTCCATAGATGCTATTAGACTGCGCCTCTTCCCCTTCACACTAAAGGACAACGCCTTATATTGGTTGAGGACGCAAGCTGAAGGAATCTTCACCACTTGGGATGAATTGGCGAGTGCCTTCGTCGACAAATTTTACCCGCCCTCCAAGACGGTGAAGATAAGAAGTGCTCTCATGTCCTTCAAGCAAGGACCTCAGGAGACTCTCTATAAGGCGTGGGAGTGCTTCAAGGACTTGCAACATCAATGCCCCCATCACAGCATAGAGGATTGGGAGCTTGTCCATAGTTTCTACAATGGACTCCAACCGGGCACAAAACAGATTATTGATGCTACCGCCAACGGAGCCATTTTGTCAAAGACCCCCGATGAAGCTACGGCCTTGCTAGAGGAGATTGCCTCCAACAACCCGCAGTGGGGCGACGAGCGAGGACATTCTTCATCCTCCTTGAAGCCCACGAGTATTTATGAGGCCAAGGCTGTGGCGGAGCTTGCTAGCAAATTTGACTCTCTCCACAAGGTAGTGGAGAGGTTGGAGAAATTCATTACCGAGCCGCAAGGAGCCCCTACTACATCCGCACCAACCAGGGAAGTCTGCGGAACCAACTCTCTGTCTTTTTTACGCATTTCTGTATTAACTGTCACTCGGCCAAGTACTTTTAGTCACTCGACAGAGGGTAACGGATACCCTCCTAGGGTGAAAATTGCCGAGTACCTTATGCCACTCAGCCGAAGGAGTTTTCTCCCTTCGGTCGAGAGAACAAAAGCCACTCGGCCGAGTCGTAAGTGGGAACGAGATTTTTTCGAAATTTATTTTCGTTTACGCACTCGGCCGAGTAACATTGTCACTTGGCCGAGTCGTAACAATTTATATATATGCCGAGGCGCGGGCGCGATTTTCTAAAACCCCAAATTCTTTCATTTTTCACCCGAGCCTCCGCTGTTTCGACTTCCCTCGCCTGCTACTTCGACTTTCCTTGCTCGAATCGCCTCGTCGCCGGCCCCACTCGTCCGACCACCGTCGGCGAGCACCGACTGCCGACGCCCCGACCTCCGGCGAGTACCCTCGCCGCCGGCCGACCGCCTGCAACCCCAATTTTGCCCCTTAGCTCCATTTTCTCCCATTTTTGACGATCCGTACGCCCATTGAGCCCCTAACCCAAATTAACTTCTTTATCTATCTATTATACCCCATCTCCCCCATGTATTTCGAATATTATCCTCTGATATCATTGTTTGATGTGTAGGCTATCTTGGGGGAGCTTTGGGGAGCTTCAGGACGCACTTTTAGCTTCGCGGAGGCGGCACTCTTCGCATGCACTTGCTGATTTGCTCTCACGACGTGTTCAGGTACACTCGTTCCTTTTATTGAGCACGCCGCATTATATTTTTGTTGGGTGAGCACTCGCGGCACACATGCCACCCCGTACTAGGCCACGCACGCGGGGAGCCTCTTCCAAGCGGAAGAGGACCGATGATGCCGGTCCTTCTCATGCTAGGGAGGACTCCCCTCCACCTAGCCCACCACAGCCACCCCCCCACAGCCGCTTCCTGCCGATCCCATCCACGCACAGCCTGTCCCCGCAGATCCTGTCCCACCATCGGCTCTCGCTATTGGGCCGCTGGGGATCACGTTCAGAGACGATGCACAGCACGTCCGATTTGAGCGTATCGCCCAGCGCTCTATAGTGCCCTCTAGGTTCGCACACTTAGCAGACCTTGACCGCCTAGGGGTGCTAGATGGGATGCTCACGTTGTACGACAACGTGGGTTGGTGAGACTTCTTGTCTGTGTCGGCGGACACCTACGTCCGTCCGACACTTGAGGTTCTTAGCTCGATAGCCCGGACCCCTAGAGGATGCACATTCTGCCTGATGGATTGAGAGTGCGAGGTCACTCTCGCCATGCTTCGTGCGTTCTTCCAGTGGCCTGATGTCCCTGTCCCCGACCGAGCCTACGCACCCACTCACATCCCACCGCCGTCTTTTGACACTTCCACGTTCTGGACACAGATCATGGGCTCCCACCATGGCTTTGACCCTAGTAGGGCCAAGGCCTCAGCCATCCTGCACCCCTACCTCCGCATAGCCCAGCGCCTCATGGCGACCACTTTCTTGGCGAGGTACGAGCCTGGGACGATGTCTACGCCTGAGCTCTAAATGCTCTACGCGATGACTCGTCCCAGAGTTCTCGATAGGGGTAGCGATGACCTGGTCCCCGTCGTTGAGATTGATATTGCTAGCTGGTTCTTAGACCGCATCATCATTTCGATGGGCACTTGCTCACCTATTTGTTGCGGCGGTCTGATTACTCTGCTAGCCCTGATGACCGGCGTGGACCTACCTGCTGACCTGCGACGAGCCCCGGGCCCCACTGCATTACCGATAGACGTTATGACCCGGATGAAGATGCTTCGTCCCCACGGCCAGCGGCACTGGGTGTGGTTGCACGGTCCTTTTAGTGCCGATTACATGATCCTCCCAAGCCCCGCTCGGACACATATAGGACCGGCCCACGAGGATTGGATCCCAGCGATGGATCTCCTCATCCCAGATGCCTACGTACTTGAGGCTGAGGGCGCTGAACAGGCACCCCCTACACCCCCTGCACCTCCTGCTGACCCCGTGATCCCTCAGCCTGCACTTTCTGTACCTCCAGGTACTTCTGTCCCCACTTCTGTCAGTGTCGGGAGTACCTTTGCTGAGTCGTCCACCACGCCCACCACGACCCCCACCACTGCTGTGCCTATCTCGGTTCAGCCTATTTCCTCACTTCTTCCCGAGCGTCCACCCACTATCCTTGAGAGCGGCGAGTCTTCCTTCCCTGCCGTCGTGGAGACCCTGTCCGATATGATCTCCGCTGGGGTGTCACCTTTTGGTCCCTACACTTCCTCCCTAGCGGTCGACCTTTCTGTCTCCATCACAGTTGTCCTATCCGAGAGTGTCGTGACGTCTGTCCCTGCTTCTGTGTCACCGACCTCTCTTGATGCCTCGTTGCTGATTTTGTCTTCTACCACTGTTGCTACTGCCTCCTCGTCCCAGCCTGCGTCCCAGCCTCGCACTGAGGCTGGGCATCCACTAGTGAGCACAGCACCCTTCCCGCACTTTCCTGTTGGCCCCATACTCTACACCACCCGTGTCAGACAGCCCCATCCTTCACAGCCTAGACCTGTTCGTGCCTCCGCTCCACCACCCCCTGACACTCTACTTCAGAGCCTTCATGCTCTTGAGGGGGCTGTGAGTGGACTCCGAGGCGACTTTAGGGCTCTCTCTGCCACGGTCGGTTTCGTGCAGTCCCGCATAGCCATGCACCCCGATATTCAGGCTGCCTGAGTCAGATCCTAGCGCGACTGCCTCCGCCACACCCACCTGCCCAGCAGACACCTCCACCACCTCCTCCTCCTCCACCTCCACATCCGCCACAGGACGGAGATGGTGCAGCACCACCAGATTAGGCACACCCTCGATGCCATTGATCTTTTTTGTCGTTATGCTGCCCATTCTCTACTGGTCCTGTCGATATATTTTTGGCCCACCCCTCCTCCCCTCACTATTTTGGTCCCTGTTCCGATTGCATCATTTTATATCCTTTTTGGGAGAGAGGGAGAGTATTTTTGGTGACACATTACCTGCATCACTCTGATCTTTGCATGCATCATTCATATCCGCACCATATTTTTTTTTATTTTTCCTTTTTTGTATCATGCATGCATCCTCACCCACCCCACCTATTTCCTGTCTCTCGGTGTGCCACACTTTGCACATTGAGGACACTGTGCACTTTAGCTTGGGGGAGTGAGTTCTCACACTTTTTGCTTTCATCACCTTTATTTTTAGTTTTTTCACGTTTTTTCCGCTTTTGCACCCATTTTTCATCACTTTTTCTTTTTTTACCATGCATCACGTTTTTCTTATTTTCTTTGTGTGCTGCATTGTAAATAATTCTGTTTTCCTTTATCTTTATTTCTTTCATCTTTTGCTAGAGATGATTTTTCTGTGATGACGATGACGTGGGGTTAGCTTTTCTCTATATGCATGCTAATTTTGTCATGTCATAGCTTTTGTTTCTGATATCATATGCTATGTCCTGTTTTGCATTTAGAAATAGTAACCCACTTCTTTTTCCGTATGAAAATGGATGAAATTCTATTATTAGCTGATGTCTGATGATTCATATGTATGCTATCGTAGAAAACACACCAAGATTCACGCATTGATTGCTTATATCTGGAGTACTGCTTTCTTTTCTCATATCACTTCTTATTGCATGATTTGTACGCTTCACTTCAGGTTGATTGAATGTTTGCTAGCATTGATATATCTGGACTAGTTTGCTTTTTGAGATTAAACTGAGTAGATTAAATTACCCTGCTGAAGTTGTCATGCATGTCCTATAGAGTGAACCGAGAGATACATTTGTTTCTTTCTCCACATATCTTGAACATTATTTCTCTATTTTAAATTCATTGGTGAATCTCCCCCTAGCAATTCTATTATTGGCATCCCCCGTTATTATATCCCATGCTCCAAATTCCCCAAAACCAAAAAGAAAAAAAAATACTTGTATATCCTTCTCTTTTGATTTGGGATCATTTGTGTATATATGTTATTCAAAAAAAGAGAAGAAAAAAGAAGAAAAGAAAAAGAAAAAGATTTGAGAAAAAGAAAAGAAAAGAGAAAAGAAGTTCGAAAACGATCCCATCTCATACCATTTCTCTCTTTCTTCCCTCTTTTGCTTTTATTTTTATTTCTTTGACTTCTGGAGCTTCAAAAGAAACGGGGAATGTAAATATTGTTTTGTTTATGCCACCATGCTTATGGATAAGCTTGGGGGAGAGGATCAAATGTTGTGTGAGAGAGTGACTACTTGACGGTGCATGACAACCTAGGCTAAGTAATATTTTATACTCGGTGAGATTGCTTAAAGTTTTACGAAATCCAGAAATCTACGCTTAGCATTCATTCCACGAAAACCACTCTTTTCTATTCTTACTCTATTATGTGATATCTCTATACTCCTTATAGAAAGCATTCAATTGAAAAGTGTGTGATCTACGATTTTGTATACCGCTTTAGATGCTTCAGACGATGTTAATTCTAGAATTATTCCATTTTTCATGCTATATTGATATTCTTGGGTTTTCTATTTCAAATGCACCATTATACTATGATATCGAGATAAAAGTCTTTGACATGTGTTTTATATTCGATGCGTGCTATATGAGTAAGCAAAACTCACGTCCTGAAAAAAATGATCTAGCAGCCTCCTTCTTCGTTTTCTATTTTGTTTTTCTTTCTATTTTATTTTCCACCTTTCCATCGTTTCTTTTATCTTTATCCACCGGGTTCGCTTTTTACTCATCTTCCTCGAGGACGAGTAAGAGGTAAGCTTGGGGGATTTTGATCACTTCATATTTTACACCTTTTTTCTGCATGTTTGCATGCCATTTTGATCGCTCGAATCACGTTTTTCACGACTATTCGATAATATTGTGATGCTTTTCACGATTTCTTGTTTTTGTCGAATTTCAGGAGATTTGGAGCGATTTGGAGTGATTCTGAGATGCACCCACTCCGGAGTGTCACTCGTGACTCTTTCGAGGGGAATTTTGCTATTGGAGAGGAGTGGAAGAAGAAAGAACGTCGTAGGAGTGACGAGGGAGCAAAAATACGAAGATTGGGCATTTTCAGCATGTCACTCGGCCGAGTGAAGGAGTCACTCGGCCGACCATCGACAGCCCGCTCGGCCGGCCAGTTCGGACACGCGACCGAATGTGTATCAGCGTGCACTCGGTCGACCATCACCAGCCCACTCGGCCGAACCACGGAGACACCACTCGCCCGAGTGGCATTACGACGACGGCAAGAAAAATCCCAGACTTACTGTAATCCGTCTGTACAGTCCCGAGTTCCGACTCGACCGAGTGAATAAGTCCCCTCGGCCGAAGCAAAGAAAGTCACTCGGCCGAGTGACTCCCGAGGAGCCGACCCCCAAAAGTCCGAAGTTACTGGAATCCGTCAGGGTTTCTCACTCGGCCGAATGACATTTGTCACTCGGCCGAATGACATTTGTCACTCGGCCGAGTGAGCCACGCTGCCTGTAGCGTAAATTGCGATTTTCAGGCTGCGCAGGGGAAATTTTGTCACAGTTTTTTAGGCCATTTTGGGGGGTATTTAACCCCAGTTTTTAACCTAGTTTAGAGGGCTTTTTTCAGAACTTTTTGCAGCTTTTTTTAGATTACTTTTTAGGAGATTAGATTGAGCTTTTTGGAGGGAGACAAAAGTGTTATTTTATTGGATGCTATTGAATCTGCATTGGTTTGTCTCTCTCTCTCTATTAAAACCCTCATTTTTATTGATATATTGTCTATTGACATGAATTCCATTGATATTTTTATTGAATTTCCATTGAATTGCATTATGAATTGTGAGTAGTTTTATCATCTTAGGGTGTAGGGATGAACCCTACGAACCCTATTTCTAATTTATGATGAATTGGTGAAATTATTGCTAGAATTGATTAGGGTTAGTTTGGGATTGATTTAATACGAATAGCTAGGGATTCATACCGATTGGGATTTGCAAGAGATTGGATCCCAACTCGATAGGAAGCCCTAGAAATTCGAATTGGGTTACAATTGGATTCCTCTGGAATCGGTTTGCAAGAGATTGGACCGAAACTAGGGTTTTCGATTGCAATTCTATACCAATACCCGTTTGCAAGAGATTGGACGGGTAGGAACTATCCTAACCTGGGTCGTAGCTTGAGTTTGCACGAGAGTGGGCTCGAGATACGATTGAACGATGATGTTGTTCTTCACACTAGCTTGCCTAGGTTAGGGTTTGCAAGAGATTGGACCATACCCTAGGTTTGCTATAGACCGATAATAGCGCAAGAGCGTGAGCTTGGTTCTACATTTAGTTGCAACTAGTTCACCTGAATTTCAAGTCTAGCAATTGTGAAACCTACGAATCACAATGACGAGATACGGTTTGTAGCGGGGATTCCCTACCCCTAGGCGTCTTTATTAATTTGATATTCCCATTATACGATTGAACGACTGTGACCGCTTTATTGCGAATATTTCTCGACTGCTCTTATAGCCAGGTGAATTGAAGAAGACACTGTCATTTGCCCTCATCGTATTCGATACCCGCTCACCGCTACACCGTGCGCTTGTGGTAAGACTAGCGAGTCGCTCGCCCCGGTTGCGTGTGTATACTACCGGGGCACGATCACCTAGTCGGACCCTTGTTTTCGTGTCTAGCCTGACTTGACCCGCCGCTTGGTGTATGCACGACACGTCGGTTTGGGTCAAGACTTAGACTACATTCTTGGTTAGACTTACACCGATGCTCGGAGGATGAGACAACGGTTTTAGTCAGGTCAAGATGTTTATCAAGAAATCGGTTTCTACAAGATTGACATGTCACGGCTTGAGTGTAGCTCAACAACCGTAACACGTTTCTTACAGTTGCCAACTCCTAAAACAAGGAGGGCTACGATTTATCTTGAACAAGATTATTATCGTATTTGACTTAGGTATAGTCGATGGACTTACACAGTCATGAATCGACTCCTTGTGGTCCAGCGGACGCGGCCAGGGAATTGACTAAGCCAGGACCACTTGGTACCCAGACTAGCTAGGTTGGTCTAGCAAACTTAGCCAAGCACATTGAAAGACATCATGATCCATTGAAGGAGTTTTCATCAATCCTATGTTCGTCCAACAATTAAATGGCTTTTAATTAAAAAAACTAGTTAATCCTTATCAACTAGTGGATCCTAAAATTCGAAATTTTATGGATTGGTTGAACAATTTTTATTAAGTCCTTATCAACTATAAGGTTCATCTGTTCAACGTGCTACCCCAATCTAATTAGGATTTTAATAAAACATTTACAACATATTTCAAAAATAGTCTTTTATGAAAATCATCAATTAAACAATTTATTGAAATGATTGATAATCAAAGGGATTACCCTAATCTGGTATTAAGTTTTGATGTTGTTTTGTTTATCAAACATAGCATGTCACTAGTTTATTTAAAATTTCATCTTATAACATTTTAATCATTTAATGGCTCACCTAAAAGGGTTCATGAATACATTATTCAACATGTCCATTAAAATAAAAAAACTAATTTATCCGCATATGTAATGACATATAAAGTGAATTTGCAAGTTAAAATTATCTACATAATAAATAACACGCAAATCTAAAATTTAACAATTAAATTTAAAGATCAAAAATTTAAAGCTTAAAACATTTTTATCACATAAAACTAGGTTTCATAAAATTATCAAATAATTTTAAAAACTAGGCTTTAAAATTTTAATCAAACATTTCTAAGATTAAAATATCTCATACATAATCTAGAAACAGACATGTAATTTTAAAAGAAACTAATTTATCACTTCATCTTATGAAAATAAAATATTTCTTTAACATACATATCCATTAAAGTGATTTTAAAACATTTTTAAAATCATTAGAAATTATTTTAAAAGCTTTCAAATAAACCTTTATGTAACTTAAGAAAATTAAATTTCAAAAATATATCCTTCAGGTACATAAACTTTAAAACTTTTAAATGCTCGGAAAAATTATTATGTGTCATAAAAAAATTTACAAAGCATTTAAACATTAGAGACCCATTTAAAATTACCACATAAAATTAAATCGTCCCAAAAAAAATTTTCGTGTTGCAAAAACAATTTTTAAAACACAAAACGATTTTAAACTAATTTTAAAATAAAGCTAAAATAGTTCGTATGTTAAAATTAAGCAATTTAAAGATTTAAAAATGTCGCTAAAATAGATCTATAGCATAACCGTGGCTCTGATACCACTGTAGGGGTTTTGGCGGACCCTTGGAGCTCGGATCTGTGTCCGTCCTAAGTCGGACGAACCACAGGGGCATAAAAGCGCAGCGGAAAATCAAAAACAAAACTTTTAAGCTAGCTAAACAATTTAGCTTGGCTCTGAGGGAGCCAGAACCTAGCCCGATCTATGCCAACTTGGGGTGGATCTGACCACCCCAAGAGGGATCTATTCTACAGCGACAAAATTAAATCTACACTAAAACTGCTTAACCACATACCTAGAATCTTGGCCCTGGAGTAGGCAAGATGTACCGCACCGTCTTCTGATGCTCCTCGTAGCCGAGCCACCTTGACTCGATCCGCCTGAGCCGCCTCGTACCCTCAAACCGATCCGCCTGAGCTGACTTTCGCCTCCAAGTCAATCACATGCGATAGAAAGTTTCACTTGAGAAGAACCCGCGTCTTAGACGTCTGTATCCGAATCCAAACCCCCGTCGTAGTCTTGCTAGGACTACTCCGGAGAATAGGAAGAGAGAGAGAGAGAGAGAGAGAGAGAGAGAGAGAGAGAGAGAGAGAGAGAGAGAATAGTTTAGTCGTCGATCGAGCTTGCCCTAAAAGTCTGGAGCTACTCGATCGAGGACTTGGTGTATATTTCAATGAAGGGAGTGCACCCCTATTTATATAGGGAGTCGGCACTCCTCCTTTCGTTGCGAACAATGTGGGACTATTGCTAATTTGAAGAAAATTCAATTAAGCTAATTTAGCTTAATTTGAAGTTAGTGAGCTTTTCGTAAAAGCAAAATTCAACTAATTAATTCTCTTCGCTCATTAAACTTTAGACACCAAACAAGCTATCAATCCGAAGGGTTTCGAATGGTGAACGCGTAGGAACCAACGGCGACGAATTTCGACTTTGTTTGACCCCTCAAACAATTGCCCAAAGTTGGGCAAAAAATCAACTTTCGTAGCCATCTTTTGGGGTTTCAAAAAACCCTAAAAATCACTTAAGTTGCGGGCACGCCCGCTAAGCTTAGCGGGCGCGCCCGCCTAAGGTAGGGAGGGTGGGCCGCCCGCCCGCTGGGCAGCGGGCATGCGCCCGCTGCAAGCAGCGGGCGTTAGCCCGTTGCAACAGCGGGCTGCTCCCATTTTGCCCTTGCTGATGGGCTTGTTAGCCCAGTGGGTCTAACCCACCTTGCCTTGGACTGTTTTCACGTTTTTGGGCTCGTTTGAGCTCCCATTTGGACGCGGTTTGAACCTGTGTTTAGATCGGGACGATCCCGTCATCCAGGTAACCCTTTCCAATATATTTTTTCCTATTAAATTTGTCGTAACCAATTTACGACATGTTTAATCTTTGGTTGCATCAAATGCAACATTGTCCCTATTGCTATTACGACTAATTTTCAAACCTAGACTTATGAATATTAACTATTCAATATCATCAAATGATTCTCTCTCAATTAATCTTCCTATTACTAAGACACGAACGCTACTCGGTGTGAGACCCTACAGCCTGACCTTACTACAGGTTGGGGCTCGGAACCCCTAGACGACGATCACCATGAGCAGTAGCTGTCGTCCCTGTTTCAGAATCATCATAACGTGATCGACCCTTTGACAAAAGCATCGTTGGGTTTACATTGGCTATGTCAGTGATGAATGCCGTTAGCTATAGTCCCTTCATCAAGACTGTGTTCCTGTTGGCCTAGGGTATGGTTTACTGTCAACCCTATTAGACAACATTGGTCAGTATACGTCAGTCTTTGTTGTATTCACGTTGTACTTCTTACAACGTACCCCGGCCGAGGATTAACACAAAGATCGTACTGAGCCTGTAACACTAACTTCCTTTTAACGGAAGTGACGAATCCCATCTTAGTCATCTACTCACCTCGAGAGCTTCAAGTGCAATCCAACCTAAGATCTTTCAGCAGGCATAGCCTCGAAGCTAGATCATGGGTCTAGGCTACACCATTCGCTCACAGGTTCGTACAAATGACTTCAGGTCATAAGGACCAGCTTACCTATCATCACCCTAGAGTTATTTAAGACAGTTTAGTTAAAGTTTAACCATTTAATAACTCTAAGTTGGTCGTTCAGTGAACTCATTCTCCAATGAGCACATGTGTCTCGTCTCCGACTTTACCAAGTCGAATGACTATGAGATCATCATTACCCTAAGGTAAGACTAAGACAAAGTGGTCTATCTGATGTGTCGATATCCAGTTCTCGACACATCTATGACCACGAACCGTTTAAGACTTATGTTTCTATTCGGTCGCTTACTTACTCATAATCGAGATCTTATCTAGATATGTAATGACCTAACTATAAGTCTATAGATATTATCTAAGTATATTAATATGTACGATTTTATACTTAGGATAATAGGTACCATATACAGTATGAACAAGACGTATACTTAGGATTAATTGCCTTATGGGCATATATCCTCCTACAGAACTCACACTTGTTGTACTTGGCATACAATTGGTGTCGTCTCAGCATCTCCAAAACCTTCATCAGATGTTCTTTGTGCTCCAGAGCGTCCTTCAAGTAGATGAGGATGTCGTCAATGTAGACAACTACGAACTTGTCCAGATGGTTGTACAGAACCTGGTTCATGAGACTCATGAATACAGCAGGTGCATTAGTCACGCCAAATGGCATCACCAAGAATTCGTAGTGTCCATATCTGGTCCGGAATGCGGTCTTATGGACATCCTCCGTCTTCACCTTCACTTGATGATACCTGGTCTTCAAGTCCAACTTCGAAAATACGCTCGATCCTCCAAGCTGGTCGAAAAGTTCGTCGATGCGGGAGAGAGGATACTTGTTCTTCACCGTCATCTTGTTCAGCTCGCGGTAGTCAAGCACATGCACTGGGATCCGTCCTTCTTCTTTACGAGTAGCACCGGGGCACCCCATGCGGATACACTGGGTCGTGTCCATCCCTTCTGTATGACATCGTCCTGCTGAGCCCTAATCTCTTCAAGCTCAGGCAGTGCCATGCGATAGGGTCCCTTGGATATCGGTTGTGCAACTGGAATTAGATCAATGGTAAATTTGAGGCCGTGATCCAGAGGCAAACCTGAGAGGTCGTCCAGAAATACGTCCAAGAATTCTCGTACTACTTCAGGTTTCTCTTGCTCGACTTCCAGTGCAGTCACCACTGCCTCTGAAAGTATGGCTCGAAACTTCACTGGTCCTTCCGATCTTCTTCCGCAGAGGAATTCAAACTTAGGATGGTTGGGTATTTCGAATTCTACCCTCCTTTGACGACAGCCAATGGTAGCATGAAATGTCCCTAACCAATCCATTCCAAGAACAGCATCAAAGCTTGGCATCTCGATCACCATGAAGTCGACGAAAAGATCTCGTCCACAAATCACTACATAACAGTGAAGGCATTCGCTAGTTATCGGTAGGGAACCGCCAGTGATGTCGACCTTCCAACGAGAAGTCAGAGGTTCAACGGGGATGGCATGTGTGGACTAATCGACTCGCCAAAAAGCAATATGTAACTCCTGAGTCGAATAAAGTGAGGGCGAGTTTACCAGCTACTAAGACGATACATATGGTTACAAGAATCATGTTTAAGCTTACGATTTCTAGATAATAGAATATGATGCTGAATGGGATATCTCTACCTGTGATTACTTGGTCCGTAGCTTCAGGCTCTTCCACCATCATTGTATAAGCTTGGCACCTCGGAAGTGGTGCCTGTTGTCGTGCTTGTTGGAACACTCGCTGCTGAGGAGGGAGTGGTTTTCGTGGCGAAGCAGGTGGTGGTGGTCGTTGCGGAGCATTCCTGGCAAGGGCATTAGCTGGAGCAGGGTTAGCAGGTCGAGGCTTCCTCTCAGGACATTCCCTTGCACTATGCTCCTTCGAGCAGCAGACCAGGCAAAGGTTCAGAAATGACTGACATTCGAACTGAAAGTGTCCTGGCATCCCACAATGATGACACACCTGACGTGGTGGTAGGGCATGCATCTTTAATTGAGTCTGCTGGGTAGGCCGGTACATCTGGTTGGGTGGAGGTCGTCGGTTGGGTCCAGTAGCAGGGGGTTGGTGACCGGCGCCCCGTTTACGGTATGGGCGCGGTGTCGTTTTACCGCAAGTGCACGGTTAGTGTAGGGTGCGGGTATATCGAACACAGGGAGGTGGATGGCTTGAGTGGCGACTAGCCTCGCCTAGGTCGTGTGCTAGCTACGCGGATAGTATCGGTGGAAGTGTAGAAATAAAAGAAAGAAATGAAAAAGACACGAAATGAATCCCCGCTAACACGGGCTAGAGCACTCATGACACTTGGTATTTGACTTGACCCAGGGTGAGACATTGCCCCAAAAGGTGGTACCTAGCGTCCATGGCCCGAAATTCCGGTCGGTGCCAAGCACGCTAGGCCTACCCGGTTCCGGACGGTGGGCATTCCCATGTCCATTAACACCTTCCGCAACCGGGAGCATTAAGGTCACAATGATATCTCCCAACACTTTGTCCAAGCCGCTCCCGCGCTTGAGGACTCGATGTCAACGCTCGGGGCGTGAGCTATGGCTAGGGAGTCAACCGCCAAGTTTATTCCCCCTTGGCCCGACGGTCAGAGGCGGTCTTTCTCCCGCCAATGACAATGAAACACCCCCGCGTAACCCTAATGGCCAAATAGGTCAAATGTGATTTCTAGCAATACATCGAAGTGGATCTTGACAGGACAAGCACCGAACCCCAATCCCCAACACATCTAGTGTGTCGCCATACGAATTGGACCCAGATTGCTAGAAATCCCCATTGACGCATTTCATCGAACACGTGCCATGCAACCAAGTCAAATGAAACAACCAAGCATCAATCCTACCCTAACCCGTATTAGGGTTCATCAAAACTACTCAATGATGAATAACATAAAAACAAACAGCACAAAAGACATATAAACTTTCACCATCAAGCAAAATAAACACAATACAAACAATGGAGAAAAAGAGAGGAAAATACTTATCCTGAGTGAATCGTCAATCCAATACAAGACTTATTGAACAAAAGACCTAATCTAAAACTAACCTAGAACTCACCAGAGAAGGGGGGGCAAAAAGCCCTAAAAACTCCAAAATAATCCCCCCAAGTCGTGCTTCAACTTCCCTTTTAAAAGTCCCCTCAAAACCCAACCGGTTCGGGTCCAAAACTGTCAAAAAAGGCCCACCCGATCGGGTGGAAACTCACCCGATCGGGTGGAATAAACAGAGATCTCAGATTCACAGAAACAGATCTCACCCGGTCGGTTGACAAGTCAACCGATCGGTTGAAGTGAAATTTCAGACAGCAGCCAGTTTCAGCACATAGCTGCGCTCAGAAAATTCCAGAAAAGCCTAGAAAAATCGGATTTGGGCATGCGACCTATCGTTGGAAAGCTAACGACGATGCCGACGCTAGAAAAATAAGAGATCACCCAAACTCCTTCTGGAATGATAGCAGATCTTCAATGAATGAGCAGCAGTGCGCGAAAGGAGACGAAAAGGCCACCCGATCGGTTGAAATGTCAACCGATCGGGGTGAGCGGCTTGTTGCTTCGGCCGTCGCCTTCGGGAGCATCAACCGGGCACAGAGGAGAGCGGGTGGTGTGATCGGGTCGTCCTTCGGAGGAATCGGCTACAGATGAACCGATCGGGTGAAGGTCACCCGATCGGTTGGAATTCAGCTCCATTTTCCCGAGAACTCTGTTGGGATGAACCGGTTGGTTGACTTTGCTCCTCGCTCCAACTTCAGTCCGGGTCGTGCACGCGTGCATCACCCGATCGGTTGGCTGTGTCCAACCGATCGGGTGGGGGCTGAAAAGTGGCAATCTTGGTCGTTTGACCCCCTGGATCACGCGTGACTCCTCCCGTTGCTCCGGGGACTCATAATATCTTCGTTTTATGTCCCAAATGCTAGAAATTCCTGTAAAATACCAAAAACATAGAAAAGTGAAAGAAAACAAGAAAACACGAGAAAACGAATACAAGACGACGGTAAATAACGGAAAAACACGGAAGAAAACGTGCGCAAATATATGAAATATAAACGCACGTCAAAATCCCCCAAGCTGAACTCTTCCTCGTCCTCGAGGAAGACGAGCGAGAGTAGGAGCTCGGAGAGGAAAAATAGAGAGAAAGAGAGAAAAAGAGAACTCAATATCTGTAACGATCAGTTTTCATTGTACGCTGTGACGTGCACGTAGTCTTGTTCGTGCGCGTGTCTATTTTTGACGTTGTCTGTATCCGAACCCTATCGTGTGATATGTCGTTGTGTCCCTCTCTGAGAGTATTAGAATTTTGTGTTGATTTGCAACGTCTTTTCACGGGTCGTTCTTCCGCGAATCGACCTTGGTTGGGGAGACGTAGCGATTATCACTTTTGACAAGAGACGTTTTTATTTTTAATTTCGCTTCTCGTCATCAAAATTGTGATCCGTCTCTCCCATCCCCTTTCTCTCGTCGCCCCGGTCACCCCAGTATTTTTCTTACGATTTTTGGACACCGTTTGATCTATGTGCGCTTTTCGGCCCAACTTATTGTATTTTAAGCCCTAGGTTTCATGGTGTTATATCCCTTAATAATAATATTATTTTAATTACATCTGATTTGTGACCTGGCCCACTTCTAAACCCTTAGCACACAAACCCACGCAAGAAAGAGAGTGTGAAGTTTTTAACTTGGGCTTTTATCAATTTAATTCTTATTTTAACAATTCTTATAGCTTAAGCCCCAACCCAGCTGAGAAGCCCACACCCTAGCCTTCACCCTACACCACGTGCACCTCTCCCTATTAATACTAAACCTAGGACCTAGGTTTTTGTAGCAACCCAAAAAGAAACCCCGCAGCCGGCCCTAGTTTCTCCCTCACTCACGCAAAAACCCCATTCCCCGCTTCTTCCTCCCTTCCTCCGGCCAAGCCCCGACGCCGACGAGCCCCTGACCAACCCCCGACCTTCCTCCCTCCGTTGCTCCTCCGTGCAGTCGCCGGAACCCGCCGGAAACCGCCCCGACCCGCTGTAAAACGCAGCAGCAGCAGCAGCAGGCCTCCGCCGCCGCTGCCGCCGCCGCCGCCGCCGCCCATCGCCGCCGTGGGATCCTGTTGGTCGCCGGAGCACCCCCCAAGCGCCGCAGCCACCCTCGAGCCCACCTGCACCCACAGCTTGAGAATACAGGTTAGCTGATGTTTTTTTATAGGTTGTTAGGGTTTATAATATGTAGGGATGTTGGTTTTAATGAAAGAGAGTACTGTTTTTGGTTACAGGTTAGGATCATTTTTGGGTTAGATGTTAGTATAACCCTACAGCATGTGTTACTACTAATGTAGATGTTAAATTATAATGTTATTAGTAATTATTTTAGTTAAGGTTATTATAATAATTAGAGTTGTTGTTGTTTTTAGTTGAACTGTGTTTCTCCTATCACTATGTCCGTATGCGTATTGGTTGGCTAATACCCATTTCATCATAGATTAGGATTGGTTGTTAGGGTTATAATCATTCAAATTATTTCCTTGCCTGTTGTTCAGTTTTATTGATATGTGTCAGCATATGTTAATTATATCATAATAGCAGCTATTAGTTATTATGTGGGGTTAGTGTTAGTTAGGTTGTTTTACACAGAACTGTGCTTCCTTAAATCATAGAAGAACTGCATGTAACTAGTTCATGAGCTAGGATCCAGAGAACTAGATGTGTTAATTTCTATCACTGCTAATTCCTATAGGTTTATAACTACATTAATAATTAATGTCAAGATATCACAGTAAGTATTTATGCATGTAATATTGGCTTAAAGTTGTTACAGCCACATGTTTTAATTGGCTGTAGATATATCCACCTCGGACCAGTAGGTTGACACCCTTATATGTCAGAATACGCAAGCCTACCTTAGCCTAACTTAACTTAAATGGTTATTGATGAAGTCGGTTCATACACTTTGCTTAAGTTGGAAGCATGTTACCCACTGCTTTTTACAAACATATACCGTTATAGTTATCCATGTAAGTGACTGTTAGCATATGACGTAAGTAATTCAACTAACCGTATGTTATGAGTGTTAGTTTAATAATATGAGGTGAATCCCCTAGGGTAGAAGACCTAAATAAAATAACTAATCAGCTAGCTATGATGGAGTGAACTAATTCAGAGTTCTTATTTTTTTTAATCAAACAGAGCACCAGTCGTCCCATAACGTATCATTTGTCGAGACGAATCCACGTCATCCGACATCACCGAAATCAGGCAAGTGAAACTTGCCAACTTTTCTTTAGGCCATGTCTTTAGGCCAATTCCTCGTACTAGCGTGAAAGAGACTAGATCGTGAAATGATAGCGATCTAGGCGCAACTTTGTGATCTAGCTTGACAACGAAGCTAGATCCGACACATTGCCATATCATTTATGCATTGATATCTGTCATGTTTAAATTCCTTAACTGTACGCATTTGAATTGTTAACTGCCATGCATTGCATTGTACATGTCATCCTAGTTAAACTTGCATCGTAGCACACGCTACACTACTTGTACAATCCATGTTTCCATGTTACCGGCTAGGCACCCGTTATGCGGGCATAACCCTACGCCATCCGTGTTAAAAACACTTCCTGGCTCGTGATCCAGAAGCGAGCATTCCGTGTTCGGGGGTAATGCCCTGGCTCGACACACGTGGAGGGGTAGGGATAAACGGTCACTTGAGTGTAAGGGTTGGCCCGTACAGCCACTCTAGCCAAAGGACGGAATCTCTGTGCACGACGTGATTACATTTCCAGTACTTGTCTTTTACTTGTATAATTGCCATGCCATGTCATTTGTCATTTTATATCCATGTCATACTTTACTTTAGAACTGTTAGGTTGCTTTACTTTTATAGTTTTCTTGCACAAGTCTTTTTAGACTTGCTGACATGTGCCCCTTCTCTTTGGGTGACGCATGTTAGTTGCTGAGCCAGAGACAGTTGCGGAGGGTGACGAGTTCGTGGAGTTCGTGCCTGAGCCCGTTGGTGACGTAGAGTACGAAGATACAGGTGATCAATCTTAGAGATCATCCGTACTTTTTGTTAGCTGTGGTTGTCGGTGAGTAGCACCGTTTTGTTAGTTTCCTTTGGCCATGCTGGGCCTTGTACTTTTGACTCTTTTGTTGCCGGTGGCATTTCTGGTTGTGGACTTTTGTTGGACTATGAGTTGGATGAATGCTTTATTATTCGCCTCTTTTGCTATTATTATTATTGTTGTTCTGAGTCACATTACAGGGACCTGCTACTTCGTTTTATTTGACGCTTAACGGACTTGCGGCTTTGCAGCTTCAAGTCCGTGCGGACCTTCTCACGCTTCGCCTCCATGTTTTTGGGAAGCGGGGCGTGACAGGTTTCTTTGGTGGCCCATGCAGGTCCTTCCAATTTTCTGTGACTGTGACTTAATCAGAATAACAATAAGAATTATAGAAAGTCCAATAAACAAAATTCAACACCGTGCCTTAGGCAGAGAGTCTGATTTGTTTCGTTTTCCTGTGTCAATAGATGGCTGGGAGACGGAATACCCGTGCTGGTGGTGGAGTGCCCCCTCGTGACCAGGAGCCGGATCGGGAGCCCACCAACGGAGAGATCATGCGGATGATGCATCAGATGATGCAGGTGCAGCAGGGCATGCTCCAGAATGCCCAGAATGTTCCGCCTGCTCGAGCAGCGCAGCCTGTCCAGAATGTCCCTCGCTTCGAGCCCGGAGCGAAGCAGTTTCGGGAGCTGGGCCCCGCTTACTTTGATGGGACCGAGGGACCCCTGGCTGCAGATGAGTGGACCCGGAACATGGAAGATAATCTGAAGATGTCGAAGGTCGACCCGACTGGATGGGTTGATCTGGCAAAGCGGCAGCTGAAGGATAACGCGCGGAACTGGTGGGACGCTGAGGAGGAGTTGCTGGAGGAACCAATTTCTTGGGCTACCTTCAAGTCCAGATTTGACGAAGAATATTTTCCTAAGGCCGCCAGGAGGGAGATGGCTCAGCGCTTCATTGACTTGAAGCAGGGGAATTTGACGGTGGATCAGTACCACCAGGAATTCACGAGGCTGAGTCGCTTTGCACCGAAGATGGTGCAGGATGCTGAGGAGAGAGCCCAGAGGTTTCTGCAGGGGCTTTCGTTGGATCTGCAGAGCTATGTCACTTCTTCTGATGCGGAGACTTACCAGAAGGTTCTGATTGCGGCGAAAAGGCAGGAGAGGATTGTGAATCAGAAGAGAGGACAGATTTCTGGCACTGGGAAGAGGCCTATGGAGCAGGCCAGAGCAGTGGTGAGACCGGGGCACGGGCCCAACCAGCCTGTGCAGTTCAAGAGGCCTGGAGGACCTTCTACTTTGAAGACTTGCAACTTCTGTGGCAAGACGGGGCATATCAAGGATCAGTGCCGGAAGATGCTGGGGCAGTGTTTAGTTTGTGGTGATCCTGCGCACACCATGAAGGATTGCCCGAGGTCGAAGCAGCCGTGGAGAGCACCCGTTGCAGCTCAGCCGTTGCAGCAGAGGACACCCGTTCCTGCTGGTCGTGGGGCGCCTCTCGTTCCGCAGAGGCAGGCGTTTCAGCAGGCTGTCCGGCCGAGACGACAGGCGTTTTTGATGACTGCTGCTGAGACTGAGACACTGGATGAGGTTATCGCAGGTAACTTTCTAACTAGCTGTTCCTTTCTTAGTTAGTTGGCTGTTAGATATGGTTAGTTGTTTGCATACGATTGTTTGCTAGAATAGAATTTGGTTGTTAGACTGTCTGTTAGGTGTGATCTTGGTTTGCGCTTTTCCTGCACGAGTTCTCTTCGACTCTGGTGCATCCATGTGTATCATTTCTCGGAGCTTCGTGGAGAGGCATTCCCTGTCGACTTCCTCTCTTCCCAGGAGTTGGAACATCGTCACAGGGAATGGTGTGATTTCGGTGCATCGTGGGTGCAATTCCTGCCCGTTGGTGGTCTGTGGACACGAGCTGTATGCTGACTTTATTGTCCACGACATCATCAACTACGATGCTGTGCTTGGGATGGATTGGCTTGCGAGCTTCTACGCTACGATCGACTGTCGGAGGAAGAAGGTAGTGTTCGAGATTCCTGGACATCCAGTGTTTGAGTTCAGCCGTGGTAGCCGTTCGCTGGGTCCGGTCAGGTTTCGGGCCAAGCCGGTGGAAGATGTGGCTATGCTGATGGAGCAGGATAGACCTGCTGTGGTACGTGAATTTGATGACGTTTTTCCCGAGGAGATGTCTGGACTGCCGCCCGATCGAGCTCTGGAATTTTCTATTGACCTGATTTCAGGAGCGCAGCCCATTTCAAAGGCACCTTATCGTATGGCTCCAGCGGAATTGGAAGAGTTACGGAAGCAACTGGACGAGCTTTTGCAGAAGGGTTACATTAATCCCAGTGTGTCTCCGTGGGGAGCACCGGTCCTGCTGGTAAAGAAGAAGGACGGTTCGCGTCGCATGTGCGTGGATTATCGAGGACTGAATGCGGTGACTGTAAAGAATAAGTACCCATTGCCGCGGATTGATGATATTTTTGATCAGCTCGGAGGATCGAGGGTATTCTCCAAATTGGATCTGAGGAGTGGATATCACCAGCTGAAGGTGAGGAAAGAGGATATTCCGAAGACGGCTTTCAGGACGAAGTATGGTCACTACGAGTTCGTGGTTATGCCTTTTGGTGTGACCAACGCGCCCGCAGTATTTATGAACCTGATGAATCTGATCTTCTATGACTATCTAGATAAGTTTGTCGTTATCTTCATTGACGACATTCTGATCTATTCTAAGTCAGAGGAGGAGCATGCGTCGCACTTGAGGACGGTATTGGAAATTCTGAGGAGGCATCAGTTGTATGCCAAATATTCGAAGTGCGAGTTCTGGCTGGATAGAGTGGCTTTTCTGGGGCATGTGGTGACTGGTGATGGGATTTCAGTGGATCCCGAGAAGATCAAGGCCATCAGAGAGTGGCCGGTTCCACAGTCAGCGACTGAGATCAGGAGTTTTCTTGGGCTAGCAGGGTATTATCGGCGTTTCATTAAGGATTTCTCCCGGATCGCCGAGCCAATGACTAAACTGACGAGGAAGGATATACCGTATGTTTGGTCCGATGCTTGTGAGAAGGCTTTTTCTGTTCTGAAAGAGAGATTGACGACTGCACCGGTTCTAGCAGTGCCTGATCGTAGTGGAGGATTCGAGATCTTTTGTGATGCTTCTGGCAAGGGTCTCGGTTGTGTGTTGCACCAGCATGGGCATGTGGTTGCGTATGCTTCTCGTCAGCTCAAGACTCATGAGAAGAATTACCCGACGCACGACCTGGAGTTAGCAGCAGTCGTGTTTGCACTCAAGATTTGGAGGCACTTCCTGCTGAGTGAGAAGGTGAAGATCTTCACCGATCACAAAAGCTTGAAGTATATTTTCACACAGAAGGAGCTCAACATGCGACAGCGTCGATGGTTGGAGCTCATGGCAGATTATGAGATCGACTTGCAGTACCATCCCGGCAAAGTGAATGTGGTTCCTGATGCGCTGAGCAGACTTCCAGCGGTGATGATGTTGACTGCACAGTGGAGATTGCAGCAGGATTTCTGTGAGTCTGGTATTGAGATTGTACTTCCTGGGGAGGCTTCGTCGTTGATGTGTATGCAGATACAGTCGACGATCGTGGATCGGATCAAGGCAGGTCAGGCTGGAGATTCGAAGCTGAAGAGGATCCGTGAGCAGGTAGAAGCCGGTCTGCGGACTGACTTTCGGATTCATGAGGATGGCTCGCTGAGGTATGGAGCCAGAGTTTGTGTGCCAGCTGGAGATATCAGAGAGGAGTTATTAGTTGAGGCACATAGCTCGCCGTATTCTGTGCATCCTGGTGGCACCAAGATGTATCAGGATCTTCGTCTGAACTATTGGTGGCATGGCATGAAGCGAAGTGTGGCACGGAGCGTTGCCAAGTGTTTGGTCTGTCAGCAGGTTAAGGCGGAGCATCAACGTACGGCAGGGTTGCTACAACCGCTTCCGATTCCGGAGTGGAAGTGGCAACACATCACTATGGACTTCGTGACTGGACTACCTCGGAGTCCGAAGCAGAATGACGCGATTTGGGTGATCGTAGACCGATTGACCAAATCCGCGCACTTTATTCCGTTCCGAGTAGGACAGTCCACTGAGGCGCTGGCGAGGAGATATATGGAGGTAAATCCTTTTACTTTCCATTTTTATTTCCTTTTCCTTGAATAGTTAGTGATGTAACGTGTTCGTGTAGGAGATCGTTCGACTGCATGGAGTCCCTGTGAGTATCGTGTCAGACAGAGACACGAGATTCACATCTCAGTTCTGGCAGAGTCTGCAGAAGAGCTTGGGTACGAGTCTGAGTTTCAGCACGGCGTACCATCCGCAGACAGATGGCCAGTCCGAGAGGACGATCCAGATCTTGGAGGACATGCTAAGGGCGTGCATGTTAGACTTCAAGGGATCTTGGGAGGATCATCTCCATCATGTGGAGTTTGCCTACAATAACAGCTACCAGGCAAGTATTGGCATGGCGCCATTCGCCGCGCTATACGGGAAGAAATGTCGATCGCCACTGAGCTGGGATGACATTGGAGACAGGGAGCTGTTAGGACCAGAGATGATCGTGGAGGCTGTGGATGTTGTGAGGAACATCCGGGAGAAGCTGAGGATTGCCCAGGACCGTTTCAAGCATTGGGCAGATGCTAAACGGAGGCCTTTGGAGTTTCAGCCTGGAGATCACGTCTTCCTGAAGATTTCTCCGAACCGCGGAGTTATCCGATTTGGGAAGAGAGGCAAGCTGAGTCCGAGGTACATTGGGCCATTTGACATCCTGGAGAGAGTTGGAGCTGTGGCTTATCGCTTGGCGTTGCCACCGTCACTGGAGGGAGTTCACGACGTGTTTCACGTATCTCAGTTACGTCGATACGTCAGTGATCCGTCCCATGCTGTGGATTTCTCGGAGATCACGGTTCGTCCGGACCTTACCTATGACCAGCAGCCAGTTGAAATTTTGGATCGACGTCAGAAGCAGCTGCGGAATAAGACTGTCGACTTGGTTCGAGTGCAGTGGCGTCATGGTTCCCCTGGGGAGTCTACCTGGGAGCGTGAGGATGACATGAGAGAGCGCTTCCCGCATCTCTTCCCAAGCCGTGGTTGATGTTGATTCCGAGGACGGAATCATTTCTAAGGTGGGGAGGATGTAACGATCAGTTTTCATTGTACGCTGTGACGTGCACGTAGTCTTGTTCGTGCGCGTGTCTATTTTTGACGTTGTCTGTATCCGAACCCTATCGTGTGATATGTCGTTGTGTCCCTCTCTGAGAGTATTAGAATTTTGTGTTGATTTGCAACGTCTTTTCACGGGTCGTTCTTCCGCGAATCGACCTTGGTTGGGGAGACGTAGCGATTATCACTTTTGACAAGAGACGTTTTTATTTTTAATTTCGCTTCTCGTCATCAAAATTGTGATCCGTCTCTCCCATCCCCTTTCTCTCGTCGCCCCGGTCACCCCAGTATTTTTCTTACGATTTTTGGACACCGTTTGATCTATGTGCGCTTTTCGGCCCAACTTATTGTATTTTAAGCCCTAGGTTTCATGGTGTTATATCCCTTAATAATAATATTATTTTAATTACATCTGATTTGTGACCTGGCCCACTTCTAAACCCTTAGCACACAAACCCACGCAAGAAAGAGAGTGTGAAGTTTTTAACTTGGGCTTTTATCAATTTAATTCTTATTTTAACAATTCTTATAGCTTAAGCCCCAACCCAGCTGAGAAGCCCACACCCTAGCCTTCACCCTACACCACGTGCACCTCTCCCTATTAATACTAAACCTAGGACCTAGGTTTTTGTAGCAACCCAAAAAGAAACCCCGCAGCCGGCCCTAGTTTCTCCCTCACTCACGCAAAAACCCCATTCCCCGCTTCTTCCTCCCTTCCTCCGGCCAAGCCCCGACGCCGACGAGCCCCTGACCAACCCCCGACCTTCCTCCCTCCGTTGCTCCTCCGTGCAGTCGCCGGAACCCGCCGGAAACCGCCCCGACCCGCTGTAAAACGCAGCAGCAGCAGCAGCAGGCCTCCGCCGCCGCTGCCGCCGCCGCCGCCGCCGCCCATCGCCGCCGTGGGATCCTGTTGGTCGCCGGAGCACCCCCCAAGCGCCGCAGCCACCCTCGAGCCCACCTGCACCCACAGCTTGAGAATACAGGTTAGCTGATGTTTTTTTATAGGTTGTTAGGGTTTATAATATGTAGGGATGTTGGTTTTAATGAAAGAGAGTACTGTTTTTGGTTACAGGTTAGGATCATTTTTGGGTTAGATGTTAGTATAACCCTACAGCATGTGTTACTACTAATGTAGATGTTAAATTATAATGTTATTAGTAATTATTTTAGTTAAGGTTATTATAATAATTAGAGTTGTTGTTGTTTTTAGTTGAACTGTGTTTCTCCTATCACTATGTCCGTATGCGTATTGGTTGGCTAATACCCATTTCATCATAGATTAGGATTGGTTGTTAGGGTTATAATCATTCAAATTATTTCCTTGCCTGTTGTTCAGTTTTATTGATATGTGTCAGCATATGTTAATTATATCATAATAGCAGCTATTAGTTATTATGTGGGGTTAGTGTTAGTTAGGTTGTTTTACACAGAACTGTGCTTCCTTAAATCATAGAAGAACTGCATGTAACTAGTTCATGAGCTAGGATCCAGAGAACTAGATGTGTTAATTTCTATCACTGCTAATTCCTATAGGTTTATAACTACATTAATAATTAATGTCAAGATATCACAGTAAGTATTTATGCATGTAATATTGGCTTAAAGTTGTTACAGCCACATGTTTTAATTGGCTGTAGATATATCCACCTCGGACCAGTAGGTTGACACCCTTATATGTCAGAATACGCAAGCCTACCTTAGCCTAACTTAACTTAAATGGTTATTGATGAAGTCGGTTCATACACTTTGCTTAAGTTGGAAGCATGTTACCCACTGCTTTTTACAAACATATACCGTTATAGTTATCCATGTAAGTGACTGTTAGCATATGACGTAAGTAATTCAACTAACCGTATGTTATGAGTGTTAGTTTAATAATATGAGGTGAATCCCCTAGGGTAGAAGACCTAAATAAAATAACTAATCAGCTAGCTATGATGGAGTGAACTAATTCAGAGTTCTTATTTTTTTTAATCAAACAGAGCACCAGTCGTCCCATAACGTATCATTTGTCGAGACGAATCCACGTCATCCGACATCACCGAAATCAGGCAAGTGAAACTTGCCAACTTTTCTTTAGGCCATGTCTTTAGGCCAATTCCTCGTACTAGCGTGAAAGAGACTAGATCGTGAAATGATAGCGATCTAGGCGCAACTTTGTGATCTAGCTTGACAACGAAGCTAGATCCGACACATTGCCATATCATTTATGCATTGATATCTGTCATGTTTAAATTCCTTAACTGTACGCATTTGAATTGTTAACTGCCATGCATTGCATTGTACATGTCATCCTAGTTAAACTTGCATCGTAGCACACGCTACACTACTTGTACAATCCATGTTTCCATGTTACCGGCTAGGCACCCGTTATGCGGGCATAACCCTACGCCATCCGTGTTAAAAACACTTCCTGGCTCGTGATCCAGAAGCGAGCATTCCGTGTTCGGGGGTAATGCCCTGGCTCGACACACGTGGAGGGGTAGGGATAAACGGTCACTTGAGTGTAAGGGTTGGCCCGTACAGCCACTCTAGCCAAAGGACGGAATCTCTGTGCACGACGTGATTACATTTCCAGTACTTGTCTTTTACTTGTATAATTGCCATGCCATGTCATTTGTCATTTTATATCCATGTCATACTTTACTTTAGAACTGTTAGGTTGCTTTACTTTTATAGTTTTCTTGCACAAGTCTTTTTAGACTTGCTGACATGTGCCCCTTCTCTTTGGGTGACGCATGTTAGTTGCTGAGCCAGAGACAGTTGCGGAGGGTGACGAGTTCGTGGAGTTCGTGCCTGAGCCCGTTGGTGACGTAGAGTACGAAGATACAGGTGATCAATCTTAGAGATCATCCGTACTTTTTGTTAGCTGTGGTTGTCGGTGAGTAGCACCGTTTTGTTAGTTTCCTTTGGCCATGCTGGGCCTTGTACTTTTGACTCTTTTGTTGCCGGTGGCATTTCTGGTTGTGGACTTTTGTTGGACTATGAGTTGGATGAATGCTTTATTATTCGCCTCTTTTGCTATTATTATTATTGTTGTTCTGAGTCACATTACAGGGACCTGCTACTTCGTTTTATTTGACGCTTAACGGACTTGCGGCTTTGCAGCTTCAAGTCCGTGCGGACCTTCTCACGCTTCGCCTCCATGTTTTTGGGAAGCGGGGCGTGACAATATCCTAGATCGCCCGTAAGGGCCAACAAAATCAAACACGCCACACGAAGCAAGCATACGACAAAACACAACACTAAACCAAGGAATGTGAGTCCAAACAAGTGTCATGGGACCACGCAGTGAAGCACGAGTGAGTGTGGTCGTGTGCTAGCAGATGGTGTCACTATCTACGATGTGCAATAAAGCTCCATATACACATACCCAAAGAAAGACCCAAATATCGATTCAATTTGAAATTGCGGTGAATATTAGCTCAAGCATGCATGAGAAGAGTATAAGAATAGAAGCATATCATGCATCAGGGACTCCACAGCTAGGGACTAGGAAATCACCACACTATAGCCTAGGTAATCGCTAGAAGGTCCCTATGCCAAGTGTTTTCGAAAACGATGGAGGTTGAGAAGATGTGGAGTAGAACACTCGGTGCAAATTCTCGCCTTCCCCTTATTCACGGCAAGTAGGAAAATATTCACACTGGAATTTTTTTTGGGTTTTGGGTATTTGTACATTTTTTTTTCTTTTCATTTCTCATCTTTTTGGGTTTTTTCTTTTCTTTTCTCCTTTTTTGGATTTTTGGGAATTGGGATATTTACATGTGTACTCTCCCAAGTGGGAGAACGGTACACGACGAGGGGATTTGCACCAAGTAAAATAAAAATGAAATCGGATTCTAAACACTTGGATAAAGGAGATATTTCTCGCTAATCAGAGCATAGGCTAAATGGGTTATCCTAGTCCTTGTTTATGGAATCTCGACACATGCGAATTGAAATATACGATATAAATATTACATGCATATAGAAGCAGATAGTAGAAGCAAATACCGCATATTCAAATCGAAGCATGATAATCTAGGGGTCAACCAAGGATAGGTATATAAAACATAATCACAAGGTAGAAGCACACCAAACAGCTAGGCACGACGCACGACTCACAAAAAGCAAAGTGGACCCGCGATGCATGAAATGCAAGAGGACTCGATATCCTAGGGTTAGTGAATGTGATTATCGAAGCTGTGCAAGGTGCGCGTGTGATTTTTGTGGCAATTCATCATAGGGTTCATCTCTAGGAGAAAAAGATAAAAAGAAAAAAAGAAAAAGAAAAAGAAAAACGCGGAGAAAAACGACTCAAATAACGAAGAAAAAGAGACAAATGACGCACGAAGTGCGATTCCCGCAAGCTGAAGCTTGCATTGTCCTCAATGCAATAGTAGTGAATACGGGAGGGCAATGAAGATGGGGGGAGTTATGCACCGACACAAAAAATGAAAAACACGAAAAACACATGAGCGAAACTAAAAAATAAAGAAAAAGAAACACTCAAATAAAAGGTATAAAACACGACAAAAGAACACCTAGACACAGGCACACAACAACGACACACGAAAACATGCACACAAAAGTCGATTTTCCCCAAGCTGAACATGACAATGCTAGCAAAATGATATGATCAATGTGATGCAGAAATATGCTAGGGGGAAAATCGGAAAAGAAAGAAATCAGAATGCAGGAGAGACAGTCTGCTCGTCCTCCTCGGAAGAGGATGTGGGGTGAAATGATAGAAGGGCACGACATGAAGGGTTATTAAGATGCAAAAGCAAACCCTAGATACGCTCCCCTCGCTAATGAGAGGAGACGAGATTATTCAAACCTAAACTAGAAAGCGGTAAATTTTTACACTACTGGATTAGGATATACCTGAGCATAGGTGGATCCAAGATCTGGAGCGGGGCAGGTAGCTGCTCTAACTACTCCTTCTGTGGCTCCGCCAGAAACGCTGTGCCACGTGTGCCAATGGACCCAAGCAATGCACCTCCAAGCATCCCTTGTAGGTGTCCACCTGTGACCTGCAAAGGACGAGGTGCATTAGTCCATGGCAAGAAATTATTTCCCAAAATAAATGTATCCCAGAGATAATCGTCAACATGAGATGGAAAAATAATAAAAGGGTGATGAATACTCCCTGAGAATGGGTCGCTATCCTCTGTACTAGCGATGACCAAATCCTCGCTCTCCATGAGAAGTGGCTCTCCAGGCAGTGATGCACTGCAACATACCTCAAGGGAAGTAGATCCTGTGTCCTGCGAGAGATATGGCGTGTCAAAAATATATGAGTCTAAAGAAATAGGACGTGAAAAGCGAGACTCAAATGTGGAGTGAGAGTGAGTATGAAAATCTCCCTGAATAGGGGCAATATGCTCAAGTAGATGCTCAGCCACAGAAGAAGTGGAGACGACGGTAAAGGTAGATGTGACTCAGGCTCCATGGAGTGGATGATCGTGTCCAAGCCCTCATGCACATCCTCCTCGACGATATGCTCATGCTCCTCCATCTGCCCGATGTCCTGAATGACATCCTCATAGTTGACCACCGACCAAGGACGAAGCTGTGACAGAAATGGCTGTGGAGGTGGATGTTGAGCGGACCCCTCGTGTGTGGTCGTGGTGTCCTCGTCCTCATGCACATCCTCCTCGAAGGTATGCATAATCTCTGTAAACTCCTCAGTGCTCTCATAGGACTCATGTGGGGTATCCAAATCAAGACAAGAAATCTCTCCCACAGATCCTAAATAAATCTCCACATCCTCACTATCATCATCAAAAAATGCTCCGTCATCCAAGTGGTAGTGATGGAAAAATGGGGTATCGGCTTGAGATGTGTCTATGGTGGCCGATGGCATGGTGGTCTCAACCATGAAAGTGGGTATATCCTCTCCTTCATCCCCTCTCCTCGGTGTCGGCTCGGTGATTGGTACCATCAAGTTTTGTAATATTTTGCCTTGGTTAAACATGGCACTTTCAAGGAGAGACACGAGACTTGATTCTTCTTGTGTTTGTGGAGGGGTATAAGGTTGAGGTAATGGATGGGAGGTGTTTGGGCTAAGGTTGTGGGAAAATGTTTGGCCTTGGAATGGGGGGAGGCTCTCAAGCGTAAATAGGCAATCATAATACACGTGCCCCGCCATCCCACAAGTCTCAGAAACCACAACTGGATAAGGATCGTATCCTCCCATCTGAGCATCAAAATTTGATCTCCACATGGTAATATCAAAGATACCTGGACAACAAAAATAAGAAAACTAGAGAGGAGCGTCAATAGTACAAGAGAATAACAAAAAGATAATATAATGGTGGGGGAAAAATTTCTCGGTTATTGAATATATTTTTTTTTAATTAAAAAAAAAGAAAAAGAAATTTTTTTGTGTTTTTATGCGTAGTCTAATGAACCCAAGCTAAGCTAATATCAAACTGAACGCCTCGCCGGCAACGGCGCCAAAAACTTGACCGGCGCCCCGTTTATGGTATGGGCGCGGTGTCGTTTTACCGCAAGTGCACGGTTAGTGTAGGGTGAGGGTATATCGAACACAGTGAGGTGGATGGCTTGAGTGGCTACTAGCCTCGCCTAGGTCGTGTGCTAGCTACGCGGATAGTATCGGTGGAAGTGTAGAAATAAAAGAAAGAAATGAAAAAGACACGAAATGAATCCCCGCTAACACAGGCTAGAGCACTCATGACACTTGGTATTTGACTTGACCCAGGGTGAGACATTGCCCCAAAAGGTGGTACTTAGCATCCATGGCCCGATATTCCGGTCGGTGCCAAGCACGCTAGGCCTACCCGGTTCCGGACGGTGGGCATTCCCATGTCCATTAACACCTTCCGCAACCGGGAGCATTAAGGTCACAATGATATCTCCCAACACTTCATCCAAGCCGCTCCCGCGCTCGAGGACTCGATGTCAACGCTCGGGGCATGAGCTATGGCTAGGGAGTCAACCGCCAAGTTTATTCCCCCTTGGCCCGACGGTCAGAGGCGGTCTTTCTCCTGCCAATGACAATGAAACACCCCCGCGTAACCCTAATGGCCAAATAGGTCAAATGTGATTTCTAGCAATACATCGAAGCGGATCTTGACAGGACAAGCACCGGACCCCAATCCCCAACACATCTAGTGTGTCGCTATACGAATTGGACCCAGATTGCTAGAAATCCCCATTGACGCATTTCATCGAACACGTGCCATGCAACCAAGTCAAATGAAACAACCAAGCATCAATCCTACCCTAACCCGTATTAGGGTTCATCAAAACTACTCAATGATGAATAACATAAAAACAAACAGCACAAAAGACATATAAACTTTCACCATCAAGCAAAATAAACACAATACAAACAATGGAGAAAAAGAGAGGAAAATACTTATCTTGAGTGAATCGTCAATCCAATACAAGACTTATTGAACAAAAGACCTAATCTAAAACTAACCTAGAACTCACCAGAGAAGGGGGGGCAAAAAGCCCTAAAAACTCCAGAATAATCCCCCCAAGTCGTGCTTCAACTTCCCTTTTAAAAGCCCCCTCAAAACCCAACCGGTTCGGGTCCAAAACTGTCAAAAAAGGCCCACCCGATCGGGTGGAAACTTACCCGATCGGGTGGAAACTTACCCGATCGGGTGGAATAAACAGAGATCTCAGATTCACAGAAACAGATCTCACCCGGTCGGTTGACAAGTCAACCGATCGGTTGAAGTGAAATTTCAGACAGCAGCCAATTTCAGCACATAGCTGCGCTCAGAAAATTCCAGAAAAGCCTAGAAAAATCGGATTTGGGCAAACGACCTATCGTTGGAAAGCTAACGACGATGCCGACGCTAGAAAAATAAGAGATCACCCAAAATCCTTCTGGAATTATAGCAGATCTTCAATGAATGAGCAGCAGTGCGCGAAAGGAGACGAAAAGGCCACCCGATCGGTTGAAATGTCAACCGATCGGGTGAGCGGCTTGTTGCTTCGGCCGTCGCCTTCGGGAGCATCAACCGGGCACAGAGGAGAGCGGGTGGTGTGATCGGGTCGTCCTTCGGAGGAATCGGCTACAGATGAACCGATCGGGTGAAGGTCACCCGATCGGTTGGAATTCAGCTCCATTTTCCCGAGAACTCTGTTGGGATGAACCGGTCGGCAAACCGGTCGGTTGACTTTGCTCCTCGCTCCAACTTCAGTCCGGGTCGTGCACGCGTGCATCACCCAATCGGTTGGTTGTGTCCAACCGATCGGGTGGGGGCTGAAAAGTGGCAATCTTGGTCGTTTGACCCCCTGGATCACGCGTGACTCCTCCCGTTGCTCCGGGGACTCATAATATCTTCGTTTTATGTCACAAATGCTAGAAATTCCTGCAAAATACCAAAAACACAGAAAATTGAAATAAAAAAAGAAAACACGAGAAAACAAATACAAGACGACGGTAAATAACGGAAAAACACGGAAGAAAACGTGCGCAAATATATGAAATATAAACGCACGTCAAAATCCCCCAAGCTGAACTTTTCCTCGTCCTCGAGGAAGACGAGCGAGAGTAGGAGCTCGGAGAGGAAAAATAGAGAGAAAGAGAGAAAAAGAGAACTCAATATCCTATATCGCCCGTAAGGGCCAACAAAATCAAACACGCCACACGAAGCAAGCATACGACAAAACACAACACTAAACCAAGGAATGTGAGTCCAAACAAGTGTCGTGGGACCACGCTGTGAAGCGCGAGTGAGTGTGGTCGTGTGTTAGCAGATGGTGTCACTATCTACGATGTGCAATAAAGCTCCATATACACATACCCAAAGAAAGACCCAAATATCGATTCAATTTGAAATTGCGGTGAATATTAGCTCAAGCATGCATGAGAAGAGTATAAGAATAGAAGCATATCATGCATCAGGGACTCCACAGCTAGGGACTAGGAAATCACCACACTATAGCCTAGGTAATCGCTAGAAGGTCCCTATGCCAAGTGTTTTCGAAAACGATGGAGGTTGAGAAGATGTGGAGTAGAACACTCGGTGCAAATTCTCGCCTTCCCCTTATTCACGGCAAGTAGGAAAATATTCACACTGGAATTTTTTTTGGGTTTTGGGTATTTGTATATTTTTTTTCTTTTCATTTCTCATCTTTTTGGGTTTTTTCTTTTCTTTTCTCATTTTTTGGATTTTTGGGAATTGGGATATTTACATGTGTACTCTCCCAAGTGGGAGAACGGTACACGACGAGGGGATTTGCACCAAGTAAAATAAAAATGAAATCGGATTCTAAACACTTGGACAAAGGAGATATTTCTCGCTAATCAGAGCATAGGCTAAATGGGTTATCCTAGTCCTTGTTTATGGAATCTTGACACATGCGAATTGAAATATACGATATAAATATAGCATGCATATAGAAGCAGATAGTAGAAGCAAATACCGCATATTCAAATCGAAGCATGATAATCTAGGGGTCAACCAAGGATAGGTATATAAAACATAATCACAAGGTAGAAGCACACCAAACAGCTAGGCACGACGCACGACTCACAAAAAGCAAAGTGGACCCGCGATGCATGAAATGCCAGAGGACTCGATATCCTAGGGTTAGTGAATGTGATTATCGAAGCTGTGCAAGGTGCGCGTGTGATTTTCGTGGCAATTCATCATAGGGTTCATCTCTAGGAGAAAAAGATAAAAAGAAAAAAGAAAAAGAAAAAGAAAAACGCGGAGAAATACGACTCAAATAACGAAGAAAAAGAGACAAATGACGCACGAAGTGCGATTCCCCCAAGCTGAAGCTTGCATTGTCCTCAATGCAATAGTAGTGAATACGGGAGGGCAATGAAGATGGGGGGAGTTACGCACCGACAAAAAAAATGAAAAACACGAAAAACACATGAGCGAAACTAAAAAATAAAGAAAAAGAAACACTCAAATAAAAGGTATAAAACACGACAAAAGAACACCTAGACACAGGCACACAACAACGACACACGAAAACATGCACACAAAAGTCGATTTCCCCCAAGCTGAACATGACAATGCTAGCAAAATGATATGATCAATGTGATGCAGAAATATGCTAGGGGGAAAATCGGAAAAGATAGAAATCAGAATGCAGGAGAGACAGTCTGCTCGTCCTCCTCGGAAGAGGATGTGGGGTGAAATGATAGAAGGGCACGACATGAAGGGTTATTAAGATGCAAAAGCAAACCCTAGATACGCTCCCCTCGCTAATGAGAGGAGACGAGATTATTCAAACCTAAACTAGAAAGCGGTAAATTTTTACACTACTGGATTAGGATACACCTGAGCATAGGTGGATCCAAGATCTGGAGCGGGGCAGGTAGCTGCTCTAACTGCTACTTCTGTGGCTCCGCCAGAAGCGATGTGCCACGTGTGCCAATTGACCCAAGCAATGCACCTCCAAGCATCCCTCGTAGGTGTCCACCTGTGACCTGCAAAGGACGAGGTGCATTAGTCCATGGCAAGAAATTATTTCCCAAAATAAATGTATCCCAGAGATAATCGTCAACATGAGATGGAAAAATAATAAAAGGGTGACGAATACTCCCTGAGAATGGGTCGCTATCCTCTGTACTAGCGATGACCAAATCCTCGCTCTCCATAAGAAGTGGCTCTCCAGGTAGTGATGCACCGCAGCATACCTCAAGGGAAGTAGATCCTGTGTCCTGCGAGAGATATGGCGTGTCAAAAATATATGAGTCTAAAGAAATAGGACGTGAAAAGCGAGACTCAAATGTGGAGTGAGAGTGAGTATGAAAATCTCCCTGAATAGGGGCAATATGCTCAAGTAGATGCTCAGCCGCAGAAGAAGTGTAGAGCGACGGTAAAGGTAGATGTGACTCGGGCTCCATGGAGTGGATGATCGTGTCCAAGCCCTCATGCACATCCTCCTCGACGATATGCTCATGCTCCTCCATTTGCCCGATGTCCTGAATGACATCCTCATAGTTGACCACCGACCAAGGAGGAAGCTGTGACAGAGATGGCTGTGGAGGTGGATGTTGAGCGGACCCCTCGTATGTGGTCGTGGTGTCATCGTCCTCACGCACATCCTCCTCGAAGGTATGCATAATCTCTGTAAACTCCTCAATGCTCTCATAGGACTCATGTGGGGTATCCAAATCAAGACAAGAAATCTCTCCCACAGATCCTAGATAAATCTCCACATCCTCACTATCATCATCAAAAAATGCTCCGTCATCCAAGTGGTAGTGATGGAAAAATGGGGTATCGGCTTGAGATGTGTCTATGGTGGCCGATGGTATGGTGGTCTCAACCATGAAAGTGGGTATATCCTCTCCTTCATCCCCTCTCCTCGGTGTCGGCTCGGTGATTGGTACCATCAAGTTTTGTAATATTTTGCCTTGGTTAAACATGGCACTTTCAAGGAGAGACACGAGGCTTGATTCTTCTTGTGTTTGTGGAGGGGTATAAGGTTGAGGAAATGGATGGGAGGTGTTTGGGCTAAGGTTGTGGGAAAATGTTTGGCCTTGGAATGGGGGGAGGCTCTCAAGCATAAATAGGCAATCATAATACACGTGCCCCGCCATCCCACAAGTCTCACAAACCACAACTGGATAAGGATCGTATCCTCCCATCTGAGCATCGAAATTTGATCTCCACATGGTAATATCAAAGATACCTGGACAACAAAAATAAGAAAACTAGAGAGGAGCGTCAATAGTACAAGAGAATAACAAAAAGATAATATAATGGTGGGGGAAAAATTTCTCGGTTATTGAATATATTTTTTTTAAAATAAAAAAAAGAAAAAAATTTTTTTTGTGTTTTTATGCGTAGTCTAATGAACCCAAGCTAAGCTAATATCAAACCGAACGCCTCGCCGGCAACGGCGCCAAAAACTTGACCGGCGCCCCGTTTACGGTATGGGCGCGGTGTCGTTTTACCGCAAGTGCACGGTTAGTGTAGGGTGCGGGTATATCGAACACAGGGAGGTGGATGGCTTGAGTGGCTACTAGCCTCGCCTAGGTCGTGTGCTAGCTACGCGGATAGTATCGGTGGAAGTGTAGAAATAAAAGAAAGAAATGAAAAAGACACGAAATGAATCCCCGCTAACACGGGCTAGAGCACTCATGACACTTGGTATTTGACTTGACCCAGGGTGAGACATTGCTCCAAAAGGTGGTACCTAGCGTCCATGGCCCGATATTCCGGTCGGTGCCAAGCACGCTAGGCCTACCCGGTTCCGGACGGTGGGCATTCCCATGTCCATTAACACCTTCCGCAACCGGGAGCATTAAGGTCACAATGATATCTCCCAACACTTCGTCTAAGCCGCTCCCGCGCTCGAGGACTCGATGTCAACGCTCGGGGCGTGAGCTATGGCTAGGGAGTCAACCGCCAAGTTTATTCCCCCTTGGCCCGACGGTCAGAGGTGGTCTTTCTCCCGCCAATGACAATGAAACACCCCCGCGTAACCCTAATGGCCAAATAGGTCAAATGTGATTTCTAGCAATACATCGAAGCGGATCTTGACAGTACAAGCACCGAACCCCAATCCCCAACACATCTAGTGTGTCGCCATACGAATTGGACCCAGATTGCTAGAAATCCCCATTGACGCATTTCATCGAACACGTGCCATGCAACCAAGTCAAATGAAACAACCAAGCATCAATCCTACCCTAACCCGTATTAGGGTTCATCAAAACTACTCAATGATGAATAACATAAAAACAAACAGCACAAAAGACATATAAACTTTCACCATCAAGCAAAATAAACACAATACAAACAATGGAGAAAAAGAGAGGAAAATACTTATCTTGAGTGAATCGTCAATCCAATACAAGACTTATTGAACAAAAGACCTAATTTAAAACTAACCTAGAACTCACCAGAGAAGGGGGGGCAAAAAGCCCTAAAAACTCCAGAATAATCCCCCCAAGTCGTGCTTCAACTTCCCTTTTAAAAGCCCCCTCAAAACCCAACCGGTTCGGGTCCAAAACTGTCAAAAAAGGCCCACCCGATCGGGTGGAAACTCACCCGATCGGGTGGAATAAACAGAGAGCTCAGATTCACAGAAACAGATCTCACCCGGTCGGTTGACAAGTCAACCGATCGGTTGAAGTGAAATTTCAGACAGCAGCCAGTTTCAGCACATAGCTGCGCTCAGAAAATTCCAGAAAAATCTAGAAAAATCGGATTTGGGCATGCGACCTATCGTTGGAAAGCTAACGACGATGCCGACGCTAGAAAAATAAGAGATCACCCAAAATCCTTCTGGAATGATAGCAGATCTTCAATGAATGAGCAGCAGTGCGCGAAAGGAGACGAAAAGGCCACCCGATCGGTTGAAATGTCAACCGATCGGGTGAGCGGCTTGATGCTTCGGCCGTCGCCTTCGGGAGCATCAACCGGGCACAGAGGAGAGCGGGTGGTGTGATCGGGTCGTCCTTCGGAGGAATCGGCTACAGATGAACCGATCGGGTGAAGGTCACCCGATCGGTTGGAATTCAGCTCCATTTTGCCGAGAACTCTGTTGGGATGAACCGGTTGGCGAACCGGTCGGTTGACTTTGCTCCTCGCTCCAACTTCAGTCCAGGTCGTGCACGCGTGCATCATCCGATCGGTTGGCTGTGTCCAACCGATCGGGTGGGGGCTGAAAAGTGGCAATCTTGGTCGTTTGACCCCCTGGATCACGCGTGACTCCTCCCGTTGCTCCGGGGACTCATAATATCTTCGTTTTATGTCCCAAATGCTAGAAATTCCTGCAAAATACCAAAAACACAGAAAAGTGAAAGAAAACAAGAAAACACGAGAAAACGAATACAAGACGACGGTAAATAACGGAAAAACACGGAAGAAAACGTGCGCAAATATATGAAATATAAACGCACGTCAGTTGGAGGTAGTGGCCTTCAGGAAGGGGCAGCCATCTTATGCATTTATTCTCTCTCAATGAACTCGTGCTCATGAGCTGCAGCTAAAACCTCAGTATGTATGCAGAGTTAACATCCGACCAAGTTCCGTCGGATCTTTATGTTTAGCCCTTGCTTGAAGCATTGAGCTCGGGTCAGAGGGGTGGCAACCATCCGGGAGCAAAATGGCTAAGCATTGTGAATTGAGCATCATACTATTCCACTGAAATGGAACCTTGCTTCAACCCGACGAACTCTGCTTGCGTTCCATCTGAGCTTAGGGTGAGAAGTACTGGGTGTTGAAGTGATCGATGAATGTCGCCGAGTCGATTGGTCGTTGCAGACGACGTTCAGCAGAGTTCCACCAAATCCTAGCTTCGTCAGTCAATTGGGATTTGGCAGTGTCCACCCATGTGTATTCTATGATCTGAGCTGCTCTTAGGTCATCCTCTGTGCTTTACAGCCATTCTTCAGCCTTCAGAGGACCGTCCAAGCCATTCCAGGTCTTTGGACGGAGCGACCTGAATTGTTGTATCTCTCCTCTGTGCTTTTGTTCTCCTCGTATAGCTTGAACCATCTCTTGTATGGCAACATCAGAAATTTGATGCGCAGTGGGAGGTGGTCCGTTATTGGTCTGGTTGCTAGCTCTGGACAGATCAATTCCGTTGGGACTCTTAGAAGTGTTCATGTCCATCGTTTGAGTGTCACACCTACATACATAGGGAAATGTCAGCTTAGTTGAGTATCGTATACAGTACATCCTGATTCTACTATACTGTTCACGAGGTATTTTGCGTGGACCTGCATGGGCCACCAAACTTGTAACGACCCGCTCTCAGGGGGCCGCTACTTATTTGATTTTTAATTGCAGGTCTGTAGTTTACCAGTGAAATCAATATAGTCCCAATCCAAAGATGTACCAATACTCAAATCAGCGAACGTACATTATTACAGTCCGAATTTAAATTACATCAGCAAGTAGCACTCTCTCACCAAATACATAAAAAGGAAGTTCAGAAAGGAAATGCGAAAAGAAAGTACATAATATAACACATACAAACTCAGGAGCCACTTTCTCGATCTGGTCGTCGTCTGCCGGTGCCATAAATGGAACCGTAGGCAAGTCACAACAATTCTAAATATAGAAAAGAAGCAGTGCACAAGTATGACAAAAAGTAATTACGTACAAGTAGACCAGAGTGAAAAGTAAAGTACTGGGCAACAACTGTACACAACTGAGTAGTAAAGGTAAACTGAACTGAAAGAAGAGAACAAAATGTACTGTGATAATGTAAGTGTAAAGCAGGCTAAGCAGGTGAAGCATGCTATTGCTGCAGCTAAAAGTACGATAAGTAAAGTACTAGCGAATGCACAGGTGTAATAGGTAAAGTGCATGTAATGCGTAAAGTAGAGGTGATCGTGCAAACTACACTAGAACTACGTGACTCTAGTCGGAGAGTATAATATGTGACCATCGAGTTCATTTCTTGCCTGGGTGCACTTACCCATACGAATGCCGGAACACATGCAGCGGTACATGTATTTTGCCGAAACAGAGGCAGTGGGATGGGATGTCGAAACACAGGCATCAGTACGGGAAGATGAACTCCAGTCACTCACACACTCTCTTAAACTATGAGTTACCCCAAAACCCGCCAAAGAAGTGTCAAGTGTTATACGGGATGTTCCATACGATGTAACATATGATGCTAGTTAAACCAAGACCACTGGTTGACTTTCTTATTGAAAACCAGAAAGGTGGGAACTCATTTCAAAGCAGACTATGTCAAAGCATAGTGGATGCTAAGAAATTAGAAGATAAAGACAAGTCCAACATTCGGGACATTGGTTCCATGCTTTGAGCATGTGGTGGTTTCGTTAGCACACAATTTACCCAAGTTGATGGATGTGTGTTACAACCACCAAAGTTGAAAGTTGGCAAAGTAATCTGTAGTTAATTACTTTCCTATTAGGTTAGGTCTCTAGTTTGGGTTCAAGTCGAATAGCCGTTCTGAGGCTATAAGTGGTGTTCTAAATTCGTACGAGTACACTTAACTAATTTTCTAAATCTAGAATTTATCATGACTTACCGATTTCGAGGTTGTCGTAGTGAGTCGGGACTAGATCTAGGGATTCCACTGAAGTTGGTGCACAAGAATTGGTACCTGCAAACACAAGAATATTGGTTAAAGAACACGACATTTTCTATCTATATAACTTGATCGTTTTGATTTTATAAATGATTGAAACGGCGTCGAAAAACGTTCAGAATTTTTATATAGGCTAGGTATGAGAAATATAATTCTACTGAAGGAGGAAATATTTATTTGAATCTTCTGGTAATTTTTATAATTTTTAAAAGCTCAAAATGGGTTTAAAAACTAATTTTAATTAGTTATCGTATTTATTCAATAATTTATTCTGGAAGAAATACTTATCGGAAAGTTTCAAGTGAGCTGTCAAAATGACCGTCTCGAAGAGTACTACAACATATAAGTTTCTCATATATCAGTTTACGTGAAAATAACAAGTTATGGATTTTTAAAAGAAAACATCGTATTTAAGTTTTAGGCTTAAAAATTCATTCTGGAAAAACTACTCGTCTGATTGAGAAGAAACAAGTGGCATTGGGTCCAGAACGTCATTTCTGATTTTCTCGAGCTGGTCTTGTATTTTTCCGACCCTTATATAATTTACTATTAATTTTAAACCAATAAAACCCATATTATATGAATATTAATACGTGTTAAATACGGATATTGACATGTGTGTATATTTTATATATCCACGGACGTCTTCTTTGTGTTTTTTTCCGTATTGTCCGCCGTCCCGTATCCACTTGCAGGAGTTTGCTAGTATAGGGGATTCATAACGAAGATATAGTAAGTCCCCGGTGCAACGGAAGGAGTCACGCGTGATCCAGGGGGTCAAACGACCAAGATTGCCACTTTTCAGCCCCCACCCGATCGGTTGGATACAGCCAACCGATCGGGTGATGCACGCTTGCACGACCCGGACAGCAGCTGAAGCAATGTGAGCACCAACCGACCGGTTCGACGACCGGTTCAACCCGACAGACTTCTCAGGAATTTGGAGCTGAATTCCAACCGATCCGGTGATCTTCACCCGATCGGTTCATCTATAGCCGATTCCTCCAAGAGACGACCCGGAGAGCTCACCCGACGGCCAGCTGACCGTGCCAAAACGTCGCAAGTTTCTGTCTTTTGGGCGACGTTTCCAATCGATCGGTTGATCTATCAACCGATCGGTTCACCCGATGACCGCAAGATCCAAACGAAGAGCCGCTTGCACCAACCGATCGTGTCGCGAGAACGGGTGAAGTTTCTGAAGACCGCTGCCGAAGAACGCAGCAGCTCACCCGATCGGTTGATTCTTCAACCGATCGGGTGAAGTCGTTTTCTATATATAACTACCCTAGGTTTTCAGAAACGAGGGCTGTGTATTTTTCTGTCTTTTTTCTCTATTGTGACGGCTGGAATTTTCTTGTTATTTGTAAGTGTTCCGATCTTTATGAAACTTTGATATTATCTTAATTGCATTGCTTCTACTTCATTTCAATCACCTGATTATGATTTCGACGGTCTATTTTCATTTAGATTGCTTTTTAGCTAATATGTGTGAGGAGTTTCCCAATCTGGGATCTTGGTGGAAACCCCTTCGTGGGTTCTCCCTAATGCATCCATAGGACTAGGAAATCGACAGGGAATAGGAATTTATTGGTTACGCGGGGTGTTTCATTGTCATCGGCGGGAAAAAGACAGCCTTTGACCGTTGGGCCAAGGGGGAATAAACTTGGCGGTTGACTCCCTAGCCATAGCTCACGCCCTTAGCGTAGGCATCGAATCCTAGCGCGTGGGAACGGTAGGATGAGATGTTGGGAGTTATCGTTGCGAGCTTAGTGCTCCCAGAGTCGGTCAGTGTTAATGGACATGGGAATACCCATTGACCGAAACCGGGTAGTCCGGTGTATCATCCTGGGCACCGACCGGAATATCGGGCCCATGGGACGCTGGTATCACTCTTAGAAGCAACGTCTCACCACTAAACCCTAATTCCGATCGTTGTCCTATCCGTCGGCCGTATTAACGAGAATCACATGATAGGGTGGAAACCGAAGTCCTAGGTTTCCTTTATTATTGTTTAACCTCGTATCTACAATTTGTGACAAACCATCTATCGATTCGGGCTAGCTCACCCATAGGGTGAACCGGTTCTTTTCTGACACAAGCACAACCACGCCTCCCTGTGTTCGACCCCCAAGCCACACTACAACACCGTGCGCTTGCAGTTATAAATATTTAAATCTGGTATCCCCAATATCATTGCACTTTGCATGCCACACATCTAGGGGACGTCAAGCTTTATGGCACCGTTGCCGGGGAGGCAACGTGCGTGTTATTTTAGGACCTATTGAACCCTTGAGTCTAGCTCACATCCCTATCTCACGATAATTTTCTCATTCTACTTTTTCATTTTTATTTTCTAATTTTTATTTTCTATTTTTATCTGTTTCTATCCCACACTTGCTTCACAGGTGTTTGTTGCTTTTCATGCGCAGGAATACAAGGAGTCTTGACGACTTGATTCCTATTGATCCGGAGATAAACGCCACCCTGAGGCGTATAAACGCAGAGAGGCAGAGAAGAGAAGAGTCTGAAGCCATAGGGGAGAATACCCCACCACCACATAAGTCCCTGTTGTAGTACTCGATGCCATCCATCGGGTCCACTTCCTCCATCCAACATCCTGCTATTACGGCACAGAGCTTCGAGCTTAAGCCGTTGTAACGACTGGTTTTTCATGTATGGATTATTATATATATTATATTATTTGTAGTTTTCCCTTCCTTGTGATTTCCTTTTCCATCTCCGTAGTTTTCTTTTCGCTCGTTTCGTCGTGATTCTCTAGATTCTTCCGTCGGTCGCCGTGTTTGAAGTAAGTCATTCATGACGGACTTCATAACGTCGATATCTTAGAGGTAGAACGAGCCTAGGAGACTTAGGTAACCATCCTGGAGCCTCGCGCTCCATTTTGGAACTTTCAGTGCACATTAGCCGGTATGAGAAGGGGCACTGACCGACTAGATGACGATCCAGTCGGTCAGAAAACCTTCTTGAACCGACTAGTGGGCTTTGAAAATTATTCAGGAGTTACTGTTTATCGTTAGTCGATCTAAGAACGTTGGTCGACCGACTAGGTTACAAACTAGTCGGTCAGCAATACTTCTTTAACCGACTAACTCATTAATTATTTTTGATACCAGTTACTGTTTACTCTTAGTCGGTCTAAGAACGTTCATCGACCGACTAGATGTCAAACTAGTCGGTCAGTAGTTGTTCTTTGACCGACTAACTCTTAGTTCAGGTTTCCGTCAGGAGCTACTGTTTACACTTAGTCGGTCTGCGTTGGTCAACCGACCGACTAGTTCTCAAACTAGTCGGTCAACAGTTGTTCTTTGACCGACTAATCAGTACAGGAAACCCTAGTTTTGTCCTAGCCACCACCAAACCCTATAAATACCCCCCCCCCCAACGTTTTCTTCTTCCTCCTCATGACCTTAAACCCTAATTTCTCCCCCATTGAGCCCTCTACTTCCTCAAACCATTAAACCTTCATCCCAAGCTCATCCTTCATCATCCAAACCCTCTCTTGTCACATCCTACCTTCCATCTTCCTCAAACCTTCATCAAACCCCCAAAATCCACATCGAAACCCATTTCTACAGATTTTTCCCCCATTTCCAGATCTGAGCCGGATCGCTCTTCCGTTGCCGTGGTTGCTCGGCATCGTTCCTCCGCTTCTTCACAGTAATACTCGATTCCTTTAGTTTTAGCATAACCCACATTGACATTGTGAAACCCTAATAAAATGGATTATTAGATGATTAGGATTCTATTAAGAAATCAATTTAGAATCATTGTGCTAATAATTGTTTTGCCCTAACAGTGATCCATCCATAGTTAGCTTGTGTGACGATCTTCATTGCTCGTCAATCCCGGTATCAGGAAAGTGAAACTTGCTATTTTTCGAATTGGGCCATGTCTTAGGCCATTACCTTTCTTTAGCGTAAAAGAGACTAGACAGTGAAAGGATAGCTGTCTGGACGCCTTTGATCTAGCTTGACAACGAAGCTAGATCCGTCACCTTCATCATGCTTGCCAAGTCATGTTTAATTTCCATTAACGGTACGCAATTATCTGTTCATGTCATTGCATAGTGATTATTCATCGTGATTGCGTAGCACACGCTACAATATTATATTCCTGGCTCGTGTTCCAAAAGCGAGCCCTGTAGTTGGAAACCCCAACGCTCGGATACCGGCTAGGTGCACCCCTATGCCAAATACACTTTCTGGCTCGTGATCCAGAAGCGAGCGCAGTTAGTTGGAAACCCCAACGCTCGACACATATGGGTGGGGTAAGAGATATGCGGCCACCTGAGCCCCGAGTTGGCCTGATCCGCCACTCCGGCCAGCAGGCGAAATCTCTAGTGCACAAGTGATTAATAGTGATAAGTGAATCGTGATTAGTGCTTAGTGATTGCTACATCGTGAGTGCGTGATACTCTCTTTTTAAACTGCTGCATCAAACTAAACTGTCATGTCATTGCTTTATATTATAAGTGCTAGGTTGTTAGTTACTTTCAGTTTCCTTGCTCAAGTCTTTAGACTTGCTGACATGTGCCCCTTTTCTCTTTTGGGTGACACATGTTAGACCCCGAGCCAGAGATACTTACTGAGGGTGAGGTGTTTGCGGACGCCGAGCTTGAGCCCGTGTTGGACGAGGACTTCGTGGACACATGCGATCAGTCTTAGGAGCTGTCTGTGTGTTTTTTTAGCTGCTGTAGTTGCCGGTGCGTAGCACCGTTGTTTTGTCTTGTGTTGTGGTTGCGGGCCGGCTTGTGGCCTTAGACTCTTTCGTTATAGCCTGGTGGCTTTTCTGGTTGTTGAACTCTTTGTTTTAGTTGGACAAACTATCTGAGATATGAGATTTTATTTCTGTCTCCTTTTGTTATTATCTTTGTTCTGTTCATGGTTACAGTGACCTGCTTATGATTCATTGACGCTTATCAGGCGTGCGGCTTCACCGCTCCACGCCCGTGCGGACCTTTTCACGTCTTGCCTCCACTTTTGGGAAGCGGGGCGTGACAGCCGTCCTTAGTGACGTGGATCCAGCAGGATCAATTCTCTGGGGCACCCATGGAGAGCCCTATCGAACATCTGGACTCCTTCCTAGAGAAGTGTGACACCTTCCGGATTAATGGTGTCACAACTGAAGCAATCCGTCTGAAGCTATTCCCCTTCTCTCTGCGAGATAAGGCCAAGAAGTGGCTTAGGGGAAAGGACCCGAACACTTCAACACTTGGAAGAAGCTCTCAAACGCCTTTTTGACTAAGTTCTTTCCTCCGGGGAAGACCATGAAGCTGAGGAGTGAGATCTCCTCCTTCTCCCAAGCCAGCCACGAGTCCTTGCATGAAGCTTGGACAAGATATAAAGAAATGCAGCGAAGATGCCCTCATCACGAGCTTCCGAAGTGGCAGATTATAAATCTGTTCTATAACAGATTGAGGAACGACTTGAAGTCTTCGATGGACGTCGCGACTGGGGGCGTCCTTCATGTCTAGAAGTGAAGAAGATGCCAGAAACATATTAGAAAACATGGTATCGAACAATGAGCGGTGGTGCGATGAGTGTGCCATACCCCGATCTGGAGGAATTCATAGAGTCGACGACGTCGACAAATTGTCTAGCAAATTTGATTTGCTATCGACCCAGATCTCAGCGCTGATGGTAGGAGCGGGTGGTGCCAACACCCAACAAATAGCGGCGGTGGAAGCTGAAATCCTGGGAGACTTCGAGGGTGGTGACATTTCACCACCGGTGGATCAAGCGAGCGTGCTTTCCTTCAACCCTACGAGTAATGCACCGTATCCACCTAGGACGAGCTCGAATCCGGTTTATTCTCCAAACAACCAGAACCACCCAAACCTGATCTACCGGGCGTCGTTTCAGCAGCAGCAGCAGCAAGTATATCAGCCGCCTAGGCAATAGCAGCAGCAGTATCAGCAGTCCATGCAGCAACAGCAGCAACAATATCAGCAGCAAAAATATCAGCAGCAACAACAGTATCCCCCGAAGAACCAGCAGCCCGTGCAGCAGTAGCAGCAGCCTTACGTCCAGCAGCGGGTCATCTCCCCGGTTGACTCCCTCTTGACTCAATACATTACCAACCAGGAGAAGATCAACATGAAGCTGGAGATGGGGCAGAGGGCTCTCACTGATCAAGTAACCCAGTTGGGGTTACAGGTGGCGAACCTTCAAAGGTCACAAAATCAATTGCCGCCACAACCGGAAGTCAACCCGAGGGGGGCGAACCAGACGTTGGCACTTACGCACGAGCATACAAATGTGTCCGCCATCATCTTGAGAAGCGGGACACAAATTCCTACAAGAGTGCCCGCCAAGGAACCTGAAGCACCGTTGGTCGTAGAGCGCCCAATTGAAAAAGCTAATGACAACGGCGCTTCGTCACCAAAGACTACGACTCCGGAGGGAGTCCCTGAAGAGGAAAAGAAGAAAGACGAGGAAGGGAGCCTCAAGGTATTTAAACCCGTTGTGCCTTTTCCACAACGACTTGCCCAAGCAAAGATAGACGAAAAATAGGGCACGTTCTTCGCCATGGTCACGGATTTAAGCTTGCAGATCCCTTTCCTTGAAGCCATTGAGATAATTCCGTCCTACGCAAAATTTTTGAAAGATTTGGTGACAAGGGGATCCAGAAAGGAGAAAGTCATACTAACGGCGGAATGCAGCGCTCTCATTCGGAGATCAAATTTGCCCAAGATAAAAGACCCGGGAAGTCTCTCCATCCCTTGTTCAATAGGGGAAGTGAAGATCCATCGGGCGCTCGTGGATTTAGGAGCGAGCATCAGTTTGATGCCCCTGTCACTGTACAGGAGAATAGGGATGGGAGACCTGGAGCCCACGGGTATGACACTTCAATTAGCTGATAGATCGGTTAAATACCCAGTGGAAATAGTAGGCGACCTACCTGTTGATGTTAGTGGAGTGCAAGTGCCGATGGACTTCGTGGTGATGGACATGCCTGAAGACACCCATACACCTATTATCCTTGGACAGCCCTTCATGGTCACCGCCGGTGTGCTAATAGACATGAAGAAAGGGAAGATTTCCCTTAACGTTGGCAACGAAAAGGTCGCGTTTGACTTGGGGTTATCAATGAAGCACCCCAACCCCCGGATGATCCAAGTTGCAATACGCTGGACTTAGAAGAAGAAAGAGCTGTGGAAGCCGAGGCCTGGGAAATTCTTTCAAGAAACCCCCCCCCCCCCCCCCCCCCGATAGCTTGGGGGACTTAGAAGAACAAGTCGGTCTAAAGAAAGCAGAAGTTGCTGAGAAAGCGGGAGCATCACATACGATCCCTCCCGGATTCCAAAAGTCTCCTCTGATGAGGAGAAAAGGGAAGGAGCCCATGGGGCTTACCGGTGATGAGATCTGGATTTGAGTGGCGGGAGACGCCGATATAAGGGAAAAGCCTCCGGATACCATTAACGGAGGGAGGATCGTCGAGCAAGTCTACTTGTCACCACCGACGACATCGAAAGCCACCAATTTAGAATCTGAAGGGATGCCAATCTTAGGGCATCACCCCTGTCCACCTTGAAAATCATCTACGGGCGTCGAGCAAACGACGTTAAACAAAAGCGCTTCATGGGAGGCAACACATGCTCTGAACTTTCATCTTGGTTTTTAGGATTATTTTTAGCTTTATCTTTCCTATTTTGATAAGTAAATCCAGCCACGGGAACTTTTGTCAAGGGACTTAGGCCATTTGTGAATTTTTGCAGGAAACAAGCACTCAACCGATCGGTTGACCACTCAACCGATCGGGTGAGACGTATCAGACAATGGCATGTATCAGCTCTCCAGCGAACCAGTCGGGTGGAGCAAACCAAGACCGATGCATGACCGTGTGAGCTGGGCAGAAGTCTCGAAAAATTTGGGATTTAATCAACCGATCGGTTGATAGAAGCTGTGGTCGTGTGACTGACCGGGTGAGCTGCACTGAATTCTCGGGAAAAATTGTGAAGCGGCCAACCGATCGGTTGAGTTCTCAACCGATCGATTCACCTGTAGCCTCTTTTCAGCAAAATTTTCGACCTAATAATCAACCGATCGGGTGAAATCACACCCGATCGGTTCGACTTAAACCCTATAAATACCCCGACTTCACCCATTCATTTCCTCCTCACCCGAGTTCTATTCTCCTTCGCTGTTTCAACTTCTCCAAGCTCCAACCGGCCTCATTCTTCCCTCAACCGACCACAAACCTCCCTCAATCAATCTCTCCACTCTCTATTTCCTTCTCTCCATCGATCTCTCTCTCTCTCTTTCTCTCTCGCCCTCCCTCTTCGATTTAACCCCATCCAAACCCTAGTTTTCGACCAATACTCCCCCAATTTCGAAAATTTGCTGAAAAGAAACGCCACGGCTTCACACCCCATCTCATTGCGCTGCGTTGGGTGATCAATGAGCAAGGATCTTCATCTCTACTGGGTAACTTCGCTCCTTAGCTCCATTTTCAATTTTACCCTAGTTTAACTATTTTGCTCGATTGCCTGCATCTGTGTGCATTCATCATATCCTGCATTCACTCTCTCACACACTCACATGGCCAAAGATAAAGATAAGGGTAAGGGTATTATGCGTGAGGAGGAGTCTCGCAAGAGACAAAAGACCACACGTCCACCACACTCACGCCCTCCTCCTGCACAGCATGCACAACCCCAACCCATACCCCAACCTCTTATCCAGCTGAGGACCCAATGATGGGCCCGTGTGGCTACCGTTTTAGGAATCAAGAGCAAAAAAGATTTTTATCATAGACTTGATGCATGGGGACACCTATCCACCAAATTTGCCCATGCCCAAATGCTTATCGATCTCGGTGTGTTCACTGAGGTCGAGACCCTCTTCGCCAATTTAGGTTGGATAGCTTTCCTAAACGCCACCGCGGTATCCTACCCCTCCCTCACACTTGAATTTCTATCCTCCCTTAAATGTGAGTCGGGGTCGATCGTCGACTTCCGCGTCTGAAACAAAAGCATCCGCACCCACCTGGATACCATTAATAACATCTTTGGTTTCCCCATTCTTGGACACGACGCTATCCGTCCCTACGGGTATCACCCTGATTTTGACTTCGGTCAATTTTGGTTTTTCCTCACCCTACACGCCTGCTATCCTCGAGGTAAGGCCAAGGCCTTCTCCATCATTCACCCCATATTCCGTCTGGCCCACCGAATCATATCTTGCACATTCTTCACCAGGGACGAGTCAGGTACCGTGACCATCCCTGATCTTTTTATTTTGTGGGCCATGACCTTTGCTTTTGTTCGCGGTGATGACGGGATTTCTTTTAGGGTCCCTACCATTCCCATTCATTCCGGTGCTTGGCTTATGCACAAGCTTCTCTAGATTAGCCGCGCTAGCAAGGGCAAGATTTGTTGCGGGGGCCTTATTACTATCATAGCTACATATCCCCAGTTCAACATCGCGATCCCCCGAGATTTGCTCACTGCCGCAGGACCCACATGTCTAGATCTTGACGTCCTGCGGCATATACACATGATTAAGCCACGCCCCGATGGCCGTTTCACTTTCCACTACGGACACCCCCCAGCTCACTATACCATTCTGCCCAACCCCGCTCACATGACTATCGTTTTGGTGGCAGATTGGACATTTCCTCCCGATCCTGAGTTTCTGGAGGGGATCCGTCTTCCATTCCTTCCCCAGGGCGCACCCAGACCTCCTTCCCCTGCCGCCCACTTAGGCGTGCGGGATATCCCTACGTCCCGGGGAGATTCCGGGGCTGGCCCGAGTAGGGTCATCCCGGCTTCTGTCCCCACCACCGCCATCACCACCTCTCCGGTCCGTATAACCACCTCCTCCTCCTTTCGTCGAGCCGCCTCTACTCGCCTCCATCTCGAGGTTGAGTTAGCTTCATTGCGCGCTACCGCATCCTCTTCCACCTCATTAGTCACATCCTCTTCCATTTTCACTCACCCATGTTTCCTCGCACTTGAGAGGAACGTGGCCGCCAAACTCTGCATTCTCACCCACGTTCACGGACCACCTCCACCCACACCACCACCCTCACCACCACCTTCACCCCCTCGACGATCTTCACCCTCACCTTCACATTCATCCATTCCACCACTTCCTTCACACACACCGTTTCCATTCCCTCCACTTCACCTCCACTCACGACCACTGCCATCACCCCCACAAATCCATCACCGTCCACTTCCCTCACCGCATATGTGCGCCGCAAGAAATTGCAGGTGCGATCTCGATCACTTCCCCCACCATCTTCTCCCCCAGCTACCCATGTACCTCTCTCATCCACCACCGCATTGGTCGCCATTTCACTGCCACTCACGATCACCACCTCCACCCCACCCATTATTCACACCTCCACCACACCCACCCATCCATCACCTCGACCACTTTCTCCACTTCTCCGCACTCCCGTCACCTCTCCCGTCCCATCCCCCACACCTTCTACCGAGGAGGACGAGGATTCGTCCTCTCCTACATTTTGATCTGTTTCTTTCTATTTTGTGATTTTCCTCTTGCATATTTCTGCATTTTCATGATCATATCATTTCGCTAGCATTGTCATGTCTAGCTTAGGGGAAGTCGTCTTCTTTGTGTGTTGTCGTGTGATGTTTTTATGTGTGCTTGTTTATATATGTTGTGTAGTGTGATTTTCTATCTTTTACTTTCTGTTTATATATCGTGTGGTGTGATTTTCTTTATTTTTCAGTTTCGTATGTCTGTTTTTCTTATTTTTCTTTTCCTTTTGAGTCGGTGCGTATTCCCCCCATTTTCATTGCCATCCCGTATTTACTTCTATTGCATTGCGGGCAATGCAAGTTTCAGCTTGGGGGAGTCGCACTTCGTGCGTCGTTTGCGTCTTTTTCTTCGTTTTTGTATCGTTTTCATCGTGTTTTTCTTTTTTCTTCTCATCTTTTGATCTCTTTCTCCTAGAGATGACCCCATATGATGAATTGCCACAAAATCACACACACACCAAGCACGTCTTTGATTTTCACTTTCACTAACCCTAGGAAGCCGAGTCCTCTTGCATTTTATGCATCGTGGGTCCACTTGCTTTTATGTGAGTCGTGTGTCGTGCTTAGCTGTTTGGTGTGCTTCTACTTTGTGATTTTGATTTATATACCTGTCCTAGGAATGACCCCTAGATTATCATGCTTCGATTTGAATATGCGGTATTTGCTTCTCCTGTCTGCTTCTATATGCATGAATATATATATATATATATATATATATATATATATATATATATATATATATATATATATATATATATATATATATATATCGTATGCTTCATTTCGCATGTGTCGGGATTTCACAACTAGGACTAGGATAACCCATTTAGCCTATGCTCTGATTAGCGAAAAAATCTCCTTTGCCTAAGTGTTTAGAATCCAATTTCTTTTTTTTATTTTACTTGGTACAAATCCTCTCGTCGTGTACCGTTCTGCCACTTGGGAGAGTACACATGTATATATCCCAAAAGCCCAAAAATCCAAAAAAAGAGAGAAGAAAAACCCAAAAAGAAAAGAAAAGAGAAAAGAAAGAAAAAAATATGTATAGCCAAAAACCCAAAAAATTACATATATCCAAAACCCAAAAAAAAATCCAGTGTGAATATTTTCCTACCTACCGAGAATAAAGGGAAGGCGAGAGTTTGCACCGAGTGTTCTTCTCCACATCATCTCAACCCCCATCGTTTTCGAAAACACTTGGAATAGGGACCTTCTAGCTATTATCTAGGAAATAGTGTGGTGATTTCCTAGTTCCTAGCTGTGGAGTCACCGATGCATGATACGTTTCTATTCTTATACTCTTCTCATGCATGCTTGAGCTACTATTCGCTGCTTATTCTAAATCGAATCGATATTTGGGTCTTTCCTTGGATTTGTGTATATGGAGCTTATTGTACAATGTAGATAGTGACACCAACTGCTAGCACACGACCACACTCACTCGCGCTTCACCGCGTGGGCCCACGGCACTTGTCTGGACTCGTTTTCTTTGGTTTAGTGTGGTGATTTTTCGTTTGCTCAATTGGTGTGGCGTTTTTGATTTTGTTGGCCCTGACGGGCGATTTAGGATTTTGATTTCTCTTTTTCTCTCTTTCTCTCCGTTTTCTCCCTCCGAGCTCCTACTCTCACTCGTCTTCCTCGAGGACAAGGAATGGTTCAGCTTGGGGGATTTTGACGTGTGTGTATATTTTATATATCCACGCACGTCTTCTTTGTGTTTTTCCTGTAGTTTCTGTCGTCCTATATCCATTTTCTCGTGTTTTCTAGTTTTCTTTCACTTTTCCATGTTTTTGTGTGTTTGCAGGAGTTTTCCAGCATAGGGGACACATAACGAAGATATCGTAAGTCCCCGGAGCAATGGGATGAGTCACGCGTGATCTAGGGGGTCAAACGACCAAGATTGCCACTTTTCAGCCCCCACCCGATCGGTTGGATACAGCCAACCGATCGGGTGATGCACGCTTGCACGACTCGGACAGCAGCTGAAGCAATGTGAGCACCAACTGACCGGTTCGACAACCGGTTCAACTCGATAGACTTCTCGGGAATTTGGAGCTGAATTCCAACCGATCGGGTGATCTTCACCCGATCGGTTCATCTGTAGCCGATTCCTCCAAGAGACGACCCGGAGAGCTCACCCGACGGCCAGCTGACCGTGCCAAAACGTCGCAAGTTTCTGTCTTTTGGGCGACGTTTCCAACCAATCGGTTGATCTATCAACCGATCGGTTCACCCGATGACCGCAAGATCCAAACGACGAGCCGCTTGCGCCAACCGATCGTGTCGCGAGAACGGGTGAAGTTTCTGAATACCACTGCCGAAGAACGCAGCAGCTCACCCGATCGGTTGATTCTTCAACCGATCGGGTGAAGTCATTTTCTATGTATAACTGCCCTAGGTTTTCAGAAACGAGGGATGTGTATTTTTCTGTCTTTTTTCTCTATTGTGACGGCTGGAATTTTCTTGTTATTTGTAAGTGTTCCGATCTTTATGAAACTTTGATATTATCTTAATTGCATTGCTTCTACTTCATTTCAATCACCTGATTATGATTTCAACGGTCTATTTTCATTTAGATTGCTTTTTAGCTAATATGTGTGAGTAGTTTCCCAATCTGGGATCTTGGTGGAAACCCCTTCGTGGGTTCTCCTTAATGCGTCCATAGGACTAGGAAATCGACTGGGAATATGAATTTATTGGTTACACGGGGTGTTTCATTGTCATCTGCAGGAAAAAGACAGCCTTTGACCGTTGGGCCAAGGGGGAATAAACTTGGCGGTTGACTCCCTAGCCATAGCTCACGCCCTTAGCGTAGGCATCGAATCCTAGCGCGTGGGAACGGCAGGAGAGATGTTGGGAGTTATCGTTGCAAGCTTAGTGCTCCCGGATTCGGTCAATGTTAATGGACATGGGAATACCCACTGACCAAAACCGGGTAGTCCGACGTATCATCCTAGGCACCGACCGGAATATCGGGCCCATGGGATGCTGGTATCACTCTTAGAGGCAATGTCTTACCACTAAACCCTAATTCCAATCGTTGTCCTATCCGTCGGTCGTATTAGCGAGAATCACATGATAGGGTGGAAACCGAAGTCCTAGGTTTCCTTTATTATTGTTTAACCTCGTATTTACAATTTTTGACAAACCATCTATCGATTTGGGCTAGCTCACCCATAGGGTGAACCGGTTCCTTTCTGACACAAGCACAACCCCGCCTCCCTGTGTTCGACCCACAAGCCACACTACAACACCATGCCCTTGCGGTTATAAATATTTAAATCTGGTATCCCCAATCTCATTGCACTTTTCATGCCATATATATGTATTTAGTATAAAATACGTTTTTAAAAACACTCAATCTTCCCTCCTTACGTATACATGCAGCGGGGGCGTTCGTTTGCTCAGACGTCGGCGGCGGCAAGGCGGACGGCTGTAGCGACGTTGCAGGCGGTAGAGGAGAGGGCGAAGACAGCGGGGGAGGCAAGCTCAAGTGCTCGGAGGTGGAGGCATCGAAGTTTGAAGAGGTGAGGGAGCTCGTTGGGTAGCAGCGACGTTTGGGTGCCGTGGAGCGGTGGCGGATGCGTCGTGGGCACGGCGACAGGGTGCGGTTTGAGGGGTGGAAGCGGCGATGTGGAGATCGTGGCATAGCTAGGTGCTTACAGCGGCTGTGTGGGTCACGGCGAGGCCCGGTGCTTCGTCGGAGAAGGCGGAGGTGGGCGAAGGGTCGCTGGAAGCGTGTACGGCGCTTGGGGGGTGGCCGGAGCTTGGAGGAGTCAGGCGATGTCGTCGTCGTCGTGCTTAGGCCACACTTCGTCGAAGAGGGGCGGTGGGTTGCTAGGGTTGTGGCGGTGATCGGAGAAGAGCAGGAATCGTTGATCAAGGCGACGGCGTGCGTTCGGGAAGGTAGCGACGGTGGCAGCTTGCCGGCGGCGGGAGGCGAGGATGGGTCGTACGTTACGGAGAGAGGGTGAGCGAGAGTGAGAGGGTGAGGGTTTGTTTTGAGCGGGCTGAGGGGGGATTCGAACGAGAGATGGGTTTGAGTGAGGGTGGGGTTTTCGGGAGAGAGGAGGAGATAGAATAAGCATGGGTTATATTTTGAAGGGGGGTGTTAGTATATATAGTGATTAGTAAATGGCATACTTGTAATTATCTAGGTGGACAAATGGCTGGGTGAGATCCTAAATTTTTTGATCTCACCAGCTAAGGGAGGTGTGTTAAGGGAGTTAGTTGGGGGGTTAGGGTGAAAGTAACTTAGTAAAAGGGTAGTTAGTAAGAGTAAAATGTCATTAGTGATTGTAATTAGTGAAAACAGAGGAATAGAACCCCGTCTTCGCATACGACTCCGAAAAATTACAAAAACATAGCCACGGGATCATATCGTTGTGAGGATCGCGAATACTAGATCCAATTTGGGGTTTGAGCTACTGAGATACTAGTTTTAAGCCAAAACATTTAGGATGCGGGTTTGAAGGTTCTAGGTCGATTTGATTTTAGAAAATTACGAAAATAATATGGGGAGCCCTAAATGATCATAGAATGATATTGTAGTAGTTTGAAAATGTTTTGATAATGTTTATATAGAAAATTAATTCATTAAGCTAAAACAGTAACAATTGAAAATTGAATTATTATAAAATTGTTTAGAGGTATTTGGTAAAATCCGAACTTACCGAAATACACCATAACTAGTTTGATGCTTCAAAATATTTTTTATAATGAATTTTGAAATAATTTTTGATTTAAAACTCCTGACTAACCATTATAAAATACTTTTGAAATATGAAAATACGTTAAATACGTAAATAGATGTATTGACGAATATGGGTCGTTACATGGGTCATGCCCCGCTCGACCAATCTTCCTCTTAAAGACCGCATGACCGAAGTGTTGACCCAAGCTATTTGACCTACTAGAAGGTCAAACGTTCGACCCGCTGTGAGGTCGAACCATAGAGCTGCCAATCCATCTGAGCCACCGACCCTCACGGCCGAGAGTCCAATGCGCTGTTGAGTCCCATAGCTCAGCATACGACCTGTGTAACTTGTGCCAAGTCATATAGGTTGTATCCAAGCGCAGACGAGCTATCTCGGCACAAGATAGCTCAACTGAACAACCAATGACTCGTCATGCTAAAATCGAGCCGACTCCCACAGAATTTAGTTTTGGTCCATGCTCATGTTATTAAAGGTGTCGTAAGGCAAGATGTCCATGAAGCATCGATGTTCATAAAGATCCACTTCACTTAGAAACCTCTCACACTTACTTCCTTACCTACAGAGTCATTGCATTTGTCGGCCAATCCTTAAAGCTCATTGCGAAAGAAAATGATGGTGTGAGCAAGCTTACTGGAAAAGGGAAACTTGGCTCATGGCTTCTAAATGCATGATCTTTGGTGTACATGATCTTCGGATCATAAGGATGGAGTATATGATCTTTTGGATGCATTGTTCTTTTTATATGGAGAGGATGATCTTTTGGATCTCCCCGGATGTAATTTCCAACTAGTAAGCTACCCCTCCTTTGGTCGATATATTGTCATTCTTTTTAAAGCTTGACAGCTTAGCATTGCCTTTCTGGTTCATTGCACTGACCTTATGTGTTGGTATTCCCTGGTTGTGGGTAGAAGTAATGTGTAATGTGAGTCACATGGTGTCTTGGTACTCAGTCACATGATTATATATCATGATGAGGAAAGAGCATGTTGATTGCCATGGTGTTGGGCTTGCACATCATTCATATATCCTTCTATGGTGTGATTTGCCTGGCATTCTCAGTCTTTGGCATGTTCCTTATCTGGATGCTTGGCTTGGCTTCAATTGTTTCATGTTGTTGAAAATAGTTATATTTGGTTCCTGTAGATGATGACGATAACGACATAGTTGGCAAATGATTTTAGATGAGTTGAATTGGTGTTTCTCCCAACGTGGGCTCTGGCTCCTCCGAGGGTCAAGTTAGAAACTAAGAAACATGAGTAATATAACTTTAAGAGATGGAAAATTATGAATAGAATGTGTTAATGCATCTCTTGAAGGGTGGCTTTATATGGATTTGGCTGGATGTTATTTTGATCATTTCTTATATCGGGCCTTCGTTGTGTGGGCAAGGCTTATACGAGCTTTTTGCTAAAATAGACCTGTTACGTCTTAAAGGCCGGCCTAGTTGATAAAGGCCCACTCAAATAACCTATCAACAATCATCATCAATGAGGACCAGTTCACCAAGACTAATAAGAGCTCGCTGAGGCTCAGAGCAGTGCGCCCTTGCGGACCGCCAAGCTTGTCAACCAAGCCCAAGTCGCCAAGTTTGTCAACCAAGCCCAGGTCATGGCCCACCTGGTAGCCCATGTCTATGCTAGCTCGTGCCCAGAGCAGCTCACCCCATAGGAAGCTCGCCCAGATGCCGCTCTCCTACTAGTTCGTCCAAGGAGGAAGATGGCACGCCACTTGCACCACAGCCAGTTTCACTAAAGACCAAGTCTAACAAAAGCGCACCTGGCCGCTTCGCCGCCTGACAGCCTGCTGAAAGCACGCCTAACATTTATGGCTCTGACAGCTTGATTCATCTGACACCGTCTGACACCATTAATACGAAAAATATCTCTGACACCGCTCGCCACCTTATCGCTTCACCACTCGAGTGCCAGCTGGGTTGATTTGACAGCTGACAGGATGGCAAGCAACCGCCTCTCAGCCCTATAAATACACCCTCTCCTCCAATGAGGAGGGGGTTGGCTGATTGGTTGGTGAGTCAAAACCTCTAACATATCTACTTACACACAAGGTCGGATATCTTCCATGTATCCGTGCCTTCCTCATAAGCTCGCCACGCTTTGTCGATCTGTCTTAAGATTGCCAAGTGTGCACGATGCCTATATCATAAGTCACATACTGACTTAAGCATCGGAGGGGCAATGGACAGACAGCCCGCCCAGCCTTTCTTACAAGTTGCTCACCTTGCAAGAAGTTTGCCCTAGCTACCAACGGACGTGCGACCTGCGTCGACCTTCATCGACTGGAGGGCGACCTACTCCGACTGATGGGCGACCTTGAGATCCTCATCTCCCAATCGTCCTCAGATCATGATTAGCCTCGTCTCCCCCAAACTTGTAACCATCGTGCCCTTGGTTCCCCACATCAATACAAATTTCATTGTGTGCGGATCTGACCTGCAACAGGACATGTTTTGGGGTGTTTTCTCACCACAGTTTGGTAGTCTGGAGGGTCGGAGGTCGACGTAGTTGCATGAGACACGTGCGTCCTCCGAGATCGGATAGCGGCACGTTTGCTTGGTCGGGAGTACGCGGATCCGTGCGTCAGTATCCCGATGGGTAGCTTCGGGGGAACGACGCCCCCTCGAGTGGAAAGACGAACGAGCTCGGGATCGAGATCACTTGGCTCCAGTGGATGAAGCGTCGAAGGGTAGCTTCGGCAGGGTGAAGTCTCCTTGACCTACAAAGACGAGAAAGCTCGTCAGGAAGGTCAGACCTTGGTTCCGACCAAGTCCCCTCCGATGCCTAAGTCAGAGCTGATTTGAAGAGTGCTCGATGGGATTGAGTACGATTCGCGGAGAGACCGGTACACTAATCCTCAGGTCGTGCTGTGGAGGAGAAATTTAAGGTGGAAGACAAGGTCCTATGAGGAAGAAAACCTGAGTGTAGAGTATTTAGAATTCGGTCCCTGGTGTATAGTTCTTCAGGCTTCTTATAGGAGTTTTTTCGGCCACGTTCCCTTGACATCCCTCCATCTCGTCCCAAGTACCCACCGCTTTGATCGTCCCTTGATGGGCGATGAAGGTGGGCGTAATGTGGCTCTTGAATGGTGATGAATGTGGATGCAATTCGGGGGAGCGGTTACCTCAACCTACAAGGGTCAGCGGTTTCCTTCGTGTCAGTCTGATGACTCGAGGCATTTGCAGGGCTTTTAGGCCTGGGCCTAATTCCATCTATACACATGAGCTTGGATCATGGGCTCGGCCCGTTCCGTCTTAGCCCGTTTTGGGAGGGTTGTATCAATTGCCCCCATCACTCGGATCGTTCGGATTTTGACGGTTCGGTCCGAGGGATGTGATTTGTGTGGATCTGATGGGCACGTCAGTCGAGGCGACGTATTAAATGAAGGCCATCATGGTGATGCTAGGTTGGAATACTCCTGCCCTTAGGGAACGGGATTTAAAGTGCTACCTTCTACGAGATGTCGCCACGCATCCCCCTTTGAGCGGCTTGGATTCGAAATTGCCTTCCATATAAAACCGTCGGGTTTTAGATTTTTTGTGCTTCCTGATTTGGTTTCTACTCTCTCTTTGTTGGCGAGTTTCTCTTCGTTCCCTTTTTCAACGTTCTCTTCTTCAAACTTCTCAAGGTAATCCCCTTCTCTTGATTTTGCGTTTGGTTTGCTCGATGGGTGATGGTGTTGAGGATAGGAACTCTGCCTTCTCGGCCTGACAGCTCCTCTGAGCCCAGATTTCTCCTTGATAAGGGGAAGGGTCTGTTATTTGAGGATTCGACCCGACGAGGGGATCCTTCTGGAACGGGAGAGTCTGATGTCCCTTTGGCGATCCTCGAGTTGACTTCCACCGTCCTCTATTCCACCGTCGAGAGAATTAGGGCGGAATACCTGTAACGACCCGCTCTCAGGAGGCCATGATCGCTTCCAGATATACACTCAGAAAATAATGTAGCTTTACCGCAAGTGCACAGTTAAGTGGCAAGTGGGTATCGAATCACAGGGAGGACTAATGACAATACTCTATTTTGGTTACTAAGCTATTTGGTGGAAAAGTCGTTTGAGAATGGATGGTGTAACAATCGTTTGAGTAACAATGCAAATTCAATATAATAAAGATATCTAGGGCTAGGGAATCTCCAGTATGGATTTTCAAGTCATTGACGCGAGTTATGAAATACCATGCAATCAAACTCGTGTCAATGTGAACTTGCCGCAACTAATTGGAGAACCAACTCACGTTGTCGCGCTATTGTAGGTCTATAGCATTCTAAACTAGAGCCTCGCTGTCGCACAAGCCTAGTCTAGACTACTAGCATTAAGATCGACAATCTCGTCCAATCCAAACTCAAGCTCGTTGTCGCGCAACATGAGTTCGGATCTAGGTCTTGATAGTTCGTATCCGTTCACTGTCTTGCAACGAATATGAGTATAGGAGAACAATAAAAATGCTAGCTTTGGTCACCGTCGTGCACCAAATCTAGAAAATTTCGATTATGAACCTAAATCAAATAGCTAGGGCTTTCCTTGTATCAAGATCATATGTCGAGCTCACGAGATCCAAGAGAAATCCCTATCTATCCGTAGTAAATCAATCAAGATCTAACCTTTCAATCAAACCTAATGGCATAGCAATTCAATAGATCTCACAATTCAAACATTAGATCTATAGGGTTCATCCCTTTACCCTAGAGCAAAGGAACTACTCACAAATCATATTAGAAATCGATAGAAAAACAAGATCAGTAATGGAATTCATCATGCAATCAAGATTCAATAAGAGATATAGCATAAAAATCAAACCTTGGAAGAGATCAAGACAAACCAACGTCAGCAAAGAAGCTTTCAATAGAAAATTAAGAGCCAATCTTCAATCTCTCGCCAATCCAAAAGCTTAACTATGATTAGAAACTAAGGGAAATAGTTCTAAGAAGTCTATCTGGTCTCCCCTGGGGCTAGAGACAAAACCGGGCTTAAATACATGCCCAAAAGAACCAAAAAGTACAGACCAAACTGCTCTCGCGCCGCCAGAAACCCTAGTTTTCCCGACTGGGCGTCTGTGCCACTCGGCCGAGTGGAAGTATTACTTGGCTGAGTGATAATGCTGACTCGGCCGAGTACGTCAGTCTGCAGATCGTCCAGAAAACAGAGAAGTCGGCTTGGCTCTCTTCGAAATTTTGGCCTCCACTCGTGCGAGTGGAGTTCTTACTCGGCCGAGTGGAATTCACCACTCAGCCGAGTATATTGTGGTACTCAGGCTGGTAGATGTCATCATGTCAGTCTTGCTCGGTCGAGTAGGCTGCGTCACTCGGCTGAGTGAACTGCCTTGCTCGATCGAGTGGCCTGTTTCAGAGCTCATTTCTTCTCCTTTTTGCTTCCTCGTCGATTCCTTCGATGCACTTCTTCTTTCACTCATCCTCCAGTGTCGTTAACTCTCCGATATGATCATGAGCGACGCTCCAACACGCGTGCAAGTCCTCTAGGCTCCAAATTGCACTCAATTGCTACATATCTCCTGAAATCAGACGAAAAACAAGAAATAGTGAAAAGTATCAAAACATCGTCAAATAATCATGAAAATCGCGATATGAGCAATCGAAATGGCAGGAAAATATGCAGGAAAAAGTGTAAAATATGAGCCTATCAGGAAATTACTTATTTGATTTATTCGCAGGTCTACAGTTAACCAGTGAAAACAAAATAGCCACGATGCAGAGATGTACAAAAATACCCAAATAGTGTCCATTTATTACAATCCATTCTGCACAATACACTCCAACAAATATACATGAAAGAAAGGAAGTACATAAGTGAAAGTAACTCTGAAAGCTGCGGTCTCAGGGTCGAACTCTAGCGCTGCCAACTAAGAACATCTATCTCCACTGGTACGTCGTCTGCGGTGTGCCATAAATGGAACCGTAGGTAAGTCACAACAATTCTAAAAATAGAAATAAAAGCAGTGCACAAGCATAAAGCAGGCTAAGTATGGGAACATGCTAAAGAAGTCGCTAAAGAAAAGTGCGACAATTAAAGTAAATACAGTTATGCATACCAGAGCGATAAGAAAAGTACGAGTGGCTACACAAGTGTAATAAGTAACGAGCATGCAAGGTATAAAGTTAAGGTGACTGTACAGAAGTGCATGTAATGCGTAAAGTAAAGACTGTGCAAAAGTAACCACACTAGAACTACATGACTCAAGTCGGAGAGTATAATATGTGACCATCGAGTTCATCTCTTGCCTGGGTGCACTTACCCAGACGAATACCGGAACACAGGCAACGGTACATGTATTTGTCGAAACACAGGCAGCGGTACGGGATGCCGAAACACATGCAGCGGTACGGGAAGATGAACTCCAGTCACTCCCACACACTATCAAACTATGAGTTATCCCAAAACCCCAGTGAAGTGTCAAGTGTTCTACGTACATGTTTCATACAGGATGTTCCACAAGTTGTTCCACAAGATATTCCGTAGGATATTCCACAAGATATTGCACATGATATTACACAAAATAAATTGTTAGCATGGCATGTAGCAGGTGATGTAACTATTTTAACATAAGCAATCATGCACAAGTGTAACAATGTTTCATGCAAAGTTTCAAGTGATAAGTATCATAACATGGTAGACAATGGTGAACTAGACAAGAGAGTGATTACGACGATGAGGAAGTTGAAGTGACTCTTTTGAAGGTATTTACAAACTGTTGATGATTAAGACTTATAACATTGGTCCATGCATACACAGCCAGTCAGGTTTGGCCAAGCAGGTCATTATCCCTGTAAGTAGGGTGATCCAAACTTTGGCGCAAACGATCCTAGACACCGGGTGGCACCAATGTTAAGAACGCCAATAACCACATCTATTCCATCGATTATGTTAACAAAGTAGGATAGTTTCTTATTTACTACGATAGTTAAACCAGGACCACTGGTTGACTTTCTTATTGAAAACCAGAAAGTTAAGCAAGGCGGATGCTAAGAAACTTGAGGATAAAGACGAGTCCAACAAACATGGAATATGAAAATTGTTAGTTTAAGTGAATAGTCGTTCTGTAGTTGCTGGTTTCCCTAGTTACTTAGGTCTCTAGTCATTCGTTCGATCAATAGTTGTTCTGAGACTATTTGTAGCATCCTAAGTTCATACTAATGCACTTGTTTGGATTTCTAAAATTAGAATTAGAGTGACTTACTGTTATCGAGATAGTCGTAGTAAGACGAGGTTGGAGCTAGAGCTTCCAAGGGAGCTGGCGCAGGAGAATCGGTACCTGCAAACATAAGAAATCATTAGTTAAAGACTACGCTATTTTCTATCCATTTTCCTTAATCGTTTCCATTTTCTTATAGCTTAAAGACTCATCAAAATATGTGCTAAGTATTTTTAGATGGGCTAGATGGGAGTAAAATAATTTTATATAGCAAGAAAATATTTTTCTAAGGCTCCTAGGTATTTTTCATAATTTGTAAAAGCTTAAAATCAATTAAAACTAATTAAAAACTAGAAGCTAATTTTTCATTATATTTTTCAAAGATTTTCCTAGGGCAAACCATACGTCGGAATTCTTCTAATAAGGGGTCAAAACGACCGTATTAACTAGTACTACGACATATATTTTTCTCGTACGTTAGTGAAAATTTTAAGATATTGATTTTTAAATAAAAACATCATAATTAGATTTAAAATTTAAAAATTTGCTGAGAGAAAAATACTCGTCTTTTGGTGATGAAACCAGCGCCAATGAGTCCGTTTCGTCGTTTCAGATTTTCTGGGCCTTACTGGGTATTTTCTGACTCTTAGATTATTTACTATTATTTTCGATTAGTAAACCTATATATATGCATATATGTACGCGTATATATACGTATTTAAAAGTAAATGAAAACTATTACAATAAACTTTGAAAATTCATAACTTGAAAACTAAGTATCGGATTGAGACGAAACTGGCGCCTACACGTTCGTGACGAATGCGTGGATTTTCTGGTGGTATCCGTTCATTCGTCCAATACCTATATCAAAAAGTCATTATTCGTATTTATAAAAATAAACTTACATATTATTATATAAACTATGTCTTCGTCTACCCTTTGTTTCGTTTTCATAACTTCTTACGCAAAAGCGCGCGCGTTGATGGTGTAGCAAGGTGGGCTGTCGAGGGGGGGGGGCAGTTTGTAGGGGGTCCACGGAGGCAGGTGGTTGGTCGCTGGCATGGGTGGCACGGCAGCAGCGCCTGGTGGCGATGCTGCGTAGCGACGGCGATGGGCGAAGCGAGGTGACGCGGAGGAGGGCTGTCGAGCTCGGAGAAAGCCGGGGCAGATCTGTGGGCGTAGCGAGGCAGAGCTCAGAGGCAGTGAGAGGGACGACGGCTTGGAGGGAGACCCGTGACGTAGTGGGGGTTTAGGGCTCGCCGGCGTTAAGCCCAAGGAGTGAGCACGAGATGGGCGGTGGTGGAGATCACGGCGAAAAGCTGGTGGAGTCGAGCGGCGCCTCATCGGAACCGGCGACAATGGTGACACGGCTTGGAGAGGGAGCTTGAGCTCGTTCGGGGTTGCATGGGTTTGGACTGTTGAGAAACGAGGGAGGGTGAGCTCGGCTAAACAAAACAGAGGAGGAGGGGTTGATTGGAGTGGGGGAGATGCAGGGGGAGAGTGTTGTTGTTTTTCTTTGAAGGTTTGAAGGAGATGGGTTTTATATGCTTAAGTTTGGTGGGATATCATATAATAATATAATAGCTATTATTATTGGTACTAAAGGGGGAGGTAGGGGTTATTAACCGGTGGGAGAGAGATAGAGGAGGGATGCCTTGTAATGAGGGGAAGTGTGTGAGGCCATTAAACAATGGCAGTGGGGGTTGGTAATTATTTGTGGGGGTTTTCGCACGGGTTCGGCCTCCTAACGAAAGGAAAGGGGGATTGGGTTCAGCTGCGTAGTAAAAAGAGAGGGGGTTGCTGTTAACAAATGGAGAGAGGTAGTTGCTGTTAACAAATGGAGAGGGGTAGCTATTTATAGGGTTAGTGATATAAAGATGAAGTTTAATAGGAGGGGAAAATTGGTGGGAGTTAAATAACCGTAGGATTGGTTAGGGGTTGCCCCAACGTGGAAGGCATGGGTTCGACAGCTAGGCAAGGGTAATTAGGGCTAGTGTAATTAGGTAAATGGTAATTAGCAGTTATTGTAAATTACGATTTTGCCCTTGAGACTAAATGTCTCCGAAAAATTACGAAAACATAGTCACGGGTTCGTATCGTCGCGAGGATCGCGAATACGAGATCTATTTCAGGGTTTGAGCTGCGGAGATACTAGTTTTAGGCCAAAACGTTTAGGATACGGGTTTGCGGGTTTTAGGTCAATTTGATTTCAGAAAATTACGAAATTAATATGGGGACCCCTAAATGATCTTCGAGTCACGTGGTAGAAGTTTGAAAACGTTTTGATGATGTTTATATAGAAATTTAATTCATTCAGCCAAAACAATAATAATTGAAAATGAATTATTATAAAAATTATTTAGAGGCATTCAATGATACTCTAACTTACTGAAATACACCATAACTAGTTTGATGCTTCAAGATATTTTTTATAAAGAATTTTGAAATCATTTTTGGATATAAAATTCCTGACTAACCATTATAAAATACTTTTAAAAAAATGAAAATACGTTAAATACGTAAATATATGCATTGACAAATACGGGTCGTTACAATACCTCTCTCACCCATATGGTGTTCGGGTGCCTTTTGCAGATGAGAGGATCTGTTTTCCCAGGAACTGCAAGGTCGGGGTATATGTTGAGATGTTCCAGATGGGGCTTCGCTTTCCTATCCACCCCTTCAACATTCGGGTCCTTTAATTTTTGAAGGTGGCTTTGTGCCAACTGACCTCGTACTCGATCCTAGCTCTGGTCGGCTTCATCATGATCTGCCACATGCATGAGTTGGAGCCGACCTTACCGCTCTTCTTCTACCATCAAAAAGTCTCGGCGGTTGCTTGGGAGACGTGGCTTTATATCTGCACCATGGCGGGCAAAGAATGTCTACTAGGTTTGCCCCGCTGGGTCGGTGATTAGAAGAATGACTATGTCTTCGTCACTTTCTGTAACGACTGGTTTTCATGTATCTGGATTAATTATATTATATATATATATATATATATATATATATATATATATATATATATATATATATTGGTGGATTTTCTCCTTATACGTGGTTTTCGTCTCCGTAGCTTTCACTTTCGATCGTTTCGTCGTGATTTTCTAGCTTCTTCCTTAGAATCGTTGGTCTTGGAGTAAGTCATTCGTGAAGGGCTTCATATCGATCATATCTTATTGTTAGATCAAGCCTAGGAGTCTTAGGAATCGATCCCGGAGCTTCGCACTCCATTTCGGAACTTTCTGTGCACGTTAGCCGGTACAAGAATGGGAACCGACCGACTAGATGATGATTTAGTCGGTCGGCAAACCTTCATGGACCGACTAGTGGGCTTTGTTAATTACTCAGGAATTACTGTTTATCGTTAGTCGGTCTAAGAACATTTGTCGACCGACTAGGTTGCAAACTAGTCGGTCAGCAATCGTTCTTTAACCGACTAGCTCTATGATCATTTTGATACCAAGTACTATTCATTCTTAGTCGGTCTAAGAACGTTCGTCGACCGACTAGATTCAAAACTAGTCGTTCAGTAGTTGTTCTTTGACCGACTAAATCTAAATCCTATTTTTGTACATGAGTTACTGTTTACACTTAATCGGTCTGCGTTGGTCAACCGACCGACTAGTTCTCAAACTAGTCGGTCAGAGGTTGCTCTTTGACAGACTAATCAGTGTCGAAACCCTAATTTCTGGGCAGCCGCCAGGTCGTTTTCTATTTAAACCCCACTTCGTTTCTTTTCTTTCTTTCTCTTCTCCTGGCCTCTTTCCTTCCCCCTTGACCTCTGATCTTCCCCAACCTTCCCCTAGCCTTCCTCCTTCATCAAGAGCCTATACCCCTCTCCATTTTGGCCGGCCACCATGCCTTAGGCCATCTCCAACCCCCAAAATCCCCAAAATCCCATTTCTCCAGAATTTCTCCTCATTTCCAGATCTGAACCCTAGGTTCCCCGGATCGTTTCGTCCGTTGCAGTGCTTGCTCGGCATCATTCTTCCGCTCTGATACGATAATAAATCGATCTCTTAATATTCTCATAACCCATTTGTGTTTTTGTAAAACCCTAATAAAACTAGGTGGATGTTGTTCTAATGTTGTTTTGCCATGGCAGCGATCTCATCTCCGTAGTTAGCATTTGTGTGACGGCCTCGTTGATCGTCATCCTCGGTGCTAGGCAAGTGAAACTTGCCACTTTGGGTTTTGGGCCATGTCTTAGGCCATTTGCTTGTTGTTGGCGTAAAAGAGACTAGGCGATGAAATGATACTCGCCTAGGCGCAATTTTAGGAACTAGCTTGACAACGAAGCTAGATCCGACATTTATCATGTTGCACAACTACCATGTCATGTTTAATTTTCACTAACGGTACGCGAATTAATTGTCATGTCATTGCATTCTTTAAGTGTTCCCGTGATTGCGTAGCTCCGCTACACCTTGTGAAATGATTGAGGCTAGGTGCACCCCTATGCCAAATGAAGTACGCTCCTGGTTTGTGATCCAGGAAACGAGCTCTTGTGCGAGGCAACCCTGGCTCATTTACTGAGCATCATGTATAGAGACCCTGGCTCGTTTACACGTGGGTTTTGGGGTAAGAGTTAAGCGGCCATTCAACTGGGAGTCTGCCCAATCAGCAACTGCAGTTGTAAGGCGTAAACTCTGGGTTCTGGGGTAGTGTTAAGCGGCCAATCAGTGTGAATGTCCAACAGTTTAGAAGTAAGGCGTAAACATCTACAAACAACTTGAAACGTGACTAGTGAAAAGATTGAGATTGTTAGTAGCTTGGCTACTCTTGACATGCCCTGAAAATTGTTCTATTGTACTTGTGGTTTCACCATGTCTTACTTGTGCACTCATACCATAACTGCCATGTCATGCATACTATAACTGCTAGGTTGTTAGTTTGCCTTCCTTTTCAGTTTCCTTGCCCAAGTCTTTTAGACTTGCTGACATGTGCCACTTTACTCTTTTGGGTGACACATGTTAGATCCTGAGCCTGAGTTCGTTGTTGAGGACGAGGTGTTTGCGGACGCCGAGCCCGAGCCTGTGTTTGACGAGGACTTCGTGAACACGGGCGATCAGTCGTAGAGACTGTTTGTGTTGTTGTTTAGACTGTTTTGTTGTCGGTGCGTGGCACCAATACTTTGTTATGTTTTCCCTTTTGTTGGCCTTGTTCTGGGCCTTTAGACTCTTTCTTTTAGCCTGGTGGCTTTTCTGGATGTTGAACTTAATTTTCATGTTGGACAAATTCTGAGATTTGAGATTTTATTTCTGTCTCTCCTTGTGTTATTATTGTTGTTCCGTTTGTGGTTACAGGGACCTGCTTATGTTTTATTGACGCTTATCGGGTTTGGGGCTTCACATCTCCACTCTCGTGCGGACCTTTTCACGTCTCGCCTCCATTTTAGGAAAGCGGGGCGCGACAGGTTTTGTTGGTGGCCCATGCAGGTCCTTTTCTGTAACTGCGAATATCGGAATAATGATAATAATATTAGAATGTCCAATAAACTAAGTTCGACATCCGAGCCATAAGCTATGAGTCTAATTGTTTCGTTTTCTGTGTCATTAGATGGCAGGAAGGCGATTCACCCGAGGTGGAGGTAGTGGTGCGCCCCCTCATGACGAGGAGCCTTAGCGGGAACCCACCAATGGAGAGATGATGTGGATGATGCTTCAGATGATGCAGGTGCAGCAGGGCGTGCTCCTGCAAGTCCAGAATTCTCCAGTTGTTCGAGATGGTCGGGCAATCCAGGATGCCCCTCACTCCAAGCCGGGTGATTAGGGTTCAATATTGTATATTTTACCCCTCATTAGATGGCATTTTGTGCATAATTTGTATTCATTTTGGCTCCAATACGCGCATTTTGATGATATCACTTAATATTGGAGCTTACCGTTTTTATATGCTTAAAACATAATTTTTACAGCTTATTAGCATCTTCATCTTGGTCTTCTATTATTTTTCAGTTGAATTTAGTGAAGTCCCAATTCCAACGCATATTTTTCCAGAATTTTTGGAGGTCGGAGCAATTTACTACATTTTTTGGAAGACAATGTGACGGTGCTGAAAATTTCTGGGCTAGAAAGTCTGCTTTTCCCCTCTTGTGCAGAATTCTGCTATCATTGCAGTATATATTCCGACATAATGATATTTTTCTGGTATTCTACACTCTGTTACGGTTCCATCGCCTCCTGGAACACGTCATTCTGAGGTCGGATGATTTTTTTAGAATTTTCGCAAGACAGGGTGGCGGTGCTGAAAATTTCAGCAGATTTGCCCCCAATTGTGAAGAAATCTTCTATCATTTCAGTATATATTTCGGCCTCCTGATATTTTTCAGTGATAGTACACTTTGTTATGGTTCCATCGCCGCCTGGAACGCGTCATTCCGAGGTCGGATGATTTTTCTAGAATTTTTGCAAGACAGGGTGACGGTGCTGAAATTTCTGCAGATTTGGGCATTAGTTGCGGGTTTGGGCACGGATCCGACCCGTTTGGGCTGTTTTCAGACCCGAAATTCTGAGTCTATTTCTTGGGCTTTCCTCCCCTCTTTTTCCCTCATTCCTTCTTCCTCATTCTTCATCTTAGGGTTAGGGTTTTGGTGGAGCAACAAAGAAGCAAGGAGGAGCATTTGGTTTGGGTTTTGTTCTTCATTGGAGATATTGGTGAACTCTTTCCATCTCCTTGTGTATTTTGATTTTGTAATGATAATGGATGAGGTTTTTAGAAGTAAAAATCTCTCTTTTCTTGTTATAATGAGCTAGATCTTCTTCTTGTGTGGTTGTATGGTGATTTGTGTTTGCTTTGTCTTTGGTTTTCAATCTTGCATGTTTTACTGATTATGTGGTAGAATTGATGACAAAAAATTTGAATTAGGGATCCTAGTAGGTGTCCCTAGAGTGGAGTTTGCCTAGTGGTACCATTCTTGTATGCTTGGTTGTTTATTATCTCAATTTTTCATACCCTACTTTCATTGCACACCAAGTGTTCGATAAAATGCCACATCCACCGATTGCGCTTTCCTTAGCCGGAAAGACAATTGAGTTATCCTCGGATTGAACCCGTATGCTTAGCAACCTCATTCCCACACACCACACAAGCTTCCTCGCCTATTTTCCTCTCCGATTCTCGAACCTTAGGATGTTGGTTTGGTAGATGGTTTCACACACATTTTCACACACTTCCACCCCGTTAGTGTAGTTGGTTGTTAACCGCTGTTACCCTTCCTACATCAATAAAATTTGTGATTGCAAAACGACTTGTCCCCGTGATCCGACCCGGTCTCACCGGATATAAATTTATTACTTGACGTCCTTCTACACTTGGGAGTAGCGCTCAAGCATCACATACTTAAGACGCGTTCAAGCAATTGGCGCCGTTGCCGGGGACAACGGTTTTTGCATTTACATTTTCGATTGATTTTGAAAATTTTGGCGAGATACTTCCCACTATTAGTGTGAGTCTTTTCCGATTTTTTATTTTTCACTTTTTGATTTGAGATTTCTTTATTTTTCACTTTTTGAGTCCTTTGCTATCTTTATTTTCATTTTCTTTTATTAAAATTCAAAAAAAAAGTTATGGATTTTAACGGCATAAATTCTTTGTATGATGCACTTTCATTTTCTTTGCACAGGACCACTTCTTTGAAGCTCAAAATTGTCGGCTTTGCTCAAATTGACGGTGAATCCTTCTATCAAGCTTGGAGGAGGTTCATGGATTTATTAAGCGACTGTCCACATCATGGATTCACGATAGACCATCTTTTCCAGTTTTTCTACGAGGGGTTGTAGGAGGAGATGCATGACTACATGGCGATGTTGGACGATGGAGCTCTATTTGACATGTCACCTGTGGATGATTGGGAGTACTTGGAGTCCATGGAGGATATGGCACGACCATTGGATGGGACTTCAGGGAGTGATCCATTAGCGCTAGATCAGGAAAGCATTGGAGCATCCCTTGACCAGGGAGAGGAAATCGTGGACGCACCCTTGCAACCCTTGGGCGAGGAACTTCAATTGCTTATTCAGACACAGGAGGCTCAATCCCAATATTTTCTGCAGAGCATAAAGACTCGAAGCCAGTATATTCATGAGATCATTTCTAGTCTCGCATTGCTTGCCTCTTGCTTGGGAGAAGGTAATCAAACCACTCAAAAACTTTTATTATCTGATTTGGATTCATCTTCCCTTGCAGGAGATTTGTGTGAAGATGGAGAGGACGAGCGTAAAATTTTGGATGGAGTGGAGGAGGAGACTAGTAGGGCCACGAGCTTATCGATCATTTTGGTGGAGTCCGAACCATGCTCTCCTCCAATCTTGTCCCAAAATCCATCATTTCTCCCCCCCCCCCCCCCCCCCCCCCCCCCCGCCCCGTGGGAATGCATCATATGGAGATGGACGCAATCACTTTAGGGAGTTTTCGTCAACTTGATTTAAATTCTTTATCTTATGTTGACGACTATATTTGGATCACTTTTGTTGAAAGGCAACGGTGTCGGCTTTGTATTGACACACCATCTCTCGCGCAGGGAACGATTGGAAATTTTATGGAGGGAGCACTTGTTGGTGTGTTGCTAGTGTCCAAAGTGATTTGTGGAGGGAAGACGCTCGCGGAGGAGCGTAAAGATCTAATTGAGCAACTTTCCTCACCGTTATACATCTGAGATCCTCCTTTTGACCCCGGTGATCTCCTTCTAGTAGTATAGAAATTTTAATTTAATGCACTTTCTATGCTTTTTAGGATAGTTTTATTTCAATAAACCTATACTTTTCCAACATTGAGGACAATATTTGTCTTTAGTTAGGGGGAGAGTAGTAGGTGGTTTTAGGATGTTTAGTTAGTTGTTTTCGTTTTAAATTTTTTTTTTTGTGTTTTTTGTTTGGAGACATCCATTTTGACATCACCAATCATTTTGCAAGAATATCATTTACACTCCTTACTCTCTTGCTAGTTATTTGCATAGTCCCTTGCATGTTTCATCTTCGTGCATGTTTTCGGATTCAAATCTTATGTTCAAACTCCTACATTGTGATTGGCATGCATTTTATTGCTTTTTCTTCATGAGATCAATTTTAATATGCCATTCATAAAACTAGTGCATAATTCGATGAATTTTGTCGTCGATGTGGTCTGGATTAGTTTTGTACAAACTTTGTGATGCACGAGTTGGATTAAGTCATTAGTGTAGATTGATATTCAATTTGATGGAATTCGGTCTTGGATATACGCTTGGTTTATGCTTGAGGAGTGGTTGATTGGTGTGTTGGATCAAAAAAAGGAAAAAAGAGAAAGAAAAGAAAAAGAAAAAGAAAAAGAAAAAAGAATAAGTGCATCATTCTTCTAGTTTTGTCAAGTAGCCGGGTCCTCATGAAACATTGGGGATTTGTGTCGAAAGATAGGATTTAGGGGAGTGCACGAGAGAAAAATAAGTGAATCTTAGGTGATTCGAGTTACTAGGTCCGCGGGGTCCTTTTTGGCCTAATGCCCCAAAATCTTCTGATTTGGGAGTCATTGACCGAACCCTCATTACATGGGTCATTCTAAGTTTCACATTAAAAAAACATGAATAAACATGATCCACATATCAAACTTCCATGAATTAAGAAAGCTAAGTGTTATTTATGGCCAAGCTCTTGAAGATTGTGATACTATGACACGATTATGTTTTAATCTCAATGAATGCAAAATTTACTTGTACTTTGTTGGTTTGAGCCATATTGGAGTTTTGGTCTTGGATTTGCTCTATTTTATGAGTTGGTATATTGGAATTGAGTTTATATTGAAAAAATTTCATGTGCCATGAATATTGTGCAGTTTGATGTGTGCTATATTGTGAATCCGAATATATCGTTTGTTTTGCTAGGGACTAGCAAAAAGCTAGTTGGGGGGTGTGATTAGGGTTCAATATTGTATATTTTACCCCTCATTAGCTGGCATTTTGTGCATAATTTGTATTCATTTTGGCTCCAATACGCGCATTTTGATGATATCACTTAATATTGGAGCTTACCGTTTTTATATGCTTAAAACATAATTTTTACAGCTTATTAGCATCTTCATCTTGGTCTTCTATTATTTTTCAGTTGAATTTCGTGAAGTCCCGATTTCAACGCATATTTTTCCAGAATATTTGGAGGTCGGAGCAATTTACTACATTTTTTGGAAGACAATGTGACGGTGCTGAAAATTTCTGGGCTAGAAAGTCTGCTTTTCCCCTCTTGTGCAGAATTCTGCTATCATTGCAGTATATATTCCGACATAATGATATTTTTATGGTATTCTACACTTTGTTACGGTTCCATCGCCGCCTGGAACACGTCATTCCGAGGTCGGATGATTTTTCTAGAATTTTCGTAAGACAGGGTGGCGGTGCTGAAAATTTCTGCAGATTTGCCCCTTATTGTAAAAAAATTTGCTATCATTCCAGTATATATTTCGGCCTCCTGATATTTTTCAGTGATAGTACACTTTGTTACGGTTCCATCTCCGCCTGGAACGCGTCATTCCGAGGTCGGATGATTTTTCTAGAATTTTTGCAAGACAGTGTGACGGTGCTGAAATTTCTGCAGATTTGGGCATTAGTTACGGGTTTGGGCGCGGATCCGACCCGTTTGGGCTGTTTTCAGACCTGAAATTCTGAGTCTATTTCTTGGGCTTTCCTCCCCTCTTTTTCCCTCATTCCTTCTTCCTCATTCTTCATCTTAGGGTTAGGGTTTTGGTGGAGCAACAAAGAAGCAAGGAGGAGCATTTGGTTTGGGTTTTGTTCTTCATTGGAGATATTGGTGAACTCTTTCCATCTCCTTGTGTATTTTGATTGTGTAATGATAATGGATGATGTTTTTAGAAGTAAAAATCTCTCTTTTCTTGTTATAATGAGCTAGATCTTCTTCTTGTGTGGTTGTATGGTGATTTGTGTTTGCTTTGTCTTTGGTTTTCAATCTTGCATGTTTTAATGATTATGTGGTAGAATTGATGAGATATAATTTGAATTAGGGATCCTAGTAGGTGTCCCTAGAGTGGAGTTTGCCTAGTGGTACCATTCTTGTATGCTTGGTTGTTTATTATCTCAATTTTTCATACCCTACTTTCATTGCACACCAAGTGTTCGATAAAATGCCACATCCACCGATTGCGTTTTTCTTAGCCGGAAAGACAATTGAGTTATCCTCGGATTGAACCTGTATGCTTAGCAACCTCATTCCCACACACCACACAAGCCTCCTCGCCTATTTTCCTCTCCGATTCTCGAACCTTAGGATGTTGGTTTGGTAGATGGTTTCACACACATTTTCACACACTTCCACCCCGTTAGTGTAGTTGGTTGTTAACCGTCGTTACCCTTCCTACATCAATTGAATTTGTGATTGCAAAACGACTTGTCCCCGTGATCCGACCCGGTCTCACCGGATATAAATTTATTACTTGACGTCCTCCTACACTTGGGAGTAGCGCTCAAGCATCACATACTTGAGACGCGTTCAAGCACCGGGAGCGAAGCAATTTCGGGAGCTGGGTCCCGTATATTTTGATGGGTCTGAGGGTCCTCTAGCTGCCGATGAGTGGATTCGGAACATTGAGGATAACTTGAAGATGGCCAAGATCAGCCCGGCTGGATGGGTTGATTTGGCGAAGAGGCAACTCAAGGATAATGCTTGGAATTGGTGGGATGCGGAAGAGAAGATGCTGGTGGAGCCGATAGCTTGGGCTACCTTTAAGTCCAGGTTTGATGAGGAGTTCTTTTTGAAGGCTGCTAGGAAGGAGATGCTGCAGCGCTTTATTGATCTGAAGCAAGGGAGCTTGACGATGGACCTGTACCACCAAGAGTTCACTAGGCTGAGTCGGTTCGCACCGAAGATGGTGCAGGATGCTGATGAGAGGGCTCAGAGGTTCCTGCAAGGGCTTGCTTTGGAGCTTCAGAGTTTTGTGTCTTCCTTTGATCTGGACTCTTATCAGAAGGTTCTGGTCGCTGTGAGGAGGCAGGAGCTGAACCTGAGTCAGAGGAGAGGACATGTTTCTGGTGCTGGGAAGAGGCCTGTGGAGCAGGCCAGGGCGGTGGTTAGGCCTGGTTTCAAGCCTAATCATCCGGTGCAGTTCAAGAGGCAAGAGGGCCTAATCAGAAGACTTGCCATTTCTGCGGCAAGCCTGGCCACATCAAGGATCAGTGTAGGAAGTTTCTGGGCCAGTGTTTGGTTTGTGGTGATGCTTCTCATGTCGCGAAGGATTGTCCGCATGCGAATCAGCTGCGCAGGGTACCTGTTGCAGCACAGCCGTTGCAGCAGAGAGTGCATGTTCCTGCTGGACGTGGAGCAGCTCTTGTTCCACAGAGGCAGGCTTTTCAGCTGGCTTTTCCGCTGAGGAGGCAGGCTTTTCTGATGACCGCTGTGGAGAGCGAGGCTGTGGATGAGGTTATCGCAGGTAACTCTCCTTCTAGCTGTTCCTTTCTTATTTGGCCCTGTTTGTTAGATTATGTTGTTTGCTTGGACATGATTGTTTGCTAGACTAGGGCTTGATTGTTAGACTGTTTGTAGGTGTGATTTTGGTGTGCAAATTTCCTGCACGAGTCCTCTTTGACTCCGGTGCATCGATGTGCATTATTTCTCGGAGCTTCGTGGAGAAGCATTCCTTGTCGACATCCCCTCTTTCCAAGAGTTGGAATATCGTTACAGGGAATGGCGTGGTCTCGGTGCATCTTGGTTGCAATTCTTGCCCGTTGGTGGTCTGTGGACATGAGCTTTACACTGATTTCATTGTCCACGACATCATCAACTATGATGCGATCCTTGGTATGGATTGGCTTACGAGCTTCTATGCTACGATCGACTGTCGGAGGAAGAAGGTGATGTTCGAGATTCCCGGACATCCAGTATTTGAGTTCAGCCGAGGTAGCAGCTCGCTTGGTCCTGTCAGATTTCGGGCCAGGCCGGTGGAGATTGTGGCTACGCAGATGGAGCTGGAGAGGCCGACGGTTGTGCGGGACTTTGATGACGTCTTCCCCGAGGAGATGTCTAGTTTGCCACCTGATCGAGCTCTAGAATTTTCTATTGATCTTATTCCGGGAGCGCAGCCGATTTCGAAGGCGCTGTATCGTATGGCACCCGCTGAGTTGGAGGAATTACGGAAGCAGCTGGATGAGCTTTTACAGAAGGTTTATATCAATCCTAGTGTGTCTCCGTGGGGAGCATCGGTGCTGCTGGTGAGGAAGAAGGATGGTTCGCATCGCATGTGCGTTGACTATCGGGAGTTGAATGCGGTGACCATCAAGAATAAATACCCGTTGCCTCGCATCGATGATATTTTTGATCAGCTTGGAGGTTCGAGGGTGTTTTCGAAGTTGGATCTGAGGAGTGGTTATCATCAGCTGAAGGTGAAGAAGGGAGATGTTCCGAAGACAGCGTTCAGGACGAAGTATGGACACTACGAGTTTGTGGTTATGCCTTTCGGTGTAACCAATGCACCCGCAGTTTTCATGAATCTGATGAATCTGATCTTCTACGACTTTTTGGATAAGTTTATCGTTATCTTTATTGACGACATTCTGATCTATTCAAAGTCGGAGGAAGAGCATGCCTCGCACTTGAGGACGGTGTTGGAGATTTTGAGGAAGCATCGGCTGTATGCTAAGTTTTTGAAGTGCGAGTTTTGGCTGGACAGAGTTGCTTTTCTCGGGCATGTGGTGACTGGAGATGGTATTTCAGTGGATCCCGAGAAGATCAGGGCCATCAGAGAGTGTCATGTTCCGCAGTCAGCGTCTGAGATTCGGAGTTTCCTTGGGCTTGCTGGTTACTATCGGCGCTTCATTAAGGACTTTTCCCGTATTGCTGAGCCGATGACCAGATTGACGCGGAAGGATGTACCTTTTGTTTGGTCGGGTGATTGCGAGAATGCCTTTGGTGTTCTGAGGGAGAGATTGACGACTGCCCCTATTCTTGTTGTACCTGATCGCAGCGGTGGATTCGAGATTTTTTACGATGCTTCTGACAAGGGTCTCGGTTGTGTTGCATCAGCACGGGCATGTTGTGGCGTATGCTTCGCGTCAGCTCAAGACTCGTGAGAAGAATTACCCGACGCACGATTTGGAGTTGGCTGCCGTCGTGTTTGCGCTCAAGATAGGGAGGCACTTCCTGCTGAGTGAGAAAGTGAAGATCTTCACTGATCACAAAATCTTGAAGTATATTTTCACTCAGAAGGAGCTCAACATGTGACAGCGTCGATGGTTGGAGTGTTGGATCCTGCCAAAACAGAGTTAGGATCGATAAATGAAGTTGAGACTTACGCTTGCGTATGCGGCACGGTAGTCTACGAACTTCGCCTTCGGATTTGCCACGACGAATCGAGTCTTCTCACGAACGGAGTAAGGCTACTAAATCCACAATCTAAATCTCTACTTTTAGATTAAGAACTTGGATAAAGAGAGAGGAAGGATTTCGGCAGAGCTTCACTAGAATGAAATGCATGCAAGAATGCCATGCAAAAGTGTAAGGAAATGGCTAACCCTTGGGTCTTATTTATAGCCCCCAAGGTAGTTATTTTAGGAGTAACTGTTCCTTTGAAACAATTTAACTAAGGTGTACCATCGTACATGGCATATTATAAGCTTAAGTTGTACCATATGCATGGTACAATATAAGCTTAAGATATTACCCCTTTATTAGCCATATGTCGCATGCACTTATGCACATATAATGCGACTTTCCCATCAATCTAGAGATCCTCTCCGCAAGGGAACATATTCCCTTTGCACACGACTTCGTGTACGCGACGTTCGAGGTCCGTATTCCCTCATACATCCCCTACAAGGGTGTACTAACGTCTTCCATATCCAACATCTCCCACTCACACTTGAGGGGATTGTAAGAGAATGTCTTTCTCTTAGTTCTTTCATCTATCATACCGAGAAATAGACCATGCGACCGTCATGCGCGTAGAGTCTGTTGTTGTGCACTTGTTAGAGATACACAACGACCTCGAAGGTGCAAAGTTGAGTAGTTCAACGCATGCTTTACCCTAGATTATTTCTTCACATTTCTTATACTTTATATTCAACAATTGAATCCCATCTGGATCACAATTGGCTGGCCAGCTTTGAATCATTAAAGTCCAAATGTGAATATGAAATCAATCTTCCTCTTCTTGCGAACCTTCTGATCTTGACTAGACTCTCTTTTCTAACGTGCCCCGCCGAGCCGAATTATCATAGCCCATAAGTAACATGCTAAGATAGCGATCATCTCGTCAAATCTAAAGGAACCAATTGGAGTCCTTGAGGGTAAGAGTTAAGGCCCATATGGCCTTTGAGTCTCACATAATAGCAAACACTATTGCTACTAACTCAGTGGTCGAAATGCATACGTGGTATGAACACGTATTACAACATCGCTCCTTTCCCAGGGAGTGTATGTCTCAATGATGTTGTAAGGATGATGATCAGACACCACAATGTCTGACTTTGAGTCCCTTATTCTACTCAAATAGTCCTTTGGACTCACATCCCGCATTTAAACAGATAGGATTTCCAAAAAATCCTCTTAGATCTTTTGTAAGCATCCATATGATGCAGATCTTTCATGCGACCATTTTGTTTAAGTCATGACTCTTAAATCATCCGTCTGATGATTTTGACTTCAAACAGGTCTCATCTCTATTCCATCCGTCTGATAGAATAAGGCGGTTGCTCATGTGAGAGAGCCAACCTCAATCTGTCCGACATACTAGAATTCAGCTGAGATTTCAAAAATGTACACAAACATTTCTTAAGAAATTCATATGCAATGTTTGAAAAAGAACTTATTCTTTTATTAATTTTGATCATTTACAGACATGGGAATTTACATTTGTACAACTCAGCTCTTACGCAATCCTTGAGATGATAAGTGTTTGTAAAACACATCTCTGGGGATAGCCTTCGTAAGCGGATCCGCTATCATCTCATGCGTAGATATGTACCTTATGTCTACCTTCTTGGTCTTATCATAGTCTTTTGCAAATTTGTAGCGGATATCTATGTGTTTGGTCTTACAATGGAATTTCGGATCTTTGACATAGGCTATAGATGATTGACTGTCGATGTGTATGGGCACAGCACCTGAGTCATTTGCATTAATTAGCCTGTCTAAGAACTTCCTAAGCCAAACAGCCTCTTGGACTGCCATGCTAAATGCTACAAACTCGGCTTCCATGGTTGAAAGTGAGATGCAGGATTGTTTCTTGCTACTCCAGGATATTGCACCAGATCCGAGTAGAAAAACATATCCTGAGGTCGATCGTCGCTCATCGAGATCACCCGCCTAATCAGCATCAGTGTAGCCTTCGAGCCTCAAGGCATCTCCTTGATAGCATAAAGCAAAGTCTGCAGTTCCTTTGAGATACCGCATTATTCTCTTAACCGCTTTCCAGTGTACTTGCCCTGGGTTGGATTGGTAACGACTTACCATTCCAACGGCAAAACAGATGTCCGGTCTTGTACACATCATAGCGTACAGTAGACTACTAACTGCACTGGAATATGGAGCTTTTTCCATAATCTCCTTCTCTTTTTGGTTCTTCGGACATGATTTCAGACATAAATTGTCGCACTTGCTTATTGGAGTATCAATGGACTTGCAGTCCTGCATATTAAAACGTTCTAGAACCTTCTTTATATAAGTCTCATGTGAAAGAGAAAGAAGTTTCTTCGAACGATTCCTTGAAATCTTAACTCCAAGGATATATGCGGCTTCTCCCATGTCTTTCATCTCAAAAACTGATGAGAGCCAAGCCTTGATATCCATCACAAAGCCCTTGTTATTTCGGGCTATTAAAATGTCATCTACATATAGAGACATAATAACATACTTGTTCTTATTCCTTTTGATATATACACAGTTATCTTCATCAAGCATGAAAAATCCATTTGATAAGACAACCTCTTGAAATCGTATATACCATTGCCTCGAGGATTGTTTAAGACCATATATGGATTTAAGAAGTTTACAAACCTTATGTTCGTTTCCTTCTTTTACAAACCCTGTTGGTTGTTTCATATAGATCTCCTCGTTCAATTCTCCATTGAGAAAGGCAGTCTTTACATCCATTTGATGTAATTCGAGGTCTAAGCAAGCTACCATTGCCAGAATCAGGCGAATTGAGGTAAAACGAACAACAGGTGAGAAGGTCTCTTCGTAGTCTATCCCTTCCTGTTGTGTAAAACCTTTCGTGACAAGGCGAGCTTTATATCTGTCAATAGAGCCATCAGCCTTATGCTTGATCTTGAGAACCCATTTGTTCCCAATAGCTCTACGTCCTCTGGGTAAGTTAACTAAGTCCCAGACTTGGTTAACTTTCATGGATTCTAACTCCTCTTGCATCGCTTCCTTCCATTTGTCTTTAGCAGGGCAAGATACGGCCTGTTTGAAAGTAGCAGGCTCGTCATCTTCTTGTAGTAAAGTCATAAAGGTTTGCGAAAATTCATCCTCAAATCTTAGAGGAGCCAACCTTGTACGACTACTACGTTGTATTTGAGATTCTTCAAGTCCTTGTTGACTTGAGTTTAGATCAATTCTAATATCACTCCCACTTGGAATGTCGCTAGAATTGCTCCCACTTGGATCATTATTCCCGTATGGAATAGGATAATCGTCATTCGTATAATCCATTGGTGAAGGTTGAAACGTATTTTCGTTTTCACCAAGAATTCTCCCACTCGAATGAGGTAATCCTTCTTGATCATAAATCTCAAATAGAGATAAGTCCTGACTTATCTCGCCCTGTCTTGGAAACTCGTTTTCTAAGAAAGTGACATCCCTCGATTCAAACTCAATTAGCCCACCATTGTCTTCCTGACTAACAAAAACATAACCTTTGGAGTTTTCTGTGTGTCGTATAAAGATACATTTCCTTCCCCTTGGCCCAAGTTTGCCATACTTATGGGAGGAAATATGTGCGTAGGATGCACAACCCCAAGGTTTTAAAATGTTTAAGTCAGGAGACCTTTGGTTCCACAACTCATAAGGAGTGGAGCTAACTGATTTCGAGGGTACGCGGTTTAAAATGAAAGCGGCCGTCAATAATGCATCACCCCAAAAGGTGATTGGCAAGTTAGCTTGCGCCATCATTGAACGGACCATTTCCATTAAAGTCCTATTTCTCCTTTCTGCAACACCGTTTTGTTGAGGAGTATAAGGCATAGTTACCTTATGTACTATGCCTTTTTCATCACAAAGTTCCTTAAAACTTATTGATTGATATTCACCGCCCCTATCGGTTCGCAAAACCTTAATCTTGCGATCTAATTGATTCTCCACTAAACTCATATAGTTTTTAAAGCAAGCCAAAGCTTCACTTTTGTGGGATATCAAATAGATACGTCCGAATCGGGTGAAATCATCAATAAAAGTGATGAAATAGGACTTTTTGCGTCTTGTCTTGACATTCATCGGACCATATATGTCCGAATGGATAAGCTGTAATGGAACCTCGGCCCTTGTGCCGGTTCCAAACGGCTTGCGACAAGATTTCCCCACAAGGCAATGTTCGCAGGTCGCCATTTCAACCTTTGAAACATTGGATAGAAGGCCACGTTTGGCAAGTCTATCCATACGCGTTGGTCCAATATGACCAAGCCTTGCGTGCCAACAAATCACATCAGACTCATAAGTCTTAGAATTTGCAATAAGGAAATTTTCATTACATGAGGAATCATACATTATACTCATTACAATAAATCCTTTAAATATAAACCCAGTACCAATAAGAGTATTATTACAACTTAAGTCCACATTACAATCATGAAAAAACCAGTTATAGCCAAGACCCATTAATACGACCACAGAAATTATATTCCTTCGAATATCTGGAGCGAAGAGGACATCATGAAGTAGGAGAGTGCGGCCGTTGTCCAAGACTAGCTTGCAAGTCCCAACGCCTTTCACTTCAACACGTGTGTTGTTTCCTACATAGATCCACTTCGTTCCTTGGGGTATCCGGTGATACTCCACGAAGGACCGTCTGTCCCTTGCTATGTGGTCGGTGGCACCTGAATCAATTATCCAAAATGGATTAGATTCCACAAGAAATATTGAACTAGAAACACATATGTAACTAGTATATTTACAAGTTACCTCGTCGCCTCCACTCGTACACAAACGAGCATAGTGACCGAGCTTGTTGCACTTGAAGCACTTGATCCTCTTCAAGTCTTTCTTCTTGTGCCATTTCTTGTGCCCACCCTTATGTTTGGGTTTCTTGGTAGACTCAGGTTGCTTATTACGTTCATTAGTGAACTTCGAACGATCTTTCCGTTTCTTTCCCCCGTGTGAGGATCTAGCAACCATGTGCACTTCTGCACTTGGCTTGGCAGCCGCAAGCCGCTCTTCCTCTAATTCGAGGTGCTTGGAAACGTCGCTGAAGGTCTTGATGCTCTCATTGTGAGTGAGATGCATCTTCATTTGATCCCACCCATTTGGTAGGGAATGTATAACTGCTTGGATTTGTTGCTCATCAGTGAGCACATGACATGCGTCCTTTAACTCCGAGATAAGGTTCGCCATATGTCGCAGATGTTCCCCATGGAATGATCTGGACGTTTCTTATATGTATCGAACCTTATAGTTAAGGCGTGAAGTTTGGACACTGATGTGCCACCGAACTTCTCCTCTAGCTTGGACCATATGTCCATGGCTAGGTCATGTTCTCGGAAGATGCGCATTATGTCATCAGCCATACTGCTTAATAACGTAATGCGCGCTATCTTGTTCTTCCGAGACCAAGCATCAAAAGCTTCCTTGTCTCGTCGGTGTTGGGCCGTAGTGCCCAACTCGGGTTCAATCATAACATTCTTTAGAGTTTCGAGCACTTCTTGCTCCTCTAGAACGTATTGTATCTTGATGGACCAAAGGTTGTAATTATCGCCGTTGAGTTTTTCACCTCTGTTTAACTCAGCGACGATATTCTTTGAAGCGGAAGACATTTTACTTTCAAAATGCTACAAAAGACACAAAACCGAAGGTTTGATCAAAACATTGCATAAAAATTCTTAAAATATAACTCCCACTTGAAATGATAATAGAATATCCCATTTGGATAGTTCTAAAAATTCAAATCCCACTTGGAATTATATTATATTTGATAAGTTACTTTCGAAAAATATTGAAGATGTTGTTCTAGAATCGAAAAGGTCTCTATGATTCCAATCACCATCTGGAACAACCTTCAATATTCCCCCATCACTTATCAAACAATCGTACTCTTATAGTACTTCGCAGTGGAAAATTACTTTTGAAAAACATATCTTTCAAAATGGAATAGGTGAGAGTTTGCGCAAAGAATTTTAGCGCAACAATTGCCAAGCCACGAGACCTGTTCTACACACCCATGGGTTAGATAACCATGGCCGGATCGTGGTAGGACTTGGAATTCTAAATTGCGCTCTCCCGATTAAGGACGGGACATAACCTATTTGAAAACATCTTTTTCAAAAAAAATTTTAAAATACATTGGCTAATCTCCGTAGAGTAGAGCACAACGTCATAAGTACATTGGCTAATCTCTGTAGAGTAGAGCACAATGACATGGCTAATCTCGCATGAAGTAGAGCACTATGGCTAATCTTCAAGGAGTAGAGCCCAAGGAAAAACTTCATTAAAATGTTAGCCCCGTATGGGCTAGTCGGCACTGTGGTTAGCCCCGTATGGGCTAATCGGCACATTCGAGTTTGACCAAGGCCTTTTGTCACCCCGTATGGGTCAGTCGGCAAGTTTGCGATCGACCAAGACCTTCTGCCGGATTGGTCGACCAAAACAACCAAATTGGTCGACCAATTATTTGGTCTGCAACTTCTCCCGGCCAGGGCCTCTGCCCTGGCCGAGGCTTGGCCAAGGGCTGGCCAGGGCCTCTGCCCTGGCCGGCCAGGGGCCCTGGCCCCCTCGGCCAAGGCCTCTGCCCTGGCCGAGGCCGGTCAGGGCCGGCCAGGCCCTGGCCTCTACCAGGGCCGGCCAGGCCCTGGCCGAGGCCAGGGCGCCGGCCCTGGCCACTGCCAGGGCCGGCCATGGCCCTTTGGCCGTGGCCGGCCTCCCCTTGTGTGGGGTGGCCGCACACCCCCGTCGGTGGGGGTTGCCGCGGTGGTTATTGGCCGTAGCCAATCCCCTCCGCATGGGGAGGGGGGTGCATGGCCTCATAGCCCATTTGGCCATGGTGCACATGCACTAAAATTCATCTTCCCCGATGGGAATAACCACCACCTTCTTCCTCGATGAAGCACCCGTTCGTCGATGAAGCACCTGTTCGTCGAGAAAGTGGTTATTTTCTAATGGCCGTGTGCCAAAAATGAAAAATAACATACTACGTGAACGGTCGGTTCTTCCCGTCACAGAGAGTTCCTACCATATCCGTAATGATAGGAGACCCTAACGTGAAAAGAACAACCGCTGCGTTCTCTCCGTCACGAAGCGTTCCTACCATATCCGTAATGGTAGGATACCCATTCGTGAAAAAGACAACGACTCGTTCATAGTTTCGACGGGGCGGCGGTTTGACCGGGGCGAACCCGTATGGCTCTGATACCAATGTTGGATCCTGCCAAAACAGAGTTAGGATCGATAAATGAAGTTGAGACTTACGCTTACGTATGCGGCACGGTAGTCTACGAACTTCGCCTTCGGATTCGCCACGATGGATCGAGTCTTCTCACGAATGGAGTAAGGCTACTAAATCCACAATCTAAATCTCTACTTTTAGATTAAGAACTTGGATAAAGAGAGAGGAAGGATTTCGGCAGAGCTTCGCTAGAATGAAATGCATGCAAGAATGCCATGCAAAAGTGTAAGAAAATGGCTAACCCTTGGGTCTTATTTATAGCCCCGAAGGTAGTTATTTTAGGAGTAATTGTTCCTTTGGAACAATTTAACTAAGGTGTACCATCGTACATGGCATATTATAAGCTTAAGTTGTACCATATGCATGGTACAATATAAGCTTAAGATATTACCCCTTTATTAGCCATATGTCGCATGCACTTATGCACATATAATGCGACTTTCCCATCAATCTAGAGATCCTCTCCGCAAGGGAACATATTCCCTTTGCACACGACTTCGTGTACGCGACGTTCGAGGTCCGTATTCCCTCATACATCCCCTACAAGGGTGTACTAACGTCTTCCATATCCAACATGGAGCTCATGGAGAATTATGAGAATGATTTGCAGTATCATCCTGGCAAGGTGAATGTGGTTCCTGATGCGCTGAGTAGGCTTCCAGCGGTGATGATTTTGACCTCGCAGCAGAGATTACAGCAGGATTTTTGCGAGTCTGGTGTTGAGATTGTTCTTCCTGGAGAGGCTTCTTCGTTGATGTGTATGTAGATACAGTCGACGATCGTAGATCGGGTCAAGGCTGGCCAGGCTGAGGATCCGAAGCTGGTGAAGATTCGGGAGCAGGTGGAAGCCGGTCTGCGGACTGACTCTTTGATTCATGAGGATGGCTCGCTGAGGTTTGGAGCCAGGTTGTGTGTGCTAGCTGGGGATATTAGAGAGGAGTTGATGGTGGAGGCACACAGTTCGCCGTATTCCGTGCATCCTGGTGGGACCAAGATGTACCAGGATCTTCGTCTGAACTATTGGTGGCATGGTATGAAGAGGAGTGTGGCTCGGAGTGTAGCCAAGTGCTTGGTTTGCCAGCAAGTGAAGGCAGAGCATTAGCGTACGGCCGGGTTGCTACAACCGCTTCCGATTCGGGAGTGGAAATGGCAACACATCACTATGGATTTCGTGACTGGACTACCTCGGAGTCTGAAGCAGAATGACCGCGATTTGGGTGATCGTAGATCGATTGACCAAATCCGCGCACTTTATTCCATTCCGAGTGGGACAGTCCACTGAGGCGCTAGCGAGGAGATACATGGAGGTAAATTCTTTTGCTCTCCGTTTTATTTCCTTTTCCTAGTTTAGAATGTGATGTAACGTAAATCGTGCAGGAGGTCGTACGACTTCACGGAGTCCTCATGAGTATCGTGTCGGACAGAGACACGAGGTTCACATCTCAGTTCTGGCAGAGTTTGCAGAAGAGTTTGGGTACGCGTCTGAGTTTCAGCACGTCGTACCATCCGCAGACGGATGGCCGGTCCGAGAGGACGATTCAGATCTTGGAGGACATGCTGAGGGCGTGCATGTTAGATTTCAAGGGTTCGTGGGAGGACCATCCACATCTGGTTGAGTTCTCTTACAACAACAGCTTCCAGGCGAGTATTGGCATGTCGCCTTTCGCCGCTCTTTATGGGAGGAAATGTCGATCGCCATTGAGTTGGGATGACATTGGTGATCGGGAGCTGTTGGGACCTGAGATGATTGTGGAGGCCGTGGATGTTGTCAGGAACATTCGGGAGAGGTTGAGGATTGCTCAGAACCGTTTTAAGCATTGGGCGGATGCTAAACATCGTCCTTTGGAGTTTCAGCAGGGCGACCATGTGTTCTTGAAGATTTCCCCGAATCGTGGTGTGATTCGCTTTGGGAAGTGAGGGAAGTTGAGCCCGCGTTACATTGGACCATTTGACATTCTGGAGAAAGTTGGCAATGTAGCCTACCGCTTAGCCTTTCCGCCATCTTTGAAAGGAGTTCACAATGTTTTTCATGTGTCGCAGCTTCGTCGATACATTAGCGATCCATCTCATGCTGTGGATTTCTCGGAGATTACCGTTCGCCCTGATATGACGTATGACCAGCAGCCAGTGCTGATTCTGGACAGGCGTCAGAAGTCACTTCGGAACAAGGTTGTCAATCTTGTGAGGGTGATGTGGCGACACGGCTCGCCAGGAGAGTCTACTTGGGAGAATGAGGATGAGATGCGAGAGCGTTTCCCACTTTTATTCCCGGACACGTGAGTGTTGGGAAATTCCGAGGACGGAATTTTTCTTAAGTTGGGGAGGATGTAACGACTGGTTTTCATGCATCTGGATTAATTATATTATATATATATGTTTTGATGGATTTTCTCCTTATGCGTGGTTTTCGTCTCCGTAGCTTTCACTTTCGATCGTTTCGTCGTGATTTTCTAGCTTCTTCCTTGGAATCGTCGATTTTGGAGTGAGTCACTCGTGACAGGCTTTATATCGGTCATATCTTATTGTTAGATCAAGCCTAGGAGTCTTAGGAATCGACCCCGGAGCTTCGCGCTCCATTTCGGAACTTTCTGTGCACGTTAGCCAGTATAAGAAGGGGAACCAACCGACTAGATGACGATTTAGTCGGTCGGCAAACCTTCATGGACCGACTAGTGGGCTTTGTTAATTACTCAGGAGTTACTGTTTATCGTTAGTCGGTCTAAGAACATTTTTCGACCAACTAGGTTGCAAACTAGTCGGTCAGCAATCGTTCTTTAACCGACTAGCTCTATGATCATTTTTGATACCAAGTACTATTCATTCTTATTCGGTCTAAGAACGTTCGTCGACCGACTAGATGAGAAACTAGTCGGTCAGTAGTTGTTCTTTGACCGACTAAATCTAAATCCTATTTTTATACAGGAGTTACTGTTTGCACTTAGTCGGTCTGCGTTGGTCAACCGACTGACTAGTTCCCGAACTAGTCGGTCAGAGGTTGCTCTTTGACCGACTAATCAGTGTCGAAACCCTAATTTCTGGGCAGCCGCCAGGTCGTTTTCTATTTAAACCCCACTTCGTTTCTTTTCTTTCTTTCTCTTCTCCTGGCCTCTTTCCTTCCCCCTTGACCTCTGATCTTCCCCAACCTTCCTCTAGCATTCCTCCTTCATCAAGAACCTCTCCCCCTCTCCATTTAGGCCGGCCACCTCCTATAGGTCGCCGGAAAACCCCCAAAACCCCCAAAATCTCATTTTCTCCAGATTTCCCCATCCATTCCAGATCTGAACCCTAGGTTCCCCGGATCGTTTCTTCCGTTGACGTGCTTACTCGGCATCATTCTTCCGCTCCGATACAGTAATAACTCGATTTTAAATATTCTCTTAACTCATTTGTGTTTTTGTGAAACCCTAATAATACTAGGTTGGATGTTGTTCTAATATTGTTTTGCCATGAAAGCGATGTCATCTCCGTAGTTAGCATTTGTATGACAGCCTCGTTGATCGTCATCCTCGGTGCTAGGCAAGTGAAACTTGCCACTAGGGTATTGGGCCATGTCTTAAGCCATTTGCTTGTTGTAGGCGTAAAAGAGACTAGGCGACGAAATGATACTTGCCTAGGCGCAATTTCAGGAACTAGCTTGACAACGAAGCTAGATCCGACATTTATCATGTTGCACAACTACCATGTCATGTTTAATTTCCATTAACGGTACGCGAACTAATTGTCATGTCATTGCATTCTTTAAGTGTTCCCGTGATTGCGTAGGTCCGCTACACCTTGTGAAATGATTGAGGCTAGGTGCACCCCTATGCCAAATGAAATATGCTTCTGGTTTGTGATCCAGGAAACGAACTCTTGTGCGGGGCAACCCTGGCTCATTTACTGAGCATCGTGTACAGGGATCCTGGCTCGTTTACACTTGGGTTTTGGGGTAAGAGTTAAGCGGCCATTCAACTGGGAGTCTGCCTGATCAGCAACTGCAGTTGTAAGGCGTAAACTCTGGGTTCTGGGGTAGTGTTAAGCGGCCAATCAGTGTGAATGTCCAACAGTTCAGATGTAAGGCGTAAACATCTACAAACAACTTGAAACGTGACTTGTGAAAAGATTGAGATTGTTAGTAGCTTGGCTACTCTTGAAATGCCCTGATAAATTGTTCTCTTGTACTTGTGGTTTCACCATGTCTTACTTGTGCACTCATACCATAACTGCCATGTCATGCATACTATAACTGCTAGGTTGTTAGTTTGCCTTCCTTTTCAGTTTCCTTGCCAAAGTCTTTTAGACTTGCTGACATGTGCCCCTTTACTCTTTTGGGTGACACATATTAGATCCTGAGCCTGAGTTCATTGTTGAGGACGAGGTGTTTGTGGACGCCGAGCCCGAGCCTGTGTTTGACGAGGACTTCGTGGACACGGGCGATCAGTCGTAGAGACTGTTTGTGTTGTTGTTTAGACTGTTTTGTTGTCGGTGCGTGGCACCAATACTTTGTTATGTTGTCCCTTTTGTTGGCCTTGTTCTGGGCCTTTAGACTCTTTCTTTTAGTCTGGTGGCTTTTCTGGATGTTGAACTTAATTTTCATGTTGGACAAATTCTGAGATTTGAGATTTTATTTCTGTTTCTCCTTGTGTTATTATTGTTGTTCCGTTTGTGGTTACAGGGACCTGCTTATGTTTTATTGACGCTTATCGGGTTTGGGGCTTCACAGCTCCACTCTCGTGCGGACCTTTTCACATCTCGCCTCCATTTTAGGGAAGCGGGGCATGACACTTTCCCAGCGGATGCATTAATCTTGACCAGTTGGGGGAGCTTGGGGACCTACGAGCTGACGTTATCCCTTTCTGAGTCCGACTGAGCCGCGGTCAGGCTTTTGGCAGGCTTGTCTAAAGGAAAGAGATCGGTCTGGCATCTGCTGGACAGCCTCCTCCTCAAGAGCGTCTTATGGTCTCCTAGTAAAGGCACCTTTTAGATTTTGTTCTCATCACTTGCTTACCCTGATTTTCCTCTCTTTTGCAAAGATGGCAGGTCGGGAGTTTAGCCATGACATGTGCCAACTCATCCGTCAAGGGGCTCGGGCGCTCGGAGGACTTCCTCTGGCCATGCGCAGCATCTCACTTTGGAGGAGGAGAACCGCGCGACTGACCCACCAATTGGGACGCTAAGGCCGGTGGCGTTCCCCCTCCCCTGTCTTTGGTTACGGTCGGACCTCCACACATCGTGGCAGATCCGCTTGATGCTCCCGTCGGTCTCATCCCTGGAGAGAGGGTCGTGGCGGCCGCCGAGTAGGGCCACCGTGTGTTGATCGGGAATCAGGGGGAGAGGAAGAGACACTCTCACTCAGGGTCTGAAGGGCCTGAGGGGAAGAAGAAGAAGGGGGAGAGGGGTCTCCCGGTGGCGCACGATTCACCGGTTGTCTCTGGGGTGAGCCCACATGCCTTGGTGGAGGTATCCCATGCCCATCAAGCCAAGTGTGCCCCTATTGGGACAGGACGGGCCTTGTCTGCATTTGGGATCGGCCAGAGGTTCCATCCGGGGGGTCGGTCTTCACGGACTGCGACGTGGCCATCTAGTTGGTGCGGGATTCTGCCCTTCGGGGGACCACTCCCTCCTTGAAAGGGTGTGCTCCATAACCCTGGCGGACTGCATGGTATGGCAGATCCAGCATGTATGTTTTCTTCTTCCATCATTCCTGTTTTGTTTTTGAATGATCTTCATTTCCTTCGTCTCGCAGGCATCTTCTCTAGATGTAGAGGCGTGATGGCGTTTGGAGTGGGTTGATGGGCCCACGGCGGCTCTTGCACAGGAGCGCCTGGGGGCTAAGGCAACCGAGCAAGCAGTTGAGGAGGCCCGTAGGGAGGCCCTCCAGTCCCAACGTAGGGTTGCATAGCTCACCTCGGAGGTGGGAAACCTGAAGGAGGCTTGGGCGGTCGCTGAGTCTTCCCAGGTGGTTGCTGAGAGATCGGCTAAGGAGGCCTAGGAGGCATTGTCCCTCGTCTATGAGGTGCACAGGAAGGAGAAACCCGACCTTTAGTCCGAGCCAGGTGCCCTGCGGTAGGTGGACCACGTTTGGCTCGTCGATGAGGTCCAGAGGGGTTATGAGGATGTCCTATCTCCGAGGATGGCGGAGTCCCTCCGGGAGGGATTCTGGGCATACGAGGGCATTCTAGCTCCGAAGATTGTGGGTCCTTCCGGGAAGGTTTCCTAGCATTCAAGGAGCAGGTCCGAAGAATGGTTCCCCGTCCTCCAGTTGTCCCTAGGCATCCTACTGGTTTGGGAGAAGGTGAAGCGCATGTGGACGCCTCTTCGTGAGCTCCTACGTCATAGGTGGAGCGGCCCCTTTTTGTTTTTCTCTTTTTTTGTTATCAAACTGTAAGAAGAAATATTTTGGTTGAAATGGATTTTTCTCCTTTTCCGTGTCACCACTGTGTTTGCGCTTTCTGAATTGTCTTTGATCTGGTTTGGTTCTGCCCCCTCTCATTGCTCAAGTTGGGGTCGTTTGTTGACTTTACCTGCAGGAGGTATTCATTGAGGGGATTGTTCACAGTCCTTCGTGGCAGTCTATGGTCGCTCTGCTGGGAAAGTTGTCCCCAGCCTTGGTTTGGGACCAACTTGCTGGGGGATTGCCCCGGCCTCATGGTCGAATCAGGTCCGACCTGCTGGGAGATTTGCTCCCAGCCTTATGGTCGGATCAGGGCCGACCTGCTGGGGGAGTTGCCCCCAACCTTATAGCCAGCTTAGGACCGACCTGCTGGGGGAGTTACCCCAGCCTTATGGCCGGTTTAGGACCGGCCTGCTGGGGGAGTTGCCCCCAGCCTTATGGTCGGTTTAGGACCGGCCTGCTCGGGGAGTTGCCCCAGCATTATGGTCGGTTTAGGATCGGCCTGCTGGGGGAGTTGCCCTGGCATTATGGTTGATGCAATGTCGATCTGCTGGGGGAGTTTCCCCCAGCCTGACAGTCGACGGGATGTTGATCTGCTGGGGGAGTTTCCCCCCAGCCTGACGGTCGACGGGTCGGTCGACTGGCTGGGGGACCTACCCCAGACTTACGACTGAACGAATGATCGGCCTACTGGGTGAGTTGCCCCAGGCTTACGGTCGAAGCAATGTCGATCTACTGGGGGAGTTGCCCCCAGCCTGACGGTCGACAGGTCGGTCGGCTGGCTGGGGGAGCTACCCCAAGGCTTACGACTAGGGGAGTTGCCCTAGCCTTATGGTCGATGTAATGTCGATCTACTAGGGGAGTTGCCCCCAGCCTGACGGTCGACAGGTCGGTCGACTTGCTGGTTGAGCTGCCCCCAGGCTTACGACCGACTGAATGATCGGCCTACCGGTGGAGTTGCCCCCAGCCTTATGGTCGATCGAATGATCGGCCTGCTGGGGGAGTCGCCCCTAGCCTTACGGCCGATTTGACTGATCGACCTGCTGGGGGAGTTGCCCCAGCCTTATGGCCGATTTGACTGATCGACATGCTGGGGGAGTTGCCCCCAGTCTTACAGCCGATTTAAATGATCGGCCTGCTGGGGGAGTTTTTCCCCAGCCTTACGGTCGATCGAATGATCGGCCCGCTGGGGGGTTGCCCCCAGCCTTACGGTCGTTTTGAGTGATCGGCCTACTGGGGAAGTTGCCCCCCAAGCCTTATGGCTAGTTGAATGATTGGCCCACTAGAGGAATTGCTCCCAGCCTTACGGTCGATTGAACGATCGGCCTGCTGGGGGAGTCGCCCACATTCTTACGGTCGATTCAGGAGGTTCGACACGGCGAAGTGTTGAGTCAGATCTTGAGAGACATATAGTTGTTGGCGTGAACTCGCGCTTCATTCTTGAAAATAAAAACTGGGGCATTCGGAAAGGAATACAAAAAAGCATGGAAGATAACTGTGGGTGTGCTAAGCTTGCCTGGGGGAGGAGTCACGGTTGATTGGCCCGCCTGCTCACTAGATTATGCGTAAGGGGTCTGGATGATGTTCAACCTCTTCCCCTTGTCTGTTTGCTTAGATGTGCCCTCCCCGCGGTCTCCTTTGAGGCATCGACAAAATTCTTCAGGTGTCATCGACTGATAGTTGGTCGATGTCCTTCTTTAGGTGCCAGCAATCTTCAGTGTCATGGTCGTTACCTTTGTGGTACCTGCAGTATTTTTCCTCATCCCTTCGGCTGCCCTTCATCTTAGGGGGCGGCTTGTTGATGTGGCCCTCCTTTTGAACCTATGTTAGGATGACGTCCTGGGTCGCGTTTAGCTTGGTGGGCGGCGCTTCCCCTCTGTGCTGTTTCCCCCTTGGCTTTTTCTCCTGCCTATGATCCTCCGGCTCACGACACTCGCCTTCGTCGTGCTTAGAGTTCTGCTTGGTTTCCGCTGGGGGGACCCCCTTCTTCTGCATCCAGGGCCTCTTCGGTCAGCATGAACCGTACCGCCCAAGCTATGACCTTGGCGATGTTATTCGGGGGGTCATTGTGTATGTTCTTCTTCAGGCCCCTATGTCAGGGCCCCTTCTTTAAGGCCTTTGTCACGACCAATTCGGGGCAGCTCTCGACGTTCAGCTTCTGGATGTTGAAGCGCTTCATGTAGGCCCTCAGAGTCTCATCCAGCCTCGGTATCACGTTGAACAAGAGGTCCGAGCCTGGCTTCCTCTACCGTCTAGTCATTAACTGTTGGCAGAACATCTGGGACAGGTCCTGGAAGTTGTTGATGAACTGATCAGGGGGCTATTCTACCTGTCCCGGGTAGACTTCTTGATGGTGGTGTAGAAGCCACTGCAAAGCAGAGTGTCGTCAGCTCCCTGGAACCTCATGATCCCTTTGTAGTCCAGAACATGTTCCTCGGGGTCCCCCGAGCCATCGTATTTCTCCATGGTTGGCACTTTGAACCTGGAGGGCACACATGCTTCGGTGATGCTTCTTGCTAACGGGCAGTGGTCGATCGTCAGAGGCCCCAGGTTAGCCTGGCCGATTAGTGCCTCGCCCTGGCGCTGGGTTGTCTAGGCAGGTTGGTAGAGACGCGGGAAGGATTCCCTCGGTGGCCATCCCGGATGGGGATCGCGTAGGTTGTCGAGTGCGCTCTCTACGGTGGTGTTCCTCGCAGCTTCTTGGCCTCTTCCGACGTGGACTCCTGATTCTTCCCCGACGCCCCTCGGTGGCCGTGTGGCTGGACGACTGACATCCGGCCGAGCGGGACTATTTGGACGAAGCCGCCGTCGATTTGCCCCCAGTCCACCTGGTTCTCCCCCTCCCCTTGTTTGAAGAGAAGTGGGGGTCGGTGAACGCTCCCGATTCTGGCCTCCACCCTCGCGATCCGTGACTACGGCTGAGCGTAATGGGGGGTGCTGCCGTGAGTGGTCAGTAAACCCGACGGGTTCCTCTCGAAGGGGCGTTGCAGGCCCGCGAGTTGCTGGATGGCCGCTGCCAGAGTCTGGAACTTGGTGTTCATCTCCTGAGCGAGATGGTCCAGTAGTTCGCGGGTTACCGAGCATGAGTCGTTGGTTCCATCTACGGAATGGCTGTGTCCGGTTCCATTCGGGACGTAGCCGCCGTTCTCCGAGATGGTCGACAGGCGGACAGATCCATTGCCGTGCTGCTCCATGTTGCTTGTAGTGGATGACGTGGCGAAAATTTCTTTCCCACAGACGGCGCTAGATGTTTCGGTGTGTTTTCTCACCACAGTTTGGTGGTCTGGAGGGTCGGAGGTCGACGTGGTCGCGTGAGACACGTTAGTCCTCCAAGATCGGATAGCGGCACGTTGTCTCGGTCGGTGGTATAAAGTACCGGTACACCAATCCTCAGGAAGAGCTGTGGAGGAGAAATCTAAGTTGGAAGACAAGTTCGTAGGAGGAAAAATACACGAGTGTAGAGTATTTAGAATTCGGTCCCTTCTGTATAGTTCTTCAGGCTTCTTATATGAGTCTTTCCGGACATGTCCCCTTGACGTCCCTCCATCTCGTCCTAAGTACCCGCCGCTTTGATCGTCCCTTGATGGGTCATGAAGGTGGGTGTAATGGGGCTCTTGAATGGTGATGAAGGTGGGCGCAATTCGGGGGGAGAGGTTACCTCATCCTACAAGGGTCAGCAGTTCCCTTCACGTCTGTCTGAGGCCGGCATGACTCAATACGTTTGCGAAGCTTTTAGGTCGAGGCCCAATTCCATCCAGGCCAATGGGCTCGGATCATAGGCTCGGCTCGTTCCATATTAGCCCGTTGTAGGAGGATTGTATCAGAACCAAAGAGTAATTGGATGGGCCGGGCTCGGGGGCCAAATATTGACTTGAGGTCATAAGTCTTCTGGGCTATATAATATTAGACATGATTTGTGGATTCTCAGTGAAGATGAAATTCATATGATTATTATCTGGACCATTCAAATCAGTCCAAAGAAAACGAAAAAAATTACAATTTAAATATTATTTTGCAAAAACAAGATTTGTTGTTGACCCTGGACCACACGTCCCGGTCACGAAATCGCAAAACCGCGCTAAGAGCGAAAACCCCCAGCCCTCGAGGATACCAAAAATCCTTTTTACTTGGCAGGATCAACGGACAGGATCTTGACAAACCCCTCGAACCCTATGCCCTCGGACTCATCTCCGCCGCCCATCCGAATCATCGCCCTTACGTCCTCATCCCCAAGGCCCATCCCGGCCAACTCTTGGTATTTCTTGAGATCCTCGAACCCGACCCGCCCGTCTCCGTCCCGATCCATGACCCGAAACACGTCCTCCATTATATTCACCCCGCCGCCGCGGGCCCCGCGGGCGAGGACCCGCTCGAACTCGTCGAAGTCAACGAACCCGTTGCGGTCCGAGTCGGCAGCGGAGATCATCGACGCGATGACGTCGTCGGAGTCGGCTGGCCCGCCGAATCCGGAGAAGTAGAAGGATTTCAGGTCGTCTCGGCTGATCTTACCGTCGCGGTCGGCGTCGAGGACGTCGAAGGCCGGGCGGATGTCCAGCGAGGCGGCGGGGGCGGCGGAGGGGCGGGTGTTGCGGCCGGAGGGACACATTGGGTATTTTTAGGGTGCGTTCTGATGGTCGTGGAAAATCTACGACCAGAAAGTTGGATTGGTGTTTGTTGTTTTGGAGAGGAACGGGGGATATTTATAACGGGAGGGGGACAGGGGAGAGAGGCTTGAGAGAATCTTGGAGGCCACGATTTGGCCTGTGCGTGCGTGTTGGATGACGTCACGAATTTTTGGGGTTGTTTGACTTTGTGTGCGGCATGTGAAGAGTCCTTCAAAATTGAAACGCTATTTTGGCTTGCTGCTGCCTTTTGGCCCCCAAAAAAATATGACCGAATGCTATTTTGAATCGATGTGTTGACTTAAAAACAAGAGAGTTGCCCGAGGACTGTTGTCCGGTTGGAAAGTGGAATCGCCACCTTCCTCTCTTGCGAGGCCACGAGGGTTCCAAACCTGGTGGATGGGATTATCGCACGCGCTCGTTTTCACCTTTCTGAAGGATCCACAAAAACAAAAACAAAAAAAACAGGAGGGTTGCTAGACACACCCCTAATTTCTATACACACACTTAATTAATTTTACGGAATTCTGTATCGTGAATTGCTACGCAAGCAGCCAAATTTTGCTCAGATCATAGACCACATATTTACAAGTTTGTCATTCAAAATTTATAGTTGTGTCATTAAAACTTTTGTATTGTGAGTTGAGGGAGGCCTTTTGGCCTACCTCCCCACAACATCTCATCATTACTCTCCACTAATTTAGTGGGGAGTCCCTTGGACTCCTTATCCCTATTCTCTAATTGAATATATAGAGAGCCATGGCTTTTGCCATGGCCACTCCTAATTGGTGATTATCTTCATTTCTTCTCTAAATTCCTTCAACACGTTACCAGCATGAGCATGCTTAATCATATTTTAAGTTCATAGAAATTATTATATGCCAAAAAACTGTTCACACTTGCGATGCATAGAGTATTAGACCTTAACTGGCTTGATGGGCCTAGATTTGAGCTGCCTGCTCTGGCTGTTTTTTCGTAGACAAGTGGAGAGGGGGGACCAAGATCTGTAAAATGAGGGGTTTGGGGGCTTTTCACATTCCATTGCTAATATCCTAAAAGATTGTTTTTAGGGATTGTGTTAAATTTACTCTTAAAAATACAGCACATGGGCCTGCAGCCCAAATCCTATTAATAAATTAGTTTGGCTGTTTTTTTGGGGCCAGAAGCCCAGTTAATAACATTGACTATTAAACTGATTGTTCCGCTTATGGGCCTGCAGCCCAAATCAGAATAAATATTAATTTCATCTGTTTTATTTGGGCCAGAAGCCCAGTTAATCAAATTGCACACTTAAAAAGTTGATTAAAATTTTGCTAATGGGCCTGGAGCCCACATATTAATTTGGCTTATTGGGCTAGAAACCAAGTTAATTCAAATTGTTATAATTAATTTGTTAATTTTTGGCAAATGGGCCTACAGCCCAAATATACATAATATATTAAAATGATTAATATTTATGGGCCTGCAGCCCCTTTCAAAATATTAATTTATTTTAATTCTTTGTTTTGAGCCTGTCGCGTCATATTGCTAAAATTATAACACTCTTGCATTATTATTAATTTATGGAATATAGGATTTTTTTTTCAAAATATAATTATCTTAAGGATCCTGCGACCGCTCTGCCGTTAGTAAACTAACCTAACGATGTATGACGTCTCCCCGTGGTCCGAGAGATTATTATATTTTATAGTCTCTTTTTCCATATTACATATATGCCTGTGTTAAATGCCTGCGTGGTTGTTTCTTTTGTGCCTGTAGCATATTATAAACTGTGTGGATGTTTATATAAACTAAAATGTGATTTTTGGGATCGGCCAGTTTGATACCCTTTAAATTCCTTGCAATTTTATTTTCTTTTTGAGAGAATTTGTAAGTGAGGATTAAATGTATTAATGCCAAAGACCGGTATATCGACAAATGAAGACGGAGGCAAAAAAAATGGGAAAATATAGGGACCCTTCTCGGTTTCCATGTTGTATTTTTCTTTTTCTTTACGGACTGTATATTCGGACTTTGGACTTTGTATTTCTTTGGGTATCTGGCCGATCCCCACATTTTACTTATTTTATTTTTTATGCGTGAATTTAAATTTTAATTAATTCATGCTTATTTTAAATTGCGTAGATAAATGGCAAAATTGGCAAGCGTCAATTTCGAGGTCCTTGATTCTGCAGGAAAAAATTACCTGAGTTGGCAAGTGGACCTGAAGTTCAACTTGCGTTCGATGGCCCTCCTTGGCTCCATTTTGGCTCCTTCATCGGCCCCAGCAGCGGCCGATGGTTCTGCTACATCTAGCAGCAGCACTCCTACCACTGTCTCCGATGTGGATAAGGCGAAAGCCATAATCTACATTAGGAAACATATAGATCAGACCCTAAAGGCCGAATACTTAACGGTAGAGGACCCAAAGGAACTGTGGACAGCGCTGGAGGCACGGTATAAACATTAAATTGATGTTATATTACCGCGTGCCAGTTATGAGTGGGAAAACCTCAGACTTCAGGACTATAAGTCCGTCGCTGAGTATAATTCTGCACTTCATAATATCACCTCACGCCTGAAGTTGTGCGGTGAAGAAGTGACAGAACAACGCATGTTGGAAAAGACATTTACCTCATTTCACGAGAAAGATGCAATCCTCATGCAGCAGTATCGTGAACGCAACTTCACGAAATTCTCTGATCTGATCTCTTGCCTCCTTAGGGCAGCGCAGAATCGAGATTTACTGCTCGCCACTCATAATTTACGACCAGCTGGCACTGCACCTATTCCTGAAGCCCACCACGTTTCTCCCTAGAAGTGGAAAAACAAGAAAAAGGCTAATAATAACCTAGGGAAAGCTGTATTGAAGAATGGACGAGGATCAGAACCCCCGTCCAACAACAACAATAAAGGAAAGATAAACTCCACATGGAAGCGAAAGAACACTGACCAAGTGTCACTTCATACGAAGAACTGGGAGGATAAATGACATAGATGCAGCATGACTGGCCATTGGTCCAGAAACTGCCGCACTCCTCGCCACCTCCAGGAACTATATCAGGCAAGCCAGAAGTCTCTGCCTGAAACAAACTTGGTGGCTGTTCAGCCACCAACGATGTTTACTGCAAAAGACTTCGAGAACGACGACTTGCTCGATTAAAGCTTCATTTTTTATCTATGCATTTAAAATTCCATGTAGCTTCGTCTTTAATTTGCTTAAGTACGAACTTTTATTTTGAATGTCTTTTTTACATTGACTTTTCGTTTTGCTTATAGTTGAAGTATGTAATATTGTGGACAGTGCCTCGTTACACTGGTGTAGCATTTATATTGCTTCCACATAAAACGAGACTATAAGAGGCAAATTTCTCCCCTTAAACATATAGGAATTTCCCAAGTTTCAAGTATTTCATTTAAACGAACATAACTTGAAAACTGTGGATAATAATTATTGAATATCAATATGTAAATCAACACGAGGATGGCCAGAAGCCCATCTACTTACGATTTCATTGGGCCCCCGTCGGGCCCCTATAATTACAGATTTCATCCTACAGAAAGCCAACTTGACTGAGCACCAGAAGTGCCTTTCATTGCCATAGTTTTTAACTTTGGCAAAATGGACTTGTTCATCCTGGATCAGCGATGATGGACGCATCATCAAATGAATCCATTGGAGAACCTGAAGATTCTTCAAAAGGTTGAGTTTCCTTGTCCCCCTTATCATAAGGGAAAACTAATAGAGAGACCTTCCCTCCTGAAAGTGGGATTAGAGTCTCCTGGCTTCATTGAGAGAATACATGGTGACCTTTGCGGGCCTATTCACCCCGCAAATGGCCCATTTTCGATACTTCATTATACTGACTGATGCATCTACTAGATGGTCTTATGTGTGCCTTCATATTCACTCGCAACATAGCTTTCTCAAAGCTAATAATGTGGGTGAATTCACTACACATATCATCCAAGACTTCTGCCAAAGCATCTGGCATTGAAATTGAACATCCTGTAGCATGTTCATACTCAGAATGGGTTATCAGAGTCTCTTGTAAAGAGACTCCAATGGATTTCACGTCCATTGTTAGATCCCAGTTGCATGTTGATGTTTAGGGACCAACACACTGCATTCCGCTTCGCTTATCACGATACGGCCCGCTTGTGGCCATATCTTATTGCTGATGCCGCTTGCTTATGGTTTACCACCAAGTCTTGATAAATGTGAATTTGATGAGCAAAGTCTCATTGTAATAGGCACGCAGTCTAAAGAAGCCTGAAGCTTCTGAGACCATATCATTGGACACAAAAGTCCTAATCTCGTTATGATCCGCATACTTTTTCTGTGTGAAGATGAGATCCAAAAGATCCTTCACATTCAGACTAAAGTACATTAATTGCCGGATAAATTTACGGACAACCAGAAGATTGTTCGTTCACACGTCCCTGCTGCCAACACGCCAGCTAAGATTGAAATTTCCAAAGATGGATGCAATCCACCGGCAGCAGAATTGGCTGTACCTCAATAGAAAAGAGGACGCCCGCCAGGTTAAAAATATAAAACTTTCCTCGAAAGAGGAAGATTCCTGGATATATTAAATGATCCATCCACAGGATGCTGAGCTCAGACCAGCAACCTCTCCCCTCCTACTTTCCCCTGCAGAGGAAACAACAGGAGAAAAATCATTATATTACGTACATACTGGAGAGGTACTGGACAGAAATAGCGCAGTCGTCGATGACGGTTTTGCTTTCACTATTACCGTTCACGTCGCTGAATACGATGATGACGTCAGCCCACTTTTCTATAGCATGAACGCATAGATTGGCCAAAGTGGGACGAGGCAATAAGAGTAGAGCTAGACTCACTCTTGAAAAGCAAAGTCTTGGGACCAGTAGTCCATACACCTGAATGTGTAAAACATGTGGAATATAAGTTGGATTTCATAAGAAATTGAAATGAAGGAAATGTGATCATTTTCCTACTAAAGCCTAAACTTCTCTGAAAAAGCTAATAAATGCAGCTCATGGACGTTGTGACTGCATACATATACGACAATATAGATATAGAGATCTATATAAAACTTCCATAAGGGTATACTCTACCCCAGAGATGAAAGAGAGACGTAGAAACGTCTTCTCCATAAAGGCTACAGAGATCATTAGTTGATCTTAAGAAATATTCTGCACGTGTATCTTTTTTGAAAGATCGTTGACAGGATTTGTGATATCCGCCGTACATGTGGTTGACTTAAAGCTAATAGGATCTCCTGCAGAGACCATTGCGATATCAGATAGCCTTAAGCATACCTTGGAAATGAAAAACCTAGGTATAACAAGGTATTGTCTCAGCTTATATATTTAACACATTCGTGGTGAAACCCATAATATCCTTCATACACCTAGAGTTTATGAAGAATGATGTACATTTGCAACCTATTAAAAATAGATGCTTATTTATGACACCTTCCAGTCGCTGGAAGATGTGGAGGACATCCTAGGTCCCGAAGAGCCTAGCTTTAGTGTACTTGTTACACTTCTTTATCTGGCCAACTGCACGTGTCTTTGATAGAACGTCTGCAGTAAAGTTGTTAACCAGATACAGTGTTGCCCTGGAGAGCACTACTAGACCAAGGATAAGCTGCTTCTGTGCAACTTCCAAGGGTCAAGGACTATATATATTGCATATGCAGGTTTAAAGATCATCGCGATGACTAAAACACAAAAGGCCGTCCACCTCCTGAATATCTACACATCATCCTCCAATGTCTACATCTTCTGAGAAGCTCATCATCCAAGAAGCAAGTATTGAAAACGCTAAGCCAGGTCCAGCAGTACCTTGCAGGCACACTGAAGACTGATTTAAAGAATACTTTAGTGGAGTCATCTACCAACTTCAAATAGCATTCCACTCCACAACGCCACTACTTTCCAATAGCCGTTAGATGAGTGAAACTTGTATAGATGAGTGATGACTGTATTTGTTTTCAGAACATGATGGATGTATAAACAAATAGGAGATGATTGTATAGATACATAGGAAATCTGCAAGCCTGAAGCTTGTACAGATCAGGGGGAGTCACTCAATAGTTGTACTCTTTTCCCTTAAGCTGCTGGTTTTTCCCACTGGGTTTTCCACAGCTAATGTTTTAACGAGGCAACCACAGTGGCTCTGGATCCAGAAGTATCCACCCCATTAGCATACTGAATCCTGAAGTATTCATATGCTTAAACCAAGGTAATAGAGAGATGAGGGGGAGTATTGTGAGTTGAGGTAGGCCTTTGGCCTCCCTCCCCTCAACTTCTCACCATTACTCCCCACTAATTTAGTGGGGAGTCCCTTGGACTCCTTATCCCTATTCTCTAATTGAATATATAGAGAGCCATGGCTTTTGCCATGGCCACTCCTAATTGGTGATTATCTTCACTTCTTCTCTAAATTCCTTCAACATTTTGGTACTTATTTAGGGCACATACCATTTTTCCCAGCGCACATACTACTTAAAAATTACCTCGCGCACATACTGTTAATTTTGAAAAATACTATTTTTGCTCAATGCACATACATGAATACCGAAAATGTCGTTAAGGCAAAACAACCTAAATTTCACATGTGTTCATCTGCTTCAGGGAAATTTGCTCAGTGCACACACCACGCGCGAGGGGGAGCTCGTTAAAAGGGAGAGGGAGATCGTCGCCCTTGACTGAGGTCATTGAAGGGGGCGTTCGTTAGAGGATCAAATAGTTATGATTGATTTGATTTGAGGTGGAAAAGAAGGTGGGGTGGTGATTTGAGGATGGATGGATTTCACTAAATGTGGAGTTCGGGGATTTGCTCAGGTTTATTTATTGGTGAATTGATGAATTTAGTCTGGTTTGGGATGCTGTAACGCCCCAAATGTTGTAGCGGAAGACTTAAATAGCTTATCAAAAGGGTGCGTAACAGCGGCGATGCGCATACAAGGATGAACACGTACACGTGCCAAGCCTCAGTGGTCATTACATGTTATACATCCAACGACATATGATCCAGAAAGTTTCAGTAAGAAGCCCAGAGCAAAATATAATACATCATAGATGTCTAGCCAAGTACATCATACAATAAGGAGTTCTAAAACAAAACAAGACAAAACAAGACATCTCCATCTGGCATCTTAGTGTACTTAGCACAAAATTTCAACTCCACTTGGTGTCAACTTGTTGCTCCTACCCGCTCCGATGGACAGGCTAAGTAGCATCTGAAATGATTTTAAATAAAACCATGGGGTAAGCAACACGGCTTAATGAGTATAAAATTCTCACTAATAAAATTTAATAGGCATAAGAGCATACATTTATTATAAAAAATGTGCATTGAAATAATTATACTACTTGAAATGTATCAATTGAATGTATATATAAATATATATCAAGACATGCCAAAGATATTTTTATGACTTATCCAGATATATGAAAAGTACTTGACCAAATGAACAATAAAATTCTTTTCTTTTCTTTTGTAAACTCTCTCAAATGTCCACTAAGGCTACGAATTATGGCCCAGTAGCATGGGAATGCACAAGGCATCGGTAAACAAATAAATCATTCATTAGTCGCCCGGGGACAGTGTACCAATCCGTGGCATAGGTTACACAAGACCAATTCACATGTACAAGGATGAAACTCTAGAGGTGGCCCCCACCATGCGTGTGGTGTGGCACTTAGCTCTCAATATTTGACCGAAGGCCAATATTTAAACAGGTACACTCAATACCATATGACAAGCTCACATATTAAACAGTTCACTCCATAGTGGACAGATGAAATTCCTGGTATTTCACAAAATTTTCGCACAATAACTATAATCGAAGTAGTATACTCATGACATTCACATGATTTTGAATAATGTTTTCATTCTTTTTTTATAAAAAACAAGATAATCAATAAAACATAACAGCTCATTCAACATTTTGTATTAAAACTATTTCAGTAAGAAAGTTGTACTCACATTATAGCGGTCAATTAAACGTGTTTTGTGACCCACGACGTATGATACCTAGAATAATAACAAATTTGATCCTTAGTATCGTTTCATCAAGGCTCGTATTATCGAACACACACTTCTTTTTATGAAGGGCATTCCTACATTGTTTTAGATAGTCCATGACTCTTATGAAAATTCCTAGAAGTATAGGTGTCTGTCTGCAAATTTGCAGAATTGTAGGCAACACATAACATTGGTATCAGTTTGAAATTCTGTTTGCAAACAGAACCCAGTTTTGAGTCTTTATGAGAAAATTTGGGCCTAAAAGCAATTTGGACAGAAGTTTGGGCTAAAACAAAATTTACACCTTCTTCCATCTTCAACCATTTGCTCACCCAACCCAACTATTTGGGTTTGGGGCAGCCCCCCTTATATTGTGACCAAGCCCGGCCATCGACCTGGGTGGTCGGAGGCCGGCGACGGTCGGCGGTCGGCGGCCGGCGACGAGTCCGATCAATTTTTTTTTCCTTTTTTTTAAAACATATGTCTTGCAATGTTGCAAGAAATCCATTAAAATTCTTCAATACCTTGGAAAATTTCAATCTTAGATCTAGATGAGAAATTTTTTGGGGAAAACCATGAAGATATTTGGAAGTTAGAGTTATACCTTTCTTTCTCCTCTTTCCCCTTCTACTCTTCTTCTCTGTCTCCTCTTTCCTTTCAGCAAAATTCCAAAATTTTGACAAGGCTCCCCTTCTCTCTTCCTACGATCAAGATGAACTGGTTGTGTGTGTGAGTTTTTATTTCTCTGTTTTTTTTGCTTTTTTGTGTATGCTGTTAAAGGAAGAGAGATGGGTTCTCTCACTCTCTGTTGACTGGTGTCCCATTACATGCCACTTGTGGGCTTCCTCCCTCAAGTGGGTGCCAGGTAATCAAAGAGTTTTTTTTAACACACGGGTTACTACATCCTCCGCTCCTAATAAAAAGTTTCGTCCTCGAAACTTCACATACCTTAATCTATGAAAAGCTCAGGACACTTCTCTCGCATGCTTTCCTCGAGTTCCCAAGTGGCTTCCCTCTCTGAATGATTTCGCCATTTGACTTTCACGTACTTAATAGTGTGCTTCATTAAAATCTGCTCCTTTTGATCCATTATACGCTCGGGTTTCTCCTCGTAACTTAGATTTTCCTTTAGATTCAATGGTTCCAGCTCAATGACTTCATTAGGATCTCGCGTAAATTTTCTTAACATAGAAACATGAAAAACGTCATCCACTCCTGCTAAGGATGGTGGTAGTGTGAGTTTGTAAGCCATTTGACCAATCTTCTCCAATATCTCAAAGGGGCCGACAAATCTCGGGCTTAGCTTCCCATGAATTCCAAACCTCCTTACTCCACGAGTGGGAGAGATCTTTAACAGCACATGGTCGCCTTCTTGGAATTCCAATTCTCTTCTTCTTCGATCTGCGTATCTCTTTTGTCTGCTCTGAGCAATTCAGAGGTGTTCTCTTACTTGTTGAATCTTATCTAGAGCTTGTTGTACTAATTCTGGACCAAGAAGTTTCCTTTCGCCTACATCATCCCAATGAATAGGAGATCTACATTTACGCCCATATAAAAGTTCGTACGGTGCCACCTTAATACTTGTATGATAACTGTTGTTGTATGTGAATTCTGCCAAGGGCAAGTGATTCGGGATATAAATTGCATATTTTCCCCCCTAACTATCCCCCTTTTGTGCTAAAGATTAGGCTTAATTGTGCTCTTTTTGAGTATATTTTCACTTTAGGTCATTTTCGGGGCTTATTCTCTTTCTTGGCACAAAATACGGTTTTTATCGTCTTTATTGGCTTCCTACTATTTTTCATATGTTCCTGCTATTATTGTGATCATATCGCTATTTTTTGGGAATTATTTGAGCATTGGAATATTTTATATCGATTATTGGAAGTCAATATTGTATTTTTAATAGCCATTATATTTATATTATCATCATATGAACTAATTTCTCCTTCTCATATTTTTCAGGTACTCTTAGGAGTCTTAGGGATTTTCCAGAATTTTTTGGGAATTTTCTGGGCCTCCTAGGTATTTTTGGTGATTTTTATGGAGGATAAATGGGGGTTTAAACCCAGGGAAAAAGAAATTAAAGGGGCGCCACGTGGCCCAATCAGACGGCGCCACGTGGCGCCATCTGCCGCATACGCAATGCAGGCCGCCGCTTTGTTATTAAAAAAAAAGAAATAAAAAAAAACATGGGCCGGCCCGCTTCGAAATTTCGAAGCAGGCTCCGGCCCGTTCTGCGTTCTGCACCCCGCGCGCGCTGTATTATAAAATTAAAATAAAAAAATATTTTTTTTTATTATTTTGCGGGCCGGCCCAGCAGCGGGCCGGCCCGCGGTTTCGAAAGAGCGGGCTCAGCGCCCGCTCGATTTGAGTGGGCCCAGCGCCCGCTCAAATCGAGCGGGCGCCCCCCCCCTAACCCGCAGGCGCGCGCGCGGGTCGGGCGCCGCTGCGCCCGACCCGCAATGCTTATAACAGGCCTGTTGCGTTTTTTGGAGGGATCTCTCGGTTTTTGGGGCTTGGGCTTGCGTTTTTTAGGGTTCTTGGAGCCCTAGCTCCAATTTTCTAGTGCTTGGAGGGGGAAGAGGCCATTAAAGGATGAAGGAAGCTAGGAGGAGGAGCTAAAGTGGAAGGGGATGCTTCATTTGGAGAGATTTGGGTGAAATCATTCCTCTCCCTTTTGTAATTTCACATCTCTCAATTTGTATTGAATATTGGGTTATTTTTGAATGAGAATTCCATCTTTGATTTCATAATGATTGAGTAGTGTAGGATTGCTTGGGATGTGATTTATTGATGTTGTGTGTTATTTATTGCCCCTACTCCCTCTTGCCTATTATATTGTTAATGTTGGATGTATAATTAGGGCACAATTTCATTGGCCAAGTCCCGAGAGGGCAATTTGAGAAAATGTCATGCTCGTAATTTGATTAGTGTTCGATTATACGTCCATCCCTATTGCTAATTGTGATGTCCTTTAATGTTAAATTCTCCGATTGGGCTTCCTTAGCCGGATGACCAATTGAAGTATATGAGGGTAATTTGTGCTTAATTAACACCAACATTAGTGAATTCACAACCCATGCTCCTCGCCTTGCTACCCTAATTTCTCCCTTTGGCTCTCTAACCCTACCAATATAGGTTAGGATTTTTAGTTTCACTTCACGTTTTTCACCACGATTTCCGACATTTCCGCCGTAATTTAGGTAGTTGTAAAACACTTTAATTTTCTTTATCAATCAAAATTTGTGAATATAGAACGACTTGTCCCTGTGATCCGACCCGGTACTCACCGGTTATTTTTATATTGCATTGACGCTCCTACGCTTGGGAGCGGAAGGCGTGCACTTGCGCGTTTTCCGAGTCAATCAGCAAGTAATCCTCCCATGATCCTTTTAGGTCAAGTACACAACAACGCAACATATCTTCCAAGGTTTGAATCGTTCGCTCTGACTGACCATCTGTCTCAGGGTGATATGCTGAACTAAATCCAAGTTTTGTCTGTAGAGCTCGGTGAGCACTTTTCCAGTATTCAGATGTGAACCTACTATTTCGATCTGAAACTATTGACAACGGCACCCCATGCAATCTTATGATCTCATTAATGTAGAGCTTGGTTAACTTTTCCATGGAAAATCATAAATTGATGGGCAAGAAATGTGCTGATTTAGTTAGTTGATCGACTATTACCCATATAGTGTCATTTCCTTTAGCTGATCTTGGTAATCCAGTGATAAAATCCATGGTGATCTTCTCCTATTTCCACAATGGTATATCTAAATTTTGAAGTAATCCGGCCGGTCTCTGATGTTCAGGTTTTATTTGTTGACATATGATACACTCAAAGACGTATTTTGCAATTTTCCTCTTCATATTGTTCCACCAATAAAGGGGTTTCAAATCCTTGTACATCTTAGTTCCTCCAGGGTGCATAGCATAAATTAATTGGTGAGCCTCTTTTAAGATTCTTCTTTTCAATTCCGGGATGTTTGGTACACAAATTCTGCTTCCAAACCTCAAGGAATTATCACCATGCACCATAAATCCTGGTTTACATCCTGGTTTCATGTCTTCAATGAGTTTCTGAAGTTTGGTATCTTCAGTTTGGCGGACCTTTATTTCTTCCACTAATGAGGGTTGCACCATACTATTTGCCAACAATGCTTGAGTCTGATGAGATCTAATTTCGACTCCCATGCGGTCCAAGTCTCTTCTTATGCATCTCTGAGATGTTAAAAGGCATACCAAGTTACTAGCACTCTTTCGGCTAAGAGCATCTGCGACTACATTTGCCTTACCTGGATGGTAATTTATTGTTAAATCATAATCCTTTAATAGTTCTAGCCATCTCCTTTGCCTCAAATTAAATTCCTTCTAAGTGAAGATATACTTCAGACTTTTGTGATCTGTATAAATTTCACACCGTACACCATAAAGATAATGCCTCCAAATTTTAAGTGCGAAGACTACCGCCGCCATTTCCAGATCATGGGTTGGGTAGTTCTCCTCATATGGCTTCAATTGCCTGGAGGCGTAGGCTACGACTCTTCCATTTTGCATAAGTACACAACCCAACCCTTTCCTTGAAGCATCACTGAAGATTGTAAATCATGTATCTCCCGATGGAATGGTTAACACGGGTGCTGATATCAATCTTTGCTTTAATTCTCTGAAGCTCCATTCGCACTCCTCTGTCCAGTCAAATTTGACCCCTTTTCTAACAAGACAGGTCAGCGAGGAGGCAATTCTTGAGAATCCTTCTACAAACATCCTGTAATACCCAGCCAGACCCAGTAAACTACGAATCTCCGAGACAGAAGTTGGTCTTTTCCAATTAACTATAGCTTCTACCTTCATAGGATCTACATCGATTCCATCTTTGGATATGACATGACCAAGAAATGAAACGCTCTCCAACCAGAATTCACACTTCTTAAGCTTTGCAAATAACTTCTCACTTCTTAAGGTCTGTAGTACACACTTCAAATGTTCGCATGCTGCTCTTTGTTTCTCGAATATACTAAAATGTCATCAATGAAAACTACTACAAAATGATCCAAATATGGCTTGAACGCTCTATTCATAAGGTCCATGAAAGCAGCAGGTACGTTCGTCAATCCGAACGGTAACACTAGAAATTCATAGTGACCATAACGGGTACGAAATGCAGTTTTTGGAACATCATCCGCCCTAATCTTCAATTGATAGTAGCCAGACCTCAAATCAATTTTTGAGAACACTTGAGCTCCTTACAACTGATCAAATAAATCATCAATCCTTGGTAATGGATACTTGTTTTTTATTGGCATATGATTTAACTCTATGTAGTCAATGCACACGGGAAAACTCCCGTCCTTCTTTCTTACAAACAATACTGGCGCACCCCATGGTGACATGCTGGGCCGGATAAAGCCCTTATCTAAGAGCTCCTGTAATTGCTCTTTCAGTTCCTTTAATTCTGCTGGGGCCATCCGATATGGTGCCTTGGAAATATGGCCTGTGCCTAGTACCAGATCAATGGAAAACTCAATATCTCTATCTGGAGGCATCCCAGGAAGTTCTTTAGGAAATACATCGGGAAAATCTCGAACAATAGGGATATCCTCTAAACTCACCTTTCCCTCATCTTTCAATTCCTTTATAGAAGCTAGATAACAATAACATCCCGCCCTCAACAGGCGGAAAGCTCTTAGGGTGGAGATTATCCGTAAAGGTTCACGAGCTCTACTGCTCTCAAAACAAAATTCAGGCTTTCCAGGTAATCTAAATAATACCTTCTTTTCATGACATAAGATGGAAGCATGATTTGCAGAAAGCCAATCCATCCCCAAAATGATATCAAAGTCATGCATCTCTAGTAAAACTAGATTCACTGGAAACTCCTCATCTACAATCTTAATTTTACCCTTGTATCCTCTATTTGATAGCAACATACCACCACCAGGTGTACTAACTACCAACTCTTGAGTTAATATGTCACATGGTAAATGATTCCTTATAGTGAACTGTGCGGCAATAAAAGAATAAGAGGCTCCAGAATCAAATAATACTCGAGCATTTTTCGATGAAAAAGAGATGTTACCAGATACTACGTCATTGTTAGCTTGAGCCTCCTGCTCGATCAGGGAGTACACTATGGCTTTAGCTTGAGGTTTTTGATTTGCTCCACTGGACTGCCCGGTATGGGATGTTTCCTGAGATTGCCGCATCATAGGACAATCCGAAATCTGATGATCCTTCTGGCCACATCTCAAACATGCACATGAAACCCTCCAACAATTCTTCTCGTCATGGCCTGTCTTGCCACATACTTTACATTCACAGTCATCTGAACTGGGTTGGATCCCTCCTTACGTGCCACATGTGGTTTCTTGCTTTGCCAGTTCCCTTAATTAACACCATTTCCCCCAAACCGAAACCTCTTCTTAGAATGATCCCCTCCGACTTCTTTCTTTGGTCTTGTATCAATTTCATTCTTCTCAATAACCAGGGCCTTCTTTAATACTGCTGCATACGTGGAAAGTTCAAAGGAGCTGACATCTTTTCTAAGTTCAGGTTGGAGCCCTTCTTCAAAACGACGCGCTCGTTGTTCTTCATCGGCAACAAGGTGCAGAGCGAACTTCGAAAGATAAGCGAATTCCTCTTCGTATTCAGCAACACTCATCTTGCCTTGTTCCAAGTTTCGAAACTATTGCTCCTTCTATTTTCGAACTGTCTGTGAAAAGTATTTCTCATAAAAAATCTTCTTGAAATTTTCCCACGTCATGTCATAAACTTTGTCTCCCAAGGTCCTCTCCTGGAGCTGCCACCAACCATAGGCACGCCCTTTCAACATGAAGACAGCATATCCTGCTTTTTCTTTCTCAGAAATCCAATGCTCCGCCATCATTGGGTCAGTACTACCTTCAAAAGTAGGTGGGGTCAGCCTTTTGAACTTAGCCATGCCACTTCTCAACTTGGGTTGATCATTTCCTTGTATGGGTTGGATTCGATCAATCTGGTCTTGTTGTCTCTGGATGATATTGGTTATTCCTTGCAGCAATTGGACACCAACGTTCGTCTCCATCTGGTTTTGTCCCGAACTTTGTCATTGATCAGTGCGAGATCCCATTGTTTGGTTGATGGTCTGATTTAGGTCAATCCATTGGTTCAGAGGAATATCACTGTTACCATCAGCCATCCTATACATGGAAGAAAAAATAACAAATTTTCAATCATACTTATGACCCAAAATTGTTCAATTGCCAGAATTGCTTACATGATTCATTCTAAATTTCATAACATACCATGTTTTACTATTATAATCAGATCAGTTCATTCACCAAGACATTTCTTTCATCGATACAATATATATATATATATATATATATATATATATATATATATATATATATATATATTCATTTCCATTAGATGTATTCTTACATACAAACATTTCTAGGTAGTACATCAAAAAATTTTCTGTAGATGATAGTTCAATCATCCTCTTACAAAAGTTCCCAAAAGTATATACTACCCCTCTTGTACTAGTAGTCGCCTAGGGCCTAAAAATTTAAATCGCTATTAGAGGCCACAGACTCTTCCGAGTCAGAATCATGTACTAGGATTATCTCATGTGAGGGATCTGCACCAGGCGATGATGGCTCCACAAAAACCGAAGTGCTATTAACTTCGATTACATCAGTAGTATCTGATATGTTATGAACCTCGAGAACAAAACTAGAAACATCCATATCAATAGTCACATCATCTGAGAGCTCAATCAGAGAGTTGGCCCATCTGATTTGCCCTCAACAGAGTTCATTGGCACACCCACAGAGCCCCAATGGTATGGATCCTCATAATTAACGACATCAAGGAGTTGAATATTGAGGTTATTCCCCATGTCTCCTTCTATCATATCCTCAGATAACTCCTCTGAATACTCCCCCATGGGCTCCTCCATGGGCTCTTCCTCCTCTTCTATGGGATCTTCTTCTTCTTCTATGGGATCATCCTCCTCCTCCATAGGTTCCTCTTCATAATATGCTCCCAAGGAATTCTCATCCATAACATTTTCAGACTCTAGGCTCGCGCTGGTCGACATAGAGGAAGGATCTACAAGAAAACCATAATACCATCCATTAGATCCAATAAGAAAATCAATTCAATCACATGTACACATGCTATCCTAATAGTTCTCTTGTGACTTGGATTAAGGGCGAAGCATTTCATGGATTCCTCAGGTTTGCATAAGCATAACTGATTTTATATAAGTCCCATACCTTATATAAAACTTGATAGCGTGCATGGTGTATGGGCACCACGTCGCTATCACAGAAATATCATTCAATGACACGCCATATGACCTTGTCACCTTCCATTATCCTCGAATTATATATATACTCTTCTCTCCCTTCATCATCTATAATCCTTATGGTCTAAACCTAGGCGCTCTGATACCACTTTACTGTAATGCCCCAAATCTCGTAGCGGAAGACTTAAATAGCTTATCAAAAGGGTGCGTAACAGCGACGACGCGCATACAAGGATGAACCCGTACACGTGCCAAGCCTCAGTGGTCATTACATATTATTCATCCAACGACATATGATCCAGAAAGTTTCACTAAGAAGCCCAGATCAAAATATAATACATCATAGATGTCTAGCCAAGTACATCATACAATAAGGAGTTCTAAAACAAAACAAGACAAAACAAGACATCTCCATCTGGCATCTTAGTGTACTTAGACAAAATTTCAACTCCACTTGGTGTCAACTCGTTGCTCCTACCCGCTCCGATGGACAGGCTAAGTAGCATCTGAAATGGTTTTAAATAAAATCATGGGGTAAGCTACACGGCTTAGTGAGTACAAAATTCTCACTAATAAAATTTAATAGGCATAAGAGCATACATTTATTATAAAAAATGTCCATTGAAATAACTATACTACTTGAAATGTATCAATGAATGTATATATAAATATATATCAAGACATGCTAAAGACATTTTTATGACTTATCTAGATATATGAAAAGTACTTGACCAAATGAACAATAAAATTCTTTTCTTTTGTTTTGCAAACTCTCTCAAATGTCCACTAAGGCAACGAATTATGGCCTAGTAGCATGGAAATGCACAAGGCATCAGTAAACAAATAAATCATTCATTAGTCGCCCGGGGACAGTGTACCAATCCGTGTCATAGGTTACACAAGACCAATTCGCATGTACAAGGATGAGACTCTAGAGGTGGCCCCCACCATGCGTGTGGTGTGGCACTTAGCTCTCAATATTTGACCGAAGGCCAATATTTAAACAGGTACACTCAATAACATATGACAAGCTCACATATTAAACAGTTCACTCCATAGTGGACAGATGAAATTCATGGTATTTCACAAAATTTTCGCACAATAACTATAATTGAAGTAGTATACTCATGACATTCACATGATTTTGAATAATGTTTTCATTCATTTTTTTATAAAAAATAAGATAATCAATAAAACATAACAGTTCATTCAACATTTTGTATTAAAACTATTTCAGTAAGAAAGTTGTACTCACCTTGTAGCGGTCAATTAAAAGTGTTCTGTGACCCACGACGTACGATACCTAGAATAATAACAAATTTGATCCTTAGTATCGTTTCATCAAGGCACGTATTATCGAACACACATTTCTTTTTATGAAGGGCATTCCTACATTGTTTTAAAGAGTCCATGACTCTTATGAAAATTCCTAGAAGTATAGGTGTCTGTCTGCAAATTTGCAGAATTGTAGGCAACACATAACATTGGTATCAGTTTGTAAATTCTGTTTGCAAACAGAACCCAGTTTTGAGTCTTTATGAGAAAATTTGGGCCTAAAAGCAATTTGGACAGAATTTTGGGCTAAAACGAAATTTACACCTTCTTCCATCTTCAACCATTTGCTCACCCAACCCAACTATTTGGGTTTGGGGCAGCCCCCCTTATACTGTGACCAAGCCCGGCCATCGGACCTGGGAGGTCAGAGGCCGGCGACGGTCGGCAGACGGCGGCCGGCGGCCGGCGACGAGTCCGATCAAATTTTTTTTTCTTTTTTATAAAACATATGTCTTGAAATGTTGCAAGAAATCCATTAAAATTCTTCAATACCTTGGAAAATTTCAATCTTAGATCTAGATGAGAAATTTTTTGGGGAAAACCATGAAGATATTTGGAAGTTAGGGTTATACCTTTCTTTCTCCTCTTTCCCCTTCTACTCTTCTTCTCTGTCTCCTCTTTCCTTTCAACAAAATTCCAGAATTTTGACAAAGCTCCACATCTCTATTCCTACGATCAAGATGAACTGGTTGTGTGTGTGAGTGTGTGTGTGTGAGCTTTTCTTTCTCTGTTTTTTGTGTGTATGTTGTTAAAGGAAGTGAGATGGGTTCTCTCACTCTCTCTTGATAGGTGTCCCATTACATGCCACTTGTGGGCTTCCTCCCTCAAGTGGGTGCCAGGTAATCAAAGAGTTTTTTTTAATAACACACGGGTTACTACAGGTGCAATTTGAGTTAGGAGTTTTGCAAGGGAAAATCTAAAAAAATTAATTGTGTGATTTAGTTCGTGTATTTCGGAAGAAAAAATTTACTTCATCAAGTTTTGTTGATTCGAATAGTTCGTTTATCAGGAATATGTAGAAATAAATTGTTGATTATATATTGATGCTATTATTTTGAAAATAAATTTGATGGTTATTAATTAAAGTTAATGTATAATTTATATATGGGATGTTTTGAAGATAAATTTGATGATTGTAGGTCAATATAAATGGAATTTTTTGATGTATAATATGATAATTTCTATATGATGAAATTTGATTTAGCTGATCATGGAATTGGAAAATAGTAGTGCAATGCAGAGGAAACAACTCAGTTGCTGCTTCTGTGGGCTTAAAGCACCGATGAGGATCATAATGACAAGGGAAAATATTAGGAGAAAATTTTATGGATGTATCAATTACAACAAGAGAAACAGATGTAATTTTTTTGATTGGGTGAACGAGTTGAAACTGTGTCTACGTGGAAAGAAATATACAAAAGTGTTGTTAAAAGAAATAACAAAGTTAAAGAGAACGGTACGACATTGCTAAAGATGAAAGATTTCCATGTACCTTCCATCATTGTTAAAAATTAAGCATCCCACGTGGAAATTAACAACACAAGATTTGGATATCTTTGAGATTAATTTAAAATACTATAAGAAGCTTCTAACGCTTACATACAATAAATACTAGAATACAATGGTGTTAAGGCCAAAATTGAACAGGACAGTTGTCAGGCCGACGGAGACTCGTCAACAGTTGAGATGGATCCTTGTCAACAGTTGAGGTGGGACCCTTGGTTGGAAGAACCGGGGTCGGATACTGGTAGTTGGAGGTGATACGACCTTCGATCGACCTATGAGCGACCGTTGGGTCGATCGTTCGAGGTTGATGACGCAACGTCGACCTTCGATGTTGAATGTCAATCGTCGATCTACACCACAGGGAGTCGTTAGGGGGATCGGATCTGGGTTCCGACCCAAATCCCCACTGATACTTAAGTTAGCAGGGAACTTAAGGAAGAGAGGGAGTTTGGTGTAGTTGAGATCGTCCCACGGAGGTTCGTCTATAGACTGACGACACAAGCTCGAATATGAAGATAGTAAGAGTGAGAAGAAAGAGATCTATGTATTAGATCTATTACCTTGAAGATGGAACCCATTTACCTTTGTCTGTCGGCCTATTTATAGGTAGCTCCTTCTTGATGAGGCGTAACTGCCCCTCCTTGATTAGGGCACGATCTTCTCCAGAATTCAAGCTAACGGCTGCCCATTTACTCGGTCCCATTAACTCTCCCTTGAATGTCGGTGCTACCCCCAATGATCGAACGACATGTTCGTCCGACCTAGCTGTATCCCGCTCTAAGCGCCAGGATATTGGGTCGCGGATGCTAAATGGGCCGGGTATGCAGATACCCAATTTGGGTTCATACATGTGCACTAACAAATGGCATAAAACAAAAGAGAGAGAAAATAAACGGATATAAAAATAGGAAAGGTAGTGCAAAATTTATAAGTAATCCATAAAATATGGTACAATGCCAGGAAAGATGTGCAGTTTTTTTCTTGATTAATCATATTGATTTTGAATGGTACATATTGAATTAGAAATTAATGTTACTTATTTTTCTTCCTAACTTATATGAACATAATCATAACTAGTGACCATAGGTCACTTGGCATTCAACTAATCACCGAAAATTTTCAACTCATTCAAAATCCTCACCAAAAAATTCAACCTATTCAGAAAAATTTAACCACATTCAAACTAAAATTTAGTTCACTCAGTAGAATTGTGTTACAGCTAAAATTTTTATTTCCCCTCAAAATTTAGTTCCTTCCGGATTTAGTTCTCTTAAAAATTTAAAATTTTAGTTGCTCGCCAAATTTAGTTCCCTCCGAAATTTAAATTTAAATTTAGTTTTCCCAAAGAGTTTGGTATGCCTAAAAATTTTAGTTTTCCATAAAACTTAATTCCATTCAGATTTAGTTTCCTCAAAATTTAAAATTTTAGTTTCCAAAATTTATTTACTTTCAGATTTAGTTCTACCAAGCAAATTTTTAGGGTTTTCCTCCAAAACTTTTACAAACTATCACCCCAACAATTGACTGTTTAAGATTAAACCGTCTAACTACTTGTCTCTTTGTCCTAATTAGCAAACCCATTAAAAACATACCTCAGTTGTATAATGAAAGAACTAGAGATTTGAATCTGTATTCAACCCTAATAATACAGATCTAGATGTAGGCATGTTGAATCTTAAAACGTTACCTTCTCTGATAGGAATCATACCTGAATCCATGAAGACAATGATCTGAATGACGCAGCGGAAAGATCTTCCAGATAAACACGAATCAACCGTTGGAGAATTCTGTTGCCCTTCTCACTATTTTTCTTCTATTGACGGGTCGTACAAAAGACGTCTAACTTGTTCATGTGTCCGGGGATCATGACTGTATATAAATAGGCTAGCCTACTTAGCCCTAGGGTTTCCAATTCGGCCATCAATAAATTGAAGCCGATTTGTCTCTACACATAAAGGCCCACAACCTGATCGACTCATTTAAGCCCACTTAACCAAATAAAATAAGATCACTTATATAACAGGCTTTAAATATGACAGAGTAGCATTATATAATTGGATTTAATATAGAAAAGGTGGCACCAGATCCAATGGATCAGGTGCTAAGACACAAAAAAGGTGGGAAGTACAAGCCCCCACATGGGCTTGTACTCACTGGGTCCCACCTTTTTATGTCTTGCACCTGATCCATTGGATCAGGTGCCACCGGCTTTACATTAATCCCTATATAATTATATTCGTATATTAGCCCTACATTCGATTAAGATCCAACTAAGTTGGATAAGTTCCAGCAATCTCCTACTTGGGCTATATGCTAAACTTTATAATTATATTTCATTATGCATACTAAACTGATTAAAATCTTAACTTACTGTCATCATTTTATGCGTTAAAAAACAATTTGGTCCATCAATTACATTAGCAGAGGATCAAAGAGATCTTCGCCACAGTAATTGCAGCTCGACCCTTCAGTGGTCACTGTGCTATTATAAAGAATGACATGGATAATGAGGTTGATGTACAGCATGGAAATTACATGTAATGTGACCTAGCATGTCTATTTCCAATTGATTCTTCTTAACCTTAGTGAGATCACAAACATTCCCAAAAATCGGAGTAAAGCCAAACTGAACCAAAAATTTAGTTCTGATCAGAAAATAACCTTAAGCTTAAGCTGGAGACTAATTTTTGTCTATCATATGAGCACCCAAAAGAACAAACTCCCACAAAACTGACTACTCTTAAAGAAATGACATCCATATGAGTAGCGAGCTAATAAAACCTTTTGGATGACATTCCCTTAGTGTTACGGATCTGTAATTATATGGTTTGTTTTGATATCCTCATTAGACAATTGTACACTCCGAATTTATTAATCAACAATCTAGGAACTTGATCTCTGAATAACTAAACTTTGTCGAGTTCCTGGTGTTGCTGGAATATAAAACTGCAGACTTATTGTCACAAAATAAACTGTGTAGTCTTTTAATATCATCTCTAATTTGCAGCATAGTGACAAAATTTGTAGATATATTTCATGATTTGGATGTCACTATGAAATCTAAATCCATGTTAGAATAGATTATATATATTAGGGACTATTTATATCTCTTCCAGTGGATGACGCCTAATATAGATTTTCATACATTCTTTGCATCCAATAAATGATCGGAGTCCGTATACTAAAATGATCTCAAACTTTTCTGACTACTAATTCTTGAACATGTAACCCCTTTTGTTCTCTATAAATACTGTAAGACCATTTGGCTGCTGTCAAATGGTTTACTCCTGAACTTAAGAATCTGCGCCCAACATTCCTGTAATATATGCAATAACCAAATGCATATAAACCTGAGCATACTTTAGACTCCTTGTTAATGAGATATAAGGAATCTTCTGAAGATTATTCTCGGGGCAATTGTTGAGACTAAACTTGTCTCCCACAGAATTTAACATATATTACCACATAGATATTATAGAAATTACATACTCCCACAGAACTTTAAGATATATTACATCATCAAACATCATCTTAAAACCGAACGAGATGATTAACTAATGAAACTTAATATATCATTAACGATATTGAAATGATCCACTAATGCTATTATAAGCCTTACAGAGTCTATCATGAAAATTAAATAGAAAGTCTCTTCTTAATTAATGCATTCTTTTCCGTATAAAGTCCTTTGCGATACGCTTTAAATCTTTTCTTAATACCCTTTTGAATTCCTATTGATTATAAAAATCCATTTACAATCAATAGGTTTCAAACCTTACGGTAATGAGATAAGATTTCTAGTGTCTTTCAAAGACTTTATTAATTAATGCATTAATCCATTTTAGAGTTTTAGAACTTTTATGACTTGACGTAAGTCGAACTTCCATCATTCTTAATGTCAACCATATATGTTCTTGAGAATTACAATGCAATACCTTAACACTGTACTTCTCATCTCTTTAATGGATTTCCTGAATGACATTTAGTGCTTTGAGGTGCTAGAGTTTGTCCTTATGAACAATTTCCCGAATAGGAGGAATTGCAACATTATCTTGAATTTATTATGTCTTGAACAGTGTCATGAATACTATCCTGAACAATGCCAAAAATACCTATGGGAATATAATCCTCTTCAATAATAATGTCACTGACTAAATTTCCCCTTCAAACTCAGCATCCTCAAATAGGTGTGCATTTCCTAATTCGTAAACTAACTTAATAGTGGGATTATGTAAAATCATACAAATATCACCTTTTAAACTATTCAACAAAACTAGAAAATCATTAGGATTATGTCCAGTTTCTTTATTAGGCTTTATAAGGCCTTCTCCAAACATCCAAGTGATTTAAGTTATTTTGTTGAAACTTTATTAATGATATAAACTGCAATCAAATAACTGAATTCTCATTGTTAATTCTTTATTTTTATAACACATGTACTTAAATGCAGGAACTCTGTAAATGAAGCAATATTCCCAAATAACTGAAGATTATAATGAAATTTTAAAGAACCAGAATAACCGAATTTTGAATCATGAGACAACCAAATTTTCCATTCATTATTGAAAAATAGTAGCCGAATTTGTTCAAAGTAGAAATAGAAATCCAAATTCCGTTAAAACGGTACATAATAGTCTTATAAAAGTTCAAATACAATCTAGCCTTTAAAAATTAATCTAAATTTTATTTGCTTCTACTTGAACCATCTTCACATTGCCCATATTGATGTATCTTTCAATATCAGTCGGCTCTTGGCATCTTAGGCAACCCTGCATAGACACAATGATGTGAGTAGTTATACCAGGATCTTTCCATCACATGTCTATAAGTACAAAAGTTTACAGAAAAGAAATTAACTATAGAATTAACCAAATTAAAGAAGTATATCCTTTTTAGCACGCCAAGCATGATAATTTGTGCAATGCTTCTTTATAAGCCTTTTAGCTCTATAGAAGAAACAACCATTACCTTCTGAACTTTTCAGTTCCCTTTGTTGTTGTTTTTTGAGAAGCTGTATCTGTATCTTCAGTATCCTTCTTCCTTTTGTTGAAGGTGGAGGTCAGGTGAGTGCTTTCTGTCATCTCTTGCTTAAGCCTTTCATCTTCCTTGACACAGTATAAGATGAGCTCATCCAGAGACCAAGTATCTTCCTTCAGATTGTAGCTCACCTTAAACTGGCTAAAACTGTGATGGAAGAGATATTAAAACAAAATGCACCAGCATATCCTCAGAGAGGTCTAGCTCAAGTGCTTTCAACCTTGAATAAAGATTAGACATCTTTAATATGTGCTCCCTGATGTTCCCTTTACCTTCATATTTCATTGAAGTTAGGTTTGTCAAGAGTGTACTAATCTCACTCTTTTCATTCTTGACAAACCTCTTTTCAAGCTCAATAAGGAACCATTTAGCTGTGGCAATTTTCTCTGAAATAGAGCCCTGAGATATTTTGGAATGACATTCTTCACAAGCATTAGACACATGCGATTTGATCTTTTCCACTCTTCTATCTCCCTCTTTTCATCAGAGGTACTCTCATAAGTGAATGGTGAAGGACTATGAGTCCTCATTACCAGATCAAGATCCATTACTCTGAAGATTATCAAAAGATTGTCCTTCCATGCCTTGAAGTTAGAGCCATTAAGTATTGGAATAGATTTGAGGTGGGCGGAAAAAAATTTCAGGAATAATAGCTGAAAAAGAGAACAAGAAAACAATTGCAACATGTTCGTATAAGTATCAAACAAAACAGCACCAAATTTGAATTAATGTTATTTTTCCATCTCAAGACATCCTCTACTAGCCCAACATTTATTTTTGGGTAATCTATTGACTAGTCATTAATGTCCTGTTGTAGCAATCAGACAATGCCAATAATAACATGCCAAAAATAAAACTTCCTTTGGGCCGAATTAAATTTGCATGCATTGTCTCACTAATCATCACATTGTCTATTGCCACAGGTGTGCATAAAATGATATAGGACGGTAATCTTCCTTTGGACTGATTTAGCATTTATATGAAATTATGTACATATGAATTCTTTTTATATTTATGAAATAAATTAATGCAAAGCAACATAGCCTACTTTGGCGAGATGATGATTACACCAAGTCATTTCAAAAAAATTATACCTATGCAAAATTTGAATCTATCGCATTTTTAATACATGAATGTATACTTTACGTGGATATATTCAAGTCCACTTTTATTCAAAATCAAATTTAAGGCAACCAAAAATTTCTATACAGAAGTATGTATTCAACTTGTTATATTTCGAGATTAAAACAAGAAAACCCACTTTGGTAAGTTAATGATCCAATTAATCTCTATTCGAAATATATAATCAATTATGCTAAAAATTTGATGTTTAAACTAAACAGAATTTAACACAAAATGATTTCTTTAAGTGGAAATATATATAAGAACCTTTTATTCCACCATTACTTTGAGTTAAATAAAATCCATAGTTTCAACACACATTTTCTTCTTAAAATGGGGTATATATGTGTACTAACGTGTATATGAACATACATATAAAGTAATACATATACATATACACCCAATCCCATTTTATATATACCTTTAAAATGTGTCAAAATTCTTTAAGGCCATTTACTTGATGGTTAGTACACAAAATTCATTAAGGCCGTTTAAACTTATCCTAGGAGAAATATACGGTAAAGCCTTTTACTTCCTCCGAAGAAAACACTTGAATTTTGTGTTTTAATTTAAATCCATATTTAGGCAAAATGAATTTTCATACTGATGTATGAAATCAACTTGTTATATATCGAAATATATATATGTGTGTGTGTGTACTTATGCTTTTTTTGTGTTAAATCCACCAAATGTGCTTATGTATATATGTACATATATATATATATATATATATATATATATATATATATATATATATATATATATATATATATATGTATGTATGTATGTATTTGTGCTTTTTTGTGTCAAAAAAATTTGTACTTATGATATAAATTTAGAATTTAATTTATTTTACCACAATTAAAACAAAATTTATCTTTGACGAGAAATATATATTAAAACTTCTTATTTCCTCATTCAATCCAATTTAAATTCAATATTAGGCAACTAATCATACAACGTATGTCCACAACTTGTTACATTCCGAAATAACAATAATCTCTACATTAGAGCCCATTTTGATGAGTTTTCATATTAATTAAAATCATTTCGAAAATATAACCAAATGTGCTCAAAATTGAATTTAAATGAAACTAAACTTTAACACACAAAATGGGCCTAAAGGAAATATATACATAAGACCATTTATCTCCTCTTTTAATGAGTTTAAATTCAAAAAAATAGGCAAAAAATTACATATAAAGTATGTCCGTACCTGTTTATATATCGAAATAATAATAATTTCCACAATAGAGCCCATTTTAGTATGATTTTGATTTAATTACAATTATTTCGAAATATATATAATGAAGCATGCCTAAAGGTGAATTTAAATCAAGACTAACTTTTAAACAAAATAAAATAACTTACAAGGGAATATATACCATTGACCATTTAATCCCCCTTTATTTTGTGTTAGAAAGCCTAAATTAGTGTGCATAATGACCCAAAATAGGGTCCAAAAGTAGCCAAGAGGAGGCCCAAAAACTAATCAGTCCCTATTCTATTTTAAATTTTTTTTAAAAAAAACTTGATTTGGGCCAGAAGCTGTTATGCCAAGGCCTGCTAGGGTTTCAAACCCTAGCAGGAGGCAATCTCGGGGCGGCCACCGATGTCCCCTTCCCTTGCGCCAGGCGTCGGCATGGGGGCCGATGCCAGGGTCTCCAAGGTGGGCGACTCGGTGACGCCCCCTGATCTCGATGGGGGCAGCAAGGGGCGACCCCCTGATGAACCGCAGCCGGCCCCTAGTCAGAGGCCTGCTCTTCTTTGACAGGGGCGGTAGGGTGCTGCCAACTTGATGAACCACTGCAGGCCGCAAGATCGGGGTCTGCTCTTCTCCGACGGTGGGGTGCTGCCCCTGATGAACCGCGGCAGGCCCCCAGCCGAGGGCCTGCTCTTCTCCGACGGGGGGGGGGGGGGGGCGGTTGGGTCGCCCCCTTTCTCACATGAAGCAGGCACCGGGAGGGCGCCTACTTTTCCCAACGAAGGGGCGGCGCAGTTGCCCCTTCCGATCTGCCGACAGGGGGTGGCTGAGCGCTGCCCCCTCTGATCCCCTTTCCGACGGAGGGGCGGCAGGGTGCCGCCCCTCTTTCCTTGTAGCAGGCACCAGAGGTGCCTACTTGTCCGACAGGGGCGACCGGGTCGCCCTTTTCTCACCGCGTCGACGCTGGCAGGGCCAGTGCCGATCTACTGACGAGGGTGGTGGAGTCGCCCCCTCTTGATCCGTGTCATGCAGCGACCGGCGGGCCGCCCCCGATCTCGGGTTAGAATTTTTTTAACATGAAAAATCAATCAAAAACCCATAAAAATACAGATCTGAATCCAAACAGATTAAACCAGCTATTTTTATCAGATCTAGCATAGAGGAGGCAAAATAATCTAAGCAAGTAGGCTTTGATACCACTAGAAAGAGCTAGAGATCTGAATCTGTATTCAACCCTAATAATACAAATCTAGATGTAGTCATGTTGAATCTTAAAACGTTACCTTCTCTGATAGAAATTATACCTGAATCCATGAAGATGATGATCTAGATGACGTCGCGGAAAGATCTTCCAGATCCACACGAATCAACCGTTGGAGAATTCCTTGCCCTTCTTACGGTTTCTCTTCTAGTGACGTGACGTAGAAAAGATGGCTAACTTGTTCGTGTGTTCCGGGGATCATGACCGCATATAAATATGCTAGCATACTTAGCCCTAGGGTTTCCAATTCGGCCCATCAACGAATTGCAGCCAATTTGTCTCTACACATAAAGGCCCACAACCTGATCGACTCATTTAAGCCCAATTAACCAAATAAATGAGATCACTTACATAACTGGCTTTAAATATCACATAGTAGCATTATATAATTATATTCGCATATTATCCCAACGATGGATTAAGATCCAACTAAGTTGAATAAGTTCCAACATATAATAGATATGAAACACACAACTTTTTTTTTCTTTTTTAACTCGGAGCTACTTATGCTAAATATATATTTAGAAGAATTAGAAACCATTTTAATAATCCTTTGTATATTTGGTATCTTTTTATATCTTGAACGGTAGAAAATAAAATGGATTAGTTTACTAATATAATTGATGCAGATTTCAAGAAAGCAATCGTCAGACAAAATGATGGGGGTAATCATGAAGAAAGAAATTGTTAGACAAAATGATGGTGGTAATTAAGGGCATGTTTCTTTTGTTGAAAGTGGGGATGTGGAAACTTGAGGGATTGTGCAATCTTGATGAAAGGAAAGTTTGGTTTTTCGTTTCTCTTGTTGGAAAGTTTGTTGGAAAGTTGTTTTATGAATTTTATATGGGGCCCACACAACTTTCTCGTGTTTCTTTTATTTAAGAAAGTTGGATGAAGAAAGTTGTGTGTAGGATGTGGTGAACTTAGGTAAGCTTACACCCCTTTCATTTCTTGTGTATTTGAAGTATTTTGTAGGGTATATGGAGAGAAGAATGAGAACATGGGAAATAACCGAAATAAATTTAACAAAATAAAGAAAATTGATGAAAGAAATAAATGTCCTAATAACATCAACCAACATAAAGACAAGACAAATAGTATTTAAACCCAGAGGATGCAATAGTTGATGGAATTTATGGATTAGTAATTACTCCAAAAATCAGAGAAAGCTTACAATAACAAAGATAGCTCGGTTTACACATTGTATCTTCCCCATCAATCGATCTTGTTATACATCAACAATAATATAAAAAACATAAGTCCAACAAGAGAGAGAACAATCCCAACTTAATAGATTTGTAATCGGTTAGGATGCTCTCCATTTTCATAGCGTTTCTCTTAAATATACATGCAACCTTATCCACACAACCCTGAATCTATAACATCCCCCTCTCAGACAATGGTGTGGCAGAACTGTCAATCTTGGGATGTATTTCATTCTCATCCATTAAATGCAGTATAACCTATCTGGACCACTCAGGGTGTGGGGATCCTTCCATTAGAAGAATGCTGATGGGATGCATAGCTCTGTGTGTGAAGGAGATTGAACCGTCTCTGAGTTTGATCGGGTCCATGAAGTCCTCCTTGGCAACCGCAGATCACATTGGCATATCTTGAATTTATCTCCATTGGCATCCAACTCCCCACGGATCTCATCTCTAGGTCGAGATCGACTAGAAGAGCTCGAACCGAAACTCATTTGTACCTAGCGATGTTAACAAAAAAATACAATCAACATATAATAAATTAAATATAAAAGATAGTGATAAGAGAAAAAGGTTGAGTAAAAAGCTTACATGTAAAAGTTAAATCTCGACACATGTCAATGTTGTCGTCAAATTTCAAAACTCAGCCCAGTCACACAAAAAAGATTTAAAAAACATTTCGATATGTATACATCAAAGCCTTCGAACGAGGCCTTCGATTCTCTATGCATCCCTTCATGCAGTTCTTCTTGTGTACCCTGAATATTTCTCTCTACCAGTTGATGTCGAACGCCATTGGCATGCTGATGGGCTTCATAGCTCTGTGTGTGAAGGAGATTGAACCGTCTCTGAGTCCGTTCAATCATTTTTTTCTCTATCCCTCCCCTCAAGACACTGGGCTAGTATACGATAATGGCCCATCGAGGCAAGAAGCTGCTGGAAGATCTTTCCACCTCCAATCCCAAATGGAAAGTCGATTTTGTGTTTGTGGTTCTGCAAGGAGAGGCAAGCTTCTGCACCTGTTGGGGTGCCCCTGACTTGGGCCCCGCCGAAGATAAGCCATTGACTAGCGAGGAGAAAAAATCTGCCAACACACTTGACGACGTGTTGTGTCAAACCATATGGACGAAAGGTTAGTTCGATCGTGCCTGCCAACCGTTTGACCTTTGGTCCTTGACTTAACTCGTTTATTATTTCTGTAGGCATGGTCGGTGTTGACTATCAGGTGGATCCTACATTGAGAGAAGCAGTCGAGGCTTCCATCAGAGAGGCAGAGGTGAGCATGTTGTCTCCTTGGGTACCGACTGTGGTGGAAAGTGTGGCCCAACTGTCGGAGGATCGATCCATGGTTATTGAGGGGGTTGCTCAGGTGGCCCACCTTCAGAGGAAGAAGGAGAAGCATGCCTCTGAATTCGAAGTAGTAACGCTTGAGGGGAATAAGAAGAGTCGGCGACTCGTTCTCAGAGACTCGGAGCCGTCTAGGTCGAATGCAGCTACGGAGCAGGTCTCCTAGTAGGGGAGGAGTACCCCTCAAGAGGGATATTCGGGGAAGACTTAGGTCCCTTCGGAGCTTCTTCTGCATGACGACTCCTGGCCTTGGGGCGTCTGTTCTCTCCTGTCGCATTGTCTGAAGACATCCCCGATGAATTCAGGCCGATGTTGCTGGAGAGTCGATCTTCCTTGGCCCCATTCGATTGCACCGCAGAGGAGCTCATCCAAATGGAGTTTTCGATGAGGCAAGAAGATTCTGTCCTCCTCGACTGCGGGACTGCCTCATGTATTACTGAGAACGCGACCCTTCCATGGGACATGGCTGCCGTGGAGAGGGTCGACTATGAGCGACTTGCTTTGATAGCTGTTCATGCCAGCATCCAGGTGATTATTGTTTTAGCCTTCCTCGGAGGTGATGCCAGCACGGATGTTGACCATCGTGTGTTGTTTAAAGGCTCTCGTGGCCGTCGCAGTGTTGCGTTATCGTGCTCCGATGGTGGCCAATTAGGAATGGAAATATTACGGGACGGGGCTGGTATTTAACTATCCAAGCTTGCCACGTCCCGTCTACGGGTCTGGACAGGGTGGGTCTCGGGCCGGAACGGGGCAGGTAACTTCTTACCAAAACCGGGTCGGGCCGGGTTGGGCCGGTCGGGTCAGGTCATTACTACCATCTATATGAATCCAAAACAGAATTTTTATTTCAAAATTGGGAGAATTGTGGTATATTTGGTAATTTGGAATTGGGAATTGGTTCAATTGGAAGAACAGTGGAACAAGTATGAGTTATGGGTTATGAACTGGCCGCATGGGCCCCATCAAAATAGTAAGGTTTTTTAAGAACTTCTATAGTTTACCGGGGTGGGTCGGGCCACATACGAAACCCAAGCTTGCCTCGACCCGTCTGCGGGCCAGGCGGGATGGGTCAAAACCAGGGCGGGTCGGGTCGAGTCGGGTCGGGTCTGGCCATTACTGCCATCCCTATGGCCAATCATGGTGTCACCCTAAAGGCCATTAGGTCAGCCGTGGAAAAATATCAAGTCGAGCTGACTAGACTCAGCCTTCTCTCTGTGACGAGATTGAATCGCCTTCAGAAACTCGAGCATGAGTTAAGCGAGTCTCGTAGGAGGGATGCTGAACAAACCACCTTAAGAGAGCGAGCGAAGGACGCTCTGTTGGAGGAGAGAGTCGAAGCCGAGGTTAAAGCAGAGAGGGCAGTTCAAGAGTTCAAGAGTTCAAGAATACGTTTTTCGACTTTGAAGAGATATACAAGAAAGGCTACGAGCGATGTCGATTGAAGATGAAGAACCGATTCCATGACATCTCTACTGAGATTGACAAGATCTCGATGATATTTTCAGACCTTAGCGATGATGAATCGAGCCAAGGCACGGATGAGGCTGCTTCCACCGACGATGCTGCCACCGTGGCTGACGATGATGCAGGAGCAGATGCTACGAGGGACCCAGAGTCCACTTCCGTGCTGGATGGAGACCAAGGGCCTAGCCAGCCATTGTAAGGTCTCGGCTTCTTTTTATGCATGTTTTAGAAATTTTTGAATGTATATGGGTGATGTAGATGTAAAAGAAAACAATTTTTTCTAGTAGGAGTGTCAGAAGAGTTGGCCTGTATATCTATGTTTGTCGTTGCATCTCTTTGTTTGCTGTCATGCATGTGGTGTGGTGGTCATAACACCTGATGGCCCCGCGATAGGTTAGACGCTTCTTCAGGATGATCGAGGATAAAACATCGAACCATATTTAAAATTTGATCACCACATTCCATGGTAAGGGAGTGATTTTATCGACTCATGACTGACGTCGTGGGAGTCGTTCAGTGACGAAGGGGTGGCCCTTTGACTTACATCTGATGATGCTCTGTAGGAGAGTCGTTCAGTGGGAAAAGGGGGCCCTTCGATTGACGACACATTCAGGGGATCGTTTTGTAGCAAAAGGGTGTCCCTTCGACTTACGGCTGACGATGTTTTAGAAGAGTCGTTCAGTAGAGAAGGGATGGCCCTTCGACTTACAACTGACAACGTTTTAGAAAAGTCGTTCAGTGGCAAAGGGGTGGCACTTCGACTTATGGTTGACGTCGTTTTGGAAGAATGAGATAGAGTTGTTCAGTGGCGAAGGGGCGACCCTTTCGGCTTTGTCACGCCCCGCTTCCCAAAACAGCGGAGGCGAAGCGTGACTAGGCCCGCTTAGGCCAGAGCTGCGAAGCCCTGACCCAATAAGCGTCTGTGTGGTACCAAGGCAAAGGTACAGGTCCCTGCATGTTAGTACAGAACAATAAGAGTACAAGAAGGAAAGAACATCACAAATTTTATTACAACATATCAAGAGTACCAAGTCTCAACGCCCGAAGGGCTACAACAGCAGAAAAGTAAATCTAATGGTGCAAGCACCCAACCTAGACAAAAAAATCATAAAAGGTGCTACACACCCAACAAGATAGTAACGCCTCTGAAATCTGCTACTAGAAAGTCTCTAACTCTGATCCTCCTCGGGGTCGTACTCGGGATTGACGTCCTCTGGCTCCACGTCGGCAGGCAGGTCAGTCTCCTCCACGTACTCTGGCTCGATCCCTGACGTATAGCACCAAAAGAAGGAACTGTACGTCAGGCAAGGTCTACATGAAAAGATTAGACCAAGCTACAAGTGTACCATTTACTTACAACATTTTACTGGTTGATTAACATGCTAAGGTTTTAACAACAGAAAGAAACACAACAGGAAAGTAAACAAGACAAGTAGTAGTCATAGCGAGTGCTATAGACTACGGGACTAGCCTACAGGTGTCAAGACAAGACGGAGCACAGAAGCTAGACAAGACAAGACAAGACAAGACACAAAAGGGTTCACGCCTGTTCGGTTCGAGGGGGATCAGTCCCTCTTGCCGCTTGCACGCTCAACCCTACCCCATAACCCCAAGAATCGTGACAAGACATGGGATCACTTGCTCTAGCTTGACAAGTGCCCAATTGCTCTCTGAGCTGTGTATCGGTACATGGGATCACCTGCTCTAGCTTGACAGGTGCCCAATTGCCCATCGGGCTATGAACTAGTACAAGGGATCATCCGCTCTGGCTTGGCGAGTGCCTTATTGCCCAGCGGGCTGTGCAGACGGAAGGAAACAAGACACGAAAAAACAGGAGGGGTTGTACTAGGGTGTCCACAACTCACGCACACGCATGTCGACCCTATGATGTCAAAAATTTGTTGTTGTTGGACTCAGATTTCGTTGTCAAATCTGAGCCATCAAAGGCGTCCCGGACGCTATCATTTCACGTCCGGTTCTCAATGGTCAAGACTAACAGTTCTAGCAAAATTAAGGCCTAAACACGGCCAAGAACGCAAGTGATACACTTTCCTGTGGTGGCGAGTGCGTCGTCTCCCTGGTACGCCTCGTCCAAATGTCTCGTTGGCGGATGAGCGTCTGAAAATCGTGACACGGCGACGGTGTCAGATCACGATTCATAAATCCTATTAGGGTTGTGTCTAAGTTATCGGGACTATCCTATTCAATCAAAAATCATATTTTTAATGAATTGACTTAATCGATGATCTATCCTATGTGTGTATGCATAATGTCCATTCGTCGATTTCTACGGTTGTACAACGTTTTAAAGATCCGCGAAAATTAAATTTAATTTGATTAGGTTGCGACTTTTATTTAGGGTTTAATCATCTATGGTGTGGGTTACTACGAATTTAGGGCACCAACCTGGAATTGACGGTTGCACGAAGATCCGGTGTCCAATCTGGGAAAGGGTGGAAGCTTTACGTCGTCCGGAAATTCCCAAGCCGCGGGTAGCGCAGCGAGAACGTTGATCGCCGGTGGTGGTGAAGATTTCAGCGTCTCCCGGCGTCGTTGCTGCTGGATCTGAGACGAGAACTCCGTGCTAGGGCAAAAGAAAGGGAAATGAGAGGAGAGGGAGAGCTTTGGGAAAGATGGAAGACGCAAGGATGGAGGAACGAGCAAGGGGAGGACGTGAGAGGTAGGGGAGTAGGATTTGGGGAAGATGGAGACTGAAATCTATCAAGAGAAATGAAGAAAGAAGCCCCGTTTAAATAAGAAAAGAAACGGCGGCTAGCACAAAAATTAGGGTTTCGGGGTCAACTAGTCGGTCAGAGAAGGGCGGTCGACCGACTCGTTTGGGAACTAGTCGGTCGGTCGTATAACTGTGACTGACTAAAACCCAAACTGTGAACATGGTTGTTGTAGAATTTATAGAGTTAGTCGGTCTGTGAAGGCTCGTCGACCGACTAGTTTGCAACCTAGTCGGTCGGCCAGTGTTCATAGACCGACTAAAGGGTGAAATTGGTCAACAATATATTTTGAAGGTTAGTCGGTCAGAGAAGGGTACTTAACCGACTAGTTCGTCAACTAGTCGGTCGGTTTTCGTTCTTTGACCGACTAACGGTAAACAGTAACCTGATGCGAAAAATGATCACTGTACTTAGTCGGTCTGCGAAGAAGTATTGACCGACTAGTTCGATAACTAGTCGGTCGGTGGTTGAACTTAGACCGACTAAGCGTAAACAGTAACTCAAGGGAAAAGCCTGACAAAAACTAGTCGGTCCATGAGGAGTTGTTGACCGACTAGATGGACATCTAGTCAGTCGGTTCTTCAACGTGAACCGGCTAATTTGCACAGGAAGTCGCAAATTGAAGCGGTGAAGGTTTGGAAAGATTCCAAAGAGTTCCAAATGTGATCCTATACTAAGATATGAGCGTGGAGAAGTAAAGAAAGAAGACGAACAATCACATATATATATAAATAATATTCATCATACAAAAACCAGCCGTTACATCCTACCCACCTTAAGAAAATTCCGCCCTCGGAATTTCTTTCAGAATAGGTGAGAGTAACACTCTCTCATCTCATCCTCTCTCTCCCAAGTGGACTCTCCAGGTAATCCGTGACGCCACATCACTCTCACCAGGTCGACTACCTTATTCCTCAACTGCTTCTGTAGACGGTCCAAAATCTGCACAGGTTGCTGGTCGTAGGTCAGGTCCGGACGGACCGTGATCTCTGAGAAATCCACCGTGTGCGACAGATCACTGACGTACCGACGTAACTGTGATACGTGGAATACGTCGTGAACCCCCACCAAAGATGGTGGCAGAGCAAGGCGGTAGGCCACTGCTCCCACACGTTCCAGCACATCAAAAGGTCCAATAAACCTCGGGCTCAGCTTCCCTTTCTTCCTGAAACGAATAACTCCGCGGTTCGAAGAAATCTTCAAGAAAACGTGATCTCCAGGCTGAAACTCCAACGGTCTCCTCTTGGCATCAGCCCAATGCTTAAAACGATCCTGCACAACTCTGAGCTTCTCTCTGATGTCTCTCACGACATCCACAGCTTCAACAATCATCTCTGGACCCAACAGCTCACGGTCTCCAACGTCATCCCAGCTCAGTGGCGATCGACATTTTCTCCCATATAAGGCAGCAAACGGCGCCATGCCAATGCTCGCCTGGTAGCTGTTGTTATAAGAAAACTCCACCAAATGGAGATGGTCCTCCCAAGATCCCTTCCAATCGAGCGTGCAAGCTCGCAGCATATCCTCCAGAATCTGTATAGTCCTCTCGGACTGGCCATCGGTCTGCGGGTGGTACGTCGTGCTGAAACTCAGACTCGTACCCAAATGCTCCTGCAGACTTCTCCAGAACTGAGATGTGAACCTCGTATCTCGGTCAGACACGATGCTCACGGGGACCCCGTGTAAGCGTACAATCTCCTGCATGTACACGACCTACGTTACAACTAATCAAGAAGGAAGAATTAAAGTGAAGTAGAAACGAAATTTTACCTCAAGATATTTCCTCGCCAAGGCTTCCGTAGACTGGCCCACTCGAAAAGGAATAAAATGCGCAGACTTGGTCAACCGATCTACGATCACCCAGGCTGCGTCATTCTGCCTCGGGGTCTGAGGTAAACCAGTCACGAAATACATCCGTAATATGTTGCCACTTCCACTCCGGAATAGGAAGCGGTTGCAGTAACCCAGTAGTACGATGGTGCTCGGCCTTCACCTATTGGCATACCAAACACTTGGCAACGCTCCGTGCCACACTCCTCTTCATGCCAATCCACCAGTAATTCTGTCGGAGATCCTTATACATCTTGGTGCCACCAGGATGTATAGAATAAGGCGAGCTATGAGCCTCGCTCAAAAGCTCCTCTCGAACATCGCCCGCAGGTACGCAGAGTCTGCTGCCGTACCGCAGCGAACCATCCTCATGAATCACGAACTCTGCTCGCAGCCCAGCTTCAACCTGCCTCCTGATCCTCTGCAACTTCAGATCTCCTGCCTGTGCTGCCTTGATCCGATCCACAATCGTGGACTGAATCTGCAAATTCATGAAAGTATGAACCACACCAGGTAGGACAACCTCCAAATCCATCTCCTTCAGCTCCTGCTGAATCCTCCAGTCAGCAGTATGCACCATAGCGGTGGGGAGTCTACTCAAAGCGTCCGGCACAACGTTCACCTTCCCCAGATGATATTGCAAATCTATCTCGTAGTCAGCCATGAGCTCCAACCATCGTCTCTGACGCATGTTGAGCTCCTTCTGGGTGAATATGTACTTCAAGCTCTTATGATCTGTAAAAATCTTCACACACTCGCTCAGCAAGAAATGCCTCCAAATTTTCAGCGCAAAGATCACTGCTGCCAACTCCAGATCGTGCGTCGGGTAATTCTTCTCGTGAGTCCTCAATTGACGAGAAGCATACGCGACCACATGGCCATGCTGATGCAGAACACATCCCAGGCCCTTCCCTGATGCATCACAATAAACTTCAAAGCCTCCGCTCCGATCCGGTACCGTCAAAACTGGTGCCATGGTCAACCTCGCCTTCAAGATACTGAAAGCCTCCTCACAAGCATCAGACCACAGAAACTCCTCATCCTTCCTTGTCAGCTTCGTCATTGGCTCTGCAATCCTCGAGAAATCTTTAATGAACCGCCGATAATAGCCTGCTAGACCAAGAAAACTCCTGATGTCGGATGCTGACTGCGGAGTCGGCCAATCTCTGACTGCTCTGACCTTCTCCGGATCCACAGATATACCATCACCAGACACCACGTGTCCCAGAAACGCGACTCTGTCCAGCCAGAACTCGCACTTGCTATACTTGGCATACAATTTGTGTCGCCTCAGCGTCTCCAGCACTGTCCTCAGATGACAGCTGTGCTCCTCCTCAGACTTCGAGTAAATAAGAATGTCGTCAATGAAAATAACGACAAACTTATCCAAGAAGTCGTAGCAAATCAAGTTCATAAGATTCATGAACACAGCTGGAGCATTGGTCACGCTGAAAGGCATCACCACAAACTCGTAGTGCACATACTTCGTCCGGAAAGCTATCTTCGGGACGTCATCCTTCTTTACCTTCAATTGATGGTAACCGCTCCTCAAGTCCAACTTTGAGAAAACTCTCGAACCTTCCAGCTGATCAAATATGTCGTCGATGCGCGGCAGTGGATACTTATTCTTCACAGTGACGACATTCAATCCTCGATAATCTACACACATCCTGCGGGACCCATCCTTCTTCTTCACGAGCAACACAGGTGCACCCCACGGTGACACACTAGGGTGGATGAAACCCTTCTGCAACAACTCATCCAACTGCTTCCACAGCTCTTCAAGCTCCGCAGGAGCCATCCGATACGGCGCCTTTGATATCGGCTGTGCACCCGGCATCAGATCGATGCCGAACTCTAAAGCTCTGTCGGGTGGCAGACCCGAGATATCCTCTGGAAAGACGTCGTCAAAGTCTCTGACAACCGCTGGTCGGTCGATCTCCATCTGCATCTGTAATGCTGCTATCACCGGCACCACCGGCTTGGCCCGAAATCTGATGGGCCCAAGCGACTCGTCTCGGCTACGGAACTCGAACTCCGGATGGCCTAGAATCTGAAAAACCACCCTCTTGCTATGACAATCGATCGAAGCGTGGAAATCTCCCAACCAATCGATGCCAAGGACGACATCGAAATGCGGCAGATCGTGGACGATGAAATCTGCATATAGCTCATGTCCACTAACCACTAAGGGAATCGATCGACATCCCAGATTCACTGTCAACACTCCGTTCCCAGCAGTGATGTCCCAACACTTAGGAAGTGTGTGGGTAGGAATGGAGTGCTTTGTTATAAACCTCCGGGATAAGATGCACATAGATGCACCGGAGTCAAACAAAGCCAAGCGGGGTGAGAGGACACAAGAATGGTGCCTAATAAAACAAGGGTCTAAGGTCAAACGCTACTCTAACAATCAAACAAACAAACAACACTAACTAGACTAGCAATACAATATAATTATGAAATGAAAAGACTAGGTCAATATATATTACCTGCAATCACTCCGTCCAGCTCCTCAGTCTCTACAGCAGTCATAGTATAGGCCGGCCTCGGAGGCTGCACTGCTCGCTGGTATAGCTGCCTCTGTGGCACCAAGGGTGGTCCACGAACGGCAGGTCCTCTCTGAACCGGAGCAGGTGCCCTCATCTGTAACGGTGATGGCGCTCCAACAACAGCAGTACGGGCTCTAGGACAATCCTTCGCAGCATGCGAAGCATCTCCACAAAGTAGGCACAGTCCCAGCTTCCTCCGACAGTTGGTCTGAACGTGTCCGGGCTTGCCGCAAAAATGGCACGGACCCTTGCTCTGCTGCTGCACTGGTGCTCCAGGCCTCTTAAATGGCACAGTCTAGACTGGCCTCATCACCGGCCTAGCAGGTGGCCGGTACTACTCCATGGGACGCTTCCCCTTATCAGCTGGAGGGTCAGGCAGAAGAGCTATGAGCTCATGATTCTTCGCAGCATCAAGCACCTCCCTCATAGTCGAGAAACTCGCCGAAGACATAGAAGCCTGAATCTTCGGACGCAGTCCCTGACGAAAGCGATCAGCTCGCTTCTCCTCCTTCTTCACCATGTGCGGGGAAAAACGGCTCAACATCTCAAACTCAGCTTCATACTCCTCAACAGTCATATCCCCCCTGCTTCAGATCTATAAACTTGCTCAGCAGCTCCCTCCTAGCAGACTTGGTGAAGTACGTCTCCTTGAACATGTGGCGAAAAGTCTTCCACTCCACAGGCTTCTGCAGACGACTCTCCTCAATACGCCACCATTTCCTCGCATTCTCTGTCAGCTGCATCTTCGCAATCTCCACTCGGGCGTCGTCAAGAATCTTCGCAGCAACTAACTTCTCCTCCGTGCTCTGGATCCACTCATCGGCACCCAGAGGTCCTTCCTTCCCAGAGAAGGTCTTCGGCTGCAGCTCGTTGAACTGCTTCACTCCTGGAGCAGCTCGTGGGGCAGGCGGAGGTGGTGGTGGTTCAACAGGTGGGGCCCGAGCAGCACGCTGAGACTGCTGAACCAGCTGATGCTGAACATCCAGCATCTCCCTCATCACACCCAGAAACTGACGGAACTCTCCGCCCTGGTCCTCCGGAACTCCATCGCCTAAGTTTCCCGATCGGGTAACGCGTCGTCTGGCCATCCTATTGACAGAAAGGCGAAGGTTAGACTCGTACAATGTTTGAATATCAAAAGTGAATGTCCTTACTCTTACTGTTCTGTACTTGCAGAAAGATGGGACGTGGACTTGCATGGGCCACCACTAAAACCTGTCACGCCCCGCTTCCCAAAACAGCGGAGGCGAAGCGTGACTAGGCCCGCTTAGGCCAGAGCTGCGAAGCCCTGACCCAATAAGCGTCTGTGTGGTACCAAGGCAAAGGTACAGGTCCCTGCATGTTAGTACAGAACAATAAGAGTACAAGAAGGAAAGAACATCACAAATTTTATTCCAACATATCAAGAGTACCAAGTCTCAACGCCCGAAGGGCTACAACAGCAGAAAAGTAAATCTAATGGTGCAAGCACCCAACCTAGACAAAAAAAATCATAAAAGGTGATACGCACCCAACAAGATAGTAACGCCTCTGAAATCTGCTACTAGAAAGTCTCTAACTCTGATCCTCCTCGGGGTCGTACTCGGGATTGACGTCCTCTGGCTCCACGTCGGCAGGCAGGTCAGTCTCCTCCACGTACTCTGGCTCAATCCCTGATGTACAGCACCAAAAGAAGGAACTGTACGTCAGACAAGGTCTACATGAAAAGATTAGACCAAGCTACAAGTGTACCATTTACTTACAACGTTTTACTGGTTGATTAACATGCTGAGGTTTTAACAACAGAAAGAAACACAACATGAAAGTAAACAAGACAAGTAGTAGTCATAGCGAGTGCTATAGACTACGGGACTAGCCTACAGGTGTTAAGACAAGACGGAGCACGGAAGCCAGACAAGACAAGACAAGACAAGACACGAAAGGGTTCACGCCTGTTCGGTTCGAGGGGGATCAGTCCCTTTTGCCGCTTGCACGCTCAACCCTACCCCATAACCCCAAGAATCGTGACAAGACATGGGATCACTTGCTCTAGCTTGACAAGTACCCAATTTCTCTCTGAGCTGTGTATCGGTACATGGGATCACCTGCTCTAGCTTGACAGGTGCCCAATTGCCCATCGGGCTGTGAACTAGTACAATGGATCACCCGCTCTGGCTTGGCGAGTGCCCTATTGCCCAGCGGGCTGTGCAGACGGAATGAAACAAGACACGACAAAACAGGAGGGGTTGTACTAGGGTGTCCACAACTCACGCACACGCATGTCGACCCTATGATGTCAAAAATTTGTTGTTGTTGGACTCAGATTTCGTTGTCAAATCTGAGCCATCAAAGGCGTCCCGGACGCTATCATTTCACGTCCGGTTCTCAATGGTCAAGACTAACAGTTCTAGCAAAATTAAGGCCTAAACACGGCCAAGAACGCAAGTGATACACTTGCCTGTGGTGGCGAGTGCGTCGTCTCCCTGGTACGCCTCGTCCAAATGTCTCGTTGGCGGATGAGCGTCTGAAAATCGTGACACGGCGACGGTGTCAAATCACGATTCATAAATCCTATTAGGGTTGTGTCTAAGTTATCAGGACTATCCTATTCAATCAAAAATCATATTTTTAATGAATTGACCTAATCGACGATCTATCCTATGTGTGCATGCATAATGTCCATTCGTCGATTTCTACTGTTGTACAACGTTTTAAAGATCCGCGAAAAATAAATTTAATTTGATTAGGTTGCGACTTTTATTTAGGGTTTGATCATCTATGGTGTGGGTTACTACGAATTTAGGGCACCAACCTGGAATTGACGGTTGCACGAAGATCCGGTGTCCAATCTGGGAAAGCGTGGAAGCTTTACGTCGTCCGGAAATTCCCAAGCCGCGGGTAGCGCAGCGAGAACGTTGATCGCCGGTGGTGGTGAAGATTTCAGCGTCTCCCAGCGTCGTTGCTGCTGGTTCTGAGACGAGAACTCCGTGCTAGGGCAAAAGAAAGGGAAATGAGAGGAGAGGGAGAGCTTTGGGGAAGATGGAAGGCGCAAGGATGGAGGAACGAGCAAGGGGAGGACGTGAGAGGTAGGGGAGTAGGATTTGGGGAAGATGGAGACTGAAATCTATCAAGAGAAATGAAGAAAGAAGCCCCGTTTAAATAAGAAAAGAAACGGCGGCTAGCACAAAAATTAGGGTTTCGGGGTCAACTAGTTGGTCAGAGAAGGGCGGTCGACCGACTAGTTTGGGAACTAGTCGGTCGGTCGTATAACTATGACCGACTAAAACCCAAACCGTGAACAAGGTTGTTGTAGAATTTATAGAGTTAGTTGGTCTGTGAAGGCTCGTCGACCGACTAGTTTGCAACCTAGTCGGTCGGCCAGTGTTCATAGACCGACTAAAGGGTGAAATTGGTCAACAATATATTTTGAAGGTTAGTCGGTCAGAGAAGGATACTTAACCGACTAGTTCGTCAACTAGTCGGTCGGTTTTCGTTCTTTGACCGACTAACGGTAAACAGTAACCTGATGCGAAAAATGATCACTGTACTTAGTCGGTCTGCGAAGAAGTATTGACCGACTAGTTCGATAACTAGTCGGTCGGTGGTTGAACTTAGACCGACTAATTGTAAACAGTAACTCAAGGGAAAAGCCTGACAAAAACTAGTCGGTCTATGAGGAGTTGTTGACCGACTAGATGGACATCTAGTCGGTCGGTTCCTCAACGTGAACCGGCTAATTTGCACAGGAAGTCGCAAATTGAAGCGGTGAAGGTTCGGAAAGATTCCAAAGAGTTCCAAATGTGATCCTATACTAAGATATGAGCGCGGAGAAGTAAAGAAAGAAGACAAACAATCACATATATATATAAATAATATTCATCATACAAAAACCAGCCGTTACATGCTTACAGCTGACGACCTCTAGGTGAGTCGTTTAATAGCGAATAGGTGGCCCTTTCGGCTTAGGGCTGACGACCTTAAGGAGAGTCGTTCAGTAGCAAAGGGGTGGCCGCTTTAACTTATGGTTGACGACATTTAGGAGAGTTATTCAGTTGCGAAGGGGTGGCCCCTTCAACTTACAGCTGACGACATTTAGGAGAGTCGTTCAGTAGCGAAGTGTTGGATATTGGACTCCCCGGATTTGGTTTTGGATGATGAACAAACATAAATATATCGTGAACTAACACTTTGTGAGCGCAGTTATGGAGATTGTTGCCAAATTCATATGAACATCCAAAGCGACGTCTCAAGACTTCTCAAAGCGCGTGATCGTATGCCTAAAGCTTCGTTGAAGCTTTTGGACCATTTTAGAAGTCATGAAGATTCGGATCGAAGCTTTCGAAGACGATTCGTCAAGTTTTATTTATAGTCTTTTAGCTTCGTCTGTAGAATGTTAAGCCTTGAGTAGGTCTTACGTTTTAATCTTCATAACGCTCCTATCTTAGATATAGGATCTTAGTAGAAGTCCATACGAACTTTCCCGAAGCTTCGCGCTTCGATTCGCGACTTCTTGTGCATGTTAGTTGGTTCAAGAAGAAGAACCAACCGACTAGACGGTGATCTAGTCGGTCGGCAATGCTTCTTGGACCGACTAGTTTGCCTTCTCAATTCTAGCTCAGTTACTGTTTACAGTTAGTCGGTCAAAGAAGGTTCACCGACCGACTAGTTGTGAAACTAGTCGGTTAAGAATCCTTCTTGGACCGACTAGTTGAACTTCCATTTTTGAGCCTGAGCTACTGTTTATCGTTAGTCGGTCTATGTACATTTGGCGACCGACTAGTTGATGAACTAGTCGGTCAACATTTGTTCTTGGACCGACTAAATCAATTTGTACTCAGACTATTTGTTTTATCTCTTAGTCGGTCTAAGTTCACTCACCGACCGACTAGTTGTGAAACTAGTCGGTTGGCAAGTCTCCTTGGACCGACTAGTTCTTTAAGTCTGAAACTTCATCTATTCACTGTTCACCTCTTAGTCGGTTCATGCTGTTTGACCGACCGACTAGTTGATGAACTAGTCGGTCAGTGTTTGTTCTTTGACCGACTAGTTTGGTTCAGAATAGAACCGTTGGAGATTTAATTGAAACGCTTTTCTCTCTCTTTTTCATCTAACCTATATATACTTGGTGTCCTGCATTCATTGCACTCAAGGCTGATTTTAAGAGAAGTTTAGAGATCAAAGAGAAAGCATTCAATCTCATTTAAAGCTCATTCATTTCCATTCAAGAATCTCTCCCTCACTCTTATTTCAAAAGAGAGATTCATTGATTGTGAGCCTTCCAAGCCAAGTGCTTGATTCTAGGTCACCAACATCCACCTAGGACTCCATTGCTGGTCATCTACTTGGAGCTAGGGTTTGGTGCCTCTTCATCTTCCCCAAAATCCGTTTTGCCCTAAATCGTAAGTTTACTCAAGGCATAGGATTTTGTCGGTAAGAAATTTCGTATTTCATTTACTTTCATATTGTAAGTGTTTCACTCTCGGTTGTGAGAGTTTGTTTGTGATCCCGGGTTATTTGAGTCACAATTTCATTTGTGTATGATTTGACTTTGTGAAGGTTTTTCACAAGTATTTCATAGTGCAAATCTTGAGTTAGGGTTTCTAACTCAAGTATTCGGAGGGGATCCGAGTGGTTGGGACGTAGGATCATCATGAACAAGTTGGGGAGACTTGGGTGGATCCGAACCCATTAATATTGCTTGTTTACAATTGTCTTCTTTGTTGTCTACATTTACATTTCCGCATTTCCGCATTGTTTGGTAGAGTTTGCAAGATAATTAGGAATTATCTTCTTAATTATTTTAAAGTACTATTCACCCCCCCCCCCCTCTAGTACTTGTGCAGTAGTTTGCAGGGCATTACATTTGGTATCAGAGCCAAGTCTATAGCTATGTCTGCCAACGACAACAAGACCATTCGTCCACCTTCCGATTATAGCACCTTCAGAAACCGTGAAGGAGCGTCTTCGGTGATGGAAGGACACTCCTCAACGAGGCCTCCCTTCTTCAACGGTACCAACTACGGGTACTGGAAATGCCGGATGAAAACTTTCCTACGGAGTGCTTCATTATGGAGAGCCACAATGAAGGAGTATGTCGAGCCCGCCGAAGAAGATTACGAGAAGTGGACTACCGCGGAGGTCGCCACGGAGGTAAGCAATGCCAAGGCAATGAACGCCTTGCAATGTGCCTTGGAGCCCGAGGACTTCAATAAGATATGCACATGTAAGAGTGCATATCAAATATGGAACTCCCTCCTCATCTTGCATGAAGGAACGAGTAGGGTAAGAGACTCTAAACTCGTTGTAGTTAATAAAGATTACGAGTTATTTCATATGCTACAGGGTGAGAAGATGAAGGAGTACTATGCTCGCGTCATCGACATCACAAACGAGTTGGAGGCTCTCGGTAAGACCTACACCCAAAAGGAGAAAGTATCGAAGATCATCAATGGACTTTCCTCTTGTTGGGAGAAACGTACCTTCGCCATCGAGGAAGGTAATGATATGAAAACTTATACTGTTGTTCAACTAATGGGTACCTTGATGTCGTATGAGGTACGCAAGGATAGCAAGATGAAGTTGCAGGACAAGATGAAGTCCTACCTAAAGCAAGACGAGCCAAAGAAGAATGTGATTGCTTTCAAGGCCGCTCCATCAACTTCCACATCGACCGATAATGAAAACTCGGAAGACGAGTTGGACTTGGAGTCCATGGCCCTCATGGCAAAGAAGTTCAACCGGTTCTTCCGGAAAGGTAACTTCAAAAACAAATCGAAGTTTAGTTCTACTAACGCCTCCTCTCCTTTGTGTTTCAAATGCAACAAGCCAGGACATATGAAAGCGGATTGTCCTCAAAACAAGCAAAAGGAGAAGTGGAAGGCAGCGAAGTTCGACAAGTCCAAGAAGTACAAGAAAGGGTACAAAAAGAGACTTGTCGGGACATTCACCGACTCCGAGGATTCCTCTAGTGGAGAGTCGGATGATGAGCAAGTGGAGCAAGCACACATGTGCTTCATGGCTAGAGAGGAAAATGAACAAGGATCTTCCTCCGATGATAGCGACAACGAAGGCGATGAGGTAACCATGGATGACCTTAGAAATGCTAATGAGCAATTATGGTCTAAATACACTAAATTAGTAAATAGTTATACTAAAGTAAAAGATGATTTAGCTAGCATTCAAACCTCGCCTAAAACTATCATCACCAACAACGACACCGTTGTTGAAGAGTTGAAAAATGAGATTGTAAATCTCAAGTCTCAACTTGAACATGTTAGCATTGAGGATCCGGAGGAACACAAGATAGCAGATTTGACTTCTCAAAACTCGACTTTGAGTATTGAGAATGAAAATCTCAAATCTCGTGTTTATGTGCTCACATCGCAAGTATCCACTTTGGATGCTTCTATGCGTTCTCTCACCGAGAAATATGAGTGCACATTAGGCCGAATTAATAAATTCAATAAGGGTAAGGACCATTTGGATAAAATCCTAAGTGACTTACTTCCGGCCAATCACCACATTGGTTTGGGGTATACGATGAGAAGTTCATCCAAATCGGCCACTACCTTTGTTAGGCCAACTTCCGGTGACTCAACGAGTGGTAGCAAACACTCTATTGGTAGTTCATCTACCAATGGTGCTTACACCTCGTTCACACCCTCATTTGGAAAGAAACCCACTTTGGGTGGACCTCCAAAGAAGGGTCATGCCTACATGTACACCAATACCGTGCCACGTAGGAACACACGTCGTACTTCACGAGCTTACACATATGATGATTTCTATGCTACACATCCATGGGCACGTGCACAACATGTGAGACACCCTCACGCACGTGTTCCTCCACATGCATATGTTCACCCACATCATCGTACGAATAATTCTCATAATGCACCATTTCATCATGTTCCTTATGCCTATCCACGACATGCATCACGTAGAAATCAACAACGCATGCATGCTCCCAATAGGATTAGGGCTCCCAAAATCTTCACATGAAAAACAAATTTATATGAATTCTTATTTCATGAATGTTGTGCATAGTGATAATTATGTGGGGAAGTCTAAGTCCAATTGGACTTGGCTTCCAAAGGTCTAATCTTTTGGACCCAATGACCTTGGGTACCATGATACGATATTTTCTATCTTTAGATACTCAAGAAAAAGAAACGGAGCAACAAATTTATATTTAGCTCCAAGAGGAATTGGATACTCGATAGCTGGTGTTCAAAACACATGACGGGTGACGCTCAATTGCTCTCCGGAGTGGTTCCCATTGCAAATGGAAACCGGGTAGTCTTTGGAGACAACGAGAGCGGAACCATCATAGGTGTTGGTAAAGTGGGTAATCCTTCTAAACCTCTAATAAGTGATGTTTACCTTGTTAAAGGATTAAACCACAATCTTATTTCAATAAGCCAACTTTGTGACAAAGGTTACAAAGTTAGCTTTGCGAAAGGAATGTGTCATATTTTGAATAAAAATACTAATGATGTATTATTTTCCGGCACACGTCATAAGGATATATATATCCTAGATCTTCCAAGATCACATGAACAATGTCTCATTGCCAACACAAGTGAACAACACTTATGGCATCGACGTTTTGGTCATGTGAACTTTGGAACACTTTTTAAGCTTTCCAAGTTAAATTCTATTAGAGGCTTCCCTAAGCTTGTCTTTCAAAAGAAAAGCTTTTGTGACTCGTGTCAACAAGGCCAGCTTCCAAAATCGTCTTTTAAACCTAAGAAAAGCATTTCTTCTAAGCGGCCACTAGAGCAATTACATCTAGATTTATTTGGGCCAACTAGAGTTGCTTCATTAGGAAATGCAATAGTTGATGACTTTTCTAGATTTACTTGGGTATTTTCCTTAAGTAATAAAAATGATGCCTTTGAAAACTTCACAATTTTTGTTAAGAAAGTACAAAATCTCATTGGAACCACCATTGTCACTATTCGTAGTGATCATGGAGGGGAATTTGAGAATGAGTCTTTTGAGAACTTTTGTGATGAAGTTGGTATTACACACACCTTTTCATTCCCTCGTGCACCTCCTCAAAATGGTGTTGTTGAGAGAAAGAATAGGATGCTAGTGGAGTGTGCTCGCACTATGCTTGATGATAGCCAACTTGGCCATCAATTTTGGGCGGAAGCGGTACACACCGCTTGATATGTGTTTAATAGAATACTTTTGAGGCCCGGCACTAAACAAACTTGTTATGAATTGTTGTTTGGTAGATTGCCTCAAGTTAAACATTTTCGTGATTTTGGTTCAAAATGTTTTATTAAAAACACGTATGGTAGTTTGGACAAATTCGATCCAAGATCCGATGAGGGGATTTTTGTTGGATATTCCTCACGTAGCAAAGCCTACCGGATATACAACAAACGAACCTCAACGATCGAGGAATCTCTTCATGTTTCATTTAATGAAGGTTTTGTCCCTACTAGAATTACTAATGATGATGACTCCATGGATGTCTTATGTGATTCAATTGGTAATTCTAATTCTATTGATTCTATTGATACTAACCCGACTAATGAAGTTTTTGAGAATGTTCCTAGTGATCAGGGAATTCCCAAACAGATTCATACCGTTCGTGACCATCCTCATGAGCAAGTCATTGGCAATATCCATGATAGTGTCAAGACGAGATCTCAAGTCAACTACTTCGCTCATTGTGCATTTGCCTCCTCGATAGAGCCAAAGAATGTTAATGAAGCGTGCGAAGATGGTGCTTGGATCCTTGCCATGGAGGAGGAACTCATTCAATTCGATAGGAATGAGGTTTGGGAGCTTGTTCCATTGCCATCGAAGAACCACACCGTCATAGGGAAAAAGTGGATCTTCAAGAATAAGACCGACGAAAACCAAATCGTCGTCCGGAACAAAGCTCAGTTAGTAGCTCAAGGCTATCGGCAAGAGGAAGGAATCGATTTCAAAGAATCCTTTGCTCCGGTAGCTAGATTAGAATCAATTAGATTATTGTTATCTTTTGCATGCCATAAGGATTTTAAATTATTTCAAATGGATGTAAAAAGTGCGTTTTTAAATGGAGATGTTGTTGAGGAAGTTTATGTTTCTCAACCTCCGGGTTTTATAAATAAAAAATTTCCAAATCATGTTTCCAAACTTAAGAAAGCACTTTACGGTTTGAGACAAGCTCCTCGAGCTTGGTATGACCGTTTAAAGAATTTTCTTTTGGATTTAGGTTTTAAAATGGGAGAAGTTGATTCCACATTATTTGTTAAGTATTCGAATAATGATATAATTTTAGTTCAAATTTATGTTGATGATATCATTTTCGGTGCTACTAACTTTGCTCTTTGCAAAGAGTTTTATAATGTGATGAAGGATCAATTTGAGATGAGCCACATGGGTGAGCTCAAATATTTCTTAGGTCTCTAAATTCGCCAAATGAACGATGCAATCTTCATCCACCAAACGAAGTACACAGTGGAGTTGCTAAAGCGATTTGGAATGGAGAATGTCTCCAGGAAGAAGACTCCAATGAGCACTACTACACATCTTGATAAAGATACGGGCGGAAAAGATGTAGACATTCGTCTATATCGAGGTATGATAGGTAGTTTACTTTATCTTACCGCAAGTAGGCCCGATATAATGTTTGCCGTATGTGTATGTGCTCGTTATCAGTCTCAACCTAAGGAATCTCACTTAGTAGCGGTAAAACGTATTTTCCGTTATTTAAGTTACACACTTGATTTTGGATTACTTTATCCAAAATCTAGCACGTATGAGTTAATCACATATAGTGACGCAGATTATGCGGTATGCAAATCCGACAGGAAAAGTACTAGTGGCACTTGCCATTTTATAGGAAATTCTCTTGTCTCTTGGTTTTCCAAGAAGCAGAATTCCGTATCACTTTCAACCACCGAGGCGGAATATATTTCCGCCGGTGCCGCGTGTGCTCAGGTTCTTTGGATGAGACACACACTTAAAGACTTTGGTATAAACTGTGATACTTGCCCTATCATGGTTGACAACCAAAGTGCAATTTGTCTCTCTAAGAATCCGGTACACCATTCCCGTTCTAAACACATAGATGTCTGTCACCATTTCTTAGATGATCATGTTGCTAAAAAGGACATCATATTAGTGTACGTTGAAACCCAGAAGCAAATCGACGATATTTTCACGAAACCCCTAAAGGAAGACTCCTTTGTGCGGTTACGTCGAGAATTGGGGATTATGGGTGAATCCGATATTTAGGATTCATATGTTCAATAATCTTGCATGCTATTCAATTTCGTTATATTTGCACATGCTAGATTTATTGGAATTTTCTGGATTTTTTCGTTGAATTTTCGGAATTTTCGCTCGATTTGTTCGTGAACGTCAAATTTCAGATTTTCGATGTTTAATGGGGTAGTATAATGATTAATGAGAGTATTACGATGTTTCGTCCAAGTGCGATTAGGAGAGAACTCAAAATTTCAAATTCTAAATTTTTTGAACTCTGTTAGTCGGTTCATGTTCATTGACCGACCGACTAGATCATCATCTAGTCGGTCAGTGAATGAACTCAGACCGACTAACTCAAGCCATAAATTTGACTTCAGTTACTGTTTGCACTTAGTCGGTTCAAGCTCATTGGCCGACCGACTAGATGGTCATCTAGTCGGTCAGCGCTTGAACTGTGACCGACTAACTGCAACAGGGACAGTTACGTCTTTTCGAATTCCGATCGACTTAAACTCTCCCCAAACCTACTTGTTTTCATTTTAATCGGTTCTAACTTCTCTCTCAGCCTAAAACCACCGTGCCCCTTCGACTTCCATCTCTTCCCTTGACCAGGTCATACTTTCTGAGATCTTTCATGAGATTCCTCCTGCCATGATTCGCGTGCCTTCTAAGTCTTTCAAGCCGAATGGCTGGGTCCTAAATCTGATTCTGAAGTCGTGCCTCCTTTCGAAGTATGGCTCCTCTTCTTTACCATCCCAGCCATTCCTCAAACTCATTTATGCCATCTTGATGGGGAGCGAGATTAACTGGGCTCGAATCATTCTCGATAAGATGGATTCTTTCGAGTGTATCCGAAAGTCCACGAAATCTGCTCACATCCCATATCTGTGCCTTCTGACACTTGTCTTTCGCCACTTTCGTGTCCCACTTCCTCCTGATGATGAGCGTCCCCTCGGTCCCCCTCTAGATGCGACGGCCGTCAAGAAGTCTCTTGCGGCGCTTCGTCATGTTCAGAGGACGACCCCCTCTACTTCAGCGTCTGCTTCAGCCTCAGCTGCTCCTGCTCCCTCTACCACTCTTGATGAGCTCGCACGTTTGGTGAAACGTATGGAGTCTCGTTATGCTCGTACTGAGGAGATACTTGCTCGTATCGCCTCTCGTTTGTGTATTGAGATCCCTCCGTCAGTTTTTGACGAGGAGGAGTTGGATGAGCATGAGATCGAGGAGCTTGTTTGTGCTGCTGCTCGTGCCCCTGAGGGCATTTCTGGTGCTGCTGCTTCGTCTGTCGGTGACCCCGAGAGCACACCTAGTGCCACCATACCAGCTGTGAGTACTTCGACTGGTGCTCCCGAGGCCACTCCCGTCGCTCCCGTGGACACTTCAGCTGATCCAGTGACCACCACTCCTCCTGCAGAGCCTGCTGCTGCTGCAGATTTTCCCGCTGCCTCCTGAGCTTCTCTGAGGACTCTCTTAGTGCACTTTGGATGATAGATCTAGTTTGAGAGAGTTTGGGTAGGATAGTGTGAGTGGTTATGATATTTTGATGTTTTGATGTATTTTTGGTGTTATGATGCTACATTTGTGATGTATGATCATTTTGATGTCCGGTGTGACATGTGTTGTATGGTGTGATATATATGTATTTTTGTGCTTCGATCGTTGGATCGCTCATATGTATGTCGGTGATGTATATTTTTGATGCACTCATGGTTCATATTTATATATATATATATATATATATATACATCGATGTTGACATTTCATTCTCTTGTGCACATTATATATTCTTTTTATGTCTCTGATGTTTGATTTCGTCGCTCGACGATAATAACTTGGTTAAATAGAAATTATTTCTATGAAAACATAGAATTGTTTTCCATGCACTAAATTAACCAAGAATGTTGATATTGGAGAGTATATTCCATAACTCAATTCGTAAAATTAATTTGAGTTTTGATGATTTTATTTATCGATTTTCGACTTTGGTCTCATTGACACGCTTTGATTTAATTCGTATTTTCCTTTGGTGTCATTTGGACCGTGGTCGTATTCTACGACTCCCGTGCTTTTATTTGAAGCCATTGTTGTCGTTGATCTCCTCCCACTCTTTTTGCTAATGCCAAAGGGGGAGAGATATAATAATGACGTTGAGCTAAATGATAATTTAAGCATTTTCCAAGAATCTAATTTGATATGTTAGATTCAGGGGGAGTTAAGATATAAAAATGTATTTCAAATCCTAAATTTCAATATTTGATTCTCATTTTATACTTTACTCGTCTGCTTGATGCGTATGATTATTATTTAATTTGAAATTAACGTTTCATCAATGCAGGGGGAGTAAGTAAATTACATTTGAATCATTATTTTTTATTATTCTTTATGTTGGTTTGTCATCACCAAAAAGGGGGAGAATGTTGGATATTGGACTCCCCGGATTTGGTTTTGGATGATGAACAAACATAAATATATCGTGAACTAACACTTTGTGAGCGCAGTTATGGAGATCGTCGCCAAATTCATATGAACATCCAAAGCGACGTCTCAAGACTTCTCAAAGCGCGTGTCGTATGCCTAAAGCTTCGTTGAAGCTTTTGGACCATTTTAGAAGTCATGAAGATTCGGATCGAAGCTTTCGAAGACGGTTCGTCAAGTTTTATTTATAGTCTTTTAGCTTCGTTCTGTAGAATGTTAAGCCTTGAGTAGGTCTTACGTTTTAATCTTCATAACGCTCCTATCTTAGATATAGGATCTTAGAAGAAGTCCATACGAACTTTCCCGAAGCTTCACGCTTCGATTCGCGACTTCTTATGCATGTTAGTTGGTTCAAGAAGAAGAACCAACCAACTAGATGGTGATCTAGTCGGTCGGCAATGCTTCTTGGACCGACTAGTTTGCCTTCTCAATTCTAGCTCAGTTACTGTTTACAGTTAGTCGGTCAAAGAAGGTTCATCGACCGACTAGTTGTGAAACTAGTCGGTTAAGAATCCTTCTTGGACCGACTAGTTGAACTTCCATTTTTGAGCCTGAGCTACTGTTTATCGTTAGTCGGTCTATGTACATTTGGCGACCGACTAGTTGATGAACTAGTCGGTCAACATTTGTTCTTGGACCGACTAAATCAATTTGTACTCAGACTATTTTTTTATCTCTTAGTTTGTCTAAGTTCACTCACCGACCGACTAGTTGTGAAACTAGTCGGTTGGCAAGTCTCCTTGGACCGACTAGTTCTTTAAGTCTGAAACTTCATCTATTCACTGTTCACCTCTTAGTCGGTTCATGCTGTTTGACCGACCGACTAGTTGATGAACTAGTCGGTCAGTGGTTGTTCTTTGACCGACTAGTTTGGTTCAGAATAGAGCCGTTGGAGCTTTAATTGAAACGTTTTTTTCTCTCTTTTTCCTCTAACCTATATATACTTGGTGTGCTGCATTCATTGCACTCAAGGCTGATTTTAAGAGAAGTTTAGAGATCAAAGAGAAAGCATTCAATCTCATTTAAAGCTCATTCATTTCCATTCAAGAATCTCTCCCTCACTCTTATTTCAAAAGAGAGATTCATTGATTGTGAGCCTTCCAAGCCAAGTGCTTGATTCTAGGTCACCAACATCCACTTAGGACTCCATTACTGGTCATCTACTTGGAGCTAGGGTTTGGTGCCTCTTTATCTTCCCCAAAATCTGTTTTGCCCTAAATCGTAAGTTTACTTAAGGCATAGGATTTTATCGGTAAGAAATTTCATATTTCATTAACTTTCATATTGTAAGTGTTTCACTCTCGGTTGTGAGAGTTTGTTTGTGATCCCGGGTTGTGGGAGTCACAATTTCATTTGTGTATGATTTGACTTTGTGAAGGTTTTTCACAAGTATTTCATAGTGCAAATCTTGAGTTAGGGTTTCTAACTCAAGTATCCGGAGGGGATCCGGGTGGTTGGGACGTAGGATCACCGGGAATAAGTCGGGGAGACTTGGGTGGATCCGAACCCATTAATTGCTTGTTTGCGATTGTCTTCTTTGTTGTCTACATTTACATTTCCGCATTTCCTCAATGTTTGGTAGAGTTTGCAAGATAATTAGGAATTATCTTCTTAATTATTTTAAAGTACTATTCACCCCCCTCTAGTACTTGTGTAGTAGCTTAGCAGGGCATTACACGAATGGGTGGCCCCTTTGACTTATAGCTGACGACATTTAGGAGAGTCGTTCAGTAGCGAAGGGGTGGCCCCTTTGACTTACTGAAAGTCATTCAGTAGCGAAGGGGTGGCCCTTCGACTTACGGCTGATGACCTTTAGGAGAGTCATTCAGTAGCGAAGATGTGACCCCTTCGACTTACGGCTGACGACCTTTAGGAGAGTCATTCAGTAGCAAAGGGGTGTTGGGGAATTGGCGGTCCCTTAGGGCACAAAAACTCTAGTCCCGTCCTAAGTCGGACGGAACATAGACAGAAAATCATAGCAGCGGAAGAAAAACTTAGTTAATCTAAATTAACATGCAGTTAAAACCTTTTTAACTTAGCCCTAAGGTCCAAGACCCTATGCCAAGATCTATGCCGACTTGGGATGGATCTGACCATCCCAAGAAGGATCTAGCCTACTGCGATTAAACTAAACTAATGCTAAAAATACTTTAACCACATACCCGGAATCTCAGCCCTGGAGCAGGCGAGATGTTCCGCGCCGTCTTCCGAGCTGCTCCCATCCCACGCCGAGCCGCTCCTTTGAACCGCTCCCCGAACCGCTCCGCACCCCGAGGCGATCAATCCCCGTGCCGCCGAGCCAACCACGCGCCGAAGAAATTTTCACGCGAGTGAAACCTCCGCCAAGATTTCAGATTCAGAATCCGAACTCCTTTGTAGCTTTGCTAGAGCCCGCAGGAGTAAGGCAGAAATTTAGGGAGAAAGAGAAATATTTATTTAAGCTTAGATCCGAGCGTGCTCCAACATTTACGAGAGCCGCTCAGATCTAGAGCTTGGGACGAGTTTTGAGAAAGGGGGGAGACCCCTATTTATATAGGCGGCGTACTCTCCCCATTTCTCAAAATCCGATGTGGGACTAAATAATTGGGTTAGTTAAAATCAAGTTAGTTTGCACTTCACAAAGTGCAAACTTTCCGTGAATTTTAACTCACTCACTGTTGAGCTTCAGGATCGATACAACCTATCAATACGACAAGCGTTCAACGGTGAACGCATAGGAAAAAACCGTTCGTCAATCGGAGTTCGTTTGACCCTCCAATTGACCGTCCAAAGATCAGCCCAAGGCTAGATTTTCGACTAAAATCAGCCGTCATTTGATTCAGCATACTTAGGGTTCAAAACCCTAGAGGTGGGGCCCATGGGTGGGCCCCACGCATGCCAAAAATGCCCTAGTCGCGCCTGGGCAGACCCCAGGTCGCGCCTGGGCGAGCCCAGGCCCGCGCCTGGGCAGAGCCCAGGCGCGCCAGGGCTTAGCCCAGGCGGGCCTGGGCTTAGCCCAGGCCGAGCCTGGGCTTAGCCCAGGCTTGTGCCTGGCTAGCCCAGGCAGCGCCTGGGCTAGCCCAGGCAGCCTGTTCTGCCTGGGTCTGGCCTGGTCTGATATTTTGGGCTGTTTTGGCTTTTTCTTGATCATCCGGCGTCCGATTTGGACGCCGTTCGAACCTGGGTCTAGACCGGGACATTCCCGTCTTACCCGTGAACTTTTCCTTGCGTTTATATTATTAAATATTGTATTAAACAATTTAATACACATTTAATCGCTCTTGCATCAAATGCAAAATAGTCCCTATCTAAGCTTAAATTATCATGTTGCATCAAATGCAATTATCTCTTCTTTTGCATCAAATACAAATATTCTCCCTAACTATTTTCTACCTATTACTAGACGAAGCGTTGCACTCTGTGTGAGACCCTACAGCCTGACCCTTACAACAGGTTGGGCTCGAAGCCCTATACGGCAGTGACCACGAGCAGTGGTTACCGTCCCTGCTTCAGGAATCATCATTATGTGGTTAACTCATTGACATGAGTATTGTCGGGACCACCTGACTGTTTCCGTGATGAATTCCGTAGTTATAGTCTCTTCGTCTAAATATGTCGCGTAGATCAAGTCTAGGGTACGGTCAAACTGTCAACCCCAATAACTTGACTCCGGTTAGTTGCTATCGATCTTTAGTCAACTAATGTTGGACTTCTTCCAACATACTCTGCGCAGAGTTTTTACTAAAGACCGAACTAACTCTACGACACTAACTCCCATTGACCGGGAGAGACGAATCCTCTCTTGGTCATTACTCGCCTCGTACGTTTCAAGTGACACCCAATCAAAAGACCTTTCGACAGGCCTTGCCTCGAAGCTAGGTCAGTTGATCTAAGTGGCACCGTTCACGCACAGGTCCGTCAAAATGACCTCAAGTCAAAAGACCAACTATCCTATCATCACTCAGAGTTATCACTGACAGATTGGTCAATATAACCATATGATAACTCTAGTGGATCGTTCAGTGAACTCATTCTAATGAGCACCTGTGTCTCGTCTTCGACTTCGCCAAGTCAAGCGATCATGAGATCATCGCCACCGCTAAACGATGAAGACTAAGACACAATGGTCTATCCGATGTTTCGATATCCTTGTCTAGGAACATCTACGACCACGAATGATTTTAGACTTATGCTACAGACGGTCAAACGTTTCTCCATGATCGAGATACTCATCTCGATATCCGTTTGACCTTGCATAAAGTCTTAGGACTTTACCTAAGTTGATATCTAATGTTGACTACATTACAATATGACTTAGATAAATTATTACCAAACAGCTTACTGTTATTTCGAACAAGATGTTTGTGCTATTCACACAGGAATAAATGGCCTCGAGGGCACCATATTCCTACATCTCCCACTTGCACTCAGGCCCATTTATCTCGATATCTAATATCGTTTTTACACATAAGTTTTCACAACTTCATGTGATAGAGCCTTCGTGAGTGGATCTGCTAAAACCGTCTACACTATAGACTTAAGGGGTTTCTATGTTTATGTTAGACCAACCTTTTGAATCTTATTCAAATAATTCACTTGGTCTATCGAAATCTATAATATTTTATTTCCCCGGATCTTATCCAGATCATCGTACCTTACGATAATAATTTTAAATTAGTTATTGGTCATTTCAAATGGCTCATATCTATTTCTGATAAAGTATCAAGCCTTTTGATAACTTTGTCAAAATAAATGATCCATCCCTTTGATGTCTCGCATGTAATTTATACGCTCCCACCGACTTTGAAAACTATCTGGCTAATTCATATAAGTTGGTTCGTCTAAATCATATTTAGAAAAACGAACTTATAAGTGAATGCGCAAATTTTCATGGTCAACTTAAGCGTTTTACATCGGCTTTGGTCCGAGTAGATCTGTACACATCTGTTGGCGAAACCGGTTTCATCATAATCCGTTTTAAAGAAATTAGGATGAAAACCGTTCCCGTCCAACATTATTGTACTTCACTATTTTCTTTTCTGCACCAATCTTTCAACTTAAAGATTTACTTGCAGAAAGTGAGGAAACATTTTCTTTAGGCACGTAAACTAAATTCTCAATTTATTTACGCACACGGACCTATTCTGATTGCATCAAGTTTTAAATCGGAGTTACTACTCCGAATTTCATCCCGGAAGTTGACTAAGTCATCATCAGTTATGATGTCTAACTTGATAATCCGTCTCACGAGATTCGAGTAATTATACAACTTCCTTACGATTGATTTATTGAATATATTATTGATAATGCCCTTATAGAACATTATCAAAACCTAGGCATTACTATCTGGGACTTAACCCAGAGAGAGGACTTAACTCAGAGTCACTTATTTATGGATCGCACCAAGTCTAACTAAGTGTGATTCATACCTGTTAACACTCTGATGTGTTAACAGACTTGATCTGAGAGAAAATCACATTTTCTTTTAATTACACAAGATTTTTTGTAGCTAAGTATTTGACCATTCGATCTAATCGAATCAGTTTAAATACTTTCGTCATTTCGTTCTTTATTTTATCAGACTTGCGTTTCATCAAGAACACGTGTCTTAATAAAATATACGAATAACTTATTTTGTTAAAAGTAGACTCGGGTACATCAGTATGTACAAGACTGAGTTCGACAACTCATTCTCCCACTGTCTCACAGATGGGTTTCGGCCATTGTATCTAAGAGGCTAAGACTCACAAGTGTCCGTAGACTTCATAATACGAGAGGTCAGACCCCTCTTTATGTGACTTGTGAAGCTTAATCTCTAGATACGGCCTAGTCTAATTTTACCATATAAGTTTGCTACTATCTTGTGTATTTATATTAACATTTAATATATATTTAGTTATTTACAAATTACTTAACACAAAACATTACTTCAGAAGCAATGTGACGACATTCGTCAAAATGTGTTAAACGTCTTTTGTATAACAATTCATTCTGAAATTGTGACATCAAAATATGTCACATTTTCATTTCCTCCTACTTATGCCTTTACTAATGATAAATTAAACTAACTTTCTCAATTGACTTTCCGAAGTGCCTTCTTCCCTTTTCTAAATCACATTTAGATATCAACATAAATAAATAGCTATGCAAGCAACTTATGTATCCAAACGCTTGAGCTTTGCAATCTTGAGTGTAGCTCAAGAAGTTGCTTGTCTCAAGATCCGGTTGGGATACATAGTTTTGCACCGCTCATGCACTCGTATTCGACTCAAACGGTTTAATCGAATTTTGAACTTTGCTGATCAAAATTGTTTGTCCATACAACCTTGAGGGTAGCTCGACAAGTTGTAGGGAGAAACATACTTTGAATGTCCTATATGTTCAAGCTGCCTCATATAGAGACGAGTGACATGTAGCTTTAATTTATTTGTTGTACACAGAACTCAATGAAATTATATTTCTTAAGTCTGTTCTTTAGAAGGTCATTTAATGTCAATGAGAATATAGTTTTAATTCTATCAATTAGAATTTAACACGATATTCAATTAATCAACTTTTTGACCAGTTAACTGATTCCAATATTATCAATTGATTCTTTCGGTAAACATAGTCTAGCCCTAGTTTTAGCATATGTTCAATATTAAATATAGGTAGATTGGCTTTTATCTATCTATATCCTCCCACTAATTTTACGAACGTTTTAAAGCTTAATAACGAACGATTTAAAAGATTTAAAATTAATGGGTAAGAGTTCCAATCACCTTGAGTCTAAACAACCTTGAGTGTAGCTCAACAAGTTGATTGACTCTGCGATCGGAAGATGACTCTTCATCGATCATATCGGATATGACTCTCTTAATCGGTTTTTGCCCCTAGCCATTCGTGATCATGAGTATGCTCATCCAAATCACCATGTCTAGTCTAGTCGGACCCTTGTTTTCATGTCTAGCCTGACTTGCCCCTCAGCTCGGTGTATGCACGACACGTCGGTTTGGGTCAGGTCTTAGACTACATCTAGTCAGACTACATCGTTGACTTAACTTACGCCGGCGCTCGGGGTACGAGACGACGGTTAGGGTTAGTCAAGATTTTATCTTATGTATTTAAGGAGTTGGTTTCTACAGGGTTGCCATGTCACAGCTTGAGTGTATCTCAACAACTGTAATACGGGCCCTATAGTTGCTAACCCCTAAAACAAGGAGGGCTACGGCTAATCTTGAAAAAGATCATTAACGTATTTGACTTAGATATAGTCCAGGGTGTCATACAATCATGATTCGCGACATTGCGGTCCAGCGGAACTCAGCCAGGGAATTGACTAAGCCAGGATCACTACCCCTTGGACTAGCAAGGGTTGACCCAGAACTCTTAGCCAAGCACATTGACTGGATCATGGTCCATTGAATGAAGCTTGTCATTTTTGTATGTATGTCATAGACTAAACAGCTTTTATTAACAACTAATTAATCCTATCAACTAGTTGAATCCTTAAATTCAAAATTTTTAGGATTTGTTTAATAACTTTTATTAAGGTCCTTATCAACTATAAGGTTCACGTGCTACCCTAATCGTTATTAGGATTTTAATAAATTTAATTAACAACGCTAGAAGCGAAGTCCTTTAATGAAAATTAATTATAACAATTAGAATTTAAAAATCATTTAAAGGACTACCCTAATCAGGAATTAGGTCTTAATATTGTTGTTAATGATTTATTAAAACATAGCATGTCATTAAAATTTAAGTAATAAATTTTAATCATTTTTAATGGCTAACCTAAAGGGTTGTCTTGTGTTATCAAATAAGGGACAAGATAAACAAGCCATTAAAATAAAGCTACACTAATTTATCGCATAAAGATAGTGCACAACTATTTAACATTTAAATATACTAAGTTTATCGCATAAACAATTTTTGCATGAAAACATAAATTTAACAATTAAATTTAAAATATGATTTTGAAATTATTTTATTTTTATCTCATAAAAACTTAATTTTAAAATCATAAATTTGCATGCTACTTAAAAATTTATCGCATAAAATTTTAATCTTTAAAATCAGTTTTAAAATTATCTCATAAAATTAAAACATCATTTAAAAAAAAACTTTCATGCTTAAAAAATTTATCAAATAAAAATTTTAGGCAATTAAAACTTATCGCATAAATTTTAAAAGATTTAAAATTAGTTTTAAAAAAAATATCACATAAATTTTAAAATGTCATTTTAAAAATTTTCATGTTCAAAAAATTACAAAAAGAATTTTTGAACATCTAAAACATTTTTAAAATTTTATCTCATAACTTTTTAAAAACATTTGAAAAGAATTTAAAAGCATTAACACGTTTAATAAAATCGCAGTACCTAGATCGACTACGCAAACCTAGGCTCTGATACCACTGTAGGGGAATTGGCGGTCCCTTAGGGCACAAAAACTCTAGTCTCGTCCTAAGTCGGACGGAACATAGACAGAAAATCATAGCAGCGGAAGAAAAACTTAGTTAATCTAAATTAACATGCAGTTAAAACCTTTTTAACTTAGCCCTAAGGTCCAAGACCCTATGCCAAGATCTATGCCGACTTGGGATGGATCTGACCATCCCAAGAAGGATCTAGCCTACTGCGATTAAACTAAACTAATGCTAAAAATACTTTAACCACATACCCGGAATCTCAGCCCTGGAGCAGGCGAGATGTTCCGCGCCGTCTTCCGAGCTGCTCCCATCCCACGCCGAGCCGCTCCTTTGAACCGCTCCCCGAACCGCTCCGCACCCCGAGGCGATCAATCCCCGTGCCGCCGAGCCAACCACGCGCCGAAGAAATTTTCACGCGAGTGAAACCTCCGCCAAGATTTCAGATTCAGAATCCGAACTCCTTTGTAGCTTTGCTAGAGCCCGCAGGAGTAAGGCAGAAATTTAGGGAGAAAGAGAAATATTTATTTAAGCTTAGATCCGAGCGTGCTCCAACATTTACGAGAGCCGCTCAGATCTAGAGCTTGGGACGAGTTTTGAGAAAGGGGGGAGACCCCTATTTATATAGGCGGCGTACTCTCCCCATTTCTCAAAATCCGATGTGGGACTAAATAATTGGGTTAGTTAAAATCAAGTTAGTTTGCACTTCACAAAGTGCAAACTTCCGTGAATTTTAACTCACTCACCGTTGAGCTTCAGGATCGATACAACCTATCAATACGACAAGCGTTCAACGGTGAACGCATAGGAAAAAACCGTTCGTCAATCGGAGTTCGTTTGACCCTCCAATTGACCGTCCAAAGATCAGCCCAAGGCTAGATTTTCGACTAAAATCAGCCGTCATTTGATTCAGCATACTTAGGGTTCAAAACCCTAGAGGTGGGGCCCATGGGTGGGCCCCACGCATGCCAAAAATGCCCGAGTCGCGCCTGGGCAGACCCCAGGTCGCGCCTGGGCTCGCCCAGGCGGCCTGGGCGAGCCCAGGCCCGCGCCTGGGCAGAGCCCAGGCGCGCCAGGGCTTAGCCCAGGCGCCTGGGCTAGCCCAGGCCGAGCCTGGGCCTAGCCCAGGCAGCGCCTGGGCTAGCCCAGGCAGCCTGTTCTGCCTGGGTCTGGCCTGGTCTGATATTTTGGGCTGTTTTGGCTTTTTCTTGATCATCCGGCGTCCGATTTGGACGCCGTTCGAACCTGGGTCTAGACCGGGACATTCCCGTCTTACCCGTGAACTTTTCCTTGCGTTTATATTATTAAATATTGTATTAAACAATTTAATACACATTTAATCGCTTTTGCATCAAATGCAAAATAGTCCCTATCTAAGCTTAAATTATCATGTTGCATCAAATGCAATTATCTCTTCTTTTGCATCAAATACAAATATTCTCCCTAACTATTTTCTACCTATTACTAGACGAAGCGTTGCACTTTGTGTGAGACCCTACAGCCTGACCCTTACAACAGGTTGGGCTCGAAGCCCTATACGGCAGTGACCACGAGCAGTGGTTACCGTCCCTGCTTCAGGAATCATCATTATGTGGTTAACTCATTGACATGAGTATTGTCGGGACCACCTGACTGTTTCCGTGATGAATTCCGTAGTTATAGTCTCTTCGTTTAAATATGTCGCGTAGATCAAGTCTAGGGTACGGTCAAACTGTCAACCCCAATAACTTGACTCCGGTTAGTTGCTATCGATCTTTAGTCAACTAATGTTGGACTTCTTCCAACATACTCTGCGCAGAGTTTTTACTAAAGACCGAACTAACTCTACGACACTAACTCCCATTGACCGGGAGAGACGAATCCTCTCTTGGTCATTACTCGCCTCGTACGTTTCAAGTGACACCCAATCAAAAGACCTTTCGACAGGCCTTGCCTCGAAGCTAGGTCAGTTGATCTAAGTGGCACCGTTCACGCACAGGTCCGTCAAAATGACCTCAAGTCAAAAGACCAACTATCCTATCATCACTCAGAGTTATCACTGACAGATTGGTCAATATAACCATATGATAACTCTAGTGGATCGTTCAGTGAACTCATTCTAATGAGCACCTGTGTCTCGTCTTCGACTTCGCCAAGTCAAGCGATCATGAGATCATCGCCACCGCTAAACGATGAAGACTAAGACACAATGGTCTATCCGATGTTTCGATATCCTTGTCTAGGAACATCTACGACCACGAATGATTTTAGACTTATGCTACAGACGGTCAAACGTTTCTCCATGATCGAGATACTCATCTCGAATATCCGTTTGACCTTGCATAAAGTCTCAGGACTTTACCTAAGTTGATATCTAATGTTGACTACATTACAATATGACTTAGATAAATTATTACCAAACAGCTTACTGTTATTTCGAACAAGATGTTTGTGCTATTCACACAGGAATAAATGGCCTCGAGGGCACCATATTCCTACAAGGGGTACCCCTTCGACTTACGGCTGATGACCTTTAGGAGAGTCGTTCAGTAGCGAAGGGGTGCCCCCTTCGACTTACTGCTGACGACCTTTAGGAGAGTCGTTCAGTAGCGGAGGGGTGGCCCCTTCGACTTACGGCTGATGGAGTCTTTCAGTAGCAGAGGGGTGGCCCCCTTCGACTTACGGCTGACGACACCTTATATGAGTCATCCACACAGATTTCATCAATATGAATTCAGTTTATCCAAGCTTCCTGAGGATCGGATCCTGTTAGAGGGGAGTTTTGATGGGATAGTCTTTGTAGAATTCATGAATGAATCAAAACTTTATTTGATGAAATGAACATGCTTTACTGAAAAGAAAGATAAAAACAAAAGGCTTACAGGTGTTTCCGAACTTCGTTGGAGCGACTTTGCCTCATGCCTCTTTATTTTATCCTGAGCTCAGACGACTCGCTAGTCGATCACCTTGGTGACAGGTGACTTCGTCATCTTGCCCTTCTGCTTCGAGGATCCTTCCTTGCTAGGTTATTCTTTAGCAGGGTTTTTGGGGTGTCCTCGTTTGACTAGTGCATCGATCTCTTTTTTGAGAGTCCAACAGTTGTTGGTATCGTGCCCATAATCATTGTGGTAATTGTAGAATTTTAGGTCGTCTCTCTTCTCATACTTATGCTTCTTTGTAGTCTCTTGGACCAGCTCTTCTCGGGGGGATAAGTGAGGACATACGTCTTAGGAGCGCTCGGCTTCGTATATGTAGGGCGCTCCATGCTTCGAGGGCTCCTCTCCATGTGTCTTTTGTCTCGAGACTCCTGGCAGGGAATTCCGAAGTTGGTTTCTCTTGCCTCGTGTATCCGTGGCTGGAGGGGGTGCCTTTCGCACTAGCTTCGGTTGGTTCCTCTGCCTCTTCGGAGACAGTGAACCGATCCTTTATGTTGAGCATTTTTGCGATGGTGTTTGGGGGAAACTGGTGGAGGGCCCTTCACAGGTGCTTGTTCTGGACCACCTGAGTGAGTGCCGCTATGACATTCACGTCTGACTTCTCCTCTACATCGAGCATCTCGTCGTTGAATCTCTGGACGAAGGCTCAAATCGACTCATTCTCATTCTGTTTGATCGAGAAGAGGTGGGATGACTTCTTCGTAGGACGTGGAACCGTGACGAACTGCTTGCAGAACATTTCTGCTAATTCATCGAACGATCTGATGCAGCCGTGGGGTAACCCTTCGTACCAGCCTTCGGTCCTCTTGAATTTGGTAGGCCTCGTGAAGCAGCATGCCATTCAGATACATATGAATGTGCGACCATGGGTCGCCTAAGCTGGTAGGACATGGAGTTTGAACTTGGGGAGAGGAGGAGCAGAGGTGATATTCTCTTTTAGAGGGGTCTACCGAATCGCGGATCAGACGAGTAGAGATCCTCCTCTCTGGATTGCACGAAATTGGCTTCTGAAGATTGGTTCGGGATCTCTTCTCTGATTCCGAATCCACCTGCAAGGTTGAGAGGGTTATAACCTAGAGGAGTCCCGTACATTACCTGATCCAGGATGTAGCGGGGTGCTTCCTTATAATTGGAGGGGTGCGTTTCCCCTACAGAACAAAGGCCTGATTTTCGACCACCATTCCGCCGTATCGATGAGGCGGGGGGTCGCGTTGTGGGGGCTAATCTCCAGTTGATCTGCTCTTGGGTCGCCCGATCCCGGAGGAAGGTCGTGCCCATTGTAGGCGTCAGGTTTCAGGTTTGGAGGTGGTAATGGCTCATTTAAGAGCGATGGATTCCCCATGTTTTGGCATATAAAGGTCACCAATGCACCGAGACTCTTATCAACCTGCTCAGTGAGCTAGGTGAATTCCTTCCGGATCACCTCAAGCTCCTTCGTGATCTCTGCTCGGAGTCCACATCATCCTCCAACAGGATGCTGTTCGCTTTGTGCTTCTCCTTCGGACCTTCGATCGGTCCGATGTTGCTGGGTCCAGCTGGCATAACTTTTCGATTGCTTTGGGATGTCGAGCTGGTTAACGTATCCATATACGGTGTCATACTATTAAGGCCAAAATTGACCGAGATAGTTGTCAAGCTGACGTAGGCTCTTGGCACTGAGTCGAAGCCTCGTCAGCAGATAAGGTGGGACCCTAGGTTGGAAGAACCTGTGTCGAGTGATAGAAATAGAAGATGATGATGTGCTCAATCGACCCTTGATCAACTCATACGTCAGTCGCTCGAGGCTGGGGGCTCGGAAACGACCCTCGCGGGAGATGGAGACTCGTCGATCTAAACCACAGAGACATGTTAGGGGGGTCGGATCTGGGTTCTGACCCAAATCCCCTCTTATGCTTAAGTTAATATGAGAACTTAAGGAAGAGAGGGAGCCTGATGCATTTGAGATCGACCCACGGAGGTTCGTCTCAGGTTCGGCGGCGCAAGCTCAATAGTGTAAGAAATACCAGGTAAGAAAGTGATGAGACACTTCCTCCTATTTATAGACATTTCTGGTCCTTTTAGTGATGTTGGAGAGATACCGGCCACCCATAATGGGGCCACGATCTTTCTCCTTTAATAGGAGTAAATGTTGTACATGTTCACACGAATTACGAGCCCGCCTTTAATCCCACATTCGTGTAAGGTGGCCTCAACGGTCGACTGGCCAATGGACTTTGACTGAGTCGATATCGGCTTCTCTTGTGGGTCCTGTGGGCCTAAGTCAGCTGTCGATCGAGTTATCTCGAATGCCGGCCCAATGACTCAACAACAACCTTTCTAAAATCACCCTTAGCAGTGTCATCTCCAATAATTAGCATAAGATCATCAAGCCATGGTAAGAGTTGATTTACATAGCCTTACAACATATGATTTACCTGCACGAATAATGCATCAATTATTATGAAGTGTAAACTTACTGAATTTAATATAATTTTCAGCTTTGTGAAATGTAGAATTAAATACCACGGCTCAGGGTACATAAATTTTTGCGTCAAGTTCTATCATATTCTTCTCCTTACACCAACCAACCACACTTATATCGAAGCACAATAACACATCAGAAAGGCGACGAGACAGCGCTTTCATATGATGGCGTACATGTTGGCTCGTGTATTCCGTGCCATAAATTGAATTGATATGTGCAGCTGCAGAGGTGGATGCAATCAATTTGAAAGTCTTATCGAATTTATTTCCTTGCCTTGCCTATTCCGCAAGGAATGGAATCAGGAACATATCATGCTACCACCTGCCACACTTTGTTCATATGGCCCTTGGTGGTTGGTTTCTTCGTTCTTTTACGAGGACTTGACACCGTTACATTCTCATCATCATCACGGCAACTCGATTTCCTAGGCGAGTAACTTCCAATATTTGTGTCATTCTCGCTTTAGGATGAGGTCAGGCAAAAAGTACTTTGAGTGAATATCCTTCAGCAGGCGACTGTTACATGTGATAGAAAGAAGCAGAGAAAAACGCAACTTTCGCACTAGCGCCTTCAGACGATAGATGACCAATTGGAATTTAATTAATAAAATACTATGTTTTAAAAAATTATCTAGCTTTAAAAAATTTTATACTATGTGTCAATATTATATATTATGTGTAAAATATTTTTATCATTGTTTAAAAAAATTTAGAAATTTTTATAAATTTTAAAAGGGGTTTAAATTATTTTTTATTTTTTAATTAAAAAAGCTGGGCAAGGCCCGGCCGGGCCCGAGCCAAGCCTGGTCCGGAACACAAGTCGAGCCTTCTTGCCCTGGCCATTGGCCGGATGGACCGGGCCGGCCCGGACCACCATGTCAAACAATCCTGTCCGGCCCACGGTCCGATCAAAACCCGGCCGGACCAGGCCTGACGGTTCGCCACCTTGACTGAGCCCAACCTTGTATATAGTCCAAGGACGTCCGATTGGATTGAGAACTTTCCGTTCAGCGCCTTACCACGAGATAAGCTAGCGTAGCAGTAAGTGGTACTATTGTAAATGAATCTAACAAGAATGGCCTTTTCTTTTTCTAACTAAAATAAAACCCTAATTTCTGGATCCCTATATAAATTGAGGAGGAGATGGGACACCGGGAGAAGCCGCTCATTTTATTACGACTCATGGCGGATATTTGATCTCTAGTTGTTTTCTGCTCTTTTTATTTTTTAATTATCTTTGGAAATAAGAGAGCCTTTTTAGTCGATCCCTCGCCTGTTTATTTAGGGTTAGGGTTTCGGCCATAAAAGGTCAAGATTTGTTTGGCAATATTTAGTCGCATCGCCCCTTTGGATTCTCTGTGGCGCCGCGAATAATCTCTCCCAAAATACAGTTTTTTTTTCCCGTTTTTGTCTTCGTTTTAAAAGCCTGTTGTGTTGTTGGCTAATTTATATGGTTCTTTTATTAGGATGGATTTGATCCAATGATGGCATAAAATCTTTGAGACCTGATATCATCTTGTGATGACGATTACAAGCTTTATTTCTGAGGATCTATTTATTCATGAAAATTGATACCTTCGTGATATGTTTTCTATGTTTGTTTCGATCGATGATTTCTTTGCTAAAATATGCTTGCAATTGAATGATGAAATGCACTGGGCTCTGATCTATGCATAGTCATCTGATAGAAACGCACTTGCCTAGAAAGCATTGTCTGACTTTGTTCTTTGCTAATCTCCACTTAACTTCAAGCGATATGATTTATTATTTATTAATTAATTTGTTGTATTTATTTATGTTGTTTTCTTGAAGCGTCTCTATTTTGTATATTTCTTTAAAAAGATCTGTTTTTTGTCTGGATTTTATTGCAATCACTGAAATTAAGATCTCCGATTTTAATAGATTTATGTGAAGAAATATTTTGGCAGATCGAAGACTGTAGTTTCGGAATCGTGTTGATGAAAAGATTGAAGGTTGTTGTTTTTATTAGTTTGGTGTTAGCTTCTGATTAATTGACTAGCTTTGATGTTATTTTCATGTTAATTTTTACATATTTGGTTAGGATATCATTTTTCTGTATTTCATTCTAATTGAGTTTTCATGCAATTTTAAGGGATTTTTCGTGCCTAAATTTTCGTATTTTCTTAGTTCCTTAAACATCAGTAATTGCTCACAAATCCCACAAATCTTCAACTTTAACTTAAATATTCCATCCATCCTATATTCTTCATCATATATTCTCTTATATAGAATTAACTAAACTTAGATTAATTAACGATTAAATATTAATAATTAACAATTTACCAACTCTTAATACACTCTTGTCATTTAGTTTTGGATGGAGGCGGTGGCACGGCCTCTTCTCCGTTAGTTTTTGGGGCGGATGAGGCGTCAGCACCGCCTCCCTCTCCTTGTTGATTTTGTCGATTATATCTGGGTGGATGGAGGCGGCTCATCCTTCTCTCTATCATTATTTTGGACGGAGAAAGCAGCAACACTGTCTCCTCCCCACCTTGTTGGTTATTGGCAGGTGGAGGCAGCATCGCCTCTCCATCCTTTATTGTTTAGGAGGCGGATAATGTGGTGCTGTCGTCTCCTCCGTGTAAGTTGCCTAGACATCTTCCACACACACTCCAACCAAAAGCCTCCAAGCCATAACCAACATTTAGTAGAATATATTTTTTATGTTAGATTTTAACCCACTTCTAGCAAAAAATTGAAGGGATGGACTATTTAGGCTGACTTGGAAGAAAGTATTCAGATTTAGGAGACATATCAAGAAACACATGATTTAAGTGACAGATAGGAGAAAACCTCTTGTTTTTATGTTGCACTTATGATTGAAATATTATACATGGTGTATTACGATGTCATCCTTTTAAGACGCTTTAAACAAATATTGCAAGATGATATCTGATCTCTCACGTGCCCCATTATAGTGATCAAAATATTGTGCTCGGTCCCTAAAACAATCCTCTTTAACGGCCCACGACGGAACGGCTAAGTCCATGGGTTGAGGAAAGATTTGGCCGTGGACCAGAGGCCCTGCGAGCACTTTTAATGACGCCGGCCCAAAGTCGACATTTGGAGAAAACCGTTAATCCTTGTAGGTTGAGGTAAGCGCTCCTCTGAATTGCGCACACCTTCATTACCATTCAAAAGTCTCATTACGTCCATCTTGATGACCCATCAAGGGAGAATTAAAGCGACATGCTTGGGGCGAGATGTGGGAAGGATGTGGGGGACGTGAGCTGTTCAGCCCTTACAAAAGACTCGAAGATCGAAAGACGAAAAGACCAAATTTTGAATACTCTACAATCAAGTATTCTTCCTCCAACGACATTGTCTTCCACATCATAATTCTCCTCTACAGCCCGGCATAAGGATTCGTGTATCGGTCTCTCGTAAACCGTACTCAATCCTATCGGACATCTTTCAGATTATATTTGACTTAGGCATCGGAGGGGACTTCGTCGAAACCAAGATACGACCCCCTGACGAGCTTTCTCGTCTGCGCAGGTTAAGGAGACTTCACCCCGTCGAGGCTACCCTTCGGCGCTTCATCCACCGAAGACGAACGTTCCCGATCCTGAGGTCGTTCGTCTCTCCACTTGAGGATGCCATTGTTCTCTCGAGGCTACCCTTTGGGATATCGACGCATGGATCCGTGCATTCCAGATCGAGCGAATGCGCCGCTACTCGATCTCGGAGGACGCACATGCCTCACGCGACCACGTCGACCTCCAATCCTTGAGACTACTGAACTGTGGTAGAAAACACCTCGAAATATCGAGCGCCTTCTATGGGAAGTGGAACGACATGTAGTGGTACGACTTGATGGACCTCTTTGATCGAAGGGGCGGCTCGGGCAATTTGAGACCCACCCTGTTGAGGAACCAAAGCTCATTGTCGTCACGGAAATAGACGGCATGTTTGTGTCTATCGGATCAGAACTTGATCTGGCCCTTTGGGACGAGTTGATCGGATGACTGAATGCCAACTTGAACATCTTCGCCTGGTCACCTGACGACATGCCAGTTGTGGACCCCCCCAGGTGATCGATCACCCACCGGTTGCACGTGCCAATCAGGTAGAAGAAGAGGAACTTGGGTGGCGAAAAGATGAGGGCTGCAACTGAGGAAGTGGAACGTCTCCTCGAAGCAGGTTTCATTAGAGAAGTCTGGTACCCCGATTAGCTGGCCAATGTTATAATGGTGAAGAAGTCTAGCGGCAAGTGGCGAATGTGCATAGATTTTACTAATCTCAACAAGGCCTGCCTTAAGGACATCTACCTGCTACCTCGCATCGATCATCTCGTGGATAACGCTTCAGGCTACGAGATGCTCAGCTTCATAGACGCCTACTTCGGATACAACCAAGTACAAATGGATCCGGAAAACGAGGAGAAGACGCTGTTCGTCATGGACCGTGTGACATTTTTCTACAAAAAGATGCCCCTCGGTCTGAAGAATGCAGGGGCGACCTACCAACGGATGGTCAATGGGGTCTTCGGCTATCAGATTGGAAGAAATCCGGAGGTCTATGTGGACGATATGCTGGTCAGATCCAAGGACTCCACGACCACATCGCCGACCTCTGGGAGACCTTCGAACAATTACGAAGACACAACATCAGACTCAACCCCACAAACTGTATGTTCAGGGTTAGGTCCGGAAAGTTCCTGGGTTTCATGATCAACAACCGCGGCATCGAAGCCAACCCGGACAAGATTGAGGCTCTGATCAACATGATAGAGCCAGCGATAATCCGAGAGCTGCCAAGGCTGAACGGTCAGATCGTTGCTTTGGGACGCTTCCTATCCAAATCAGCGGAGAGGTCACTCCCATTCTTCAGGGTCTTGAGGAAGGCCCTCACTGAGCCGGTTGGAAAGAGGAACGACGTAGAATGGGACGAAAGATATGCTCGGGCGTTCGCCGAACTAAAGGAGTACCTCTGAAGCCCACTGCTCCTCTCCAAACCCAAGGAGGGGGACCCCTCTATATCTAGCCAGCACCAGAGAAGTGGTGAGCTCGGTGCTGATTAGGGAGGACGTTGGGGTGCAACGACCGGTGTACTACACCAGCTGGATCCCGAGAGATGCAGAGGGGCGTTACAGCCCGGTAGAGAAGCTAGCTTACGCCCTCGTCCTTTCGACACGGCTACTCTGTCCTTACTTCCAAGCGCACACCATCCTGGTCCTGATTGACTCCCAGCTCGAACAAAACCTTAAGAGGTTTGATCAGATGGGGAGGATGTTGAACTGGGGAGTAGAGCTGAGTGAGTTCGATCTCAGATACAAGCCTAGAACGACCATCAAGGGACAGGCGCTAGCAGACTTCATTGCTGAATGTACCAATGACGGTGGAGCACGTCCCGACGTGACGAGCCCAAACACGGTAATGCTTCAACCCATATCCCTCCATTTGTCGGATACCATTCCTAGTGATCAGGTAGGGGACCAGGACACATGGATAGTCCATGTGGACGGGTCAGCGACGAAGGCGGGAAAGGGGACCGACATCGTTATTCGGTCCCCTGACGGGAACACGGTCGAGCACGCCCTTCGGTTTGAGTTCTCGGCCACCAACAACGTGGCAGAGTACGAAGCTGTTGTCAATGGCCTGAAGCTGGCCATAGTGCTGGGGGCAGAGTCTGTACGCCTCCTCAGCGACTCCAGACTCATCATCAGCCAACTACAAGGGGACTACATAGCTCGAGAAGAGGTAATGCAACGCTACTTAGCCTCAACAAAATCCAAGATATCAAAGTTCAAGCACGTCGAGACGCTCCATCTGCCAAGGTCGGAAAACGCTCGCGCAGATGCCCTATCAAAGCTAGCATCTTCCTCACTTAAGGAATTGGGTCGTTCCATCTATGTCGAGGGCCTCCAAAACCCTAGTATGGAAGGAGAGGAGCTGATGGTCATTGACTTCAAACCTTACTGGATGAACCCAATCATTCGGTACCTCGTTGACGGCAAGGTCCCGGCAGACTAATAGGAGCACTGGACACTGGAGCGGAGGGCAATTCGATACGTACTCTACGAAGATGCGCTGTACAGAAGGCATTCGACCAAACCGACGTCCTCCCATACCTCAAATGCCTCAGACCACAGGAGGCTGACTACGTCATCTGCGAGGTCCACGAGGGGCTCTGCAGGAACCACCATGGGGGCAAGACGATCGCAATGAAGCTCCTGAGGCAGGGGTACTATTGGCCGACCTTGGTTAACGACTCGGTCGAGTACGTGCGAAAATACCCGGTGTGCCAAAGGTTTGCGAAGATCAGCTCGACCCCCCGGTCGAACTTGTATCGATGATCAGCCTAGTCCCCTTCGCCAAGTGGGGGCTAGATATCCTCGGTCTCTTTGCCTTCGCAAAGTGGCAGATGAAGCACTTGGTTGTAGCGATGTACTACTTCACCAAGTGGATCAAGGCCGAACCCTTGGCCACCTTCACCTGGAAAAAGGCGAAAAACTTCGTATGGAAATCCATCATTTCCCGGTTTGGGATCCATCAGTCCATCGTCACAGGCAACGGGAAACAATTTGATTACGCGGGGGTTCAAAGAGTTCTGCGCGAAATGGAAGATCAAGCTCCTGTTCACCTCTGTGGCCCACCCCCAGACCAATGGGATGGCCGAGGCCACCAACAAGTGCATCCTCGAACCGCTTCACAAGAGAGTATGGTATGCTCAAGGAGATATTCTGGTCATATCGTACCTCCGGCACTTTGAACCTAGAGATCAACCTATCTTAAGGAAAGCAATCTAAGGGAAGGCGCTCACGACCCTTGCCTAGATGAGAATAAAGAAAAATCTCTAGCATCTGTACATCTCTACCGTAGGTTAAGCTCGACCATAAGGTGCGGGCAACTCCCCCAGCAGGCCAATCAATTCGATCGATTGTAAGGCTGAGGGCAACTCCCTCAGCAGGCCGATCATTCGACCGTCCGTAAGGCTAGGGGCAGCTCCCCCAGCAGGCCGATCATTCGACCGACCGTAAAGCTGCAGGTAACTCCCCCTCAGCAGGCCGATCGTTCGATCGACCGTAAGGCTGGGGAAAACTTCCCCAGCAGGCCGATCACTCGATCGACCATAAGCTTGGGGTAGCTCCCCCAGCTAGCCGACCGACCCGTCGACGATGGGGGTAACTCCCCCAGCAGACTGACAATTCGATCAACCATAAGGCTGGGGGCAGGTCCCCAACAGACCGATCACTTGATCGACTATAAGACTGTGTGTAGCTCCGCCAGCTGGCCGATCGACACGCCGACCATAAGGCTGGAGCAACTCCCCCAGCAGGTTGGCACGTCAACTATAAGGCTAGGGCAACTCTCCCAGCATGCCGACGCCATTTTGACCTTAAGGCTGGGGCAACTCCTCCAGCAGCTGGGGGCAACTCCCCCAGCAGGCCAATTGTTAGATCGACCATAAGGCTGGGGCAACTCCTTCAGCTTGTCGATCGGTAGAACGACCTTAAAACTGGGGACAACTCTCCCAACAGACCGATCATCAGATCAACCAGGAGGCCGGGGGCAAACCCCATAAAACCGGTTAAACCAAGGAACTGCAAGAGAACCCGTCGACCCACAACTAGTAAAGCTCCCCAAACCTGGCTGATCGGCGACTAAAACCCAGCCAGGGTTGGGGGGCACATCATCACAAACAACAGAGGTGTTATCCGCACACGAGCATAAGTGAAAACCTTGATATTACAAAAACTTGGCCATGGCCAAGGACTGTTTACAAAAAATATATATACACAAAGGAGGCTAGGCCCCTGTTTCAGGCTGGGCGACTGAGGCGGCGACAGGAGCATCCTCCAGCTGAAGGACGTCCTTAGGCTGGTCAAGGTGGGCAACCGAAGCGACTTCTGGATCGTCTTCTGGCCGATCGACGTCGACCTCCCCTTTGTCTTCGGAGATTATCTCGAGCTCCTCGAACGCAATTCCCAAGCATAGGAATTCACGCTCGATCTTGTACTGGCAGCGGAGGAACCCTTCCTTAAACGCAGTAAACATCCCCGCGACGAAGGTCTCCGCGTACTTATCCACCACCGCCCAAGCAATCCAAGTAGGCTCCACCTCCTCTAGTTCCTTAATCCGGGCCTCGAGGGTGGTGACTTAGAGCTGGAGCTCTAATCTATCCCTCTCATTCTCACGAGAGACTTTGTCGAGCTCCACCGTGAGGGCATGCTCCCTCTCCTCCACCGCCTCCACGAGCTCTTCGAGCTCCTTAACCTTTGTCCACTCCACGGGCCCCCCAAACTCCCTTATTTCGACGGCCTTCTCTAGCTCGACGACCCTCTCCTTGGCCTTGGCCCTCGCAGCTAGTGCCAACGCCCTTTCCATATCCAACTTCTCCAAGTCAGATGAGAGCTCGGCGATCCGGGTCTCCATCGATTTCACGCATGCCTCGACCTCTTGAGCCGCCTCATCAGCACCCTCCACCGTCGCTGATTTCCCAGCGAGACCCACCTCTGTGTTTGAGGGCGCAATGAACTGATGCCTCATTGAAAGGCCAACCGAGGACAACTGCACCGAAGGGAAGACAAGTTAGAAACAAGCACAAAGAGCAGTGCACAGTTGCTAAAAAATGGCCTCACCTACTGGCCAACATACACCACGAAGGAGGCGAGCCTGTCGCCCTTCACCCTATCCAGTACTGACTGGTCTTGGGGTAAGCAAGAATTTTCGGTCAGCCGAGTCGCGACCCCACAATCCAAGAAAAAGGACTCCTTCAACCCCACAGAAAAGCGAGGGCTGAGCAACCTGTCCCTCGACTGCGGCAGGTCGGCCTCGACCGACCTAAAAACTCCCAAGGACATCTCGTAATCCACTGGGAGCAGGCCAGAGCAGGAAGGGGAGACATTGCTTGAAGGCCACTTGTCTCTGCCTTGGCGAGAATGGGCCGGGGCACCGGGGCCTTGAGGAGAGGAGCGTCCCTGCTAGTAACGAGGCCTCGAGCTTTGTTCCATTCGGCCTCTCCTTGGTCTGACGACACGTGCTCCCTCGTCCTCTTCGCCACATCCCCAGAGGACCCAACACGCTGCTTCTGTTGGGAGATGTATGCCCTCAGATCATTTGTATCTGATGCAAATGATATTTTAAGCTTAAATAGAGGACTATTTGCATGTGATGCAAAAGGATTTAAATGTGTCTTAAATTGTTTAAGACCATATTTAATATAATAAATGCATTGAAAAGGTTACCTGGATGAGGGGATCGTCCCGCTCTAAACACATGTTCAAGCCGCGTCAAAAACGGAGTCCAAATGCACAAGATAGAGCTAAAACAAGTCAGCCTAAACTGTTGTACTGAATCTAGCGAAAATGGAGGCCCACCAAGCCCAAATTTTCTGCTTAGTGTTTTTGAAACTCCGGATTTTTTACGGATGGATTTTCCATCTTTGAATGGGTTTTGTCTAATTTGAGACAACGTTTGAGGGGTCAAACGACATCAGATTGACTCGCCATTTTTTCCTACGCGTTCACTGTTCAACTCTCTTCAATTTGATAGGTTGAATCAAGATTGAAGCTCAACAGTAAAGAAGTTAAAATTCATGGAAGTTTGGCCTTTATGAAAGGCAAATTAACTTGGATTATTAAACTCTAAAAATATAGTCCCACATCGGAAGTGGAGTAATGGAGAGGGGTCAGCCACCTATATAAATAGGGGCATGCCCCCTCCCATAACTAGCCCCAAGCTCTAGATGTGAGCAGCTCCCAAAAATGTTGGAGCACGCTCGGATCTAAGCTTAAATTAATATTCTCTTCTCCCTAATTTTCTGCCTTGCTCCTGAAGGGCTCTAGCAAAGCCACGAAGGAGTTCGGATATGATCCGGAGTCTTGGCGAAGGTTCACACTCAAGTGAAACTTTCTTTGGTGCGTGATTGGCTTGGCGAGAAGGGGATTGCTCGCCTCGGGATGCGGAACGGTTCGAGGAGCGGTTCGACACAGGATGGGGAGCGGCTCGGAAGACGGTGCGGTACACCTTGCCTGTTCCAAGGCAAGGTTCCGAGTATGTTATTAAGAAGCTTTATTTTAATTATGTCGCAGCAGTTTAGATCCTTCTTGGGGGTAGTCAGATCCACCTCAAGTTGGCATAGATCCTGGCTAAGGGTCTTGATTTTCCTTAGGGCTTCACTAAATTGTTTAGCGAATATCCTCCGATGTGTTTTCTTTTACCTCTATTGTTCGTCCGACTTAGGACGGGCATAGAGATTTGTGCCCTGAGGATCCATCAAAACCCAACATTGGTATCAGAGCTTAGTCTGCATGATGATCTAGGACTGCGACGTTTTTAAAATGAATGCCTTCTAAATGCATTTAAAATATTTTTAACTTTATGTGATAATTTTAAAAATGATTTTAGATTCTTTAAAATTTTATGTGATAAAATTTTCTGCATGCAAATTTTGATTTGATAATTTTTTAACATATGTTCATGTAATTAAATTATAAGATAATTTTTAACATGAAGCTTTGAATTTTTATTAGATAAAATTTTTATGTTTTAAAATTATGATGCATGTTATGTTTAGTTGAAAAATAAAATAATTATGTGATAATTATTGTTTATTGTCGACACGTACTTTCATATGATTTAATTAAGATGTTAGTGTTAATGGCTATGTTATTCTTGTCCCTTATTTGATAACACAAGAAAACCCTTTTAGGTTAGCCATTAAGAATCTTTAAAATTTATAAGATGAATTTTAAATGACATGCTATGTTTTGACAAATTGTTATAACTTTTAAAAATAACTACCTAATTCCTGATTAGGGTAGTCCTTTTAACGACGATTATTATTTTAATCGTTATAACAATAATTTCATTAAAAGACTACACTTTAAAAGTGTTGTAATTTGAATTTGTTAAAATCCTAAAGACGATTAGGATAGCACGTGAACCTTATAGTTGATAAGGATTTAATAAAAGTTATTAACAAATCCTAAAATTTTGAATTTTAAGGATTCAACTAGTTGATAGGATTAATTAGTTGTTAATAAAAGCCTTTTAGTTGATGGCACACATATAATTGATAAGCTTCTTTCAATGGACCATGATCTAGTCAATGTGCTTGGCTAAGCTTGTTGGATTACCTCAGCTTGACTGGGGATAATGATCCTGGCTTAGTCATTTCCTTGACCGTGTCCGCTGGACCGCAAGGACGTGAATCATGATTATGTAACGCCGTCAACTATATCTTGTCAAATATGTTAATAATCTTTTTCAAGGTTAACCATATCCCTCCTTGTTTTAGATGTTGGCAACTATAGGTCCTTTGATATAGTTGTTGAGTCAACTCAAGCTATGTCATAGACACTTTATGGAAACCAACTTCTCAATACATGAGATGTAGTCTAGACTTGACCCATATCGTCATGTCGTGAATGTTCGATTAACCTAACTTGACCCATAAGTTAGGTTAGACACAAAAACAAGGGTCCGACTAGACTAGTCTTTATGATTTGTTGAGTCAACTCAAGGTCATAAGTGACTAGGGGTAAAAACCGATAATGGAATCACATTCGATGTGATTAATGAAGAGTCGTCTACCGATCACAGAGTTCAGCAACTTGTTAAGTCAAATCAAGGTTGTGAGACTCAGGGTGGTCGGGTCCCTTTCCCATTATATTTAATTTTAATTAAATCGTTCATTAATTGGCTTAAAATGATCACGAAAATAGTGGGAGGATATAGATTGATAAAAGCCATTCTATCTATATTTAATATTGAACATATGCTAAACTAGGATAAAGTTCTAAGTTCACCAATGGAATCAAAAATAATATTCTAAGAGAATAAGTTAACCAATCCAAATGATTGGTTAATCGAATATCAAGTTAAATTCTAATTGATAGAATAAACTATATTCTCGTTGACATTAAAATGACCTTATTACGGACAAACTTAAGGAATATGATTTCATTAAGTTCTGAGTCCAACAAAATAAATGCACGCTACATGTCACTCGCCTCTATATGGGGCAGCTGGAACATATTGATGTTCAAAAGCAAGTTCCTCCATATAATTTGTTGAGTCAACTCAAGGTTGTATGAAAAACGGTTTCGATCCGCAAGGTTCGAAATTTCGATCAAACTGTTTGATTCGAAGATGAGTGCATAAGCAGTACAAGACCATGTATCCAAATTAGATCTTGAGTCAAGCAACTTGTTGAGTCAACTCAAGGTTGTGAAGCTCAGGTGTTTGGACACGTTAGGTAGTTGTACAACTAATAATTTTGTTGAGACATTTAATATCTAAATGAGATTTAGAAAAGGAAGAAGGAACTCAGGAAAGTCAATTGAGAAAGTTAGTCTTATTCATCATTAGTAATGGCGTAATTAGGAGGAACTGAAATGTGACATATTTGATGTCGCGATTTCGAATAATTGTTATACAAAAGGATAATACATTATGGCGAATGTCGTCACATTGCCTTTGAAGCAATGAGTAATATGTATAACGATATATATTAAATGTTAATATATGAATATGCAAAATAGTAATAACCTTATATGGCAAAATAGACTAGGCCGTATCAAAGAGACTAAACTTCACAAGTCACATAAAGAGGGGTGTGACCTCTCGTATTATGAAGTTTACGGACACTTGTGAACCTTATTCTCAAAGGTATGATGGCCGAAACTCCTTCTGTAAGACAACGAGAGAGCGAGTTGTTGAACTCGCAGTCTCGTTCATACTTATGTACCAGGAACCAAGTCTAAGTTAGCCAATATAAGTTGTTCTTATTTTACTATGACACGTGTTCTTGATGAAATACAAGTCTGATAAAATAGAGAACAAAATGACAGAAGTATTTGAACTGATTCGATTAGGTCGAAAAGTCGAATTCTTAGCTGTATAAATCTTGCGTAATTAAAAGAAAATGTGATTTTCTCTCAGGTCAAGTCTCTTAACATATTGGATGTGTTGGAGAGAATAAATCACACTTTGTTAGACATAGTGCGAGTCATGGAAAAGTGACTGAGTTACAATCCTCCTTCTGGGTTAAGTCCCAAATTATAATGCATAGGATCTTGATAAGGTTCTGAGAGGACCTTATCAATAAGATATTCATTAAATCAATAGTTAGGAAGTTGTGGAATTACTCGAATCTCGTGAGGCGAAGAGTCGAGTTAGACATAATAGTCGATGATGGCTTAGTCAACTTCCAGGATGAAATTCGGAATAGTGACTCTGATTAATAACTTGATGCAATCAGAAATGGTCAGTGCACGTGAATAAAGTATGGACTTTAGTTTACGTGCCCGAGGAAAGTGTTTATTTGACTGCAAGTGAATCTTCAAGTTTAAAAGATTGGTGCATAAAGAAAATAGTGAAGTACAATTATGTTGGTTGAGAACGGTTTTCATCTTGACTCCTAAACAGATTATGATGAAACTGTCTCGCCTGCAGATGTGTACAGATGTACTCGGACTGAACTCGATCGATGTAAATGCTCATGATGACCATGAAAACTGGGGTATTCATTTATAGTCTGTTATCTAAATATGATTTAGAAAAACGAACTTATATGAATTAGCCAGAGAGTTTTCAAGGTCAATAGGAGCGAGTTAAATACATGCGAGGCATCAAGGGGCTGGAACATATTTTTGACAAAGTGGTCAAAAGAGTTTGACACTTTTAAATATGAACCATCTAAAATGACCAGTAACTTATTAAAATTATTGTCGTAAGGTACGATGAGCTGGATGTGATCCAGGAAAATTAAATATTATGGATTCCAAAGGACCAAAGGAATTATTTGAATGAGATTCAAATGGTTGGTCTAATATGAACATAAAAAACCCCTTAAGTCTATACAGTAGACGGTTTTAGCAGATCCACTCACGAAGGCTCTACCATATGAAGTCTAGAAAGACTTATATGTAAATACGGTATGAGATACCGGGATAAATGGGCCTAAGTGCAAGTGGAAGATGTAGCGAGATAGGTATACCCTCGAGGCATACATCTTTGTGTAATTATACAAACATATCGTTCAAAATAACAGTAAGCTATTTGGTATAAATTTATCTAAGTTAATCATAATGTTATCATTATATATTAACTTAGGTGAAGTCCTGAGAGTTAATGCAAGGTCAAACATGTATCGAGATGAGTATCTCGATCATGGAGAAATGCTTGACCGTCTGTAGCATAATCTAAAAGGGTTAGTGGTCATAGATGTTTCGAGAAAAGGATATCGAAACATCGGATAGACCATTGTGTCTAAGTCTTCACTGTATAGCGGTGACGATGCTCTCATGATCATTTGACTTGGCGAAGTCGCAGACGAGACACATGTGCTCATTGGAGAATGAGTTCACTGAACGACCCATCAAGAGTTGTCATATGGTTATGATTGACCAATCTGTCAATGATAAACTCTCAGTGATGATATGCTAGTTGATCTTTTGACTTGATGTCATTGTACAAACTTGTGCGTAAACAATGTTACTTAGATCACTGACCTAGCTTCGATGCAAGGCCTGTCGAAAGGTCTTTTGTTGGGTGACATTCGAAGCGTACGAGGAGAGTAATGACCAAGAGAGGATTCGTCTCTCCCGGTCAATGTGAGTTAGTGTCGTAGTGTTAGTTCGGTCTTTAGTGAAAACTCTGGCCAGAGTATGTTGGAAGATGTCCAATATTATTTGACTAAAGATCGATGGAGACTAACCGGATTCGAGCTATTGGGATTGACAGTTTGACCGTACCCTAGGCTTGAACTAAACGACATAGTTTAGACAAAGAGACTATAATTGCGGAATTCATTATGGACACAGTCAGGGTGGTCCCGACAATACTCATGTCGATGCGTTAACCACATAAGTATGATACTGAAACATGGATGACAACTACTGCTCGTGGTCACTGCCGTCTGGGGCTTCGAGCCCAACTTGGAGTAGGGTCAGGCTGTAGGGTCTCATACAAAGTGCGACCTTCGTCTAGTAATAGGTAGAAACATTAGGGAAATATGCAGCATTTGATGCAAAGGACAGAACACTGCAAAGAGTTTGCAGTTATCTTCTAAATAAATGATCCTAAGTGCAAGTGGGAGATGTTGGGGGATGTACGGCTGGATTTTCCATCTTTGAATTGTTTTTGGCTAACTTTGAGATGGTGTTTGAGGAGTCAAACGACGTTGGATTGACTTACCGATTTTTTCTATGCAATCGCCATTCAACCCTCTTCAATTTGATAGGTTGAATCAAGATTGAAGCCAACAATAAGGAAGTTTAAATTCATGGAAGTTTGGTTTTGATGAAAGGCAAACTAACTTGAATTATTAAACTCTAAAAACATAGTCCCACATCGGAAGTGGAGTAACGGGGAGGGGTCAGCCGACTATATAATTAGGGGCATGCCCCCTCCCATAACTTGCCCCAAGCTCTAGATGTGAGTAGCTCCCAAAAATGTTGGAGCACGCTCGGATCTAAGCTTAAATTAATATTCTCTTCTCCCTAATTTTCTGCCTTGCTCCTGAAGGGCTCTAGCAAAGCCACGAAGGAGTTCGGATCTGATCCGGAGTCTTGGCGAAGGTTCACTCGGCGACAAGGGGATTGTGATTCGGAGTGGAAAGTGTATATTTATACCCCCTAATTACCCCCATTTTTGCTAAGAATTATACTTAATATTGCTCTTTTGAGTGAATTTTCACTTTCTGTTTCATTTTAGGGATTACTCTCATTCTTGGCACAAAATATGGTTTTTATCCTCTTTATTGGCTTCCTGATATTTTTCATATGCTCCTGGTATTATTGTGATCATATTGTCAATTTTTGAGAATTATTTGAGCAATGAAATTATTTTATATGAATTTTGGGAGGTCAATATTAATTTATAATAGTCATTATATTAATTTTCTCATCATTTGGACTAATTTCTCCTTCTCCTATTTTTCAGGTACTCCTAAGAGTTTTGGGGATTTTCCAGAATTTTCTGGGATTTTTCTGGGATTTCTGGGTATTTTTGGGGATTTATTTGGAGCAAGAGCAATTTCTGGGATTTTTAAAAACAAAAAAGTAAAAAAATTACAAATGGGCCCAACCCCGCGGCTCATTTCATGCTTTTGTTTCCCATCTTGCGCAGGCGTGCGCTGCCCATTTCGAGCGGGTTTTGGGCGGGGTTTCTTCGACCCGCAAGCCCGCAAACCCTTTTTTGGGTTATTTTCGGCCTGGGGCGAAATTTGAGGGCAGCTTCGTTTTTACTGTTTTTTTAAAAGATTTGGGTGTTTCTTCTTCCCTAAAAGCTTGGGTTAGGGCTTGGAGGCCATGAGATGATGGAGAAGCTTGGAGGAGGAGCAAATTGGTAGATGGAAGGCTTCATTTAGGGTGAAAGCTTGGGTGATACCTTTCTTCCCCTTTTGTAATTTGATATCTCACTTTTGTATTGAACTTGGACGAAGCTTTTGTATAAGATTTTCATCTTGATTAGTATGATTGGGTAGTGTTAATTTGCTTGGGTTGTGACTCATTGTGGTTGGTTGCTAATGTTAGTTCTAATTTCCTCTTGCCTATTATCTTGCTAATCTTGGATGAATTATTAGGGCACACTTTAATTGGTTAAGTCCCGAGGGGGCAAAATTTGAGAAAAGTGTGCCCTAATAATTCATCTCAGGATACGCACCATGCTATCATTCATGGAGATTTTCAGGATATACATCATAGTCTGGGGAGGTCTGCAGAACCTACACTTTCTGATAGCGAGGACGATTGCGAGATGGTCTACATTGAGCCTGAGCCGTCGTCTCCTCCAGATTCCTTTCTGCAGCTGCTTTCTCCTCCTCCTGAGGCAGAGTATCATGCCACACCTAGCACCATTATTCAGGGAAGTTTCCACAGTATCATGCCTTGCATTTCTGAATCCCAATTCGCCCTTCCGCATATTTTTGATTCAGATTGTCTTTACATTTACATTCTTTTTCTGACGACCCAGTTTGGAATGCTTTTGTTGCAGGGCATGAGGACATGGCTTGGATTGATGCAGCTCGTCTCCCACATTACACATATTATCCAAAGGGGATGCTAGGAGTTGCATTGCTAGAATCCAAGGATACCGGTGGAGGCCTAGCTCCAAAACAGCTCGCGGAGGAGCGTAAGGATATGATCAAGCAGTTGCCATCACCGTTATACATTCGAGATCTGCCTTTTGACACGGTGTGTTCTTTCCAATAGTGTAAATAAATAAATGTTTTATTTTAGTGCTTTCGTATGCTTTTCTTTTCTAGGACCTTTTGTGAGATCTAATACTCTCCCAACATTGAGGACAATGTTTATTTTAAGTTGGGGGGAGAGTGTTAGAATCTTTAGGGTTGTTAGGATTTTGATTTTAGCTTAAATTTTTTTTGAAATACCTCCATTTTACCATCACCCATTGCTATTTATTGCATACCTATTTTCCTCCTCGTCCCTACACCGCTAACTTTATGTGTAGTCACTACATGCTTAATGCCATGCAATTTTTTCGGATTATTATTTTGGTATCAACTTTCTATATGTTTGATTGGCATGTTTCATTTCTTTTCCAATTTGGAGTCAAATGCTAATATGCCATGTATGAAACTATTTTATACGTCGTGATATCTCTTTGAAATAATTTTGGAAAAGTTTGGTGTAAGTGATTGCATGAGTTGGGATGAATGATGTAGTTTTTAATTGGATTAGGTGTGGCCATATGGTGCATGTTTTGTTTTCCTCTTAAGGAGTGGGTGGATGAGTTGATAACTTGTGTTTCAAAAATGAAAAAGAGAGTTGATATAAGCAAATGGGTTTTCTAATCAAAACGAGTAGCCGGTGCCCCACGAAACATTTGGGAGGATGCCAAAGATGAGATTTCGGGGATCATTCCATCCCTTTGCCTATATAGCGTTATCGCGTACATGCAAAAGGGGGCGGTGTTTGTATTTCATAGCGTTATCGTGTGAATGCAAAACATAAACATAAAAAAAACAAAAAAAAGAAGGAAAAACAAAAGAAAAGAAAAATGAATGAATAAATGAAAGAATAAGCAACATGAGTGATGCAATCTCATCTTCCACCACTTAGAAGAAATTCTTTTGTTTTGGCCATTTTCATGAAAGTTAGAAACTTTGTCATTTGTGATATATACCAAAGAATGCAATACGGTGCTTATTACTTCACTTTTCTTTGAATTGTATTGAGGAGAATGTCATTTGTTGTTTACTTTCATACATTGGGTATATTGTATATTGGCTTTGAAATCATTTGGAAATATCATTTGGGGCATGCCATGATGATATCTTGAGTTTGGTGCATGTTTTCCACTTTAATCCGAATTTATCGCATATTTTGCTAGGGACTAGCAAAACGCTAGTTGGAGGGTGTGATTCGGAGTGGAAAGTGTATATTTATACCCCTAACTACTCCCATTTTGTGCTAAGAGTTATACTTAATATTGCTCTTTTGAGTGAATTTTCACTTTATATTTGATTTTAAGGCTTACTCTCATTCTTGGCACAAAATATGGTTTTTATCGTCTTTATTGGCTTCCTGATATTTTTCATATGCTCCTGGTATTATTGTGATTATATTGTCATTTTTTGAGAATTATTTGAGCAATGGATTATTTTATATGAATTTTGGGAGGTCAATATTAATTTATAATAGTCATTATATTAATTTTCTCATCATATGGACTAATTTCTCCTTCTCTTATTTTTCAGGTACTCCTAGGAGTCTTGTGGATTTTTCAGAATTTTCTGGGATTTTTCTGGGATTTCTGGGTATTTTGGGGATTTATTTGGAGCAAGAGCAATTTCTGGAATTTTTAAAAACAAAAAAGTAAAAAAATATTATAAATGGGCCCAACCCCGCGGCCCGCTCTCCTGAGCGGGCCGCCGTTGTTAGTCTTTTAAAAAAATATAAAAAACAAAGGACGCGGGCCGGCCCAGCGGCCGGCCCGCTCCGAAAATTGCAGCAGGGGGCGGGGCGGGGCGAGGGGCACGCGCTGCGCGTGCCCCCAGCTGGGCGGGCGAAAAATTTTGCAGGCGATGTGCGCCCGCGGGTCGGGCGCAGAGCGCGTGCCCCCAGCTGGGCGGGCGCAAAATTTTGCGACGATGTGCGCCCGCGGGTCGGGCGCCCAACGCCCGACCCGCTTTCGTTTCCCATCTTGCGTAGGCGTGCGTTGCCCATTTCGAGCGGGTTTTGGGCGGGGTTTCTTCGACCCGCAAGCCCGTAAACCCTTTTTTGGGTTATTTCCGACTCGAGGGCGAAATTTGAGGGCAGCTTCGTTTTTACTGTTTTTTTACAGATTTGGGGGTTTCTTCTTCCCCAAAAGCTTGGGTTAGGGCTTGGAGGCTATGAGATGATGGATAAGCTTGGAGGAGGAGCAAATTGGTAGAGGGAAGGCTTCATTTAGGGTGAAAGCTTGGGTGATACCTTTCTTTCCCTTTTGTAATTTGATATCTCACTTTTGTATTGAACTTGGATGAAGCTTTTGTATACGATTTTCATCTTGATTAGTATGATTGGGTAGTGTTAATTTGCTTGGGTTGTGATTCATTGTGGTTGGTTGCTAATGTTAGTTCTAGTTTCCTTTTGCCTATTATCTTGCTAATCTTGGATGAATTGTTAGGGCACACTTTAATTGGTTAAGTCCCGAGAGAGCAAAATTTGAGAAAAGTCCATGTTCATATATTGATTAGTGATATGATGATGCATCCATGCCTATTGCTAATTTTTGTGTTCATGAACGCTAAATATTCCGATTGAGTGTCTTTAGCCGGATGATCAATTGAGTTATATGCGGGTATTTAGAGCTCGATTAACACCAATCTTAATGAACCCACAACCCATGCTCTCTCGCCTTGCTATTCTAAATCCCCATTTGGCTCTCTAACCCTACCAACTTAGGATAGGACTTGTTGATTCACCACACTTTTTCCCACTCATCCACTGTTAGTTGAGGTTGTCGAATCACGCTTTATTTTTCTTTATCGATCAAACTTACGAATGTAGAACGACTTGTCCCTGTGATCCGACCAGGTACTCACCGGTTATTTTTTATTGCATTGACGCTCCTACGCTTGGGAGTGGAAGGCGTGCCTTTGCGCGTTTTTCGGTTTAATCAGATTGCTCGCCTCGGGACGCGGAACGGTTCGAGAAGCGATTCGGCACATGATGTGGAGCGGCTCGGAAGAAGGTGCGGTACACCTTGCCTGTTCCAAGGCAAGGTTCCAGGTATGTTATTTAGAAGCTTTATTTTAATTATGTCGCATTAGTTTAGATCCTTCTTGGGGTAGTCAGATCCACCTCAAGTTGGCATTGATCCTGGCTATGGGTCTTGATTTTCCTTAGGGCTTCGCTAAATTGTCTAGCGAATAACCTCCGATGTGCTTTCTTCTGCCTCTATTGTTCGTCCGACTTAGGACGGGCATAGAGACTTGTGCCCTGAGGGTCTATCAAAACCCAACAGCTTCTGTCGAACTTCTAAAACATGGTCCCCCCTCCTCAGAGTGGGGTCTGAAACGGGAGTCGATTAGGGGGCATGGGGGAGAACTTTGGGTGAGCCCACCTGACAGAGCAAAAGTGAGAGGATAGCCGGAATCGAGAACATCAAAGAGTACTGAGCCATAAAGGAGACTTACCAGCGGGCCACATGGTCTTCCTCAGGTGTGATCCTTGAAGAGGACCCTGATGTCCTGTTCGTCAGCAGAGACGACAGCTAACTTATCCCTCACCGCAAGCTCCACATCGGTGAGGCTCCCCAACGTAAGGGTTAGCGAGGCTGGGTGACCCCTAAGAACGGGAAAGTCCACCTCCTCAGGAAGGGACACGAATACGTAATCCTCCTTCCAGTTCAAAGAGGTCAACAGTCCCAACACTAGACCCTTTCCTCTCCGGGAGGTGATGTACATTCAGGCACCCAACTTATGATGGCTCAGACGGTAGAATTGGGCAAAAGCCCAAGGGTTGGCTCGATTCCCTTGAGCAAGCATAGTACGATGAACCCCACCAAGCACCCGATGGCGTTGGGGCAAAAATGGCACAGGGCAAGCCCATGAGCCTTCAAGAATACCGTCATGAAGAGGTGGAGCGGGAACCGCATCCTGAGCTTGAAACTCTGCACGTACACACCGACCTCACGATCTTCGGGGAAGCAGACTCTCTCGTTCCCTTGGGGGGCCCTGGCATGGTAAGGGGGAAGGAGATATTTGGAGCAGAGTGGCCCTATGGAGGTGGCACATGTCTCTGATGGCCTCCCCATCTCATCCCAAGGCACGTCAGAAGAATCGCCCCCAGCTAGCTGAATCTCGGCACCCGCCCCGGGAGGCAGGACGGGCGCAACCGTAGGTGCAGGATGCCTCATCCTGGAGGCAGTAGAAGAAGACGACGAAGGACACATTCTGAAGTGCCGACGAGAGTGAAGGTCTGATGCGAAAGCAAGGGAGAAAGGGATAGCACTAAAAGGGTAGAACTTTCGCCTGAGAGGAAATTGCCCCCTTTATACCACTCCCCCTGAACCTTCCGGCTCCATCACTAGCCGTTCACTCATGCACACGTATTAGAATCCTGAAAGAGACGGCTCTCCGAATCCCTCACCCAAAGGGCGAGAGGATTCTCGGTATCCAGTGCCTTGATGCCCTTCATTCAATGCGTCGTCTCGACTGATGCAAACGTCTAATCCATGCTGATGACACCCCTTGGGCCGAACCGTCAGAATCCAAACGACACGAGCAATGGGAGCAATTGATACAACCTTCCTGAATGGGCCACGACAGAATGGGCTAAGTCCATGGGCCGAGAAAAGATTAGGCCCTGGACCAGAGGCCCCGGGAGCACTTCTGATGACGCCAGCCCAAAGTCGACATTTGGAGAGAACCGCTAACCCTTCATTATCATTCAAGAGCCCCATTACGCCCACCTTGATGACCCATTACGGGAGAATCAAAGCAGCGTGTACTTGGGGCGAGATGTGGGGAGGATGTGGGGGACGTGGGCGGTTCAGCCCCTACAAAACACCCGAAGATCGAAAGACAAAAATACCAAATTCTGAATACTATACAATCAGGTATTCTTCCTCCAACGTCCTTGTCTTCCACCTCATAATTCTCCTCCACAGTCCGGCCCCGTGAACCGTACTCGATCCCATCGGGCAACCTTCAGATCATATCTGACTTAGGCATTGGACGAGACTTGGTCGGAACCAAGGTCCGACCCTCCCCTGACGAGCTTTCTCGTCTGCGCTGGTCAAGGATACTTCACTCTGCCGAGGCTACCCTTCGGCACTCATCCACCGGAGGCGAACGGTACCGATTCCGAGCTCGTTCGACTCTCCACTCGACGAGGCCATCATTCTCCCGAAGCTACCCTTCGGGATACCGATGCACGGATCCGCTTATTCCAGACAAGCGAACGCGTCGCTACCCGATCTTGGAGAATGCACATGCCTCACGTGAGCACGTCGACCTCTGACTATCGAGACTACCATTTGTGGTGAGAAAACACCCCGAAACAGTCTCCAACCACGTCTTTGTCGTAATGATTTAACTCTTGTAACGGGAATTCCTATGCGAACATGCCTTTTCCATATTCACATTCCACTTAATTTTAATAAAAATGCAAATAAAAACTTATTAAAAATACCCCAAAATACTCTTAAATGTTCTCATTATAACCTAATCTTCAAAATAGTTGTAATTTACTTCCTAATTAATCTCACCAATCTCCTCAAAATTTGTTCAGTACACATACCATTCCTCCACCCCTCGCCACCTGTCACGCTCATCGGCTCATCGTTGGCTGCCCCAACTCTCCAGACCCTTGTCAGCTGTCATTGCTCCACATACCATTGTTGGCAGCTCCACCTCCCCTGCTTTCTCCCCATCTTCTCGTCCTTCACCCTCCCCCGCTCCCTAGCCCCTTGTCCGTTGTCCCCCGTGCCCCCTTCGCTGCCCAGTACATACCAAGTCAAATAAGGTTTCTGAGCCACCGAAGGAAATTGGTCCTTATCCCATTTGACATGCAACATACCTTATGTATCTTTATATGTTCAAGATTGTATTTAATTTCGGAAAATTTCAACATCTCCATATACGTTATTCTTTTAGCACATTATAGCGTATGGGAGTCATGGCTTTAAATCTGCAGTTGGTTGCTGCTATATGATGTATTTTGAAACCAACCTCTACGTTACACACCTATGTGGAAATGGAATTCATGCTTGCACATTATATTTATTGGACATGATTGATCCACGGTTCACGAAACTTACGTAAAAGTATATGTACGACATATATTTTTAAGTATGCATGGATAGAGGTAATCATTGGTTTAGATGAATAAACAGATTTGTATCTTGGCATAACAAGTAGGTATTAACATAGAAAAAACTAAAATGAACTATTGTAAATGCCATCTGTTAGTATAAAGTAACTGAAAAGTGTTCGCCAAGTATATTACACTTACATACTTGTACCCTCTCATGCATACATGCACATATAATCAAGCCCTAATCATACCACTCATGCATGCGCACATGTGTGGGTGCACAAGTGCATGCGCATACACAAAAACACACATGTTACGTGTCCACATATATATGCATACACACTTTTCCTCACATACATACATTCACGAACTCACACACCATGTAAACGTACACCTACACACACCTACATGGTATACTTGCACCATCATGTACAAATACGCACTCATGTATGTGCACCCATGCACAAATGTATACACACACACCAGCCCTCTCAAGACATACTCTCATATATATAAACATCCATTCACACACTCAACCACCCACATACTTGCATAGACCCACACATACACACTAACACACACTCATCCTCTCACACACGTGTACGGGTGTGTTTGTCCATACACACGTGCGCAAAAAACACACATATTCACCTACATATGCATACACAATCACCCTCACATACACATACATTCACAAACTCACATGCCGTATAAACGTACACATACACACACCTACCTGGCATACACCATCAAGTGCAGATACGCACTCATGTATGTGCACTCACGCACAAATCTGCACATATATATATGCATACACACCAACCCGCACAAGACATACTCATGCATATACACATCCATTCACACATGCACACAACCACCCATATACTTGCATAAATCCACACACACACACTAACACACATGCTCATCACACACATGTGCAAACATGCACAGACACATATGCTCACACACCGACATACACACAGACACATGCTCACACACCCACATACACACAAGTACACACTTACACCACTCATACATAACTTAATCCGACTCATATTTCTATTGAGCATTTTCAACTCTCAATTCTTATAATTTCACTTAACAATTCACTTCATCAATTTAATTCAAAAAAAATTTGAAAATCTTCAATTAAATTCCAATCTAAAAATACGAGTGGTCATCGATCATAGTCAATAAAGAGGGCTATGCGGGAGAAGGAGAGATCGACAGAGAAAGAGAGAGGGAGGCCAGTGGAGGGATTTGGGGCGGATAACTCTAAGGTTGGTGAAATTTGGTGCTCGACCTAAAATTGGGCGCCTTAGGGCAACCCTGTCCCCATTGAAAATCTACGATGGATGTATATATGGTGGGCATACTAATTAAAAAAAATAAAAAAATAAATCCATATTGATTTTCCCAAGAGATTAAAAAAATAAAAATACATCTACCAATGTTAGGACCCCTCCAAAAATTGGTGGCCAATATATTTTTAAAGCTAATCGGATGATTGGACAAGCCCTCACATTGTGTTCTATTAATAATAAGTTAAAGAAACAAAGTCGCAATCAGATATACAGAGTTCGATACAACCAAAAGCTGTTGGACGGCAAAACATGTCAACATCTGATAGTAGCACAACAAACTAAATGTTAGTAATTGAGGCCTAAAGACATGGAGCCCATGCTCAAGCATTCTCCTGGAACAAACCTGTCCATGGAGCAAAATCCAACATAAACACACAAAAGATATGATCTTTCAATCAAGATAAGCTCCTAAAACTATGTTTATTTCTCTCCAAGTAGCCAACAACATGCTACTAGGAGCATGTCTTAAAAGTGAGCAGGTGTTTAGAGATTTGTCAAGCCCATCAGTCTACTGGAGCTCCTCTTTGGATGTGGGTAAGCCCTCAATGCCCAAATGAGAGTGTACATGATTCCATGCCAATATTGTGAACAAACACTTGATTAGGTAGAGGTTCCAATATATCCCTCCATAAGTTAATATGTCTGATGTTGCCCAGATTTGAGGTAATCGCCACTCGAAAGGCATCTCAACGGGGAGGATGCCTTTCAAAAATTCAAAGCCACACCGTGTTTTGTAACCCCCAACTAGAAAGTAGAAACATTTATTAGGTCCATATTTTTGGTAAAGGATTTGAGAACGCCGTTCCCCGTTGTATATGTACTCGAAATAACCACTGCACTATGTGGTTATTTCACCCTGTCGAAATAACCGAACCGCTCTCTATTGGTCTGGTTTGGTCTCAATCGTTGGAAACCGCCACTTATATGGTCTGGTTTGGTTTCACCCTGTCGAAACCGCTTAAACCGAACCGAACCGACTCCTAACATATATTATATATTGTGCTGAAAATCTGTTGGAATTTTAAACCTAGTCCCTAGGAACCCTAGCCTAAGGTCTTTAGACTGACCGACGCCGCGTCGGCCCTATTTGGCTATCTGCCCTCTTCAATCTCCAGTCTTCACTCTTCAGAGTTGAGACTGCATTCGTTTTTTTCCCGTTTGAGCATCGCTAATTCTCCATGCACTTAACGCATTATATATCATTCTTTAACCTGGAGAAGAAAATGGGATGTGCTTAGTTGACAATGAGATAGTATGGGACGTTCCTATCTGTAGAAACATCAGTGAATTAACATGATCAACGCAATTCAGCATCAAATACCATTTTGATACAACTTCTGGTGATGAATGCACCCAAACTCCTATAGAAAAATGAAAATACATAGAACAATAATAACCGCACCTGTCGCAGTCACAGTTAGGACTCCTGCAAGCGATGCAATGCCTAATTTTCCATGGTTTGATAAGGAGCACAGAAATGAAGCCATGTCATGAAACTATTTTAATGACAAAATCTATATTTAGCAAAATTGGGTATACGAGGAGATCTTCCGTCATCATATGTCTGAACCGCGGTTCCAAACCGAACCAAACCGCTCCAAGCGGTTTTCGTCGGCGCGGAAACCGTCGGTCTGGCGGTCTGGTTTGGTCTGGCATGTGAGAAACCGCTACTAATACGGTTTGATTCGGTTTAGGTCCCAAACCGCCGGTTTAAGACCGTGCTTTCCCCTACTTGAAACGGTTATTAGGTCCATATTTTTGGTAAAGGATTTGAGAACGCCGTTCCCCGTTGTATATGTACTCGGAATAACCACTGCACTATGTGCACGTGCACACAAAAAAATCGTACACACAATGTGTAGGACCCGCAAACTGTGGAAAATGAGAGATAAGAGCGTGTGAGTGTGGATATTGTTTGGAGGTAAATGGAGAAAGCGTTTCAATGGCAAACTAGTAAATAAGGGGATTAAAGCGGGGAAGTCACAATGACAAAACTGCAATTAAGTGTGCTGGATGTGAGGTCTGGTTGAGGGGAGATGTGGCATCACATGATTGGATGGGTGGTGATGTGACACCCTTCTCTTATTGCCACATGTGACAAAGGAAGCCACTTGGGACAACCCCCTTCCCATGGGACACCATTTAACTAGCAAACTATGATTAAAACACCCCAAGGCTAAATTTTAGGCAATGTATTGATTTCTGCCAGCGGGGCTTCAATTTTAGGCACTGGAATGAATCTGATCAAATCCATCAAATATATCATGAGAGGATTCGGGGGCCTTAATTATGTCAATCTTTTAAAACGACATATCCACCCAATATTAGCAAATTAGAATGCATTTTCTTTATTAACGTTACCTAAATAGAAATTCCCGCAGATTTGGAATGTAAATACTAGATTCGATGTATTTGCATGCTCCCTTCCTAATGAAGAAAATGCATTTTAATTTTCTAATATTTGGAGGACCTAATTCCAAATAATTTCTAAAAATGCTCCAATTTTTTCCCTTATAAGTAACTTGCCAGCGGTATTCAATTAATTTGGTGCACTCCTGCAAAGAATGAATCCCCTTCTTTTCTTCTCCTGTGTATTCCTCTTCCCTTCTTTCTCCCATGGAGCAGTACAAGTCGTGAAGACCATCACCGTCGATCGCAATGGCCACGGTAACTTCAACAACATTCAAGCCGCCATCAATTCAGTTCCCAATGGAAATGATCAATGGATACGGATCCGTATAAAGGCCGGAGTATACCAGTAAGTGCTTAGCTAATTTTTTTTATTTAATGAAATAAGAGGGACACGCATTTTGTTAATTTGGCCTTGTAACTATATCTATGACCTCTGTAGGGAGAAGGTGAACATACCAGCCGATAAAGGTTTTCTGTTGCTCCAAGGCGATGGAGCATCACGAACATCGATCGAGTGGCGCGATTACGCAGCGTCGTCTCGTTCAGTCTCGCCGTCGGGTGATAGCGAAGCTAGCAAGGTGGCGGGTAGCGCAACCTTCACTGTTTCGGCGGATAATGTCGTTATAAGAGGACTCACTTTTAAGGTTATAATTTCTATTATATAACATAATCCAGAATTTACCCTTATATTGGACATATTTTGTGTGTGTGGATATTTCAGAAATGTTAGTGATTATAGGTCTGTACAGGTTTTTTTTTGAGGGAATATAGCTTAAATTTTTTTTTCCCAGGCAATAGAATCCAATGTTTATAAGTATTCATATCCTATCACTATTCAATGATGCGAATATGTATGCTTTCAGAACGCCTATGGCAGCAGCAGGGTTCAGGCCCGCGCGATAGCAGCCCTCATAGCAGGAGACAAGACATCTTTCTACAACTGCAGCTTCATCGGAATCCAGGACACAATCAGCGACCTCTTCGGCCGGCACTACTTCAAGGACTGCTACATCGAAGGCGCGGTCGACTTCATCTTCGGCGTGGCGCAATCCCTGTACGAGGTACTCTTTTGCCATACAAAATGTCTCCAACACGAACTCTCCGTGCCTGGGGACCTCTTGAGCCAGAATGAATCGCATGATGCAGGACTGCACGTTGTCGACGGTCGCGAGCAACGCGATTGCGGGCTGGGTGACGGCGCACGGGAGGGCGAACGGAAGTGATCCGACTGGGTTTGTGTTCAAGAACTGCAACCTGATAGGATCGGCGAAAACGTATCTAGGAAGAGCATGGGGACCCTACTCGAGGGTCATATTTTACCGAACAAAGATGGCTGATATCGTTGTGCCTGAGGGATGGGACTACTGGAACGATCCTAACAAAGGGTAAGCTCAAATGTTTTTGTTCCCACCTAAAGGAAACTTCACCTGAAATGTACACTAACTGTGCTTTATCGCAGTGTCTATACAAACTATGCAGAAGTAGCATGCTCGGGATCAGGTGCAAAAAAATCAGGCAGAGTGGGTTGGGCGAAGAAACTTAGGCATGGTGAGAGGAGGAAGTTTACAAGTATATCGTTTGTTGATGATGGGTGGCTCAGCCAGCAAGCATGGTGAATTTGTTTCCTGCAACTTTGGGGTTTTCAGAATTGAGTTACTAATATGAATACTGCGCGCAGGGAATGTTTTTTTGGTTTAGTCATTGTAAAGCTACGTTTCAAACTTGATGGTCTTGTCTATTCATCAAATGTAGTAATTTTTGTTTCGAAAAGGGATAGAAACTAAAAGTGGTGATCAATCATCATTCTACCCCTAAAAGATGGGTGTTTCTCCTTCCACATCCCCAAGCTTCTTTTCTACACTGTTAATAAGAGCAAAAAGGAGTTCAATTAAAACTTATTCTGTTTACCTTGTTCCAAGGGTTGGCCAAGATACTTGATCAGAAAGTCCTCCCGAGCAAATCCAAAAACTAGCACAATGATGTTCTTAGATTCAATCACATGATTTATGTTTGAGCTCTAATTTCGATGTCTAGTATATATTAGAAAGCTTAAGAAGTGGATTGGGGAACCAAACTGTTTCAAGATTGAGGGCTTAAGAGAAATCATGTCTTCTACTACGAACACATCATCATTTTCTTTGGAATCATGGATCCCGACGTTTGGTTCACTATCAATTTTGAGGTTTGGATTAACATGCTTACGCTCGCAATCTGTACCATCCTTAGATTGCATTCAGTGGGGTAGCAAAACTGAAGGCTTGTTCTTTAGATACCAAAGACACATTGAACACCTTTTTGAGCACATTGTAAAATAGAAATAGCAAAAAATAAGAAAGCAACAAGTACATGCGGTATTTTGGTGAGAAAGAAACTGAGAAAGATTCAAGGAAAACTTTGTAGAAACTAAAGATCTAGATGTGTACAAACCGAATAACACAGATCTAGATATATAACATGCGAAATCTTAAATCATTGACCTACTCGGATTTAGCGGAAGCGTACCTGAGTCCATCGCTAATAATATGAAAGATCCTGACGATAGCGCAACGGTCGATCTTCCAGAATAGCACAAATCAACCGGTTGGAGAATCCCTTTAGCTTTCTCCCGGTTTCTTTCCTAGCGACGGGACGTAGAAAAGACGGCTCAACTTTGTTCGTGTATTCCGGGGACCACGACCGCTAATATTTATAGGCTAGCCTCCATAGCCCTAGGGTTTCCAACTCGGCCCATCAACGAGTTGAAGCCCAATAGTCTCTACACATAAAGGCCCCACAACCTGTTTAACTCATTTAGCCCATTTAATTAATTAAAACCAGATCACTAATATATTGGGCTTAATATGACAGCGTAGCACTTATATAATTATTTACCGCATATTAGCCCAACGTTGGATTAAGATCCAACTTGTTGGATAAGTTCCAACAATCTCCCACTTGGGCTATATGCTAAACTTTATAATTATATTTCATAGTGCATACAACCAAATAAGATCTTAACTTGCTGTCATTTCTTTAATGAGTTAAGAACAATCCGGTCCATCAATTATATTAACAAGGGATCAACGAGATCTTCGCCGCAGCAATTGCAGCTCGACCCATCAGAGGTCACCGTGCTAATACAAAAGAATGACATGGATTATGAAGTGGATGTGTAGCGTGGAAATTACATGTAATGTGATCTAACATGTCTATTTCCAACTGATCCTCCTTAACCTTAGTGAGATCATAAACAAAACAAAATCGGAGTGAAGCCGAACTGAAACCAAAAACTTTATTTCTGATCAGAAAATAACCTCAAGCTTAAGCTGGAGACTTAATCTTGTCTATCATATGAGCACCTAAAAGAACAAACTCCCATAAAACTGAATGTTCTTAATGAAATGACATCCATATGAGTAGCTAGCTCATAAAACCTTTTGGATGACATTTCCTTATTATAACGGATCCGTAATTATATGATTTGTTCCGATGTGCTCATTAGACAATTATACACTCCTATTAATCAACAATCTAGGAACTTGATCTCTGAATATCTAAACTTTGTCGAGTTCCTGTTGTTGCTGGAATATACAATTGCAGACTTCATTGTCACTAAATAAACTGTGTGGTGTTTCAACACCATCCCTAATTTGCAGCATAGTGACAAAATATGCAGATATATTTCATGATTTGGATGTCACATAATATGATATGAAATCTAAAGCCATGTCAGAAGAGACTATATAAAAGGGACCATTTAGATCTCTTCTAGTAGATGGCGCCTAACATAGATTTTCATATATTCTTTGCATCCAATAAATGATCAGAGTCAGTATACCAAAATGATCTCAAACCTTTTTGACTACTGATCCTTGAACATGTAACCCTTTTGTTCTCCATAAATACCGTATGACACATTTGGCTGCTGTCAAATGGTCAACTCCTGAACTTAACAATCTGCCCAACACACCTGTAATATATGAAATAACCAAACACATATAAAACTGAGCATACTTTAGACTCCCTATTGGTGAGATATAGGAAATCTTCTGAAGATTATTCTCAGGGCAATAATTGAGACTAAACTTGTCTCCCACAGAACTTAGCATTCATTACCACATAGATATTATATAAATTACATGCTCCCACAGAACTTAGACAACATCATTAAATATCATCTCAAAACCGAACGAGGTGATCACTTAATGAAATTTAATATATCAGTAACGATATTGAAATGCTCTACTAATGCCATTATAAACCTTACAGAGTCTTTCATGAAAACTGAATAGAAAGTCTCTTTACAACTGATGCATTCTTTTCCGTATAAAGTATTTGAGTGATACACTTTAAATCTTTTCTTAATACCCTTTTGAATTCCTTTTGATTATTAAAAAAAAACTATTTACAATCAATAGGTTTCAAACCTTTTGGCAATGAGAAAAGATTTTAAGTATCATTCAATGACTTTCTTAATTAATGCATTAATCCATTTTAGAGATGTAAAACCTTTTATGACTTGATGTAAGTCAAACTTTCATCATCCTAATGTCAACAATAAACTTGTCATCTCTTTAATGGATTTTCCTGAATGGCAATTAGTTACTTGAGGTGCTAGGGTTTGTCCTTATGAACAATTTCCCGAATGGGAGGAATTGCAACATTATCTTGAATTTATTGTGTTTTGAACAATGTCAGGAATACCATCCTGAACAATGCCAACAACACCTGTGAGGATATAATCCTCTTCAAGAATAATGTCACTAACTAAATTTCCCCCTTCAAACCCAGCATCCTCAAATAGGTGTGTATTTCCTAATTCGAAAACTAACTTAATAGTGGGAATATGTAAAATCGTACAAAATAATATCAACTTAAAAACTATTCAACAAAATTAGAAAATCATTAGCATTATGTCCTATTACTTTATTAGGCTTATAAAGCCTTACTTTAGTTGGACATATCCAAACATGCAATTGATTCATTTGTTGAAACTTTATTAGGATATAAGCTGCAATCAAAATATAACTGAATTCTAAACTGTTAAGTCTTTCATTACAACACATGTACTTGAACTGCAGGAATCTCAGAAATAAAACAACATTTCCAAATAAATGAAGATTATAATGATCTTTTAAAGAACTAGAATAAACTAATTTTGAATTAAGAGGCAACCAAATTTTCCATTCAAAATTGAACACTTATAACTAAATTTGTTCAAAATAGAAATGGAAATCCAAATTCCGTTAAAACGGTACGTAATAGTCTTATAAAATTCAAATACAATCTAGCATTTAAAAGAAATAATCTAAATTTAATTTGCTTCTACTAGAACCATCTTGCCATTGCCCATATCGATGTATCTTTCACGATCATTTGGCAATTGGCTTCTTAGGCAATCCTGCATAGACACAATGATGTGAATGGTTGCACCAAAATCTTTCCATCACGTGTCTATAAGTACCAAAAGGTTGCATGAAAAGCAATTAACTTAGAATTAAACCAAATTTCGCAGCATACATTTCTTATCTTTTAGTGGTAGAGATCATATGAGCACTTTCTGTCTTCCTTGCTCAAGCCTGTTCTCTTCCCGGACACAGTGCGAGATGAGCTCATCCAGAGACCAAGTCTCATCCTTCAGATTGTAGCTCATCTTAAACTGGTTGAACTGTGATGGAAGAGATATCAAAACAAAATGCACTAGCAGAGCCTCAGAGAGGTCTGGCTGAAGTGCTTTCAACCTTGAAGCAACATTAGACATATTCAATATGTGCTCCCTAATGTTTCTCGTACCCTTATACCGCATTGAATTTAGAATTGTCAAGAGTGTACCAATTTCACCCCTCTCATTCTTGACAAATCTATTTTCAACATCAGAAAGGAATCCTTTAGCTGTAGTAATTTTATCTGAAATAGTGCCCCTGAGATTTTCTGGAATGGCAGAAATTTTTTTTAGGAATAATAACTGAAAAGAGAACAAGTAAACTATTTTAACATGTTCATATGAGTATTAAACAAAACAACACCAAATTCAAATTAATGCTATTTTCCCATCTCAAGACATCCCCCACTAGTCCAATATTTATCTTTGGATAATCTATTGACTAGTCACTGACATCTTGTTGTAGCAATCAGACAATGACAATAATAACATGCCAAAAATAAAACTTCCTTTGGGCCGAATTAAATTTGCATGCATTGAACTCACTAATCATCACCTTGTCTATTGCCACAGGTGCGCATGAAATGGTATAGAACGGTAATCTTCCTTTGGGCCGATTTAGCATTCTTACGCAAATCACGGGCACATTTGATTCTTTTTATATTCATGAAATGAAATAATACAAATCAACAGAGCCCACTTTGGCGAGGTGATGATTGCACGAAATCATTTCAAAAATATATACCTTTGCAAAATTTGAATCTAAGTTGCAATTTAATACATGAATATACTTTAAGTGGAGATATTCAAGTCCACTTTTCTTCAAAATCAAATTTAAGGCAACCAAAATTTTCATACAAAAGTATGTATTCAACTTGTTATATTTCGAGATTAGAACTGATCTTCACAAGAAAACCCACTTTGGTGAGTTGATGATCTAATCATTCTATATTCGAAATATATAATTAATTGTGCCAGAAATTGAAATTGAAACTAAACCGAATTTAACCAAAAAATGATTACACCAAGTGGAAATATATATAATAACCTTTTATTCCACCCTTCTAGTCATTTATATTGAGTTAAATAAAATCCATAACTTCAACACAAATTTTCTTCTTATAAATGGGGTATATAGGTATACTAATGTGTATATGAACATACATTATAAAGTCATATATATAAATATACACCCTATCCCATTTTAGATATAACTTTAAAATGTGTCAAATTTCCTTAAGGCCATTTGCTTGATGGTTAGTGCACAAAAAATTCTTTAAGGCCTTCTAAACTTATTCTTGAGGAGAATATATGTTAAAGCTTTTTATTTACTCCCGAAGAAAACTCTTGAATTTTGTGTCTAAATTCAGGCTAACTGAATTTTCATACCAACGTATGAAGTCAACTTGTTATATACCGAAGTATATATATATAGTTTTAAGCCTTAAGCTTAGAATTTAAATTTATTTTGCACAATTAACACAAAATTTTATCTTTGAGGAGAAATATACATTTAAGCATCTTATTTCCTCCTTCATCCCAAATTAAATTCAATATCGGGCAACCTATCATACAAAATTATGTATTTAACTGTTTATGTTACAAAATAATAATAATTTAACAGTAAAGCCCACTTTGGTGGGATCCCGTAATAATTAAAATTATTTTGAAACATATAATTTAATGCGCCAAAAAATTGAATTTAAATGAAACTGAACTTAAATGTAAATATACAGGGAAGCCTTTTATTTACTCCTTCGATCCGTTTTAAAATTCATACAGGCAACTGACTGATCATACTAAGTATGTATTTTAATCCGTTTACATTCCGAAATAATAACAATTTTAATAGTGGAATCCACTTTGGTGGAATTTCACAAAAAATTAGAGTTATTTCGAAATGTATATTTAACTGAAACTTTGCCTAAAGAATTAAAAATCGGAATGAACTTAATTTAACACACAAAATTTGGCCTAAAGGAAATATATATACACAACCATTTATTTCCCATTTCACGAAATTCAAAACTTTAGGCGATAAATTTTTCATGCCAAGCATGTACGTAGCCTTTTATATATATCGAAATAAAATTAATTGCCATGATGGAGCCCACTTTGGTGGGTTGTCCTTTTAAATAAAATTATTTCGAGATATATATACAATTAATTACACCTAAAATTGAATTAAAAGGTGAATTTTAACACAAAAATTAAACTTAATGGAAATATACAAATGGACTTTTTTATTTCCTCCTTAACTTGTGTTAAAACATCCTAAGATAGGCCCAAATTTGTGTCCAAATGACCCGAAAATTGGGTCCAAAATTAGCCATGAGGGTGCCCAAAACTGTTTTGCAATAAGCCTAAAAGAAGGCTAAAAAACTGGTTTGCAATAATAGGCCCAAAAAAAACAACCAAATAACCCAAACAGGCCCAAATTAGAAGCCCATATACTGAAAATTAAAATCATTTTAAAAAAATAACTGTTTGGGCCCAATTTGGCCCAAAGTCTGCTAGGGTCAGAAACCCTAGCAGAACTTGGCCCATCCAGGGGCCAGCCGCCGCCGGCCCCTGTCCACAGATCTGACGCCTGATAGGGGCGGCAGCGGCCGCCCCTTTTCCGACCAACAGGGGCGGCGGGGCCGCCCATTCTCTGCGACGCGCAGGCGCTAGGGGCGCCTGCCGTCGTCAATCAGGGGCGGCAACCGCCGCCCCTTTTGAATACGTCGCAGGTGCCGGAGGGCACCTGCGATCTGATCGTAGGGGAGGGGCGGCGGGGCGCCGGCCCCTCCCCGGCCATCGGGGCCGAATGGGGGCGGCGGACCGTCGCCCCCTTCCCCGTTAAAAGCACAGCAGGCCCCCGGGAGGGGGGGGGGCTCTGTTTCGATCGGAAGGGGGGGTAGGGCACCCCCTCCCGTCGCCGGAAGAAGTCCGATGGGGGCGGCTCGCCACCCCCTCTGAAATCCGACGGGGGCGGCGAGCCGCCCCCTCTGTTCTGAAATCCGATGGGGGGGGCGACGATCCGCCCCCTCTGTGAAACCAAACGGGGGGCGGCGATCCGCCCCCTCTGAACCCTAACGGGGGCGGCCAGCCGCCCCCTGTTCTGTACCGCCGGTGGGGGGGGGGGGGGGGGGGGCGGCTGGAAGCCGACCCCCCCGTTCCCCATGTGATTCATCCTACAGGGGCGGCTTGCCGCCCCTTTCTTGTTCTGTGTCGACGGCGGCGTGGCCGGCGCCGATCTTCCGACGGGGGCGGGAGAGCCGCCCCTTCTTTCGCTGTGTCGGGCGGCGGCCGGCGGGCCGCCCCTCATCTAGGGTTTGTAAAAAACCAAATTTTTTTTAAACAGGAAAAATCAATCAAAACCCCAATTTTCATAGATCTGATAATTAGAAATGATTAAAAATAAATTTTTAACAGATCCGAAACTTAAAACAGATTAAAAATCTGATCTTTATCAGATCTACTACGAGCAGACAAAAAATTTAAGATCCACAGCATGTGGGCTCTGATACCAATTGTAGAAACTAAAGATCTAGATGTGTACAAACCGAATAACACAGATCTAGATATATAATATGCGAAATCTTAAATCATTGACCTACTCGGATTTAGCGGAAGCGTACCTGAGTCCATCGCTAATAATCTGAAAGATCCTGACGATAGCGCAACGGTCGATCTTCCAGAATAGCACGAATCAACCGGTTGGAGAATCCCTTTAGCTTTCTCCCGGTTTCTTTCCTAGCGACGGGACGTAGAAAAGACGGCTCAACTTTGTTCGTGTATTCCGGGGACCACTACCGCTAATATTTATAGGCTAGCCTCCATAGCCCTAGGGTTTCCAACTCGGCCCATCAACGAGTTGAAGCCCAATAGTCTCTACACATAAAGGCCCCACAACCTGTTTAACTCATTTAGCCCATTTAATTAATTAAAACCAGATCACTAATATATTGGGCTTAATATGACAGCGTAGCACTTATATAATTATTTACCGCATATTAGCCCAACGTTGGATTAAGATCCAACTTGTTGGATAAGTTCCAACAATCTCCCACTTGGGCTATATGCTAAACTTTATAATTATATTTCATAGTGCATACAACCAAATAAGATCTTAACTTGCTGTCATTTCTTTAATGAGTTAAGAACAATCCGGTCCATCAATTATATTAGCAAGGGATCAAAGAGATCTTCGCCGCAGCAATTGCAGCTCGACCCATCAGAGGTCACCGTGCTAATACAAAAGAATGACATGGATTATGAAGTGGATGTGTAGCGTGGAAATTACATGTAATGTGATCTAACATGTCTATTTCCAACTGATCCTCCTTAACCTTAGTGAGATCATAAACAAAACAAAATCGGAGTGAAGCCGAACTGAAACCAAAAACTTTATTTCTGATCAGAAAATAACCTCAAGCTTAAGCTGGAGACTTAATCTTGTCTATCATATGAGCACCTAAAAGAACAAACTCCCATAAAACTGAATGTTCTTAATGAAATGACATCCATATGAGTAGCTAGCTCATAAAACCTTTTGGATGACATTTCCTTATTATAACGGATCCGTAATTATATGATTTGTTCCGATGTGCTCATTAGACAATTATACACTCCTATTAATCAACAATCTAGGAACTTGATCTCTGAATATCTAAACTTTGTCGAGTTCCTGTTGTTGCTGGAATATACAATTGCAGACTTCATTGTCACTAAATAAACTGTGTGGTGTTTCAACACCATCCCTAATTTGCAGCATAGTGACAAAATATGCAGATATATTTCATGATTTGGATGTCACATAATATGATATGAAATCTAAAGCCATGCCAGAAGAGACTATATAAAAGGGACCATTTAGATCTCTTCTAGTAGATGGCGCCTAACATAGATTTTCATATATTCTTTGCATCCAATAAATGATCAGAGTCAGTATACCAAAATGATCTCAAACCTTTTTGACTACTGATCCTTGAACATGTAACCCTTTTGTTCTCCATAAATACCGTATGACACATTTGGCTGCTGTCAAATGGTCAACTCCTGAACTTAACAATCTGCCCAACACACCTGTAATATATGAAATAACCAAACACATATAAAACTGAGCATACTTTAGACTCCCTATTGGTGAGATATAGGAAATCTTCTGAAGATTATTCTCAGGGCAATAATTGAGACTAAACTTGTCTCCCACAGAACTTAGCATTCATTACCACATAGATATTATATAAATTACATGCTCCCACAGAACTTAGACAACATCATTAAATATCATCTCAAAACCGAACGAGGTGATCACTTAATGAAATTTAATATATCAGTAACGATATTGAAATGCTCTACTAATGCCATTATAAACCTTACAGAGTCTTTCATGAAAACTGAATAGAAAGTCTCTTTACAACTGATGCATTCTTTTCCGTATAAAGTATTTGAGTGATACACTTTAAATCTTTTCTTAATACCCTTTTGAATTCCTTTTGATTATTAAAAAAAAACTATTTACAATCAATAGGTTTCAAACCTTTTGGCAATGAGAAAAGATTTTAAGTATCATTCAATGACTTTCTTAATTAATGCATTAATCCATTTTAGAGATGTAAAACCTTTTATGACTTGATGTAAGTCAAACTTTCATCATCCTAATGTCAACAATAAACTTGTCATCTCTTTAATGGATTTTCCTGAATGGCAATTAGTTACTTGAGGTGCTAGGGTTTGTCCTTATGAACAATTTCCCGAATGGGAGGAATTGCAACATTATCTTGAATTTATTGTGTTTTGAACAATGTCAGGAATACCATCCTGAACAATGCCAACAACACCTGTGAGGATATAATCCTCTTCAAGAATAATGTCACTAACTAAATTTCCCCCTTCAAACCCAGCATCCTCAAATAGGTGTGTATTTCCTAATTCGAAAACTAACTTAATAGTGGGAATATGTAAAATCGTACAAAATAATATCAACTTAAAAACTATTCAACAAAATTAGAAAATCATTAGCATTATGTCCTATTACTTTATTAGGCTTATAAAGCCTTACTTTAGTTGGACATATCCAAACATGCAATTGATTCATTTGTTGAAACTTTATTAAGGATATAAGCTGCAATCAAAATATAACTGAATTCTAAACTGTTAAGTCTTTCATTACAACACATGTACTTGAACTGCAGGAATCTCAGAAATAAAACAACATTTCCAAATAAATGAAGATTATAATGATCTTTTAAAGAACTAGAATAAACTAATTTTGAATTAAGAGGCAGCCAAATTTTCCATTCAAAATTGAACACTTATAACCAAATTTGTTCAAAATAGAAATGGAAATCCAAATTTGAACACTTATAACTCAGTGACGGTCTGAACCCCTCCACCCACCAATACTATGGGTCAGGGGTTGAAGATCAAGCTTTCGTGCTCCAGCGAGATACCACCCAATCCAATTACCGGGCAGCGACTTGCAGCATTTTGGATCAGGTAATATATAGAGTGCCCCTGGTTATAACTCACTGAACCATGCAGGTGGACTCGCGAGAGGGGAAGAGATCCAAAATCGATCCCCCGGGGACAACTTCTCGCAAGTTGGAGCGGGAGGATCCGTGCTGGTCCAATCCGCTATATGGAAACTCCACTAAAGGAGAATATCCTCTCCGCTCCTTTTCTCCCTAAATTCAAACTCCTGGCCCTACAAACATATGATGGCAGAGGCGACCCATGGTCGCACATTCAAAAGTATTTGAATGTCATGCTACTCCATGGGGCCGACAAGCTATACCTCTGCAGAGCTTTCAATGCCACCCTGAACAAGAGGGTAGAAAGCTGGTACGAAGGGTTGCCCCGCTGCTGCATCGGCTCATGCGACGAGCTGACAGAAATATTCTGCAAGCAATTCATCGCCGGACGACGACCCAAGAAGAGGTCGTCCCACCTCTTTTCACTCAAGCAGAACGAGAACGAGTCAATCCGAGATTTCGTCTCTAGATTCAATGATGAAAGGCTCGACGTAGAAGAGACACCGGACATGACCATCATAGAAGCACTCATCCAGGCAGTCAGAAACAAGCACCTAAGGATGGCTCTTCTCTAATTTACACCTAATACCGTTGCGGAAATGCTCAATATCACTGATCGGTTCACTTCCTCAGAGGAAGCAGAAGAGCCGAACGGAGCCAGTGTAAAAGGCACTCCCTCTCGTCGCAGAGACATGAGGCAAGAGAAATCTAACTTGAAAACTACCTGCCAGGAGTCCCGAGACAAGAGGCCCAGGGATAGGAGCCCTCGAAGCAGGGAGCGTACCACTTACGCTAATCCCATCGTCCCTAGGGTAAAAGTCCTCGCCTACGTCCAAAAAGAAGAGCTGATACAGGATGCACCAAAGAAGGGCAAATACGAGAAAAGGGACGATCTCAATTTCTGTAAATATCACAATGCCTTTGGACACGACACAAACGACTGTTGGACCCTCAAGAAGAAGATCGACGCCCAAGTCAAACGTGGACACCCCAAAGGCCCGACCAGTGATCCATCCGGTAAGGAAGGATCCTCTAAACAGAAGGGCAAGATGACAGGATCACCCATCACAAAGATGGTCGACTGAAGAACCATTTGACGATCCCCGGCGAATAACATGGTGATGAGTGGCAACAACTCCGATGTCAGTCGAAAAATACCTGTACGCCTTCATCGTTTCTTATTTTCGCTAAATGAAGAATGTTTCCTTTATCAAACAAAAAGCTCTGCGTCTTCAAGCCTTCATAAATCTTGGAAAGATTTCCCAACCAAAAACCCCTACAGGGATTGAGAAAAACTGAACTTACGATAGTACAAAATTGGTTGTCAATCATAAGCCGAAGGGGCCACCCATTCGTCACTGAACGACCCTCGAAATCGGTCGTCAGCCGTAAGCCGAAGGGGCCACCCCTTCTCCATTGAACAACCCTCGAAATTGGTCGTCAGCCGTAAGCCGAACGGGCCACCTCTTCGCCACTAAACGACCCTCAAAATCGGTCGTCAGCCGTAAGCCCAAGAGGCCACCCCTTTGCCGTTGAACGACCCTCGAAATCGGTCGTCAGCCGTAAGCCGAATGGGCCACCCCTTCGCCGCTGAATAACCCTCGTAACCGGTTGTCAGCTGTAAGCTGAAGGGGCCACCCCTTCGCTGCTGAACGACTCTTGTAATCAGTCGTCAGCCGTAAGCTGAAGGGGCCACCTCTTTACCACTGAACGATCCTCGAAATCGGTCGTCAGCCGTAAGCCAAAGGGGCCACCACTTCACCACTGAACGACCCTCAAAATCGGTCGTCAGCCATAAGCCGAAGGGGCCACCACTTCGCCACTGAACGACACTCGTAATCTATCGTCAGCCGTAAGCCGAAGGGGCCACCACTTCACCACTGAACGACACTCGTAATCGGTCGTCAGCCGTAAGCCGAAGGGGCCACCACTTTGCCACTGAACGACACTCGTAATCGGTCGTCAGCCATAAGCCGAAGGGACCACCCCTTCGCCACTGAACAACCCTCGAAATCGATCGTCAGCCGTAAGTCGAAGGGGCCACCACCTTCGCCACTGAACGACCCTCGTAATCGGTCGTTAGCCGAAAATCGAAGGGGCCACCTCCTTTGCCACTAAACGACACAAGTCCCCATATCGTCAAATCACGAGTCAGGCAGGCCTCACCCTCTCCACAAGACTGTTGGATCCTGTGGATGGCAAACAACACTAGAAGGGGGGTTGAATAGTGTTGTTTCAAATAATAAAACTTTTTCGATTGTTAATAAACGCCCTTCTAATGTTGCCTAAGAAACCAAGTAGAGCGATCTACGCTTGATTCTTAATCAACAAGTTACTCTTATAAAAGATAAACAATTATGATTACACACAGATAGAATTTTTACACATAGATAGATTTTTACACAGTGGAATCAAATGAATGATCTTTGTAATATGTAAATAAACAAGGAATTACAAAGATATAATAATAACAAAGTAAATAAAAATTGCTCGCAGAGATAAATAATAAGACACAGAAAAGCAATCGCAGACACAAGGAATTTTATCCTGGTTCCCCACAACTTTTGGGTACGTCCAGTCCCCGACCAATCCGGTACGAGATTTCCCACTATCTGCCTTGGCAAATACAAATACCTAACTCCACTCGTTAGGATTTCCAACGACCTAGTCTTGACCAGGATTTCCAACCTGCAACACCTAGACTTGTCTAGGGTTCCAACAACAACACAATAAAATTGATATCCAATTCACCACAATAAATTGGTGGAGATTTGATTTACACCCAGATTCTATAGCCAAATAATAATAGACAAAATTGCGTGTAGTGGCTTGATAGAATAAGATTCTAGATCACACAAAGATACGAATGAATTCTTTGTGATCTAGATCTAATGTTTTTCAAAAATCCTTTTAAATAAAAATCAAGAGAAAGTAATACGGATTTGAAAAACAGTTAGCCAATAAAACAAGATTATGATCTTCAGAAAATAATAGCGAAATTGCAAGATCAAGAATAAAACAGAATTGGCAAAAGAGAATGAGAGCTTTCGAACTTTAGAGCGTTTGCACGAGAGAATTTGAATTCAATAGTTGTTGTTTTTTTCTCAATGAAAATGGTCCTTTATTTATAGGAGAAATCTGAGAATTTGAAATTCAAATTACTTTGACTTTTGTCCCAAAAATCATGAGAGAAAATCACTCAAAGATATTTCAAAAATCAAGTCAAAACGTCAAACTTCGACAGCTGGTAGTCGACTCCCTAGGAGTGGTAGTCGACTCCCAGTGTGTTTCAGGAAATCTTGATTCTCAGCTGGTAGTCGACTCCCTACCTTTGGTAGTCGACTCCTAGAGGAGTTTTCCTGCGACACAACTAGTCAAACAAGTAGCTAACTCCAGGGTGTGTGGAGTTTCACTACGGAATTACAAAACGACTAGAGAAAGCTCTGAAAATCATTTTTGAATATGATTTAAAAGATATTCAAAAACATTTAAAATCGTTTGTGTGTGTGTGATTTTCTATACGATTTGGCTTTAACAATACCCTAAAAAAGACACAGCACACTCACTATAGACTAGGACACGTCTTCGGAAGCTTGATCAATTTGATGGAGTAGATGTGAGCTTCACTTGAGCTTCTTGTTCTATTTGAGCTTTGAGCTTCATCATTTGATCTTAGTCACGTTCGTCCTTGTCTTTGAGCGTAGATTGCGCTTCTTTGAGTATGAATAAAGCTTTTCATTTGTCGCATATCCTGCACACTTAATTGTAGTGTAGTTAGTACACTAAGCTTCATTTGGTGTGCTCATCATCAAAATCACTTGGGGGTGAAATTCAATTTCCATCAAAGACATGGTTGTCAAATCCTAAGTATGATTCGATGGTCTACCCTCGAAGCAGCGCCTAGCCCATCGAAAAGGGCCACCATGGGGTGTGAACAAACAACTAACAAGGAGAGGCAACGTCACACGAGAATACACAAGCTAATTCTCTTGTCACTCTTCATTAAAAAATGTTGTTATCATTCACACCACTCTCCTATACATTCAAAAAACTTCAGGCAGACCAGATCTTACAACAGCCGTTCAGGCACCTGGCCTCCCCCTAACACAATCGTGAGCCCCGGCTCCTCCGTAGCAGCTACTCCTACCCCGTCACTAGCTGTGGCGGTGGCCTCGCCGGCGGGGCCACCTCATCCACGTCTTGGCTGGGATTGTTATCATCATAGCTCGACTCATCCTTGCCATAGTCTGAAAAAAAACCACCGGAATTTTGTCGATCTCCGAGGAGAGGGCAGACAATCAGTTCTTCATCTCTAACCGACACCGCTTATAGCCCCGATCATATAGCACGTCAAATTCTGGAAGCTTATCCTTGAAATCATGGACCGCCCTCTCCAAAATATGTAAGCTCTGACTTTCTCCTCCAGGAGATCGTTCTCCGCTTTTTCCCTTAAGGCGATCTGTTTCGCCTCTCTCCTACAAGACTTGTTGAGCTCCTGCTGGAGCTTCTCCATGATCGATGTCCTCGTCTCGAAGAGACGACATACTTTTTCCAGCTCAGCCTAGGACTTCTCCACCCTTGAGCTAACGGCTTCCAAAGTGACACCATAATCGGCCACCTCCAAAGCTCGGTGTCACAACACCTCGGTCACCATAAGAGCCTGCATACAACGATCGATGATCAGCCTCTATGCAGATGATAACTTCGATAGAAGTCCAGGCGATAATTACCTGGACGCTAGCGTGGACAGCCACTGACGCAAGTCGCTCATAGTCGACTCTGTCCATGACCGTCCAGTCTTGTAGAATGGTCATGTTCTTAGCAATACGGAAGGCGGTCCCCATAATCAAGAAGGGCAGAATCCCCAAGCCTCAACGGAAATCTCGCCCTGACAAGCTCCTTCTCGGCATAGACGAAGGGGGCCTGAGAAGATCGACCCTCCAGCAACATCGGTCGATACTCCCCAGGGATATCTTCGGGCAACCCTACGGAAGGAAATAGCCCCCCCAAGACCGGGAGTCCTGGTGCGTTCGAAGATCCGATGAAACCTGAGTCTCTGTCGGACCTTTCTCATGGGGTGCATCACTCCCCGGTTGAGAGGTCTGTTCTGCAGATGCATTCGACCCAGACGGCTCCTCGTCGCTGAGAAGAAAAACGATCTGCCTTTTCTGGCCTTCCTCCCGTGCAACGACCTCGAACTCAGAGGAGGGGTCTTTCTTCTTCTTTTTCTGCTGAGGGCGAACCTCCTGGGCGATCCCCTCGACAGACATGGGTCGATCCACGGTCAGATAGGTCGAGGACCTTGGTACGGTCAGGGCCCGAGGGGACACCATCTTTGCCTCTGCCTCTCTGATTGAAGCCTCGACCGTGAATTTCAGTGCAGGGTCTACCTGGTAATCCGCGCTGATCATCCCTGCTAAAACAGCAAGTTAGTCCGGACGACGAAGGTCGAACAGTTGGCAAGCACAGTCGAACCAACCTTTCGTTCATATAGTCTGATGCAACACTTTGTCCGACAATAGCCACACAATCGACCTTATCTCCACATGTAGACCCTTCAGAGCGTCAGCAGCTTTCTTCTCCTCAACGTTCAGTGGCTCATCCTTAGTAAGCCCCAAATCAGGGGTGCACCAACCGGTGTAGAAGCTTGCCTCTCCCTGAAAGACCACAAAAACGAACTCGTCCTTCCATTTGTGGTTGGAGGAGTGGAGATTTTCCAGCAGCTTCCTCCCCCAACGAGCCATTATCGTGTACCACCCCGCGGTCTTTAGAGGAGGAATCCAAAAGAAATGGTTGAACAAGCGCAAGGATGGCTCAATTACCTTCGTCACACACAGAACTATGAAGGACATCAACATACCAACACCGTTCGGCATCAGCTGGCAGAGGGAAACATTCAGGGTGCACAGGAAGTACTATAGGAAAGGATGCAGGGGAAATCGGAGGCCCCGTTTGAAAGTTTTGACGTAGACCCCCACTTCCCTGTCGCCGGGACGATGAGCCCTCTCGTCCCTCCCAGGCAATCTGATCTGATAGTCGAGGCGAACATACTTCTGCTGAAGCTCGTCGATCTGGCTAGCTTTTACCGTGGTCCTCAAATCTTCCAGCAAGTCTGGCTCCATGAACCCTTTCTGGCTCTTCCGAATGGCAGTGATCATTTCTTCTCAGGGGCAGATGACGAAGCCATTGGTTTCAAGATAAGGAAGACCCAAATCGAGAGAATGAAGAAGGTATACTCGCACTCCTCCACTGGAACCGTCAGATATAGGTGAAGCGGCAACCGCGTGATGGAGCACGTGTCGAAGATCCAGGGGACATGGCATCTTGAATTTCGAATCGACGAATCAACCAAATCGACGAGGCGAGTGTTTTGGCGCCCAGGACTCGAGTGCCATTTTCTCGACTGTCATGCCCTATTAAATGCGATGTAACGTCGTTTGACCTCAGCAGATGGATCCTTCAAGGTCGTGCGACGGGGGGGCCATTGTTGAGTCATTGGACCGGCACTCGAGGAAAATCGGTCGACAAATGACTAAGGCCCAACGGCCAACCAGAGAAGCCCGAAGCTGACTCAGTCAAGGCCTGAGTGACCATTCGACCGTTGGGTTCGCTTCCTACGAAAGTGGGATTAAAGGCACACTCGAAAATCTCGAAGACGGGAGAAACGCTTACTCCCATTCATGGTGGAAGATCGTGGCCCCATTATGGGTGGCTGTTATCTCTCCTAGTCTCTAAAGGGATCCCGAACCTCTATAAATAGGGACGGGGGGGGGGGGGGGGGGGGCATCTTCAAGGTACGCGTGCTAATACGTAGAACTCTATCTTCTCACTTCTCCATTTCAAATTCGAGCTTGCGTCATTAGTCTAGGGACGAACCTCAGTGGGTCGATCTCATATATGCCAAGCTCCTTCTCTTTCTTAAGTTACCATCTAACTTAAGCAACGCAAGGGATTTTGGTCGGAACCCCGATCCGACCCCCCTAACGACTCTCTGTGGTGCAGATCGACAATCACCGTTCAACACCAAAGGTCGATATCGAGCTCTTCAACCTCGAGTGACCCTTCCAACGGTCATTCTTAGGTCGATTGACGGGTGTACCATCTTCAACTACCAACCACCGATCCCGGTTCTTTCAACCGAGGGTCCCACTCCGAAGGTTGACTAGGCTCTAGCTCGTCGCTTCGAGTCTCTTTTAGCTGGACAACTGTACCAGTCAATTTTGGCCTTAACAAATACTTAATAATTATTGGACCACTTGACAACTTCATACACCGTTAGGTTAGGTGACTAACGACAGAGTGGTCGCAAGATATTCCTAATTATTAAGTTAATATTGCACAACAGAATATAAGTTTATTCACAGAATGAGTCATTTAACAGCGATGCCGAGCATATAAATATGATCCTAAAAAGGCATCATAGAATGCAAAAAGGTGTGCATGATGAGATTATTCGAAAGGATTTGAAAAGAGTCAAAATTACATGTTCTTCATGAAAAAGGAAAATTTTTCCCTTTATATACCCCCAATTAACCCCCAAAAATCCCCAAATGTCCCCTTAATGTCCCATTTCACACCCACATTTTATCATAATTTTTCTATAATTTTTAGGCCACCGAAAAACTTTTAAATATTATTTTAGCCCTCTCCCATATTTACCCCTTTCTGTTTTAAGGTAAGTTGGCCTGCGGGCCTGAAGCCCGCAGCGTGGCTGCGGGCTTCAGGCCCGTGCCAATTTTTATTTTTATGTTTTATTGCGGTCCTTAGGCCCACAATGAAGCAGCGGCTTCAGGCTCACGCACACATTTTTTTCCTTTTTCGGATGGTGTGGGCTTGTGGCCCACTATCTCTGCGAGAGAAAGAAGGGGGTGGCCAGGGCTTGCTGCTGCCGCCACCTTCAGTGCTGCCTTGGGCGGCGGAACAGGAGAGGGAGAGCAGCATCCTATCGAGGTGGGGTCGGGGAGAGGCCCCTGCAGTCGAGGTGGGGGCGGGCGATCAGGACGGCGGCCCCCATGCTGTGAGGCGTAAGGGGGACGGCGGTCCCCATTCACCGTGAGGGGGGTGGGAACGACAGCTCCCCGTCGAGAGGGGGGTTTGGAGACAGCAGCCCCCCTGTCGAGATGGGGGGGTCGAAGTGCGGCAGCCCCCGTAGCTAGGCGCGTGGGGGGGGGGGGGGGCAACCAATCCGCCAAGGGGGAGTGGTTGTGGTACCTGCCCTCGGGGCGGGAGAACAACATCCCACGGTGGCCGGCGGCGAGGCCGGCAGTGGAAAAACATGATAAAACATGATTTTTAGATGAAAAAATCGTCGATGTATGTAATTAACCCTATTTCACTCCGATCTTGCGAGATCGATGGAGAAAACAAGCATGCGCATGATTAAAAATTAATTTTTAGTGATTATATCTCTATATTCGTCCTCCAAATTTAGCGATAGTTGACGAAGCCTACGCGTAGATGACGCCGCCCGTTTGAGGTAGACGAAGCAGCGCGCGTGGATCTCCCGCCTTTCCTTCTCTTTCGCAATGATCGGTATTTATGTGAAAATTTGATAACGTGTTATAAATCATCATCTGTGGAGGAGTCCCCAGCTCTTTATTTATAGCAGGTGGAGGAGTGTACAAAGTAGGATACAATAGATACGTTCTTATCTATAAGATAAGACGTAATCCTAATACAAATCTATCATCACCATCCGTTCACAACATAAACCCCTTTAAAATTCATAAATGTTTTTTAAAAAATGAAAAAAATATTTACACGTAATATATAATATATATACATAGCATAAATTTTTTTTAAAGCTAGATATTTTTTAAAACATACTATTTTATTAAAAAATTACAAATAGATATTCTTTTGTAAGTAAATAGAAATTTAAAATTTTGAATATAAATTTGAATAACATTATGTAATATATAAATATAAATAGCTGAAATATTTGATGTATCTTTGAAATATAAGAGAAAATCCATATTTGCATAGAACTATCAAGTAACCTTATAAGTCCATATAGTCTCCTCATCTACAAATCATTTTATAGCCACCATCAATTTAAATTTTTGTAAGGGATCAAAGTTTAAGGTATACTTCAAAATATTTAATATATTGTGTTCACTTGCTTAAAAAAGAACGTTAATTATTGTCCATTATGGCTAATTATTCAGCCATGAATAAATGGTAACTTATTCGATTCATATAAGTCCAATTTTGATAATAGTAACTTATTATTAGGTTCATGTATGTCCAATTTTGATGCGGCCATTAATATATTGTGTTCGCTTGCTTGCTTAAAAAAGAAGGGTAATTATTGTCTATTATGGCTAATTATTCAGTCACGAATAAATGGTAACTTATTATTCGATTCAAATAAGTCCAATTTTGATAAATGGAAGCTTATTATTAGGTTCATGTATGTCCAATTTTATTATATTGTGCGGCCATTATTATATTGTGCTCACTTGCTTACTTAAAAAAGAACGATAATTATTGTCCATTATGGCTAATTATTCAACCTATAAATACAAATGATAACTAATTATTCAGTATTTTTTAAAATGATAACTAAGTATTCAGCCATGGATAAATTGTAACTTATTATTCAATTCACATAATTAAAAATGGTAACTAATTATTCAGCATTTTATATTAAATGGTAATTAATTATTCATATTAATGATAACTAATTATTCGGTATTTTTTATTTAAGAAAAAAGATACGCGGGCCCACAGACTGTTTTGCCACCGTGAATTAAACAGCAACAGAGGATGCATGAACATTTGCTTCTTCTCATTGGCATCTCAAGCCCATCGCTTACCCATCTAAAACCCATACCGCCTCAACTCGTCACCGATTCGATTCAACCTGTGGCTGTTTCCGATGTTCATCCGGCGGTCAGACTAGGTTCTCATGAAGCTCAGCTGCTTGATCAAAGAAAAGGCCAAGAATGACGTTGAGAAGATCTTCTCGAGATTCTCGAAGACCCGAGAAAACTTCACCATCATCGATAAGCTCCTCCTCTACTGGAACCTCTGACTCCGAGCACGTCTTCGATGAGCTCAAAGAGGTCAATTTGCATAAATTCACATCTACCTCTTACTTATCTCTTGATTCATCTCTCTCCCCTCTATCAGATCTTTCAGCAATGAAGGAACTGATTCTTGTTAATGGGTTTGGTATCCACTTGCGCTCGTTAACAAATCCAATGGCGGACTTTGTCAACAAGCATGTTTACGGGTGTTTTCTCGCCACTGAATCGTTGACTGCTGGGTGATGGGTCAACGTGGTCAAGGGGCAGGTGGGACCCCTTGGTTCCGCCAGGTGTATGATTCGCCCGGCGGTGGTAGCTCGTGTCATCATGTCGGCCCTCCAAAGGGTAGCCTTGGTGGGTCGCGGGCGAGCGTGCTCATTGATGGGAGTGCTTCGCCTCGGTCGAAGGGGTGCTGAGGGGTAGCCTTGACACTGCGAGGTCTGTTTAACCTGGACAGACAAAGAAGATTGTTAAGGGGGCCGGACCATGGTTCCGGCCAAGTCCCCTCCGATGCCTAAGTCAGAACGGATCTGAGCTATACTTGGTGGGATCGGTATGGCTCACAGGGAGGCCAATATGCAAGTCCTCGGACCGGGTAACAGGAGGGAATTTAGAATGGAAAACAAGGTCTTTGAATAGTATACCTCTACCTCTAGGTATCTTGGGTGATGTCCCTTCCTTCGTCCTCCCTCGAGTCCCTGTATAGATATTCTCCCACGATCGTTTTGCCCCCACGCCCTCCTTTTCCGTCCCCATGATCCGCCTCCCTTAAGGCACCTTCATGTGCCATGAAGGTGGGTTAATGGGGTCCCCTAATGGTCATTAAGGAGGAGTGTTTTGGGGAGCGGTTAACTCCCGCTGTCGTGGACTGACCGAGCGCACGTCCGATCGCGGTCGACCTGATACCGGGTCCTCACGAGGTCTCGACGGTTGGCCCAACTCCTTTTGGGGGCCTCTCGCTTCCAGCGTGGGCTTGGCCGCTTGCTTTTGTTCTGCTCTAGGATGCTCGTATCAATTGCCCACATCACTCGGGCCGTTCATATTCTGCCGGTTCGATTCGCGCAATGTGACTTGTGTGCTTACACCTAAATTCCACCTAGTGGTGTCACGGTCGCTGGCGTAGTACGGCTCCTAGGTGTCAATTTCGGGCTCTATCCACAAGCGGACAATGTCAAATTATAGTATAAAATATGTCGGATCCCACATGAACGGTGATGTGTATTTGAGATCTCAGATTATTTTTATATCTCGAAGTGAGATAGCTGTCGGTTGAGAAAGTTTGGTTTTGATGTTGATGTTGACTTGATAATAAAGAGAACTAGTGTTTTAGGGATCACCGCTAAGACCGTCAGAGATCGATGTTGGAATAGGATCCTTACGTTGCATTAGGGTTAGGGGATTAGTCTTTCAATTCATACCACTCTCGTAGGTTAGAATTTCGAGGTATTTCGGTGGCTCTCATTGACGCAATGGCGGTAGCCGTCAATGTAGCGATATAGTTCATCGGTTGATCCCCTCAAGGCACGAGCCGGGCATGGTCACGAGCCTTGGTTGGATCCACCGATTTCCCTAATTAAATCCCTAGGGTACTCCTTAAGCCCATCAATTCCACAGACTGTGGGCATGATCTCAGTACGAGTTCCCCTAGGGATTCGGATGGATCGACCGAAATACATCCCTTTATTCCGAATTCAACCTAGAGATCTAGGTCTACATCTTCGTCCTAAAATATTAGGGCTAACCCATCAACCCTAGAGGAGACTACTCACACATGGTGATATTGACGAATAAAAATGTGATTTTTATCAAGAAAAACATTATGGAAAATGAATCAATTGAGAATCGAATAACTTACGTATGGAAGACGAAGAATAATAGTAGAAAATAACAATCCGAAGAAATCCTGAGAATTCTAGAACGCAAGAACAATAGATCTTCACAAAAATTCAATAATCTCCAAGAAATTAAGTTTAGGTCTAACAAAAGTTTCTAATCTCCTCTCATCCTCTAATCGTAATTCAAATTACAAAAGAAATAAACTCCCCCTTCTTGCCTTCTCCAGATCCGCACTTCACTCAGCTGCGTGCATCTGGCGACCACGAGAAATTCCAAAAATGGCCTTCATTGTCGCCGACTGAGTCAGTGAAACGATCGAGCAGAGGCTTCCTCGGTCAGGTTGCTCGGTCGAGCAGCCCTCCTGCTCGGTCGAGTGCATCAGTGAGTCAGGCTTCTCCAAAAAATGCCAATCTGTCGGCTCGGCCCGAGTCAGCCTTGCTCGGTCGAGCAGCCAGCTGACTCGGGTTCCATGAGTCCTGCTCGGGTCGAGTGAGATGTTGATTGAGCTTCGAAAGCGGGAGCTGCTTGACCAAGTCACCATACTGCTCGGTCCGAGCAGCATGCGTATCAACCCAATTTTGCTTCGTGCATCAGCTCGACCGAGCAGATGCTCTGCTCAGTCGAGTCGCCTAGGAATTTCTCAACTTCTTCTTGCAGCTTCTCCTCCACTTCTGGCAATCTCATCTGCTCTTCTCATGGGCTTCCAAAACTCGGCGAACGCCTGTAGAGCTTTGCCAACAGGCTCAGAGGCATGCCTGATGTGTCCATATCCAAAATGGGTTCCAAATCGCTCCAAAATCCCTGAATATGGCGTTAGAATTGCAATATCGTAGGAAAATATGGGATTTGGATACGAATATGATATGAAATGCAATGGAATGATGCTATGAAAAGATATAAAATATAGACACATCAAAATCCCCCAAGCTTACCTCTTACTCGTCCTCGAGGAAGACGAATACTAGGTATGTCGGGCAATAAACAAAAGGAAAAAATAAAAATAAAAGAGAATAGAGATGGATGAAGGGTGCTAAAGTTGTTCAATCAGATCCCAAGCCTCAGCAGTATGTCACGATGCTTCAAATGGTAAAAACACATGCTAATGGTATTTTCAAGTTTTACTAATCATGTGTCTAGCATGCAATATAGACAAAAACAGGGATATTCTAAAATAATGCCATCAACTCATATCAATCTCATGCCATCTATAGAGTCTAGTATAAAAAGAGTTAGCAATGCATTTTTCAATCAATAGATACAAGTGGAGCATATAGAAATCACACCAGCATGCAATAAAGAATGGAAAGGAATCATGCTATTCTAATATCCACTTCGAATCATGAAAAATCCCCAAAAAACTAAAATATTTCGTAAATTTCAAGAGTTATCTAATCTTCCGTTGTGCACTGTCTCCACTCTAATGTTATACTCACTCATATGATCAATTGGTTCACCCCCAAGCTTAGCTCGAGGCGTCGCATCTAGGGATAGGATATGAAAGTTTTTGTCTTTTCCCAAGTATTTGTGATAGCTTCTAATAAAGGAATATAAACAATTTTATTTCTTTCTATTCTTTCGTTTTCTTTTCGTTTTCTCTTTTTTTCATTTCACCTTATTTAGAAGCTATCTTTTTTTTCTTTTGGGACTTTTGGGAAGTAAGATGCGGTAAGGGTAGCTGTGGGGATGAAACCAACTGATATGTAGAGAATCATAAAGATATGTGGAGAAGGAAATAATGAATCACTCGGTTAACTCATCAGAGGTGCACAATGATTCATAAGATAATACTCTAACTAAACACATAACTAGCGTAGATATTTTCATTCATCTAGATGAATACTGAAAAGCACGCAGTAATAAGCACAATAACATCAAGCATGCGAGCAGAAGTGAATGAGATAGCAAGCAGATGCTCCAAGTGTTCTAATGATGCGTGAACCTAGGTGCATTACCCAACAAAGCACATACTAGATACTATTTCATGCATTTGATTTTCAATTCATAACAGGCATTAATTTAGACAGATCAGCAAAAGAATATGTACGCATATAGAAAGTAAAGCTGAAACTACCCTAAATAGTATGTCATCAAATAATAACCACCGTGAGTAGCTACTGAGGGCAACGAGATGTATCATCATGCAGAACAACCTTAGCAAAAAAAAGGAAAAAAAAAGGTGGAGAAAACAAAAGAATGAGAAAGAACTTGCATGCATGTCAAAAAAATGAAAAACGTGATGCTAAATGAGAAAAAAATATAAAAAGGTGGAGAATGGGCGGAAAAGTAAGCTAAAACACTGAAAAAGGAAGAAAAATATAAAAGAAAAATAAAAATAAAGCGATAGCGCTCATCCCTCAAGCTAAACCCAGCAGTGTCCTCACTGCTGAGAAAACGTTAGTATGCGGGAGATGATGCTAGATAGGGTGGGTAGGTGAGAGAATAGAAAATGAATGAGAAATAAAACCGTACAAAATAAAATAAGACGTGATATGATGCAATGCTGAAAAGATGATGCGTATCCAAGAAATGATGCAAGGTGGGTCCTCCCCCAAGCTATGTAAGACCGGGGCCCCAAAAAGACAGATGGGTACAATATAATGTGAGGGAGGCAAAAAGTGGGTAGGGACAGCATAAAGCAGGGGCACCACCCTCTGGAGGTGGTGATGGGTCCCCCTGCTATGGACCAGAAGTGGCAGCTGGCTGTGGGTCGACCACATGATCAATTCGCTAGTGCCTAATCAGGTTGCGAAGCCGTGGGAGGTCCTCTCTATGGACTACCGAGTAGTTCCCCCTCCCTGACCTATGAGTAGGAGCATGGCAACGAACTGGTCGCCCTGGTCAGTGTCTCGAAAGGTAACGTCATATGATGCATCGCCGATATGTAGACGCTCCAGAGGGGATGGGGAATTGTTTACCAGGGGTGAAGTGGTGGATGGTTCGCCCATAATGTGGTCCTGTGTGGGGGAGCATGTACAACAGGAGCGTCGGTGGCCCTAGGGTGAGGTGAACCGATGTCGACGTTTGTGGTTCTTGCACGGCATGGTGGCATCTTGCAAGCAGTATAAAAGCGTGGGGGCAGTAAGTAAAGTATTGTAACGGTCGCTTTCCGACCTTATGATTTTCCTGTGTGCACGTGCTTTTTCGTGCACGTATTTTATTTGGCTCTTCTTGGTTTCCGGCATATGCGATGTGATATGCCGATGTGATCGTTTTGGAGTGTGGAATTTTATTGTAATTTTTGGGAACATCGTTTCATGGCTCGTTTTCTCGCAAAACGACTTTGAACGATAGGGGCGTTTTAGTCAATTGACTCAAAATGCCGTTTCTAATTTTACGTAAATTCTTGGTAGGTGTTATGCATGATCAGGCTCTGTAGATCTGTGTGTCTCGTCTCCACGATCGCCCCGATATTTTCGGATTATTTTTCTGACGCTCGGATTGAGAGATATCGCTCGGGGAAGTCTCGACCGTTGATTAGCACTATCAGATTCAAATTTCGAATGTGTTAGCCAAATCTGGTAACAACCCTAAATATTTTCATTAATATCTTCCCTAAACTGCTTCTTCTATTCTCCTCTAGTTTTCCCCTCTTTCTACACCCTCCAACAATATATCTCCCCCCTTTTGCTAAAACCCTAGGGATACATATCAAATTTTATTATTTAATAACCCTAAACTATCTAACCCTAACCCAAAACTATTTTTCTTCCACGAGAACCAAAGTTGGGCTGTGTTTCTTTGCAGCAGCCGTCACCAAATCAAAAAACCCCCCGATCTTTTCCTCTCCCTCGCGGCCTACCCTCCATCTCCCACCGATCACCGCCGCTACGCGATCCCCGAGCGCCGCCTTCACCCTCGCTCAGCGATCCGCAGCCCCCGCCTCCCCTCGCCGCTCCACTGCAGCAATCCGCTCGCCCCGTCACGATCCTCGCCGCCGCAACAATCTCTGCCGCGGCCGCCTGAGCACACCCCGCGCCGCTCCTCTCCCCTCTCAGTCACCTGATCCCACCGCCACTCTGCAGAGCGCCGCCGTCGTGATCCGAGGCCGCCGCCTCCGCACGAGGCCGCTCCGGCGTCTTCGAGCCCGAGGCCACCGTCGTGATCCACGGCCACCTCACGACCCCATCACGCCGCCTCCTTCATCCCCAGTCGCTGCCGCCGCTGCCTTCGCTTCATCGCGCGCGCCGCCGCCGCTGCCCTCATTCTCCTCTTCGACCGCTGCTCGATGGTTTAGCGCCACCCATCGACCCTCTCTCTGACCGAGACCCCGCCGGAGCACCTCTCGACCTCTCCAACACGCGGTACCGGTGATCTCCCAAGGGCAGTGTGCTGGTGCTCTTCACGACGGCGCCACCGCATGCAACACCGTCACGATCTCCTATCCGTTCTCCTCCGACAACCCTCTCAATCAAAGAGAAGTTGTCCAACAGCCTCGCTCCGGCCAAGATGGCCGTCGGCTGTCCTCTGTCGCGCGCAAGAGCCCGTTCGCGCGTGTTTGCTGCTACCACTGGCCTCCCCTATCGCAGATCTCACGGCCAATTCTTGTGAACTGCAACAGAGACCGGCTGCAACTATCTTTCGCGTGCACAGCGGCCACCGTGCACAAATCTCCCCTCGACAGCCCTGCGACGCCTTCCAATCACTCTTCGTCGCCGCGAATGCACCGTAGCTCGCTGTTTTGGTTTCCCCGTTGTCGTGTCCGCTATCCCCCAACGCTGCCCGCACCTTCGGTTCACCGTCGGAACGTCCCGGCTACGCTACCCGTAGCCGAGACGCCACGCGAAGACGTCCCGTGGCCGTGACATCTCAGCTGCGCTACCTGAAACCGTTACGATCCTGAGGCGATCCCGAGGCGACCCTTACTGCGCTACCCGCAGTCGGGGACACGAGCACTGCCACCGTTTCCAGGCCCGACGCCAGATTCATGGTTAATCATCATTCAGGTTGGTCCCCCAAACTCGTAGCACAACCCACACCATAGCGAAACTGAAAACCTAACTAAAATCGGACAACTGTAACTAAATTTATTTTTTGCACCCTTAAAACGTTGTGAAACAGTAGATTCGACGACTGGACTTTTGAACTGTGCATATAGGGTAGACTCGTCGATTAGGCTGAACTTTCAACTTGACTCTGAACTATTAGGGTAGCCCAGTTTAACCTAGAAATAAACCCTAATAGGCTTGATGGAAATCACGACTTGACATCGTCGACGTGACCCTATTTCAGACGGACTTCCGCTGACGAGACGCTTGGACGAGACGCTCCAGGGGGGACGACACACTCGCCACCGTAGGCAAGTGTATCCCACTTGCACTTTTGGCCGTGCTTAGGCCTTAGTTGGTTAGAACTGATAACTGTGAACAAAGAGAACCGGACGTGAAATGATAGCGTCCGGGACGACCCTTGACGGCTCAGACTTGACGACGAAGTCTGAGCCTGACAACAACAACTTTTGACATCATAGGGCTATCATGTGTGTGCGTGCGTGTGGACACCCTAGAACAACCCTTCCCGTCTTGTCATGTCCTGTCCCGTCTTGCACAGCCTGCGGGCAATAGGGCACTCACCAGTGAGTGGGTGATCCCTTGTACTGATACACAGCCTGCGGGCAATAGGGCACTCACCAGTGAGTGGGTGATCCCTTGTATTGATACACAGCCTGCGAGCAATAGGGCACTCACCAGTGAGTGGGTGATCCCTTGTACTGATACACAGCCCAGAGGGCAATAGGGCACTCGCCAAGCTAGAGCGAGTGATCCATTGTCGTGATACATAGCCCAGAGGGCAATAGGGTACTCGCCAAGCTAGAGCGAGTGATCCCTTGTCGTGCTTGTCTTGTCTTGTCATTCCTGGGGTTTGGGGTTGGGTTGAGCATGCGTACGGCAAGAGGGTCTGATTCCCCTTGAACCGTAAGGCGTGAACCCTTTCGTGTCTCACTTGTCTTATCTTGTCCTGTCTTGTCCCGTCATGTCCCGACTTGTCTTGACACCTGTAGGTTAGTCCCGTGGTTGGTAGCACACGCTACGACTACTACCTGTCCCGTTTTACTTTCCTGCTGTGTTACTTCCTTTTGTGTTACTCTGTTATAACCACAACATGCTAATCAACCAGTAAACTATTGTGTAATAGAACCTCAGCATGCTAATCAACCAGTAAACCGTTGTTTAAAGTTCGGTGCACTTGTGGTAAAGTCTAACCCTTCTTACAGACTTTACCTGACGTACATTTTCCTTCTTTGGTGCTGTACGTCAGGTGTTCAGCCAGAGTTCGTGGACGAGGCAGACTTACTGGAGTACGTGGAGCCGAGGACGTCGACCCAGAGTACGTGCCTGACAAGGACCAGACCTTGAGGTCTTTTTAGTCGTCACTTTCAGAGGTTACTACTTTTAGCTTGTTTTTAGATAGCTTGCTGCCATGCTTAGGCTTATTTTTAGACTTTGTACTCGTTGGATATTATATCTCTAATTTAATGAATGCCATTTCCTTTCTGTACTTCCTATTGTTCTGAATTTTATAAATGCAAGAACCTGAAAATATTTAAAATGGTACCCCTACAGACGCTTATTGGGTCCGAGCTTCTCAGCTCCGGCCTAAGCGGGCCTTGTCACGTTTCGCTTCCGTTGTTTTAGGAAGCGGGGCGTGACAGGTTTTAGTGGTGGCCCATGCAGGTCATGCAAAAGTTCGGAACAATAAGAGTACCGCATTCATTTAATATCCATGTACAAGTCTAAGTTAGGTTTCCTTGTCTTAGATGGTAGGAAGACTTAGGTAGATGTCCAGGTTTGATAGTCAGGCGCCGTGGTTAAGATTTAGTCATCCTCGTCTTAGGATACCTTAGTAGCTCTCACTTGACTCTGGCCGTGTTATATTTCTAGGGCCTTCTTTTAGTCATTCGCTCGGGTCCATCGACTTCGGGCCCAGCAGAACATAATCTTGATTCTCTTTGGGCCCTTCCCTGAGATCTCCCTATTACAGTCTAGTTCATTTGAAAGTCTTAGTATTGAGTTTCTCCTGATCTTTAGACGGCCCGATAATTAGGAATCTCAGATTTCTAGCATCTTCCTGATCATTACACTTTTGTGTTACCGGCTGTAGTGTTCCATCGTAGCTTTCATGAATCATCTCCTAGGCATAGTTTTCATCTGATCATTTTCCTTTCCCCCGATTCACATGATCGCTTCCTGACGATTATTGTTGATCCTTCGAATCTTTCCCATTGCAAATCCTGCTTTCTTTAAAAGTATTTTCAAAATTCATTATTAAATTCTTCGCTCAGTTTAACTTCTTTGAAAAATCTTATTAAATATTTAAAATTTCTTACTTTCGGTTGAGTTAAAATTCTTTCGCAAATTTCGAAACCTTCTTGGTCGTAAAATTTTAAGTTACGGTCTCGTACTTATTTTCGAATCGGTATCCATCGCATTTTAGTTTTAAAACTTTGTTATCATTTTGGAAATTCAATATATCATTTTTCTAAACTACGAAATTTATTTTTAACTCCTTACCGTACGTACTTTTAGAATATTTTCTAAACTAAAGAGAACCTTAATTTATTTATTTATATATATCAGTCGTTCATCGTGCTCATACTTCAAAAGAATTTTTGTATACACTAATTTCTCGTTACAAAACAATCACTATCTCACTCTCCTCTTTTTCTTTCGTCTAACTCTTTTTCCGAGTTGCAATATTTTCTACCATCTGCTCGCTATCTCTACTTTTTATAAGTATAAAGTATATGATACCATATTTTACACGTAATCCTTCTTCCATCTACTTAATTATTTTGGGCAATATCTTAGTCCCATCCAATCAGTTATCTCCTTTTCCTCGCCTTGTCCAAACTCATTCTTTCCGATCTTGTTTCGTTTTTGCTTTTGGTTTCGGTTCCTTTCTTTCATGTAGACATCAGTGTTTGTAGTTGCCTAAGTCATCTCTAGTTAGTAGTGGGCCCATTGGTTTGTGATGTCGTCGTAGTGCATGTGTATAGGTAGAGTGTGTGGACCGGTATGAGTGTGTCATCTTTAGGATCCTGATAGTTACCTTTTGTGTCTTGAATGTGTACTCAGTGTTAACCATGATATGATTGAAGTTGTCTGAATGACGGTATTCATACGTATATGAATAGGGTCATAGCGGGCAATTTCCTTAGACGTAGTTTTTCGCGATTATAGAATAGCTTATCTTTAACTGCATGTGATTGTATCAAAACCTTGTTTTTCTTTTAAACCAAACCTTTAAAGTTTTTGAAATTAGCTCACAAGATCACAAATCAATTATCCTTCCTCATCCATTACCACGACTCCACACGTTTTTCCAAATGTTTTAAAAAAAATGTGTCACTGGTTTTAAGTTTCCCTTTCTCCTCTCTCTCTCTCTCTCCATTTAGAAATGTTATGTTATGGTTGTTATAGTTTTGAGACTAGCTATTATTATTGTAGGATTTTGTTTGCGGGTAGGCTCAGAGAGAGATGAGATTTGTTATAGCAATGATTAACCGATTTTGGAACAATAGGATATTGGAATAGATTTCTTTCGGATAAAAAGAATGGGCTGTCCAAGTCTTATTTATAAAACCGAAGTGTGGCGGACTCTATGGAGAATTCTGGTTGAATGAGATCATATGCGTGAAGATGAGAACTTATCCGATTTGAGGCTTAGACGAATGGTAGATAGGGATGGCTACAGAGTATGGTAGGAGTTAGGATGATCATGAGATTGAGTAGAGCTTTTATTAGCATCGAGACTTGATAGTTAAGTTGACGTGAGGAGACATTGGGAATAACACGACGTGTTAAGATGAATGGATGGTTAGGTAGACGAACTAAATATTGCGTGGGATTAGTTATAGTAGGTAGGTTGAGATGTGATCTTGATAGTCCAAATTATTTGGTGGATAAATTTATGGGGAGATATAACAAGAATGTATTGAAGACACGTCGATTGTTGATTTGTGAAGGTATTATAAGATTGACAAAGTTTTTGTCTTGGATTGGTGATCGACTAGAAAATCATTTTAGCGATGGATTAATATTGGGAAGAGATCGAGAGTTTAAAAGATTGTTTTTGAGCAATGATGTTTAGTGGAGTAGTATGGTATGAGATGATGATTATTACCCTTTTATGAGAACTTGGACTTGGGAAGTTGAACTGTAGGGATGAACCTATAGCTAAGTATTAGGATGTGAGTTTAGTCGTAGCATTGTCCAGTGAAAAGAAGGGCTATGATGGATTATTTGAGGAATGATATTGAAGCTATAGGATTAGAGATCATTGTGTGGAAGATGGGAGTTATAGGCTTAAGTATTTATAGATGTTATAATTATTATTAGTATAAGTGATTCCGAGGGCGGAATCATTTCTAAGGTGGGTAGAATGTAACGGTCGCTTTCCGACCTTATGATTTTCCTGCGTGCACGTGCTTTTTCGTGCACGTATTTTATTTGGCTCTTCTTGGTTTCCGGCATATGCGATGTGATATGCCGATGTGATCGTTTTGGAGTGTGGAATTTTAATGTAATTTTTGGGAACGTCGTTTCACGGCTCATTTTCTCGCAAAACGACTTTGAACGATAGGGGCGTTTTAGTCAATTGACTCAAAAAGCCGTTTCCAATTTTACGTAAATTCTTAGTAGGTGTTACGCACGATCAGGCTCCGTAGATCTGTGCTTCTCTTCTCCACGATCGCCCCGGTATTTTCAGATTATTTTTCTGACGCTCGGATTGAGAGATATCGCTCGGGGAAGTCTCGACCGTTGATTAGCCCTATCAGATTCAAATTTCGAATTTGTTAGCCAAATCTGGCAATAACCCTAAATATTTTCATTAATATCTTCCCTAAACTGCTTCTTCTATTCTACTCTAGTTTTTCCCTCTTTCTACACCCTCGAACAATATATCTCCTCCCTTTTTGCTAAAACCCAAGGGATACATATCAAATTTTATTATTATAATAACCCTAAACTATCTAACCCTAACCAAAACTATTTTTCTTCAACGAGAACCAAAGTTGGGCTGTGTTTCTTTGCAGCAGCCGTCACCAAATCAAAAAACCCCCCGATCTTTTCCTCTCCCTCGCGGCCTCCCCTCCATCTCCCTCCGATCACCGCCGCTACACGATCCCCGAGCACCGCCTTCCCCCTTGCTCAGCGATCCGCAGCCCGCGCCTCCCCTCGCCGCTCCGCTGCCATGATCCGCTCGCCCCGTCGCAAACCTTGTCGCCGCAGCAATCTCTGCCGCGGCCGCCTGAGCACACCCCACGCCGCTCCTCTCCCCTCTCAGTCGCCTGATCCCGCCGCCACTCTGCAGAGCGCCGCCACTGCGATTTGAGGCCGCCGCCGCCGCTGTCGCACGAGGCCTCTCTGACTTCTCCGAGCCCGAGGCCGCCGCAGTGATCCACGACCACCTCACGACCCCATCGCGCCGCCTCCTTCATCCCCAGTCGCCGCCGCCGCTGCCTTCGCTTCACCGTGCGCGCCGCCTCCTCTGCCCTCATTCTCCTTTCCGACCGCCGCCCGATGGTTCAGTGCCACCCATCGACCCTCTCTCCGACCGAGACCCCGCCGGAGCACCTCTCGATCGCTCCAACACACGGTACTGGTGATCTCCCAAGGGCAGTGCGCTGGTGCTCTTCACGGTAGCGCCGCCGCATGCAACACCGTCACGATCTCATATCCGTTCTCCTCTGACAACCCTCTCAATCAAAGAGAAGTTGTCCGCAGCCTCGCTCCGGCCAAGATGGCCGTCGGCTGTCCTCTGTCGCGTGTAGCAGCCCGTGCGCGCGCGTTTGTTGCTACCGCCGGCCTCCCCTATCGCAGATCTCGCGGCCAGTTCTTGTGAACTGCAACAGAGACCGGCTGCAACTATCGCTCACGTGCACAGCGGCCACCATGCACAAATCTCCCCTCGACAGCCCTGCGACGCCTTCCAATCACTCTTCGTCACCGTGAACGCGCCGTAGCTCGCTGGTTTGGTTTCCCCGTTGTTGATCGTTCCCGGATATACACCCAGAGAACGGTTGTAGTTTTACCGCAAGTGCACGGTGTAGCAGCGAGCGGTTTAACGAACACAGGGAGGACGAATGACCGTGCTTGTTCCGATCAACCTGGCTATTTAAGAAGAGAGAAATTTGCCTTTGGCGATCCTGTCACAATCGTCAGACAAAGTACGGAAATATCAAATCAAATAAAGAACGTCTAGGGAATGGGGAATTCCCGCTACTCACCATATTTCGTAAAAGTGGTTCATCGGCATCAAAATTGCTAGAATAAGATTTTGGATGAACTAGTTACAACTGAATGTAGAACCAAGCTCACGCTCTCGCGCTGTTGCCGGCCTATAGCTATCCTAGGTTCGGGTCCAATCTCTTGCAAACCCTAGCCTAGGGAAGCTAGCATTAGGATCAACATCATCGCTCAATCGCGCACCGAGCCCAATCTCTTGCAAACTCGGCACACGACCTAGATTGGGGTAGTTCCTGCCCGTCCAATCTCTTGCAAACGGGTATTGGCACGGAATTGGAACCGGAAACCCTAGTATCGGTCCAATCTCTTGCAAACCGATACTACGGAAATTCGATTCCAACCCAGTTCGGATTTCTAGGGTTTCCTATTGAATTGGGATCCAATCTCTTGCAAATCCCAATCGATGTGAATTCCTAGCCATCCGTAGTAAATTGATCCCAATCTAATCCCTAATAGCAATTCTAGCAAAATTCCTACCAATTCATCACAATCATGAAATAGGGCTTGTAGGGTGCATCCCCACGCCCCAAGACGTGGCGACTACTCACAATTCATAGCAAGATCACAAAAATAATCAATGAAATAAGCAATAGAATTCATCACAATATTTAGATATGCAATAAAAATAGAATTTTTAGAGAAGAGAAAAGCAAACCAATGGAGTTCTTCAATTAATCCAACAAAAAATCCAATTTTGTCTCCTCTCCAATCACAAGAATAAAACTAAAAAGCTAATCTAAAAAGCTGCAAAAAATCTAAGAGAAAAGCTCTCCAAACTAGGGTAAAAACAGGGGTTAAATACCCCCAAAATCGTCCAAAAACTATGACCAAAATACCCCTGCGCAGCCTGTTTTCCGCAATTTTCGCTACAGGCAGCGCGTCGCACTCGGCCGAGTGACAAAGGTCGCTCGGCCGAGTGAAAACCCGGTAATTTTCCAGTAAGTCTCGATCTTCAGGGGTCTTCACTTCGGGTGCGGCTCGGCCGAGTGAGTTGTTGTCACTCGGCCGATGGCTTCATGGTACTCGGGCGGTCGGGATTATCCACTCGGCCGAGTGGGTCTTCTGAAGCTCAGGCAGCCGAAAAACAGTAACATGGCGATTTTTGAAGGGCTTCGTCTGGGCGCCATTCGGGCGGACGGGGTCTCGTCACTCGGCCGATGTGGTCTCCGTCGCTCGGCCGAGTGCACGTATGAATCGTGTCTGATCTGATCGGCCGAGCGGTGTCTCGCTGGTCGGCCGAGTGGCTCCTCCACTCGGCCGAGTGGGACACAAAAAATGCCCAGATTGCTTGTTTTGGCCTCCTCGTCGCTCCTGCGACGTCCGTTCTTCTTCCGCTCCTCTCCAACAGCAAAATACCCCTCGGGGAGGTCGTCGGTGACCCTCTGGAGTAAGCGCATCTCAAGATCACTCCAAATCGCGCCAAATCACCTGAAATGCGACAAAAACAACAAATCGTGAAAAGCATCGCAATATCGTCGATATATCGTGAGAAACATGATTTGGGCGATCTAAATGGCATGCAAACATGCGGGAAAAAGGTGTAAAATAAGGAGTGATCAAAATCCCCCAAGCTTGCCTCTTACTCGTCCTCGAGGAAGATAAGTAAAAGGCGAACCCGGTGAATTCGGAAAACGAAAACGGCGAAAAATGAAGAATGAAAAACGGAGAAGAATGAAAAACGAAATAAAAATAAAGAAGAAAGAAAGAAGCGAAGAGGTAAGCTGCTAGATCATTTTCTCAGGACGTGGGTTCCGCTTACTCGTATAGCATGCACTGAATGAAAAACACATGTCAAAGAGTTTTATTTTGATATCATAGTATAATGGTGCAAATAGAAATAGAAAACCCACGAACAACAATATAATCATGAAAAACGGAATAATCTTATAATTAACATCGTCTGAATCATTTAAAGCGGTATACAAATCACAGATCACACACTTTTCAATTGAATGCTTTCTATCAGGAGTATAAGAGTATCACACTATAGAATAGAGAGAATAGAAAAGTATGGATTTCATGAAATGAGTGCTAGGCTTAGATTTCTGGACCTTGTAAAGCTAAAAATAATCTCACCGAGTATAGAATATTACTTAGCCTAGGTTGTCGTGCAACGTCAAGTAGTCACTCTCTCACACATCAATGGATCCCCTCCCCCAAGCTTATCTATAAGCGTGTGGCATAAAAAAAATATTTACATCCCCATTTCTATAAAGCTCCAAAAGTAATAAAAACGAACACGAAAAGAGAGAAGAAAGAAAGAAAGTGAGATGGGATCTTTTATTGAGGATTTTTTTTGATGCAATAGCATATATACACAACGATCCCAACTCAAAGAGAGATAATGATAGACAATAATATTTTCTCTTTTCTCTTTTTTTTGAATAAGAAATTTGGAGCTAGGAATTAATAGCGGGGGAAATGCCATATAATAGAATCGCTAAGGGGAGATTCACCAATGATTTTAAAAGTAGAGAAATGATGTTCAAGATTTGTGGAGAAAGAAATGAATATATCTCTCGGTTCACTCTATAAGACATGCACGGTAACTTCAGCAGGGTAATCTAATCTACTCAGTTTCGATCACAAAAAAGGCTAACTAATCCAGATTTATCATAGCTAACATCATTCAATCATCCTGAAGTGAAATGTACAGTTCATGCATATAGAAGTGATATAGGAAAAGAAATCAGTACTCCAGATATAGGCATTCAATGCGTGAATCTTGGTGTGTTTTCTGTGATAGCATACATATGAATATTCAGACTCAGCTAATAATAAAATTTCATCCATTTTCATGTGGAAAAAGTGTGGGTTACTATCTCTAGATGCAAGGCAAGTCATAGCATATGATATCAGAAATAAAATCTAAGACATGACAAATAAAGCATGCATATAGAATAAGCTAACTCCACGTCATCATCATCACAGAAAAGTCATCTCTAGCATGAGATGAAAAAGAAAGAAATAAAGATAAAGGGAAAATAGAACTATTTACAATGCGGCACACAGAAAAATAAGAAAAACGTGATGCATGGCAAAATAAAAGAAAAATGATGAAAATAAGTGCAAAAGCGGAAAATGGCGTGAAAAACTAAAAATAAAGGTGGCAAATTGAAAAAGATCGTGAGAACTCACTCCCCCAAGCTAAATGGCACAGTGTCCTCAATGTGCAAAGTGTGGCACACCGAGATACAAGTAATGTGAGGGGTAAGTGAGGATGCATGCATGATGGGGAAAATAAACGAAAAATAAAGAAACGAAAAATATGATGCGGACATGATGCATGCAGGAATGGAGTGATACAGATATAAAGGTGGGGCACCAAAACTCTCCCTCTCTCCCAAAAAAAGATATAGAAAGATACGATCTGAATGAGAAACCCAAAATAAGTGAGGGGAGGGGGGGGGGGTGGACAAAAATGCAACAGGACCCAGCAGAAACGGGCAGCACAACGGCAGGAATAATTGATGGCATCAAGGGTGCCTAAGAAGGTGGTGCTGCGCCATCTCCGTCCTGAGGCGGAGGTGGGGGTGGTGGTGGTGCAGGCTGCTGAGCAGGTGTGGGTGTGGAAGTGGTAGCAGGCTGAGTGTGTGTGGAAGTTTGGGTGGGAACCTGCTGGGTGGGTGGTGGTATGCGGGGGAGACGCTCCAGGACCTGGGTAAGACAGTAGTGAATCTGAGGGAGCAGGTCAAAGCGGCCAGCCATCGCAGAGACGGTGGAGGACAAGGTCCTAAGGTCGCCTCTGAGGCCACTCACCGCCCCCTCTAGAGCACGAATGCTCTGAAGTACAGTGTCGGGGGGAGGTGGTGCAGAGGGACGCACCGGTCGAGGCTGTGCAGGGCGGGGCTGGCGTACTCGGGTCGCGTATGTGACGGGCTCAGCGGGGAAGGGAACGAAAGGCGCTGCGCTCGCAGATTTGGGCCTGGCCTCAGTGTGAGGCCGGGGCACCGGCTGGTGAGAAGTGGAGACAACAGCAGCGAAAGAAGAGTGCAAAAGTGGCAGCGAGGCGTCCAGAGAGGTCAGTGGCACAGAAGTGTGGACAGACGCCACGACACTCTCGGAAAATACAGCAGCAATGGAGACAGAGGGCTCTCCGCACTCAACTACGGTCGGCGGGCGCTCGGGTGGGGCAAAGGAAACGGGCTCAGCAGACAGAGGGCCAGTGGTGGTGGTGACAGGCGTGGAAGTGGTGGAGGTGGGCTCAGCTAAGGTACTCCCGACACCGACAGAGGTGGGGAAAGAGGTGTCAGGAGCAGCGGAAACATCAGGTATAGGCTGAGGGGCCACGGGGTCAACAGGGGCAGCAGGCTCGGCAGGGGCGACAGGGTCTGCGGGGGCAGCGTGGGCAATGTGGGCCTGCTCGGCCTCCTCGGCCTCGAGCACGTAAGCAGCGGGGATGAGAACATCCATCGCAGGGAGCCACTCCACGTGGGCTGGTGCAATCTGAGTCCGAGCTGGGCTCGGAAGAATCATGTAATCGGCACCGTAAGGGCCGTGCAACCAGACCCAGTGACGCTCACCGTGCGGACGAAGCATCTTCATCCGGGCCATAACATCGATCGACAAAGAAGTGGGGCCCGGTACTCGTCGCAGGTCGTCAGGGAAGTCCTCGCCGGTCATAAGGGCAAGCAAGGTGATCAGGCCGCCGCAGCATATCGGTGAGCGAGCGCCCACCGATACAATGATGCGGTCCAAAAACCAAGCCGCGACATCAATCACGATGGCGGGGACAAGCTCATCTCCATCCCTAGATAGAGCTCTGGGACGTGTCATCGCGTAGAGCATGTAGAGCTCTGGCGTAGACATCGTGCCCGGCTCATATCTGGCCAAAAAGGTCGTCGCCATAAGGCGCTGAGCTATACGGAGGCAGGGATGGACAATGGCCGAGGCCTTGGCCCTACTAGGGTCAAAGGCAGCGTGAAGACCAGTAATCCGGGCCCAGAAGGCACCGGCGTCGAAGGAAGGTGGGGGATATGGGTGGGGCCGTAACCGCGATCGGCTCCGGGGACAGCGGGCCACGAGAAAAATGCTCTCATCATATCGAGAGTGACCTGGCACTCCCGGTCCATGAACCGAAACGAGCATCCCTCGTCGGTCCGGGCGATCGAACTAAGAATCTCAAGTGTCGGGCGGGTAAACGTGTCTGCCGACACCTGAAAGAAATCTCGCCAGCCCACATTGTCGTACAACATGAGCATCCCCTCTAGTACCCCCAGGCGTCCTAGGTCAGCAAGGTGTGCAAACCTGGAGGGTACGATCGAGCGCTGGGAGATACGCTCGAAGACGGCGCGGTGCGCGTCGTCTCGGAACGTAATCCCGAGTGGCCCGACCAGTGGAGCCGAGGGTGGTGGCTGTGCGGGCTGTGTGGGCGTTGCAAGCTGTGCGGGGTGTGCGGGGCCTGCAGGCTGTGCTAGGTGGATGGGGTGTGTGGGAGAAGGTGGAGGAGAGTCCTCCAACTCGTGGGAGGGGCCGGCGTCATCCGACCGCTTCCGCTTGGCGGAAGCTCTCTTCGACCGTGGCCGTGTCCGGGGCGGCATATCGGCCCCTAGCGCGCGCCGAAAAGTGTAAAAAGTGCGGCGTGTATAAAATAAAGGAAAGAGTATACCCCGACACGCCGCGAGTGCTAAACAATGGAAGCGTGCAAAGACAGCGCCTCCGCGAAGCCCAAATAAGTCCGTAGAAGCTCCACTGGGCTCCCCTAAGCTCCCAAAAACAACCTGCGCATGAAATGGAGATATCAGCGGGTAATATTCAAAATGTATGGAGCATTAGGGGTATAATAGATAGATATAGAAATTGATTAGGGGTTGGGGGTCGTTTAACACATGGATCCTCGAAAAATACACAAAAAGAGGAGAAAAAAGGCGAAATAAGCGATACCGGAGGTGGTCGGAGCGGCGGCCGCCGGCGGCGACTCGGGCGAGGCACGGTGGTTGCTCGGCCGGCGGTGGCTGGCCGAGCGGCGGCGCGAGGTGGCCGGTCGGGCGAGTGGGGGGCGCGAGCGAGGGGAGCGGGCGAGGGGAGCTGAAGGGTCGGGCGATTTGGGTTTTTACGTTTCGAAAAACGTGCCCCCCCTCGGCCCCTTATATAATAAAAGTTACGACTCGGCCGAGTGACTAGGTCACTCAGCCGAGTGGGATTAATGGAAAATCCTCCCCACTTACGCTTCGGCCGAGTGGCTTTGCCAGCCTCGGCCGAGTGGCTTTGCCAGCCTCGGCCGAGTGGAGTAAGTCCATTCGGCCGAGTGGCTCAAGCTACCCGGCAAGACTCGCCCTAGGAGCGTATCCGTTTTACTCGGCCGAGTGAAAATATATACTCGGCCGAGTAGCAGTTATACTGAAATCAAGAAAATAAACAGAGAGTTGGGTACAGCAGACTTCCCTCGTTCGTAAGCGGCTCGGCCGGACGAACTAGTGTACTCGGCCGAGTGACTAGTATACTCGGCCGAGTGAGCCTTGTGTTCTGCTGTTTGTCTTCGTTTGGGCTCTAAACTCCGTCTTTCTTCCTCCAGTCGATTTCATCTTACTCCTAAGCATCGAGCGTCTTCCTGGGGCGCTCCTCGTCGTCTCGTTCATCCTCCTCATGATGGATTTACCTATCTCCTCTCCGACGGGTTGCCTCTCGACAAGCGCTCGTTTAAGGTCGTGAGCTCGACCCCCTATGATTTTCAATTAATGCGGGATGTTTGGTGCATATGAGATGCACCCGTCAAACTTTCCAGGGAGAACGCTTGGATTCGGAAGTTACGGCGGCGTGTTCTCCCGCGGTGGTCTCCCGTCTCAAATAGTGTTGGGGGAGGCTCCCCCAAGCTAGCGTTTGCTCCGGTCAACGGCTTCACCGGTGACGCCGATTTTCGTATCGGCGGAGCTTTCTTCGGAGACTTCAATTTCGAGAGCTTGCAGAGCTCTCGAATCCTTGCGACATCAGCGTCGCCTTCATCATTTTCAGCGGAGAGGTCGGGGGAATCATCTATCTTCTCATCTTGGCCTAAATCCGGGTCTTCCTCGAAATCCTCATCGAAAAGAGCGCCAATCGAGTGGGGGGTCGCCTCTTCTATCACCTCATCAAGGAGGTCCATGTAGTCAAGTTCCTCGTGGTAAGGCATGTGTTTCATAGCCTTAGGAATGTGAAGCTCCACCTCGATGTTGCCGACGTTTAAAGTTAGGGTACCTTCGCGCACGTCGACAATGACTCCGGCGGGTGGCGAGGAACGGGCGTCCAAGTATCAATGAAGTATCTCCCTCCTCCTTAACGTCCATGATCACGAAGTCACATGGAAAGCATATTCCCCCCGGGACTTGTAGCGGGATGTCTTCGGCGATCCCTACCGGCCTTGTTATTCGCCCATCGGCCAATTGTATCCGCATGTCGGTAAGTTTCAACTTCGTCCCGGTGTTTAGCCTTAAGAACATGGAGAGAGGCATGAGGCTCACACTAGCCCCTAGATCTACCAACGCCTTTTGAAGAGGGACGCCGCCCAAGGTGCAAGGAATCCAAAAACTCCCCGGGTCTTTAAATTTGGCCGGCTCCTTCTCTCTCTTGGTGAACCAAGAGCCCTCCTCGGCTAGCATAATCTTCTCCTTCCTCTTTCTCCCCGAAATCAAGTCCTTTAAGAATTTAGCATATGTGGGGATCTCCACGATGGCGTCGAGGAAGGGAATGTTGAGGCTAACTCCTCTCAGATACTTTAGAAACTTCGCTAGCCTTTTCTCCATTTTCGCTCTAGCAAGCCTTTGGGGAAATGGGACCGGTGGCATGAAGCGCCTTTCCTCAATCAATTGCTCTGCTCTAGATTTCTCCTTTTCTTGTGGCTCTTTCTCCTTATCAACTTCAACTACCGGCTCAATTGGCTCCAAACTTTCCTCCACGGGCTCCTCGGTAGGAATCATGGCGGGGGTGGTATCCTTCCCGCCTCTAGTAGTAACGGCAACTACGTCATTGATGTGGCCGGTGTTGCCCCGTGGGTTTTGCTCGGGTTGCGTCGGCAATCGTTGAGTGTTCCGATTGAGCAACGCCAATTGCTCCGATATTTGAGCCACAACGGTATTAAGGGAGTCTTGCCCTGCCTTCAAGGTAGCATTGACCTTATTTTGCTCGACCATAAACGCCTCCACTCTAGCTTCGAAGTCGGATCATTGTTGAGCTTGTGGAGGGTTTTGATTTTGATTCCTCCACCCTTGATTGTATCCGGGCGGCCTATATAGTGGAACTTGTTGCTTCGGTTGGAAATTTTGTTGTGGAGGCCCCCTCGGCGGATAGTGTTGGTTTTGGGGTGGTGGTGGTCGAGCTTGTTGAGGTGGTTGTTGTGGCGGGTTCAAAGCTCCTTCATTGTTGGCGTAAGAGAATCCGGGATGATTTCTTGTGGCCGGATTGGCCCAATATCCTTGGTTCCCCGCGACATATTGTACTTGCTCCAAGGATCCTTCTCCTTGCTCTCCTCCCACATACATGGCTTGTGATTGGTCTTGCCAATCACTCATTTGGTTCGTTGGAGCGGAGGTGGAAGGGGTTCCTTGGGGCTCCGTGATAAACTTCTCCAGTCTCTCCACTACCTTGTGGAGAGAATCAAACTTGCTTGTAAGCTCCGCTACGGCCTTCGCCTCATAGATACTAGTTGGCTTTAAGGAGGACGTAGAGTGTCCTCGCTCATCGCCCCATAGTTGATTGTTTGAGGCCATCTCCTCAATTAGGGCCGTAGCTTCCTCGGGAGTCTTTGACAAGATAGCACCATTCGCCACGGCATCAATAATTTGTTTGGTCCCCGGTTGGAGACCGTTGTAGAAGCTATGAACTAGCTCCCAATCTTCAATGCTATGGTGCGGGCATTGATGCTGCAGATCTTTAAAACGCTCCCAAGCCTCATAGAGCGTCTCTTGGGGTCCTTGCTTGAATGACATGAGAGCGCTCCGGATCTTCACCGTCTTGGAGGGCGGATAGAACTTGTCAATGAATGCACTCGCCAACTCGTCCCAAGAGGTGAAGACTCCCCCAGCCTGCGTCCTCAACCAATAGAGTGCCTTGTCCTTTAGCGTGAAGGGGAAGAGACGCAGTCTGATGGCATCGATGGAGACCCCCGGCATTTGGAATGTGGCGCACTTCGACAAGAATAATTGGATGTGGTAGTGAGGATTTTCATGGGCATTCCCCTGAAATGGATCCTGCTGCATCAGAACCACTAGTCCAGTCTTTAGCTCGAAGTTCTTGTCAGCCGCCAACTCCGGCATGGCAATGGATGAGGTCGTAGAAGAGGTCTTAGGCCGAAGCCTATCTCGAATAGAAATTATCCTCGCCATCCATGCCGCCAATTGTTCAGCAGTTTCCGGGTTGGTCATAAACCTCCCTTCCGGATTTTGTCTCCTTTCCGCTCTAAGTCTCCGCGCGGTACGTTCGATCTCGGGATCAAATAATATAGCTTTGGGGTCCGCCGTAGATCTCGTGTACGTGCACGGGGAAAACAGAGTTTCAAAGAAATGATTAGTACCGTGGAAGGGTTAGGTAAAAATAAAGAAATCGAAATAATAATAATAATAATAATAATAATAATAATAAAAATAGCTAGGGTGGTAAGATCAAACGCAATCGCCTCCCCGGCAACGGCGCCAAAAACTTGATCGCTCCCGGATATACACCCGGAGAACGGTTGTAGTTTTACCGCAAGTGCACGGTGTAGCAGCGAGCGGGTTATCGAACACAGGGAGGACGAATGACCGTGCTTGTTCCGATCAACCTGGCTATTTAAGAAGAGAGAAATTTGCCTTTGGCGATCCTGTCACAATCGTCAGACAAAGTACGGAAATATCAAATCAAATAAAGAACGTCTAGGGAATGGGGAATTCCCGCTACTCACCATATTTCGTAAAAGTGGTTCATCGGCATCAAAATTGCTAGAATAAGATTTTGGATGAACTAGTTGCAACTGAATGTAGAACCAAGCTCACGCTCTCGCGCTGTTGCCGGCCTATAGCTATCCTAGGTTCGGGTCCAATCTCTTGCAAACCCTAGCCTAGGGAAGCTAGCATTAGGATCAACATCATCGCTCAATCGCGCACCGAGCCCAATCTCTTGCAAACTCGGCCCACGACCTAGATTGGGGTAGTTCCTGCCCGTCCAATCTCTTGCAAACGGGTATTGGCACGGAATTAGAACCGGAAACCCTAGTATCAGTCCAATCTCTTGCAAACCGATACTACGGAAATTCGATTCCAACCCAATTCAGATTTCTAGGATTTCCTATCGAATTGGGATCCAATCTCTTGCAAATCCCAATCGATGTGAATTCCTAGCCATCCGTAGTAAATTGATCCCAATCTAATCCCTAATAGCAATTCTAGCAAAATTCCTACCAATTCATCACAATCATGAAATAGGGCTTGTAGGGTGCATCCCCACGCCCCAAGACGTGGCGACTACTCACAATTCATAGCAAGATCACAAAAATAATCAATGAAATAAGTAATAGAATTCATCACAATATTTAGATATGCAATAAAAATAGAATTTTTAGAGAAGAGAAAAGCAAACCAATGGAGTTCTTCAATTAATCCAACAAAAAAATCCAATTTTGTCTCTTCTCCAATCACAAGAATAAAACTAAAAAGCTAATCTAAAAAGCTGCAAAAAAATCTAAGAGAAAAGCTCTCCAAACTAGGGTAAAAACAGGGGTTAAATACCCCCCAAAATCATCCAAAAACTGTGACCAAAATACCCCATGCGCAGCCTGTTTTCCGCAATTTTCGCTACAGGCAGCGCGTCGCACTCGGCCGAGTGACAAAGGTCGCTCGGCCGAGTGAAAACCCTGTAATTTTCCAGTAAGTCTTGATCTTCAGGGGTCTTCACTTCGGGTGCGGCTCGGCCGAGTGAGTTGTCGTCACTCGGCTGATGGCTTCATGGTACTCGGGCGGTCGGGATTATCCACTCGGCCGAGTGGGTCTTCTGAAGCTCAGGCAGCCGAAAAACAGTAACATGGCGATTTTTGAAGGGCTTCGTCTGGGCGTCACTCGGGCGGACGGGGTCTCGTCACTCGGCCGATGTGGTCTCCGTCGCTCGGCCGAGTGCACGTATGAATCGTGTCTGATCTGGTCGGCCGAGCGGTGTCTCGCTGGTCGGCCGAGTGGCTCCTCCACTCGGCCGAGTGGGACACAAAAAATGCCCAGATTGCTTGTTTTGGCCTCCTCGTCACTCCTGCGACGTCCGTTCTTCTTCCGCTCCTCTCCAACAGCAAAATACCCCTCGGGGAGGTCGTCGGTGACACTCTGGAGTAAGCGCATCTCGAGATCACTCCAAATCGCGCCAAATCACCTGAAATGCGACAAAAACAACAAATCGTGAAAAGCATCGCAATATCGTCGATATATCGTGAGAAACATGATTTGGGCGATCTAAATGGCATGCAAACATGCGGGAAAAAGGTGTAAAATAAGGAGTGATCAGTTGTCGTGTCCGCTATCCCCCAACGCTGCCCGCACCTTCGGTTCACCGTCAGAACATCCCGGCTACGCTACCCGTAGCCGAGACGCCACGCGAAGACGTCCCATGGCCGTGACATCTCAGCTGCGCTACCCGAAACCATTACGATCCTGAGGCGATCCCGAGGCGACCCTTACTGCGCTACCCGCAGTCGGGGACACGAGCACCGCCATCGTTTTCAGGCCCGACGCCAGATTCACGGTTAATCATCATTCAGGTTGGTCCCCCTAACTCGTAGCACAACCCACACCATAGCGAAACTGAAAACCTAACTAAAATCGGACAACTGTAACTAAATTTATTTTCTGCACCCTTAAAACGTTGTGAAACAGTAGATTCGACGACTGGACTTTTGAACTGTGCATATAGGGTAGACTTGTCGATTAGGCTGAACTTTCAACTTGACTCTGAACTATTAGGGTAGCCCAGTTTAACCTAGAAATAAACCGTAATAGGCTTGATGGAAATCGTGACTTGACATCGTCGACGTGACCCTATTTCAGACGGACTTCCGCTGACGAGACGCTTGGACGAGACGCTCCAGGGGGGGACGACACACTCGCCACCGCAGGCAAGTGTATCCCACTTGCACTTTTGGCCGTGCTTAGGCCTTAGTTGGTTAGAACTGATAACTATGAACAAAGAGAACCGGACGTGAAATGATAGCGTCTGGGACGGCCCTTGACGGCTCAGACTTGACGACGAAGTCTGAGCCTGACAACAACAACTTTTGACATCATAGGGCTATCATGTTTGTGCGTGCGTGTGGACACCCTAGAATAACCCTTCCTGTCTTGTCATGTCCTGTCCCGTCTTGCACAGCCTGCTGGCAATAGGGCACTCACCAGTGAGTGGGTGATCCCTTGTACTGATACACAGCCTGCGGGCAATAGGGCACTCACCAGTGAGTGGGTGATCCCTTGTACTGATACACAGCCCAGAGGGCAATAGGGCACTCGCCAAGCTAGAGCGAGTGATCCCTTGTCGTGATACACAGCCCAGAGGGCAATAGGGCACTCGCCAAGCTATAGCGAGTGATCCCTTGTCGTGCTTGTCTTGTCTTGTCATTCCTGGGGTTTGGGGTTGGGTTGAGCGTGCGCACGGCAAGAGGGTCTGATCCCCCTCGAACCGTAAGGCGTGAACCCTTTCGTGTCTCACTTGTCTTGTCTTGTCCTGTCTTGTCCCATCACGTCCCGAATTGTCTTGACACCTGTAGGTTAGTCCCGTGGTTGGTAGCACATGCTACGACTATTACCTGTCCCGTTTTACTTTCCTGCTGCGTTACTTCCTTTTGTGTTACTCTGTTATAACCATAGCATGCTAATCAACCAGTAAACTGTTGTGTAATAGAACCTCAGCATGCTAATCAACCAGTAAACCGTTGTTTAAATTTCGGTGCACTTACGGTAAAGTCTAACCCTTCTTACAGACTTTACCTGACGTACAGTTTCCTTCTTTTGTGCTGTACGTCAGGTGTTCAGCCAGAGTTAGTGGACGAGGCAAACTTACTAGAGTACGTGGAGCCGAGGACGTCGACCCAGAGTACGTGCCTGACAAGGACCAGACCTTGAGGTCTTTTTAGTCGTCACTTTCAGAGGTTACTACTTTTAGCTTGTTTTTAGATAGTTTGCTGCCATGCTTAGGCTTCTTTTTAGACTTTGTACTCGCTGGATATTATATCTCTAATTTAATGAATGCCATTTCCTTTCTATACTTCCTATTGTTCCGAATTTTATAAATGCAAGAACCTGAAAATCTTTAAAATGGTACCCTTACAGACGCTTATTGGGTCCGAGCTTCTCAGCTCCGGCCTAAGCGGGCCTTGTCACATTTCGCTTCCGTCGTTTTGGGAAGCGGGGCGTGACTAGTATACATGGGAAAGAATTTACCGACACGAATGATGCGGTGATGTAATCGGCCGCATGACTGCTGCTGATCAAGAGTATTCCCAAAGCTATTTCTAAACTTGTCATCTGACGTAGGCGAACCGTATCTGAAATAGAAACAAATATACTGTCAGGGGACGATGTGGAAAATAGATAGGGGTGTTGTGCATTTGCCCGACCGAGTAATAGCCATGCTCGATCGAGTAGAGGTTGTGTGCACGATTGTGGGTGTTGAGTGTTGCTCGATCGAGCAGCAATATGGCTCAGTCGATCAAATTGGTTTGATTGGGATTTTCTGACCGAGCATCAGATGTGCTCGGTCGAGAAGTGTGGAAGGGGGCGTGGTGCTAAGTGCTCAGTCGAGCACCATTTGTATTTCATGTATTTACTGAAATGCTCCCCCTGAAGATATGCCTTACATGCAAGAGAGTATGTATATTTTTCATGTTTTAAAGATATATTATAATAATAACCATAATATAATAATATATAATAATGTATACTAGAAAAAAATGTAAAGTTTCATTTCTCCCCCCGTCAAATTATGATACTGAAAGTTCAGAAATGAATGCAGAGAATCTGATGTATATGTATATTTTCTCTCCCCCTGTCAAATTATCAAAAATGGGGTGATAGTACTAATTAGTCGACTAATCAGTGGTATTAGTCGACCAAAATTGTAAATAACAGAATTTTTAAAAGAAAACCTAATTTCATTCATGCAATAGGAAGATACAGATACTAGGGGTGGACAAAGATCCGATAAAACGATTGAATCCACCCGATCCGATCTGAAAAAGTAGATTGGATATCCGATCCGATGAAAGTAACTTGGTATTAATAAGCAGATCCGACCGATCCGTTTGAAACTGATTCGGATTCAGATTTTAGTTTTCATCCGACAGAATGTGATCTGATCCGATTAGTTTTTGAGCAGATTGTGTTATTTTCTAAGTTCATCCGAATATCCGATTCTCAATCCGATCCGATTGTTTTTCACTACTACCTAAAAGCCTATGAATCAATGCATCATGGCTATTAGTTAAGAAGACTAACAGACTCAATTGCATCCCCCCATCGGTCACATCCAGTTCCCTAGACCCATGCAGATGCAATGCATCCTCGTGTCTCTCTTCTCTCACATCTGTTCAGTTTTCATTCATGTTCTGTACACCAGTACAAATAAAGCATGCTCTCCTCGTATCAACATGAACTTGGGCCATTTCCATTTGCCAAGCAACAAAGCTTTTACGCATGAAGAATTGAAGATTGTCAGCAAGCAAATAAATCGGATTTGATTTTGATTTGAATGCTCAGTAAGGGACTCAAGGCTAGCAAATGAAACGAGTTAAACTTTCAGAATCTAATGAAACGAGTTACAAATTGTGGCATCAATAACTTTAAAATTTCAATAAAGCTAATATTAATCCGATCCGAATTGTATCCGATCCAAAATTCTAATCATCCGAATTTTTAGATTAACTTTTTTTATTAGTGGATGCGGATCAGATTTTTCATCATCCGATTCAATCGGATGGGATGGTGGATTGAAGCATAATCCAATCCAAATATTCGGATGCCCACCCCTAACAGATACATTGATTGACAACAGGAAATAAAAACATCAGATACCCAAATACATCAACCACACACAAAAAAAACTAAAAAAGCATACAACAAACATGCCTTAATACTAATTAGTTGACTATGCTACGGTAGTAGTAGACTAAACGCAGTTCGGGCAGAGTTTTGCCTAATTTTCCGAGGATGATGGAGGCGGGAAACGAGATGAAGAAGGTGTGTACAGAGCCCACTGTTGGAGGGAACTTAGGATTTCGGCTTGGGTGAGTTGCATAGCCTCGAATCCTTTCTCTATATCCTTCCTAACATCGCCGAGATTGGTCTCAAAATCGCTAAGATGCTCTTGGATTCCACTGAAACCGGAATTGACGTCCTCACGAAGTTGGTCAATTTGGTCTTGGAGGGTAGGCCGTGAGGGAGGCCTAGCATAAGGGTTGACGGTTTGCTTACGTCGACGTGAAGGAGGAGTGACACGTTCGGGCTCGGCTTCTTCTTCTTCGTCTTCGGGAGGAGGAAGAGGTGTGAGAACCATACGGTTGACGACAGAAGGATCAAATTGTTGAGGGTTGAAAACCGAAACTTCATTCTCCAAAGGTACACGAATGTGTTGGAGAATTTGAGTGATGACACAAGGAAGGAAGTTATGTTGCTTGATTGGTTTAATCAAGAAAATCATAATGGTGCTTGCCCAATCCACTTTTATCCCTCCCATATTGGCATAGAGAGCCCTACTACGGGTCTCATTAACGTAGTTGAGGGAGCCACTCTTGGGGAGAAGATTGTAAGTGATGATTTTGAGAAGAATGCGAATACTTGGGTTCAAGGCTTTGGCGGACATGCCAATCCTAAATTTGGGGCTTAATAAATTTGGGGCTTAATCGGTTAATAAGTTCAGGATTATCTATGGAGGTTTGGCCAAGGAAATTGGTGCAGACACGGGGCAAACGAAGGCGTTTGACAGGGGAATCATAGTCAAGGTGGATGGTGATACCTGATTCGGAGTGAAAAGTGTATATTTATACCCCTAACTACCCCCATTTTGTGCTAAAGATTAGGCTTAATCTTGCCCTTTTGTGTGAATTCTCACTTTATGTTTCATTTTAGGGCTTATCATCATTCTTTGCATAAAATACGGATTTTATCGTCTTTATTTGCTTCCTATTATTTTTCATGTGCTCTTGATATTATTTTGATCATATTGTCAATTTTTGGGAATTATTTGAGCATGTAAATAATTTATATGGATTATTGGAGGTCAATATTATTTTTATAATAGTCATTATATTAATTTCATAATCAAATGGACTAATTTCTCCTTCTCATATTTTTCAGGTACTCTTGGGAGTCTTAGAGATTTTCTAGATTTTTTTGGGAATTTTATGAGCATCCTAGGTATTTTCTATAATTTCTGGAAGGAGAAATAGAGTTTAAAACCCCATTAAAAAGGAAAATTCATTGGGCGCCAAGTGGCGCAACCACGCGGCGCCACGCGGTGCCACGTGGCAACAAGGGTAGCACTTTTCCGTTCGGGCCGCAGCTGGATACTTAAAGAATAAAAAAAATACATAACAGTGGCCCGCTCTTGGAGCGGGCCGCCATTGTTAAAAAACATAAAAAAAATGAATTACAACAGACCCGCGGAGCGGGCCGGCCCGTTCCACCCCGTTTATATCGCAGCAGGCGGGCGACCCCCATTGCTGCGGGTCGGGCACGAAAACTCCCAACCCGCAGGCCCATTTCCGTGATTAATAGGGGCTGAATGCGGTTTTGGGGGTGAGTTCGTTTTTACTGTGCAGCTGGCTGTTTTTGGTTGAGTTTTTTTTAGGGTTTTAGAAATTTGGAGTGTGAGGAGGCCATGGATGGTGGAGAAGCTTGGTGGAGGTGCTAAAGTGGAAGGAAGGTTTCATTTGGAGAGATTCTTGGGTGAAATCTTTCCTCTCTCTTTTGTAATTTTATATCTCTCAATTTGTAGTGAATTTGGTTAAATTTTGAATGAAAATTCCTTTTTTTGATTCATGATGATTGAGTAGTGTAAATTGTTTGGGTTTTGATTCATGAAGTTGGTTGTTATTTTTAGCTCTAATTTCCTCTTCCCTATTATATTGTTATTCTTAGATGTGTAATTAGGGCACAATTTTATTGGCTAAGTCCCGAGAGGGCAATTTGAGAAAAATCCATGTTCGTATATTGATTAGTGCTATGTGATGCATCCATGCCTATTGCAAATTTTCGTGTTCATGAAAGCTAATCTTTTCGATTAAGCTTGCCATAGCCGGAGGCCTAATTGAAGTATATGTGGATAATTTGAGCTTGATTAACACCAACATTAGTGAACCCACCCATTCTCCTCGCCTACCTATCCTAAATCCCCATTTGGCTCTCCAAACCTACCCACTTAGGATAGGATTGTATTTCACCACACGTTTGCCCCTCTTCCATTCACCGTAATTGAGGTGGTTCTTTCACGCTATTTCCTTTCTTTATCGATCAAACTTATTAATGTAGAACGACTTGTCCCTGTGATCCGACCCGGTACTCACCGTTTATTTTTATATTGCATTGACACTCCTACGCTTGGGAGTGGAAGGCGTGCACCTGCACGTCCTTCCGTAGTCAACCAATTAGCGCCGTTGCCGGGGACTACAGTTTCTATTATTAGCATTTTTTGATTGTTTTCGAAAATTTTAGTGTGATACTTCTATCTCTTAGTGTGTGTCTTTCATATTATTTATTTTCCACTTATTGAGTCTTTTGCTTGTTTATTTTCAGTTTCGTGAAATTTTTTTTAAAGCATGGCATCATCTTCAGTTTTTTCGGACGTTGATTTGGAGGATATCCCACTTCCGCCATACTTTCATGGCTCGGAGTGAGAGAAGCCTCATTTACATATTAAAAAATTTGAAGAATGGATGCATTCATGTCTTGGTGGGAATATTAGCGATGATTGCATATACTTCAGATTTTTTCCCTCTTCTTTACAAGATGATGCTAGATTGTGGTTTGATTCATTGTCTCTCGACTCACATTTTACTTGGTTGTCATTTCAGGCTGAATTTCTCCGGGTATTTTTGCCTATTTTCTTGGAGCAGGTACAGGGGCGGCAGGCCATTGAGCATCATATATCGAGCTTTATCCAGGATGAGTGGGAGGCATACCATCAGGCTTGGCAGAGGTTCACTGATTTGGTGCTTGCATGCCCACACCAGAGCTTTCATGAGGATCATCTTCTGCAGATCTTCTACACTGGATCATCGCCATCTGGGTGTGATTTTGTGCAGATGAGCTGCGGTGGAGAATTCTTTGATGATTCGACCGAGGATTCATGGTGTTACCTGAGGGACCTTGCAGAGAGGGAGCAGACTGCGCCATCTGGAGAGCCGTCACTTGGATATGAGGATGATGGTCAGTCCCAGTTTCCACTTCAGGATACAGAGCAGCATGTCCAGGACCAGCCTGAGGAGCCATCTGAGGGCTCATTCCAATGCGACCCTATGGAGTACCAAGAGAAACCTGTGAAGAGGGTGCATTGGGTCCAAGTAGAGGAATTTGAGCATATACATTTTGAGGAGTCGGAGGAGATGGATGATGGAGTGCGTGTCGACCACGATGGTGACACGATGCATTTTCACTTTGAGGTTGTGGATGAAGCGGAAGTGCATGATGGCCGAGAGCAGATTGAGGACACCATGGGCCTGAGCCACAATCCACTTCAGAGTTAGCTTCACAGGTTGAGGCGATTGAGTACTTAGGGAGGACGACTGAGATGAACTATTTCCGGAACGACGAGGAGGATGCGTGCTTGGATTTGCCCGAGACGGGTCTACCTCCAGTCCTGTCACAGATGTCACTTCCCTCGCCTCAGAATGCGCACTTGCCAGTCGTCTAGGAGGTTTGTCAGGAGCAGTCACCAGTTGTGGGGAGGGCCACAAAGATTGTTGATGTTGACGTCGAGGAAGAGGATAGTGACGGGGATTGCGAGATGGTATATATTAAGCCCGAGCTCCCTCTTACTCCAGTTCTATCTATGCAGCCACTTCCCCCTCCTTTTGAGGCAGAGTATCTTGCCACATCTAACGACATTTTCCAGGGAAGTTCCCACCATCTCATGCCTTGCATTTCTGAATCCCAATTTGCACTTCCACACATTTTTGATTCAGATTGTCGTCATTTGCATTTAAATTGTTTTATTTGTTTTGACGACCCGTTTTGGAATGCTTTTGCAGGGCATGAGGACATGACTTGGATTGATGCAGCTTGTCTCCCATATGACATATATTATCCAAAAGGGACGCTGGGAGTTGCATTGCTGGAATCCAAGGAGGCCGGTGGAGGCCTAGCACCAAGGCAGCTGGCGGAGGAGCAAAAGCATATGATCGAGCAGTTGCCACCGCCGTTATACATCCGAGATCTACCTTTTGCTAAGGTGTATTCTTTCCTTTACGTACTGTAAATAAATAAAAAGTTAGTTAGTTTGCTTTTGCATGTTTGCTTTTGTGTGATTTTCTTTCCTTTTCTATGATCTTTTGCCGAGATCTAATACTCTCCCAACATTGAGGACAATGCTTATTTTAAGTTGGGGGAGAGTGTTAGAATCTTTAGTATTGTTAGGATTTTGGTGTTAAATTTTTTTTGAGATCCCTCCATGTTTCCATCACCCGTTGCATTTCATTGCATATTATATTTGGCCTCCTTGTCAATACGCCGCTTGCTTTGTTTAGTCCCTACATGCTTAATTCCATGCAATTTTTTCGGATTATTATTTTGGTATTAACTTTTTTGATGTTTGATTGTCATGTTTCATTTCTTTTCCAATTTGGAGTCAAATGCTAATATGCCATGTATGAATCTATTTTATACGTCGTGATATCTCTTTGAAATAATTTGGGAATAGTTTGGTGTAAGTGATTGCATGTTTTGGGATGAATGGTGTAGTTTTTAATTGGATTGGGTGTGGCCATATGGTGTATGCTTTGTTTTCTCCTAAGAAGTGGGTGGATGAGTTGATAACTTGTGTTGAGAATGAGAAAGAGAGTAATATAAGCGAATGGTTTTTCTAATCAAATCGAGTAGCCGATGCCCCACGAAACATTGGAGAGGACGCCAAAGATGAGATTTAGGGAATCATTCCATCTATTTGCATATATAGCATCGTCGCGTGTATGCAAATGTGGTCGTGTTTGTATTTCATAGCGTTATCGCGTGAATGCAAAACATAAACATCAAAAACAAAAAAAAAACAAAAAAAAAGATGGAAAAAGAAAAGAAAAAGGAAAAATGAATGAATAATGAAAGAATAAGCAACATGAGTGATTCAATCTCATCTCCCACCACTTAGAGGAAATTTCTATTGTTTTGGCCATTTCCTTGAAAATTGGAAACTTTCCCATTTGTGATATATACCAAAGAATGCGATACTGTGCTTATTACTTCACTTTTCTTTGAATTGGATTAAAGAGAGTGTCATTTGTTATTTACTTTCATACATTGGGTATAATGGCTTTGAAATCATTTGGAAATATCATTTGGGGTATGCCATGATGATATTGTGAGTTTGGTGCATGTTTTTCAATTTAATCCGAATTTATCGCATATTTTACTAGGGACTAGCAAAAAGCTAGTTGGGGGGTGTGATTCGGAGTGAAAAGTGTATATTTATACCCCCTAACTACCCCCATTTTGTGCTAAAGATTAGGCTTAATCTTGCCCTTTTGTGTGAATTCTCACTTTATGTTTCATTTTAGGGCTTATCTGTTGGATATGGAAGACGTTTGTACACCCTTGTGGGGGATGTACGAGGGATTACGGACCTCGAACGTCGCGTACACGAAGTCGTGTGCAAAGGGAATCTGTTCCCTTGCGGAGAGGATCTCTGGATGAGCGGGAAAGTCGCATTATATATGCATAAGTGCATGCGACATATGGCTAATAAAGGGGGAATATCTTAAGCTTATGTTGTACCATGCATATGGTACAACTTAAGCTTATTATGTGCCATGTATCATGGTACACCTTAATTAAGTTGTTCCAAAGGAACAACTTACCCTAAAATAACTACCTTGGGGGCTATAAATAAGACCCAAGGGTAGCCATTTTCCTTACACCTTTTCCATGAAATTCATGCATGCATCTTCATCCTAGCGAAGCTCTGCAGAAATATTTTCTCTCCCTCCATCCAAGTTCTTAATCTAAAATAGAGATTTAGATTGTGGATTTAGTAGCCTTACTCCGTTCGTGAGTAGACTCGATCCGTCGTGGCGAATCCGAAGGCGAAGTTCGTAGACTACCGTGCAGCGTACGCAAGCGTAAGTCTAAACTTCATATTATCGATCCTAACTCTGTTTTGGGCAGGATCCTTCATTGGTATCAGAGCCATATGGGTTCGCCCCGGTCAAACCACCGCCCCGTCGAAACTACGAACGAGTCGTTGTCTTTTTCACGAATGGGTCTCCTACTATTACGGATATAGTAGGAACGCTTCGTGACGGAGAGAACGCAGCGGTTGTTCTTTTCACGTTAGGGTCTCCTATCATTATGGATATGGTAGGAACTCTCCGTGACGGGAAGAACCGACCGTTCACGTAGTACGTTATTCATTTTTTGGCACACGGCCATTAGGAAATAACTAATTTCTCGACGAACGGGTGCTTCATCGACGAACGGGTGCTTCATCGAGGAAGATGATGGTAGTTATTTCCATCGGGTAAGAGGAATTTGGTGCATGTGCACCTTGGCCAAATGGGCTATGAAGGCTATGCACACCCCCTTCACTTGCGGAGGGGGTTGGCTACGGCCAAGAACCACCGGCGACCACCCCACCAAGGGGGAGGAATGAGTGCGGCAACCCCATTTAAAGGGGGTGGCCGGCCATGGCCAAAGGGGCCATGGCCGGCCAACGCCGAATGGCCTTGGCCATGACCGGCCATGGCCGGCCATGGTCAGGCCGGCAGTGGCCGGCCAAGGCCAGGCCGGCAGTGGCCGGCCTTGGCCAAGCCCTGCCGGCCAGGCCGGCCCTGGCAGTGGCCAGGGCCGGCCCTTGGCCGGCCTGCCGGCCCTGGCAGAGGCCAGGGCCGGCGCCCTGGCCACTGCCAGGGCCAGGCCGGCCCTGGCAGAGGCCAGGGCCGGCGCCCTGGCCTCAGGCCAGGGCCGGTGCCCTGGCCTCAGGCCAGGGCCTGACCGAGGCCAGGGCAGGAGCCCTGGCCCCGGCCAGCGGCCTGCCGGCCCTGGCAGAGGCCAGGGCCGGCGCCCTGGCCTCAGGCCAGGGCCTGGCCGAGGCCAGGGCAGGAGCCCTGGCCCCGGCCAGCGGCCAGGCCACCCTGGCAGAGGCCAGGGCAGGAGCCCTGGCCCCGGCCAGTGGCCTGGCCGGCCGGCCCTGGCAGTGGCCAGGGCCTGGCCGGCCCTGTCCAAGGGGGCCAGGGCCCCTGGCCGGCCAGGGCAGAGGCCCTGGCCGGCCCTTGGCCACGCCCCGGCCAGGGCAGAGGCCCTGGCCGGGAAGAAGATGCAGTCCGGAAAATTGGTCGACCAATTTTGTGTTTTTGGTCGACCAATCTGGCAGAAGGTCTGGGTCGACTGTAAATTTGTCAACTGACCCATACGGGGTGACAAAAGGCATTGGTCAAACTCGAATGTGTCGATTAGCCCATACGGGGCTAACCACAGTGCCGACTAGTTCATACGGGACTAACGTTTTAATGAAGTTTTTCATTGGGCTCTACTCCTTGAAGATTAGCCATAATGCTCTACTTCATGCGAGATTAGCCAAGTCATTGTGCTCTACTCTTCGGAGATTAGCCAATGTACTTATGAAATTGTGCTCTACTCCTTGAAGATTAGCCGTAATGCTCTACTTCATGCGAGATTAGCCATGTCATTGTGCTCTACTCTACGGAGATTAGCCAATGAACTTATGACGTTGTGCTCTACTCTACGGAGATTAGCCAATGTATTTTATATTCGTTTTGAAAAATACGTTTTCAAAAACGCTTTTCCGCTGCTAAGTACTATAAGAGTACTAACATTTGATAAAGTGAGGGAGAAATATTGAAAGTTACTCTAGATGGTGATTGGAAACATAGTGACCTTTCCGATTCTAGAGTAACATCTTCAATATTTTTCGAAAGTAACTTATCAAATACTCATTTTCCGCTGCTAGTACTATAAGAGTACTATTGTTTGATAAGTGATGGGGGAATATTGAAAGTTGTTCTAGATGGTGATTGGAATCATAGAGACCTTTTCGATTCTAGAACAACATCTTCAATATTTTTCGAAAGTAACTTATCAAATATAATATAATTCCAAGTGGATTTTTGAATTTTAGAACTATCCAAATGGGATATTCTATTATCATTTCAAGTGGGAGTTATATTTTAAGAATTTTTATGCAATGTTTTGATCGAACCTTCGGTTTTGTGTCTTTTGCAGCATTTTAAAAGTAAAATGTCTTCCGCTTCAAAGAATATCGTCGCTGAGTTAAACAAAGGTGAAAAACTCAACGGCGATAATTACAAACTTTGGTCCATTAAGATACAATACGTTTTAGAGGAGCAAGAAGTGCTCGAAACTCTAAAGAACGTAATGATTGAACCCGAGTTGGGCACTACGGCCCAACACAGACGAGACAAGGAAGCTTTTGATGCTTGGTCTCGGAAGAATAAGATAGCGCGCATTACGTTATTAAGCAGTATGGCTGATGACATAATGCGCATCTTCCGAGAATATGACCTAGCCATGGACATATGGTCCAAGCTAGATGAGAAGTTCGGTGGCACATCGGTGTCCAAACTTCGCGCCTTAACTTTAAAGTTCGATACATATAAGAAACGTCCAGATCATTCCATGGGGAAACATCTGCGACATATGGCGAACCTTATATCAGAGTTAAAGGACGCAGGTCATGTGCTCACGGATGAGCAACAAATCCAAGCAGTCATACGTTCCCTACCAAATGGGTGGGATCAGATGAAGATGCATCTCACTCATAATGAGAGCATCAAGACCTTCAACGATGTTTCCAAGCACCTCGAATTAGAGGAAGAGCGGCTTGCGGCTGCCAAGCCAGGTGCAGAAGTGCACATGGTTGCTAGTTCCTCACACGGGGGAAAGAAACGTAAAGATCGTTCGAAGTCTTCTAATGAACGTAATAAGCAACCTGGGTCTACCAAGGAACCCAAACATAAGGGTGGACACAAGAAATGGCACAAGAAGAAAGACTTGAAAAGGATCAAGTGCTTCAAGTGCAACAAGCTCGGTCACTATGCTCGTTCGTGTACGAGTGGAAGTGACGAGGTAACTTGTAATACTAGTTACATATGTGTTTCTAGTTCACTATTTCTTGTGGAATCTAATCCATTTTGGGATAATTGATTCAGGTACCACCGACCACATAGCAAAGGACAGACGGTCCTTCGTGGAGTATCACCGGATACTCAAGGAATGAAGTGGATCAATGTAGGAAACAACACACGTGTTGAAGTGAAAGGCGTTGGGACTCGCAAGCTTGTCTTGGACAACGGCCGCACTATCCTACTTCATGATGTTCTCTTCATTCCATATATTCAAAGGAATATTAAAATTGTGGTCAATTTATTGGGTCTTGGTTAATGGTTGGTTCCTTCATGTTTGTAATATGGACCTATTTTTGTAATAATTCCTTTATTGGTTCTGGGTTATGTATTTAAAGGATTCATTGTAATAAGTACAATGTATGATTTCTCATTTCCTTATGACAAATTCTTTGACTAATGAGTCTAATATAATTTGTTGGCACTCAAGGCTTGGTCATATTGGACCAACGCGTATGGATAGACTTGCCAAACGTGGCCTTCTATCCAATGTTTCAAAGGTTGAAATGTCGACCTGCGAACATTGCCTTGAAAGGAAATCTTGTCGCAAGCCGTTTGGAACCGGCACAAGGGCCAAGGTTCCATTACCGCTTATCCATTCGGACATATGTGGTCCGATGAATGTCAAGACAAGACGCGGGAAGTCCTATTTCATCACTTTTAATTGATGATTTCACCTGATTCGGTCATATCTATTTGATATCCCACAAAAGTGAAAGCACTAAACCTGCTTTAAAAACTATATGAGTTTAGTGGAGAATCAATTAGATCGCAAGATTAAGGTCATGCGAACCGATAGGGGCGGTGAATATCAATCAACAAGTTTAAAGGAACTTTGTGATGAAAAAGGCATAGTACATCAGGTAACTATGCCTTATACTCCTCAACAAATTGGTGTTGCAGAAAGGAGGTATAGGACTTTAATGAAAAATGGTCCGTTCAATGATGGCGCAAGCTAACTTGCCAATCACCTTCTGGGGTGATGCATTATTGACAACCGTTTTCATTTTAAACCGCGTATCCTCGAAATCAGTTAGCTCCACTCCTTATGAGTTATGGAACCAAAGGTCTCCTGACTTAAACATTTTACCTTGAGTTTGTGCATTCAACGCACATATTTCCTCCCATAAGTATGGCAAACTTGGGCCATGGGGAAGGAAATGTATCTTTAAACGATACGCATTAAACTCCAAAGGTTATGTTTTTGTTAGTCAGGAAGGCAATGGTGTGCTAATTGAGTTTGAGTCGAGGGATGTCACTTTCTTGGAAAACGAGTTTCCAAGACAGGGCGAGATAAGTCAGGACTTATCTCTATTTGAGATTTGTGATCAAGAAGGATTACATCATTCGAGTGGGAGAATTCTTGGTGAAAACGAAAATACTTTTCAACCTTCACCAATGGATTATACGAATGACGATTATCCTATTCCATACGGGAATAATGATCCAAGTGGGAGCAATTCTAAACAACATTTCAAGTGGGAGTGATATTAGAATTGATCTAAATTCGAGTCAACAAGGACTTAAAGAATCTCAAGTATGCCACATCATGCCCTGCAAAAGACAAATGGATGGAAGCGATGAAGGAGGAATTGAAATCCATGAAAGTTAACCAAGTCTGGGACTTAGTTAACTCACCCAGAGGACATAGAGCAATTGGGAACAAATGGGTTCTCAAGATCAAGCATAAGGCTGATGGCTCTATAGATAGATATAAAGCTCGCCTTGTCGCGAAAGGTTTTACGCAACAGGAAGGGATAGACTACGAAGAGACCTTCTCACCTGTTGTGCGTTTTACCTCGATTCGCCTGATTCTGGCAATGGTAGCTTGCTTATACCTCGAATTACATCAGATGGATGTAAAGACTGCCTTTCTCAATGGAGAATTGGACGAGGAGATCTATATGGAACAACCAACAGGGTTTGTAAAAGAAGGAAACGAACATAAGGTTTGTAAACTTCGTAAGTCCATATATAGTCTTAAATAATCCTCGAGGCAATGGTATATACGATTTCAAGAAATTTTCTTATCAAATGGATTTTCCATACTTGATGAAGATAACTACGTATATATCAAGAGGATTAAAAGCAAGCATGTTATTATATCTCTATATGTAGATGACATTTTAATAGCCAGAAATGACAAGGGCTTTGTGATGAGTATCAAGGCTTGGCTTTCATCAGTATTTGAGATGAAAGGCATAGGAAAAGCCGCATATATCCTTGGAGTTAAGATTTCAAGGAATCGTTCGAAGAAACTTCTTTCTCTTTCATAGGAGACTTATATAAAGAAGGTTCTAGATCGATTTAATATGCAGGACTGCAAGTCCATTGATATTCACATAAGCATATGCGATAATTTATATCTGGAAACGTGTCCAAAGAACCAAAAGGAAAAGGAAATTATGGAAAAAGTTCCATATTCCAGTGCAGTTGATAGTCTTATATACACTATGGTGTGTACAAGACCGGACATCTGTTTTGCCGTTGGAAATGGTAAGCTGTTACCAATCCAACCCAGGGCAAGAACACTGGAAAGCGGTTAAGAGGATAATGCAGTATCTTAAAGGAACTGCATGTTTGCAAAAGACTATGATAAAACCAAGAAGGTAGACATAAGGTACATATCTACGCATGAGATGATAGAGGATCAGCTTACGAAAGCGATCCCCAGAAATGTGTTTTATAAACACTTATCATCCCAAGGATTGCGTATGAGCTGAGTTGTACCAATATAAATTCCCATGTCTAAGAAAGATCAAATTTAATAAAAGAATAAGTTCTTTTTCAAGCATTGCATATGAATTTCTTAAAGAAATGTTTGTGTACATTTTTTGAAATCTCAGCTGAATTGTGTGTATGTCGGACAGATTAAGGTTGGCTCTCTCACATGAGCAACCGCCTTATCTTATCAGATGGATAAGATAGAGATGAGACTAGTTTAAAGTCAAAATCATTAGACGAATGATTTAGAGTCATGACTTTAACAAAGATAGTCGAATGAAAGATCTGCATCATATGGATGCTTACAAAAGATCTGAGATCTGTATCACAAGGATAAAAAGATCTCATTGGATTTTATAATCCTATCTGTCTTATGCAGGATGAGAGTCCGGGAATATTTCCTGAGTAGTAAGGGGACTCAAAAGATAGGCACTGTGGTGTCTGATCTTTTCATCCGTACAACATCATTAAGACATACTCTCCCTGGGAAAGGAGTGATGTTGTAATACGTGTTCATACCACGTATGCATTTCGACCACTGAGTTAGTAGCAATAGTGTTTGCTATTATGTGAGACTCAAAGGCCATATGGGTCTTAACTCTTACCCTCAAGGACTCCAATTGGTTCCTTTAGATTTGACGAGATGATCGCTATCTTAGCGTGTTACTAATGTGCTATGGTAATTCGGCTCGGCGGGGCACGTTAGAAAAGCGAATCAAGTCAAGATCAGAAGGTTCGCAAGAAGAGGAAGATTGATTTCATATTCGCATTTGGACTTTAGTGATTCAAAGCTGGCCAGCCAATTGTAATCCAGATGGGATTCAATTGTTGAATATAAAGTACAAGAAATGTGAAGAAATAATCTAGGGTAAAGCATGCGTTGAACTACTCAACTTTGCACCTTCGAGGTCGTTGTGTATCTCTAACAAGTGCACAACAACAGACTCTACGCGCATGACGGTCGCACGGTCTATTTCTCGGTATGATAGATGAAAGAACTAAGGGAAAGACGTTCTCTTACAATCCCCTCAAGTGTGAGTGGGAGATGTTGGATATGGAAGACGTTTGTACACCCTTGTGGGGGATGTACGAGGGATTACGGACCTCGAACGTCGCGTACACGAAGTCGTGTGCAAAGGGAATCTGTTCCCTTGCGGAGAGGATCTCTGGATGAGCGGGAAAGTCGCATTATATATGCATAAGTGCATGCGACATATGGCTAATAAAGGGGGAATATCTTAAGCTTATGTTGTACCATGCATATGGTACAACTTAAGCTTATAATGTGCCATGTATCATGGTACACCTTAATTAAGTTGTTCCAAAGGAACAACTTACCCTAAAATAACTACCTTGGGGGCTATAAATAAGACCCAAGGGTAGCCATTTTCCTTACACCTTTTGCATGAAATTCATGCATGCATCTTCATCCTAGCGAAGCTCTGCAGAAATATTTCCTCTCCCTCCATCCAAGTTCTTAATCTAAAATAGAGATTTAGATTGTGGATTTAGTAGCCTTACTCCGTTCGTGAGTAGACTCGATCCGTCGTGGCGAATCCGAAGTCGAAGTTCGTAGACTACCGTGCAGCGTACACAAGCGTAAGTCTAAACTTCATATTATCGATCCTAACTCTGTTTTGGGCAGGATCCTTCATTATCATCATTCTTTGCTCAAAATACGGATTTTATCGTCTTTATTGGCTTCCTATTATTTTTCATGTGCTCTTGATATTATTTTGATCATATTGTCAAATTTTGGGAATTATTTGAGCATGTGAATAATTTATATGGATTATTAGAAGTCAATATTGTTTTTATAATAGTCATTATATTAATTTCATAATCAAATGGACTAATTTCTCCTTCTCATATTTTTCAGGTACTCTTGGGAGTCTTAGAGATTTTCCAGAATTATTTGGGAATTTTCTGAGCATCCTAGATATTTTCTATAATATCTGGAAGGAGAAATGGAGTTTAAAAACCCATTTAAAAGGAAAATTCATTGGGCGCCACGTGGCGCAACCACGCGGCGCCATGTGGCGCCAAGAGCAGCACTTTTTCGTTCGGGCCGCCACTGGATACTTAAAAAATAAAAGAAAATACATAACAGTGGCCCGCTCTTGGAGCGCGCCGCCATTGTTAAAAAAACATTAAAAAATGAATTACAACAGACCCGCTCCGGCCCGTTCCGCCCCGTTTATATCGCAGCAGGCGGGTGCACCCCATTGCTGCGGGTCGGGCGCGAAAACTCCCAACCCGCAGGCCCATTTCCGTGATTAATAGGGGCTGAATGCGGTTTTGGGGGTGAGTTCGTTTTTACTGTGCAGCTGGCTGTTTTTGGTTGAGTTTTTTTTAGGGTTTTAGAAATTTGGAGTGCGAGGAGGCAATGGATGGTGGAGAAGCTTGGTGGAGGTGCTAAAGTGGAAGGGAGGCTTCATTCGGAGACATTCTTGGGTGAAATCTTTCCTCTCTCTTTTGTAATTTTATATCTCTCAATTTGTAGTGAATTTGGTTAAATTTTGAATGAAAATTCCTTTTTTTGATTCATGATGATTGAGTAGTGTAAATTGTTTGGGTTGTGATTCATGAAGTTGGTTGTTATTTTTAGCTCTAATTTCCTCTTCCCTATTATATTGTTAATCTTAGATGTGTAATTAGGGCACAATTTTATTGGCTAAGTCCCGAGAGGGCATTTGAGAAAAATCCATGTTCGTATATTGATTAGTGCTATGTGATGCATCCATGCCTATTGCAAATTTTCGTGTTCATGAAAGCTAAACTTTCCGATTAAGCTTGCCATAGCCGGAGGCCTAATTGAAGTATATGTGGATAATTTGAGCTTGATTAACACCAACATTAGTGAACCCACGACCCATTCTCCTCGCCTACCTATCCTAAATCCCCATTTGGCTCTCCAAACCTACCCACTTAGGATAGGATTGTATTTCACCACACGTTTTCCCCTCTTCCATTCACCGTAATTGAGGTGGTTATTTCACGCTATTTCCTTTCTTTATCGATCAAACTTATTAATGTAGAACGACTTGTCCCTGTGATCCGACCCGGTACTCACTGTTTATTTTTATATTGCATTGACACTCCTACGCTTGGGAGAGGAAGGCGTGCACTTGCACGTCCTTCCGTAGTCAACCAATTAGCGCTGTTGCCAGGGACAACAGTTTCTATTATTAGCATTTTTTGATTGTTTTCGAAAATTTTAGTGTGATACTTCTATCTCTTAGTGTGTGTCTTTCATATTATTTACTTTCCACTTATTGAGTTTTTTGCTTGTTTATTTTCAGTTTCGTGAATTTTTTTTTAAAGCATGGCATCATCTTCAGTTTTTTCGGACGTTGATTTGGAGGATATCCCACTTTCCACCAATTTCTCCTTCTCATATTTTTCAGGTACTCCTGGGAGTCTTAGAGATTTTCCAGAATTTTTTGGGAATTTTCTGAGTATCCTAGGTATTTTCTATAATTTCTGGAAGGAGAAATGGAGTTTAAAAACCCATTTAAAAGGAAAATTCATTGGGTGCCACATGGCGCAACCACGCGGTGCCAAGAGAAGCACTTTTCCATTCGGGCCGCCGCTGGATACTTAAAAAAAATAAAATAATACATAACAGCGGCCCGCTCTTGGAGCGGGCCGCCATTGTGAAAAAAACATAAAAAAATGAATTACAACAGACCCGCGGAGCGAGCCGGCCCAGCGGCCGGCCCGTTCAGCCCCGTTTATATCGCAGTAGGCGGGCGCCCCCCATTGCTGCGGGTCGGGTGTGAAAATTCCCGACCTGCATGCCCATTTCCGTGATTAATAGGGGCTGAATGCGGTTTTGGGGGTGAGTTCGTTTTTACTGTGCAGCTGACTGTTTTTGGTTGAGTTTTTTTAGGGTTTTAGAAATCTGGAGGGGGAGGAGGCCATGGATGGTGGAGAAGCTTGGTGGAGGTGCTAAAGTGGAAGGGATGCTTCATTTGGAGAGAGTCTTGGGTGAAATCTTTCCTCTCTCTTTTGTAATTTTATATCTCTCAATTTGTAGTGAATTTGGTTAAATTTTGAATGAAAATTCCTTCTTTTGATTCATGATGATTGAGTAGTGTAAATTGTTTGGGTTGTGATTCATGAAGTTGGTTGTTATTTTTAGCCCTAATTTCCTCTTGCCTATTATATTGTTAATCTTGGATGTGTAATTAGGGCACAATTTTATTGGCTAAGTCCCGAGAGGGTAATTTGAGAAAAATCCATGTTCGTATATTGATTAGTGCTATGTGATGCATCCATGCTTATTGCAAATTTTCGTGTTCATGAAAGCTAAACTTTCTGATTAAGCTTGCCATAGCCGGAGGCCCAATTGAAGTATATGTGGATAATTTGAGCTTGATTAACACCAACATTAGTGAACCCATGACCCATTCTCCTCACCTACCTATCCTAAATCCCCATTTGGCTCTCCAAATCTACCCACTTAGGATAGGATTGTATTTCACCACACGTTTTCCCCTCTTCCATTCACCGTAATTGAGGTGGTTGTTTCACGCTATTTCCTTTCTTTATCGATCAAACTTATTAATGTAGAACGAATTGTCCCTGTGATCCGACCCGGTACTCACCGGTTATTTTTATATTGTATTGACACTCCTACGCTTGGGAGTGCAAGGCGTGCACTTGCACGTCCTTCCATAGTCAACCAATTAGCGCCGTTGCCGGGGACACCGGTTTCTATTAGTAGCATTTTTGATTGTTTTCGAAAATTTTAGTGTGATACTTCTATCTCTTAGTGTGTGTCTTTCATATTAGTTATTTTCCACTTATTGAGTGTTTTGCTAATTTTTTTTCATTTTTTTGAAATTTTTTTAAAGCATGGCATCATCTTCAGATTTTTCGGACGTTGCTTTGGAGGATATCCCACTTCCGCCATACTTTCATGGCTCAGAGTGGGAGAAGCCTCATTTACATATTAAAAAATTTGAAGAATGGATGCATTCATGTATTGGTGGGAATATTAGCGATGATTGCATATACTTCAGATTTTTCCCTCTTCTTTACAAGATGATGCTAGATTGTGGTTTGATTCATTGTCTCTCGACTCACATTTTACTTGGTTGTAATTTCAGGCTGAATTTCTCCGGGTAATTTTGCCTATTTTCTTGGAGCAGGTACATGGGCGGCAGGCCATGGAGCAGCAAATAGCGAGCTTTATCCAGGCTGAGTGGGAGGCATACCATCAGGCCTTGTAGATGTTCACTGATTTGGTGCTTGCGTGCCCACACCAGAGCTTTCACGAGGATCATCTTCTGCAGATCTTTTACACTGGATTATTGCCATCTGGGCAAGATTTTGTGCAGATGAGCTGCGGTGGAGAATTCTTTGATGATTCGACCGAGGATTCATGGTATTACCTGAGGGACCTTGCAGAGAGGGAGCAGACTGCGCCATCTGGAGAGCCGTCACTTGGATATGAGGATGATGGTCAGTCCCAGTTTCCACTTTAGGATACAGAGCAGCATGTCCAGGACCAGCCTGAGGAGCCATCTGAGGGCTCATTCCAATGCGACCCTATGGAGTACCAAGAGAAACCTGTAAAGAGGGTGCATTGGGGCCAAGTAGAGGAATTTGAGCATATACATTTTGAGGAGTCGGAGGAGTTGGATGATGGAGTGCGTGTCGACCACGACGGTGACACGATGCATTTTCACTTTGAGGTTGAGGATGAAGCGGAAGTGCATGATGGCCGAGAGTAGATTGAGGACACCATGGAGCCTGAGCCACAATCCACTTCAGAGTTAGCTTCACAGGTTGAGGCGATTGAGTACTTAGGGAGGACGACTGAGATGAACTATTTCCGGGATAACGAGGAGGATGTGTGCTTGGATTTGCCCGAGAAGGGTCTACCTCCAGTCCTGTCACAGATGTCACTTCCCTTGCCTCAGGATGCGCACTTGCCAGTCATCGAGGAGGTTTGTTAGGAGAAGTTACCAGTTGTGGGGAGGGCCACAGAGATTGTTGATGTTGACATCGAGGAAGAGGATAGTGACGGGGATTGTGAGATGGTATATATTGAGCCCGAGCACCCTCTTACTCCAGTTCTCTCTCTGCAGCCACTTCCCCCTCCTCCTGAGGCAGAGTATCATGCCACATCTAGCGACATTTTCCAGGGAAGTTCCTACCATCTCATGCCTTGCATTTCTGAATCCCAATTTGCACTTCCATACATTTTTGATTCAGATTGTCGTCGTTTGCATTTAAATTGTTTTATTTGTTTTGACGACCCGTTTTGGAATGCTTTTGCAGGGCATGGGGACATGACTTGGATTGATGCAGGTCGTCTCCCACATGACATATATTATCCAAAAGGGACGCTGGGAGTTGCATTGCTGGAATCCAAGGAGGCCGGTGGAGGCCTAGCTCTAAGGCAGCAGGCGGAGGAGCAAAAGGATATGATCGAGCAGTTGCCACCGATGTTATACATCCGTGATCCGCCTTTTGCTAAGGTGTATTCTCTCCTTTACGTAGTGCTCTTGATATTATTTTGATCATATTGTCAATTTTTGGGAATTATTTGAGCATGTGAATAACTTATATGGATTATTGGAGGTCAATTTTGTTTTTATAATAGTCATTATATTAATTTAATAATCAAATGGACTAATTTCTCCTTCTCATATTTTTCAGGTACTCTTGGGAGTCTTAGAGATTTTCCAGAATTATTTGGAAATTTTCTGAGCATCCTAGGTATTTTCTATAATTTCTGGAAGGAGAAATGGAGTTTAAAAACCCATTCAAAAGGAAAATTCATTGGGCTCCACGTGGCGCAACCACGCGGCGCCAAGTGGCGCCAAGAGCAGCACTTTTTCGTTCGGGCCGCTGCTGGATACTTAAAAAAATTAAAAAAATACATAACAGCGGCCCGCTCTTGGAGCGGGCCGCCATTATTAAAAAAACATAAAAAATGAATTACAACAGACCCGCGGAGCGGGCCGGCCCAGCGGCCGTTCCGTTCCGCCCCGTTTATATCGCAGCAGGCGAGCGCCCCCCATTACTGCAGGTCGGGCGCGAAAATTCCCGTCCCGCAGGCCCATTTCCGTGATTAGTATGGGCTGAATGCGGTTTTGGGGGTGAGTTCGTTTTTATTGTGCAGCTGGCTGTTTTTGGTTGAGTTTTTTTTAGGGTTTTAGAAATTTTGAGGGGGAGGAGGCCATGGATGGTGGAGAAGCTTGGTGGAGGTGCTAAAGTGGAAGGCAGGCTTCATTTGAAGAGATTCTTGGGTGAAATCTTTTCTCTCTCTTTTGTAATTTTATATCTCTCAATTTTTATTAAATTTGGTTAAATTTTGAATGAAAATTCCTTCTTTTGATTCATGATGATTGAGTAGTGTAAATTGTTTGGGTTGTGATTCAAGAAGTTGGTTGTTATTTTTATCCCTAATTTCACTTGCCTATTATATTGTTAATCTTGGATGTGTAATTAGGGCACAATTTATTGGCTAAGTCCCGAGAGGGAAATTTGAGAAAAATCCATGTTCGTATATTGATTAGTGCTATGTGATGCATCCATGCTTATTGCAAATTTTCGTGTTCATGAAAGCTAAACTTTCGGATTAAGCTTGCCATAGCCGGAGGCCTAATTGAAGTATACGTGGATAATTTGAGCTTGATTAACACCAACATTAGTGAACCCACGACCCATTCTCCTCGCCTAGCTATCCTAAATTCCCATTTGGCTCTCCAAACCTACCCACTTAGGATAGGATTGTATTTCACCACACGTTTTCCCCTCTTCCATTCACCGTAATTGAGGTGGTTGTTTCACGCTATTTCCTTTTTTATCGATCAAACTTGTGAATGTAGAACGACTTGTCCCTGTGATCCGACCCGGTACTCATCGGTTATTTTTATATTGCATTGACACTCATACGCTTGGAAGTGGATGGCGTGCACTTGCGCGTCCTTCCGCAGTCAACCAATTAGAGCCGTTGCCGGGGACAATGGTTTCTATTATTAGCATTTTTTCATTGTTTTCGAAAATTTCAGTGTGATACTTCTATCTCTTAGTGTGTGTCTTTCATTTTATTTATTTTCCACTTATTGAGTCTTTTGCTTGTTTATTTTCATTTTCGTGAAATTTTTTTAAAGCATGGAATCATCTTCAGATTTTTCGGACGTTGATTTGGAGGATATCCCACTTCCGCCATACTTTCATGGCTCGGAGTGGGAGAAGCCTCATTTACATATTAAAAAATTTGAAGAATGGATGCATTCATGTCTTGGTGGGAATATTAGCTATGATTGCATATACTTCAGATTTTTTCCCTCTTCTTTACAAGTTGATGCTAGATTGTGGTTTGATTCATTGTCTCTCGACTCACATTTTACTTGTTTGCCATTTCAGGCTGAATTTCTCCGGGTATTTTTGCCTATTTTCTTGGAGCAGGTACAAGGGTGGCAGGCCATGGAGTAGCATATTGTGAGCTTTATCCAGGCTAAGTAGGAGGCCTACCATCAGGCTTGGCAGAGGTTCACTGATTTGGTGCTTGCGTGCCCACACCAGAGCTTTCACGAGGATCATCTTCTGTTGATCTTCTACACTGGATCATCGCCATCTGGGTGTGATTTTGTGCAGATGAGCTGCGGTGGAGAATTCTTTGATTATTCGACCGAGGATTCATGGTGTTACCTGAGGAACCTTACAGAGTGGGAGCAGACTACGCCATCTGGAGAGCCGTCACTTGGATATGAGGATGATGGTCAGTCCCAGTTTTCACTTCAGGATACAGAGCAGCATGTCCAGGACCAGCCTGAGGAGCCATCTGAGGGCTCATTCCAATGCGACCCTATGGAGTACCAAGAGAAACCTGTGAAGAGGGTGCATTGGGTCCAAGTAGAGGAATTTGAGCATATACATTTTGAGGAGTCGGAGGAGATGGATGATAGAGTGCGTGTCGACCATGATGATGACACGATGCATTTTCACTTTGAGGTTGAGAATGAAGCGGATGTGCATAGTGGCCAAAAGCAGATTGAGGACACCATGGGGCCTGAGCCAGAATCCACTTCAGAGTTAGCTTCACAGGTTGAGGCGATTGAGTACTTAGGGAGGACGACTGAGATGAACTATTTCCGGGATGAGGAGGAGGATGTGTGCTTGGATTTGCCCGAGACGGGTCTACCTCCAGTCCTGTCACAGATGTCACTTCCCTCGCCTCAGGATGCGCACTTGTCAGTCATCGAGGAGGTTTGTTAGGAGCAGTTACCAGTCGTGGGGAGGGCCACAAAGATTGTTGATGTTGACGTCAAGGAAGAGGATAGTGACGGTGATTGTGAGATGGTATATATTGAGCCCGAGCACCCTCTTACTCCAGTTCTCTCTCTGCAGCCACTTCCCCCTCCTCCTGAGGCAGAGTATCATGCCACATCTAGCGACATTTTCCAGGGAAGTTCCTACCATCTCATGCCTTGCATTTCTGAATCCCAATTTGCACTTCCACACAATTTTGATTCAGATTGTCGTCATTTGCATTTAAATTATTTTATTTGTTTTGACGACCCGTTTTGGAATGCTTTTGCAGGGCATGAGGATATGACTTGGATTGATGCAGCTCGTCTCCCATATGACATATATTATCCAAAAGGGACGCTGGGAGTTGCATTGCTGGAATCCAAGGAGGCCGGTGGAGGCCTAGCTCCAAGGCAGCTGGCGGAGGAGCAAAAGGATATGATCGAGCAGTTGCCACCGCCGTTATACATCCGAGATCTACCTTTTGCTAAGGTGTATTCTTTCCTTTACGTACTGTAAATAAATAAAAAGTTAGTTAGTTTGCTTTTGCATGTTTGCTTTTGTGTGATTTTCTTTTCTTTTCTAGGATCTTTTGTCGAGATCTAATACTCTCCCAACATTGAGGACAATACTTATTTTAAGTTGGGGGGAGAGTGTTAGAATCTTTAGTATTGTTAGGATTTTGGTGTTAAAATTTTTTTTTGAGATCCCTCCATGTTTCCATCACCGGTTGCACTTCATTGCATATCATATTTGGCCTCCTTGTCCATACACCGCTTTCTTTGTTTAGTCCTTACATGCTTAGTTCCATGCAATTTTTTCGGATTATTATTTTGGTGTTAACTTTTTTGATGTTTGATTGGCATGTTTCATTTCTTTTCCAATTTGGAGTCAAATGCTAATATGCCATGTATGAATCTATTTTATACGTTGTGATATCTCTTTGAAATAATTTGGGAATAGTTTGATGTAAGTGATTGCATGTTTTGGGATGAATGATGTAGTTTTTAATTGGATTGGGTGTGGCCATATGGTGTATGCTTTGTTTTCTCCTAAGAAGTGGGTGGATGAGTTGATAACTTGTGTTGAGAATGAGAAAGAGAGTAATATAAGCGAATGGTTTTTCTAATCAAATCGAGTAGCCGGTGCCCCATAAAACATTGGGGAAGACGCCAAAGATGAGATTTAGGGAATCATTCCATCCATTTGCATATATAGCGTCATTGCGTGTATGCAAATGTGGTTGTTTGTATTTCATAGCGTTATCGCGTGAATGCAAAACATAAACATCAAAAACAAAAAAAAACAAAAAAAAGATGGAAAAAGAAAAGAAAAAGAAAAATGAATGAATAATGAAAGAATAAGCAACATGGATGATGCAATCTCATCTCCCACCACTTAGAGGAAATTTCTTTTGTTTTGGCCATTTCCTTGAAAATTGGAAACTTTCCCATTTGTGATATATCCCAAAGAATGTGATACGGTGCTTATTACTTCACTTTTCTTTGAATTGGATTGAAGGGAGTGTCATTTGTTATTTACTTTCTTACATTGGGTATATTGGCTTTGAAATCATTTGGAAATATCATTTGGAGGTATGCCATGATGATAATGTGAGTTTGGTGCATGTTTTTAAATTTAATCTGAATTTATCGCATATTTTACTAGGGACTAGCAAAAAGCTAGTTGGGGGGTGTGATTCGGAGTGAAAAGTGTATATTTATACCCCCTAACTACCCCCATTTTGTGCTAAAGATTAGGCTTAATCTTGCCCTTTTGTGTGAATTCTCACTTTATATTTCATTTTAGGGCTTATCATCATTCTTTGCATAAAATACGGATTTTATCGTCTTTATTGGCTTCCTATTATTTTTCATGTGCTCCTGATATTATTTTGATCATATTGTCAATTTTTGGGAATTAGTTGAGCATGTGAATAATTTATATGGATTATTGGAGGTCAATATTGTTTTTATAATAGTCATTATATCAATTTCATAATCAAATGGACTAATTTCTCCTTCTCATATTTTTCAGGTGCTCTTGGGAGTCTTAGAGATTTTCCAGAATTATTTGGGAATTTTCTGAGCATCCTAGGTATTTTCTATAATTTCTGGAAGGAGAAATGGAGTTTAAAACCCATTTAAAAGGAAAATTCATTGGGCGCCACGTGGTGCAACCACGCGGCGCCACGTGGCGCTAAGAGCAGCACTTTTCCGTTCGGGCCGTCGCTGGATACTTAAAAAAAATAAAAAAAATACATAACAATGGCCCGCTCTGGGAGCGGGCCGCCATTGTTAAAAAAACAAATAAAAAGAAATTACATCAGACCCGCGGAGCGGACCGGCCCAGCGGCCGGCCCGTTCCGCCCCGTTTATATCGCAGCAGGCGGGCGCCCCCCATTACTGCGGGTCGGGCACGAAAATTCCCGACCCGCAGGCCCATTTTCGTAATTAATAGGGGCTGAATGCGGTTTTGGGAGTGAGTTCGTTTTTACTGTGCAGCTGGCTGTTTTTGGTTGAGTTTTTTTTAGGGTTTTAGAAATTTGGAGGGGGAGGAGGCCATGGATGGTGGAGAAGCTTGGTGGAGGTGCTAAAGTGGAAGGGAGGCTTCATTTGGAGAGATTCTTGGGTGTAATCTTTCCTCTCTCTTTTGTAATTTTATATCTCTCAATTTGTAGTGAATTTGGTTAAATTTTGAATGAAAATTCCTTCTTTTGATTCATGATGATTGAGTAGTGTAAATTGTTTGGGTTGTGATTCATGAAGTTGGTTGTTAATTTTAGCCCTAATTTCCTCTTGCCTATTATATTGTTAATCTTGGATGTGTAATTAGGGCACAATTTTATTGGCTAAGTCCCGAGAGGGCAATTTGAAAAAAATCCATGTTCGTATATTGATTAGTGTTATGTGATGCATCCATGCTTATTGCAAATTTTCGTGTTCATGAAAGCTAAACTTTCCAATTAAGCTTGCCATATCCGGAGACCTAATTGAAGTATATGTGGATAATTTGAGCTTGATTAACACCAACATTAGTGAACCCACGACCCATTCTCCTCGCCTATCTATCCTAAATCCCCATTTGGCTCTCCAAACCTACCCACTTAGGATAGGATTGTATTTCACCACACATTTTCCCCTCTTCCATTCACCGTAATTGAGGTGGTTGTTTCACGCTATTTCCTTTCTTTATTGATCAAACTTGTGAATGTAGAACGACTTGTCCCTGTGATCCGACCCGGTACTCACCGGTTATTTTTATATTGCATTGACACTCATACACTTGGGAGTGAAAGGCGTGCATTTGCGCGTCCTTCTGTAGTCAATTAATACCTTTCACTTTGGTGTCGAGGTAGATGATACCTCCATTCTCTACAACCCTCATGTTGGTGAAGAATTGCTTGACGAGAATAGAATAGTATGGATGAACGGTACACCAAAGATGGAAAGAGAAACGGCATCAAGGAGATGATGAATGTTGAGATTTTGGATGACGGGTTCGGAGAAGTTGATGGCTCTTTCGGGAAAGAAAGTTGCCTTTTTGTCACGCCGCGCTTCCCATAAACGGAAGGCGAGGCGTGTTGAAGTCCGCTCAGACTTGGATCTGTGAAGCTGCAGTTTGATAAGCGTCAAAAATTTCCAATAACCATGTCCTTACAACCACGAATCGAAACAAAGATAATAATAATTTAAAGCAGAATAAAACTCCACCAACAACATCTAGATTATTCCAAACATTCAGAAACAAGTCGTAAAGGAAAGTACAAGATTCTGAAAAGAGGCCTAAAGCATGGTCGACATAATACTTAACATCAACATAAAAGAGAGATGCTACGCACCGACAACCTAACAAGAACTAAGCAGAAAACAACACAGAAGAAGTCTCTACGGCTGGTCACCGGTGTCCTCAAACTCCACGTCAACAGTGGACTCAGGCTCAGCGTCTGCAAACACTCCGTCCTCAGCAATAGACTCTGGCTCAGCAACTAACATGCGACACCCAAAAGAGACGAGGGCGCATGTCAGCAAAGTCTACAAAGACTTTGTGCAAGGAAACTAAAAGAGAGGAAAGCAACCTAGCAGTTCTAAAATATGCGATGACATGGCATTTTAAGGCATGGATGCAACAAGTAAGAAAGTGCAACAAGTATGACATGGTATCAAGTATGACATGGCAACAAGTATGACATGGCAAGGGTAGCAAAGATACTAAACATTCACATGGATTTAACAAGTCAAGTAAACACGTCGTGCACAGAGTTTATGCCTTTTGGCTGGAGTGGCTGTACGGGCCAACTCCTAAGCTCAAGTGATCGCTTAACCCTACCCCTCCATGTGTAATCAGGCATTGGCTTTTGACCAACACATGTGGCCCTCTTCTGGTTCACGAGCCAGGAAGTGTATTTGGCATATGGTTGTGCCTGCAACGCAGGTGCCTAGCCTCAACAAGGAAGTATAGTAGTGTGTGCTATGAATGCAACATTCAAGCATGGAATGCCATTAAGATGCATGGCATGGCAAGGGTACAAATAATGTACGTACAGATAAGGAAATTAAACGTGACAGGCGTGACATGCAAAATACATGAATGACATGGCAGGGTGACAGATCTAGCTTCGTTGTCAAGCTAGATCTTAAAATTGCGTCTAGGCGACTATCATTTCGTTGCCTAGTCTCTTTTACGCTAAAAACAAGGGATGGCCTAAAACATGGCCTAAAGCACAAGTTGGCAAGTTTCACTTGCCTGACATACGTGTTGGAATCACCAATCTCAAAGTCCAATCACATATTCACAAAGTCCAAAGCTCCCACGCTCAGTCCTATAATCAGCCTACAGTCCCGTATTATTAAGTTGGATTAGTGAGTTACAAAGCAGTAAAAACACAGTTTTTATCTTGTTAATATGCGGGTGTGGATTCCTACTGTTCAGGTATACCTTAACACGACGCGAGAGCTACACTGACGTCGGGTAGCGACGTTAGGGGTTGGGTCTGGTATCACAAACGTTTTGGAACAAACGGTTCACTGCTGATAAAACACGGGTTCAATAAGTTTGTTGACGGAACCAAAAGTTGTTAGGCAACCTAAAACATCTATTATTCCAATTTTGATTAAGTTCTCTGCCCTACGGTGGGTGTCACAACAATATTAACGTTTTTGACTTGCTAATAGAGCTATGTCGCTAGTACAAAAATATTCAACCTGTAGCATAAGGTTAAAAACTCATTGATATAATAATTAACATTAATAACTATACCAGAACTTAATAATAATAGTTACTGTTCATTAGGGACTAGCAAAATAACTTAACATACTCTATAAGTTACTACCGTTAATATAACCTACAACTAAGCTTACTGATTAATTAAAAACGGCAACCTAGCATATTATACACTTTAATAGTACTAGTAAGTTATCAAAGCCTATGCTAGTATAATATATACGTTCTGTAACATTACCAACATACAATGTTTATAACATTAAAACATTTAATATTACCAGTGTTCACAAGTCGCTGTTCTTGCTTTGCAGGCCGGGACGACCACGCCGGACGAGGAGAAGGCCGAAGACTTGGCGTGTGCTGCAACGCTTGGGCGGCCTGCAACGTGACTGGGTAGAGCGCGGGGTGGGGGTCACCGTGGGGAGGTCCGGTGACGACTAGGTGCAGCGAGCGGCGGACAACGCCGCTGTCAGTGCTGGGCGTTGATGGGTACAACGCCCGCGGTGCTGTGGGTGCCTGAGGGTGGCTCCAACGGCCTGTTGACACGCTTGGGGAGCATCAGCGAGAGGCTACTGCGCTGCAGAGGAAGACAACGGTGGCAGGGGTCGTAACACGACGAAAAACGGCGGCGGCCACCGGCGGATGGTCGGGAAGGAGGAGGTCCGACGCCCAATCGGAGTAGGGACATGCCGGAGAGTGGGTATCGGCGCCTGTGGTTTGTTTGCGTGGGGGAAAAGAAAAATTGCATGCGGCGTTGCTAGAGAAGAACGCAAAAACAACCTAGGGCTTGCAGCTGCTGAGAGAAGTTGAGGGGAAAAAAAGAATGGGCCTAGGGTTATTTAAATTGGGAGTAAGGGCTGAGTGCCATCACGTGAGGGGGTTTTTAGATCTTAGGTTTCCTTAGGGTTTAACATAAAGAAAGTAGTGTAGATTACTGATGCTACAAGTTAGTCTAAGGGTTTATATTATAAGACTAAAGTTTAATATAAAATAAGTTGTGAGATGCTGTGTGAAAGATGCTGGGTGCGTGAATAACATTCGGCCATGTGGGTTCAATAAATGGGCTAGGGTCAAAGTTTATTAATAAGGAATTATTAGAAATATAATTTTAGGATGTGATAGTAACTAATGTAAATAATAATAATAATAATAACAATAACAACAACAACAACAACAATAATAATAATAATTAGAGGGTTTAGGAAAAATCTATAAACTTAGAATTAAATATAATAGATTGGGAAATATAGTGTAATTGGGTCAAACGGAGCCCGAAAATCATGAGAGAAATACTGGGGCGACCGAGTCGACGAGAGAACGAAACTAAAAAGACCGATCGCGAGATTGGCGACGAGAAAAGAAACAAAAAAAAATAAAAAGGTCTCACGGCGAAAGTGAAAATCACGACGCCTCATCAAACACAGTCAAATTGTGGGAGAACGACCCGTGAAACGTCATTCCAAAATATTTCCACAATTTAATACCCTTCGAGAGGGTCATAACGACATATCACACCATAGGGTTCGGATACAAACAAGGTCTAAAATAAATACGTGCACGGACAAAAGTACGCGCACGAAAAAGTACGATCGGAAACCGACCGTGACGCTTTTCGACGGTGGCGGCTGGATTTGGGCGTCGTTGATGGAGAGAATTGGAAGATGAAGCCATGAGGGAAGGATGAAGCTTTCCTAGGGAATACTAATGAACCTTACTTCTAAAATCGAAAGATTTGAGAGAATATTGAGACAATGGCTTTCTCATATGAGGAAGAAGATGAAGGAGTATGTGTGTATTTATATAAAGAATTGAAGAGGGAAATTTGAATTTGAATCTTCAAAAGACAATGTAATAACTCCTAAGAAGTTTTGAAAATGTTTCCTAACTACTAGGAAGAGAAACAGATCAAAACTGATCAACGATTGACTCAAAAACCGCACTGAAAATGTCTCTGGAATTTCGTGTTCTTCAGCGATTAGTCGACTAGGTAGGCCTAGTAGTCGACTAATTAATAAAGGGAATCGGACTGTTTGGAAAGAGGCGGACAAAATTGAAAATTTTAACAAATTATAAATGTTTTCAGTCAAAAGGGGCTGACGCATGAGATCCTAGGGAATGACTAAAACGTGATTGACTCAAAGCACCTTTGTACTTTGTGTAAGAAGTTGGAAGGGAAAGGTCTAATCCCTTAGTACTTGGAAAGTACTTGTGAGAGGGAAAATTCAAAAAATAGGATTTTGAAATTTTTCTTGATGATATTCTGGTTTTGATCGAAAATAAAATAATAAAATAATATTTAATATTCAAATATGTCGTTTATATATACTTAATTAATTCGGCTAATTAAAATATGAATAAATTCTGAAAAATCCAGAAAAAAAATCATAAAATGGTAATAACTTATATATAACTATATTATATATTTAAAACACCGATTCACTAATAATACCTAGTTCTCTTCTTAATTTAAGAAAAGTCTTCTCCTTAAAGGGCTTAGTAAGGATATCGGCTATTTGATTCTTAGTATCAATATGCTTAAGAATAATATCACCTTTTTGGACATGGTCATCCAAGAAGTGATGTCGTATATCTATGTGCTTAGTACGTGCATGATGGACATGATTTTTGGATAGATTTATAGCGCTAGTGTTGTCACACATAATAGGACACATGTCACATTTAATGCCATAATCTAAAATTGTTTCTTTAATCCATAAAATCTGTGCATATGCTAAACCAGCGGCAATGTATTCCGCTTCTGTTGAAGATAAAGAAACAGAGTTTTGTTTCTTACTAAACCATGATACTAATGCATATCCTAAAAAGTGACAAGTACCACTTGTACTCTTACGATCAAATTTGCAACCTGCAAAATCTGCGTCACTATATGAAACTAAATCAAAAGAACTTGATTTTGGATAATATAAACCAAAATCAGATGTATGTTTTATATACCTAATTATCCGTTTGACAGCAATCAAATGTGATAATTTACGATCAGATTGATATCTAGTGCATATACACACAGAAAACATAATATCCGGTCTACTTGCTGTAAGATAACGAGTGATCCAATCATACCTCGATATAATGTTTGATCAACACTCTTACCATTTGGATCCTTGTCAAGATTTGATGAAGTACCCATTGGAGTATGTTTTTCTGCAGAATTCTCTAATCAAAACCTTTTGATGAGTTCCTTTGTATACTTACTTTGATGTATAAAAATACTTTCATTCATTTGTTTGATTTGAAGTCCAAGGACGTAAGTTAATTCACCATGTAACTCATCTCGAATTCATTTTACATTCCCTTAGAAAATTCTTGACAAAGAGAATCATTAGTAGAACAAAAAATTATGTCATTAACATATATTTGTATAATAATAACATCAGAATCTATATGTTTGGTAAATAAAGTAGAATCTATCTTTCCTATAGAATAACCAGATTTTAAGAGAAAGTTTTTTAATCTTTCATACCAAGCACGAGGTGCTTGTTGTAATCCATATAATGCTTTTTTAACTTGAAAACATGATTTTCTAAACTTTCATGTTGAAATCCTGGTGGTTGTTCTACACAGACTTCTTCCTTTATAATACCATTAAGAAATGCGCTCTTAACATCCATTTGATATAACTTAAAATCCTTGTAACATGCATATGCTAGAAGCATTCTAATTGACTCTAATCTAGCAACAGGAGCAAAGGTTTCATTATAATCTATGCCGTCTTCCTGATTATAACTTTGTGCGACTAATCTAGCCTTATTTCTAACCACTTGTCCAGATTCATCTAATTTGTTCTTAAATACCCACTTAGTACCAATTACAGGATGATCTGAAGGTCTAGATACTAATTCCCATACATCATTTCTTTTGAATTGATTAAGTTCTTCCTGCATTGCTAAAATCCATGGACTATCTTTGTAAGGATCATGTCTATGGGGAAAACACTACAAGGGGGGTTGAATAGTGTTTATGCAAATTAAAAAGATAGTTACAACAATTTAAATGCAATCCAACAAAATAATGCGGAACAGAACATAACCCAAAATGAAACACAAGCAAACGCAAAGATGTTTCAAGGGTTCAGATTAACCAAGTCACTTCCCGACTTGTTCCCGGTAATCCTACGTCCCTTCCACCCGGTTAACAACCAGAAACTCAAGTTAGAACCCTAACATGAGGTTTCCTTAAAACCCACTTGTAGCAACTCTACAAGTGAAATCGAAGTACAATCGATTGTCCTTGACTCCAACAACTAGGGAGCAAGCAAACCACTCTCACAATTCGAGAGCAAATTCAAATAACGAAAGTTATGAAATATGAAAGCAACACTTACAATCACCTATGCCTTGAAGTAGAACTTGAAGGAGAAGTGTGTTGTGTGTTGAAGACTCTCTTGGAAGAGAGGAGAAGCCCTTTCTCTTGACTGCACCAAATGCCTAGAGGATAACTCTTTGGTTCTAGGTTAGAGAGCAAGAGATCAAAGATAGGAATTCTTAGGGCTTTGGATTTGAGAGCTTTTGATCTTAAGAATGAAAGCTTGAGAGAATGAATATCGACTTGGTAACCTCTCAATGGAACAGTAGAAGCTCCTTATATAGGTTTCTCAAATCCACAAAACAGAATTAGCAAACCCTTTTGGAATCTGTGAGAAAATTCTCAATTGATAGAATCTGAACTCGCGACAGTCGACTGTAGAGGAAACCACAGTCGACTGTTGCACAGTCAGCATGGAAAGGTGAGAATTTATAACGATAACTTACCACGTGGACAGTCGAATGATGAAGCATAGACAGGCGACTGTAAATCCTTCTACTGGCGACCGGTCGAAATATGGGTAAGTTGAAGAATTCTAGAAAACTTCTAAGATAACAGGACAGACGATTGATAAAGAGATGACAGTCGACTGTTAATCAGAACAAGCGACTGCAAATCCTTGTACAGACGACTGTCAAATTACTGAGATTTTCTAGAGAGCTGAGTCAACAAATTGGCTCACAGATAGACGACTGATGCAGCATTGACAGTCGACTGATCCATTGGACAGTCGACTGTAAATGCTACATAAGTCGACTGGCCAGAGTAATCAAAGAATTAGACTTTGGGCTAATGATAGACATGCGACTGTTAAACAAAACACAGTCGACTGTCACTTGGACAGGCACCTGTGAATCGTTTATCAGTTGCCTGTGGAAATGAAACAGAGAAGCCAAAAACTAGATTGTAAAAGTTTGTCCATAACAGGCGACTGTAGAACAAAACACAGTCGACTGTTTTTTAGACAGGCGACTGTAAGATGTGTTGGATATTGGACTCCCCGGATTTGGTTCTGGATGATGATCAAACATAAATATATCGTGAACTAACAACTTGTGAGCGCAGTTATGGAGATCGTCGCCAAATTCATATGAATATCAATTACGACGTCTCGAGACTTCTCAAAGCACGTGATCGTATGCCTAAAGCTTCGTTGAAGCTTATGGACCATTTTAGAAGTCAGGAAGATTCGATTGAAGCTTTTGAAGATGGTATCGTCAAGTTATATTTATTGTCTTTAAGCTTCTTTCGTAGAATGTTAAGCCTTGAGTAGGTCTTACGGTTTAAATCTTCATAACGCTCCTATCTTAGCTCTAGGATCTTAGTAGAAGTCCATACAAACTTTCCCGAAGCTTCGCGCTTCGATTCGCGACTTCTTGTGCATGTTAGTTGGTTCAAGAAGAAGAACTGACCGACTAGATGGTGATCTAGTCAGCCGGCAAAGCTTCTTGGACCGACTAGTTTCTGTCAGTTAATTCTAAGCTCTTTACTGTTTACAGTTAGTCGGTCTAAGTTGACTCACCGACCGACTAGTTTGTTAACTAGTCAGTCAGTGATGCTTCTGTGACCGACTAGTTGAGCTTTCCCTGTACATGCAAATTTGAGCCTGAGCTACTGTTTATAATTAGTCGGTCTGTGTTCATTGATCGACCGACTAGTTGATAAACTAGTCGGTCAACTTTCCTTCTTGGACCGACTAGTTGAGCTTTACTGTACATGCCAATTTTCACCTAACTTACCGTTTATCGTTAGTCGGTCTATGCACATTTGGCGACCGACTAGTTGATGAACTAGTCGGTCAACATTTGTTCTTGGACCGACTAAATCAATTTGTGCTCAGACTTCAGCTTTATCTCTTAGTCGGTCTCTGTTGAGTAACCGACCGACTAGTTGTGAAACTAGTCGGTCAGCTACTCTTCTTGGACCGACTAGTTCCTTTTGTCTGTGCTTCGACCTTTTGGCTGTTCTTCCATTAGTCGGTCAACGTTAAATGACCGACTGACTAGTTGATGAACTAGTCGGTCGGTGGTTGTTCTTTGACCGACTAGTTGGGTTCAGAAAAGAGCCGTTAGAGCATTTAATGACTCGAATTTCTTTCTCTCTCTCCGCTATCCTATAAATACTTGTTGAGCTGCATTCATTGCACTCAAGGCTGATATTATTGCAAGTTTAGAGATCAAGAGAAATCATTCCAAGCTCATTCAAAGCTCATTCATTCCATTCAATAATCTCTCCTCACTCTTACTTCCAAAGAGAGATTCATTGAGTGTGAAGCCTTCCAAGCCAAGTGCTTGATCCTAGGTCACCAACTTCCCCATAGCTCTCCATCGCTGATCTACATCTTGGAGCTAGGGTTTGGTACCTCTTCTTCTTCCTCAAAATCATCTTTGCCCTAATTCGTAAGTATTACTCAAGGCATATGTATTTTGTCGGTAAGAAGTTTTGTTTCATTTACTTTCATATTGTAATTGGTTCACTCTCGGTTGTGAGAGTGGTTGTGATCCCGGGTTATGGGAGTCATAAATTGCTTTGTGTATGATTTGACTTGTGAAGGTTTTTCACAAGTATTTCATAGTGGAAATCTTGAGTTAGGGTTTCTAACTCAAGTATCCGGAGGGGATCCGGGTGTTTGGGACGTAGGATCACCGGGAACAAGTCGGGGATACTTGGGTGGATCCGAACCCAGTAATATCGTTGTTTGCAATTGTTTCTTTGTTGTCTAACATTTACTTTTCCGCATTGTTTGGTAGAGTTTGCAAGTAATTAGGAATTAGCCTCTTAATTATTTTAAAGTACTATTCACCCCCCCTCTAGTACTTGTGCAGTAGCTTAGCAGGGCATTACATTTGGTATCAAAGCCAAGTCTATAGCTATGTCTGCCAACGACAACAAGACCGTTTGTCCACCTTCCGACTATAGCACCTTCAAGAACCGTGAAGGAGCGTCTTCGGTAATGGAAGGACATTCCTCAACGAGGCCTCCATTATTCAACGGTACCAACTACAGGTACTGGAAATGCCGGATGGAAACTTTCCTCCGGAGTGCTTCACTATGGAGGACCACGATGAAGGAATATGTCGAGCCCACCGAAGAAGATTTCGAGAAATGGACTCCCGCGGAGGTCGCCACGGAGGTAAGCAATGCCAAGGCAATGAACGCCTTGCAATGTGCTTTGGAGCCCGAGGATTTCAACAAGATATGCACATGTAAGAGTGCATATCAAATATGGAACTCCCTCCTCATATTACATGAAGGGACGAGTAGGGTAAGAGACTCTAAACTCGTTGTAGTTAATAAAGATTACGAGATATTTCATATGCAACAGGGTGAGAAGATGAAGGAGTATTATGCTCGCTTCGTCGACATCATAAACGAGTTAGAGGCTCTCGGCAAAACCTACACCCAAAAGGAGAAATGTTCGAAGCTTATCGAAGGACTTCCTTCGAGTTGGGAAAAGCGTACCTTCGCCATCGAGGAAGGTAACGATATGAACAAGTATACCGTTGTTCAACTAATGGGTACCTTGATGTCTTATGAGGTACGCAAGGATAGCAAGTTGAAGTTATAGGAAAAGATGAAGTCTTACCTACAACAAGAAGAGCCAAAGAAGAAAGCTATTGCTTTCAAGGCCGCTCCATCTACTTTCACATCAACCGATGATGAGAACTCGGAAAACGAGTTGGACTTGGAGTCCATGGCTCTCATGGCCAAGAAGTTCAACCGGTTCTTCCGGAAAGGTAACTTCAACAACAAATCGAAGTTCAATTCATCTAACGCCTCATCTCCTTTGTGTTTCAAATGCAACAAGCCAGGACACATGAAAGCGGAGTGTCCTCTAAACAAGCAAAAGGAGAAGTGGAAGGCGCCTAAATTCGACAAGTCCAAGAAGTACAAAAAGGGGTACAAAAAGGGGCTTGTCGGGGCAACATTCACCGACTCCGAGGATTCCTCAAGCGGAGAGTCGGATGATGAGCAAGTGGAGCAAGCACACATGTGCTTCATGGCAAGAGAGGAGCATGATCAAGGATCTTCCTCTTCCGATGATAGCGACAACGAAGGCGATGAGGTAACCATGGATGACCTTAGGAATGCTAATTCTCAATTGTGGTCTAAGTATACTAAATTAGTAAATAGGTATACTAAAGTAAAAGATGACTTAGCTAGCATTCAAACCTCGCCTAAAACTATCATCACCAACAACGACACCGTTGTTGAAGGGTTGAAGAATGAGATTGTTAATCTCAAGACTCAACTTGAACATGTTAGCAATGAAGATCCGGAGGAACACAAGATAGCGGATTTGACTTCTCAAAACTCGACTTTGAGTATTGAGAATGAGAATCTTAAATCTCATGTTTATGTGCTCACATCACAAGTATCCACTTTGGATGCTTCTATGCGTTCTCTCACCGAGAAATATGAGAACACATTAGGCCGAATTAATAAATTCAATAAGGGTAAGGCCCATTTGGATAAAATCCTAAGTGACTTACTTCCGGCCAATCACCACATTGGCTTGGGGTATACGATGGGATGTTCATCCAAATCGGCCACTACTTTTGTGAGGCCAACTTCCGGTGACTCAACGAGTGGTAGCAAACACTCTATTGGTAGTTCATCTACCAATGGTGCTTCCACCTCGTCCACACCCTCTTTCGGAAAGAAACCCACTTTGGGTGGACCTGCAAAGAAGGGTCATGCTTATATGTACACCAATACTATGCCACGTAGGAACACACGTCCTACTCCACCGCTCACACATATGATGATTTCTATGCTACACGTTCACGGGCACGTGCACACCATGTGAGACACCCTCACGCACGTGTTCCTCCACATGCATATGTACACCCACAACATCGTATGAATAATTCTCATAATGCACCATTCCATCATGTTCCTTATGCCTATCCACGTCATGCATCACGTAGAAACCAACAACGCATGCATGCACCCAATAGGATGAGGGCTCCCAAAATATTCACAATTTGGAGCCCAAAGGACACAAGCATGGATGAAAAACAAGTTTACATGAATGCTTATTTTTCAGATGTTGTGCATAGTAGAAATTATGTGGGGAAGTCTAAGTCCAATTGGACTTGGCTTCCAAAGGTCTAATCTTTTGGACCCAATGACCTTGGGTACCATGATATGAAATTTTCTATCTTTAGGTACTCAAGGAAAAGAAAAAGAAACGGAGCAACAAATTTAAATTTAGCTCCAAGGGAAATTGGATACTCGATAGCGGGTGTTCAAAACACATGACGGGTGACGCTCAATTGCTCTCCGGAGTGGTGCCCATCGCAAATGGGAACCACGTCGTATTTGGAGGCAACGAGAGCGGAACCATCATAGGTGTTGGTAAAGTGGGTAATCCTTCTAAACCCCTTATATGTGATGTTTACCTTGTTAAAGGATTAAACCATAATCTTATTTCAATAAGCCAACTTTGTGACAAAGGTTACAAAGTTAGCTTTGCGAAAGGAATGTGCCATATTTTAAGAAAAGATAATAATGAATTATTGTTTTCCGACACACGCCATAAGGATATATATATCCTAGATCTTCCAAGATCACATGAACAATGTCTCATTGCCAACACAAGTGAACAACACTTATGGTATCGACGTTTTGGTCATGTGAACTTTGGAACACTTTTTAAGCTTTCCAAGTTAAATTTTATTAGAGGCTTCCCTAAGCTTGTCTTTCAAAAGAAAAGCTTTTGTGACTCGTGTCAACGAGGCAAGCTTCCAAAATCTTCATTTAAACCTAAGAAAAGCATTTCCTCTAAGCGGCCTCTAGAGCTATTACATCTAGATTTATTTGGGCCAACTAGAGTTGCTTCATTAGGTAATGCTAGATATGGACTTGTCATCGTTGATGACTTTTCTAGGTTTACTTGGGTATTTTCATTATGTAATAAAAATGAAGCTTTTGAAAACTTCTTAATTTTTGTTAAGAAAGTACAAAATCTCTTAGGAACCACCATTGTCACTATTCGTAGTGATCATGGAGGTGAATTTGAGAATGAGTCTTTTGAGACATTTTGTGATGAAGTTGGTATTACACACACCTTTTCATTCACTCGCGCACCTCCTCAAAATGGTGTTGTTGAGAGAAAGAATAGGACGCTAGTGGAGTGTGCTCGCACTATGCTTGATGATAGCCAACTTGGCCATCAATTTTGGGCGGAAGCGGTACATACCGCTTGCTATGTGTTTAATAGAATACTTTTGAGGCCCGGCACTAAACAAACTTGTTATGAATTGTTGTTTGGTAGGTTGCCTCAAGTTAAACATTTTCGTGTCTTTGGTTCGAAATGTTTTATTAAGAACACGTATGGTAGTTTGGACAAATTCGATCCAAGATCCGATGAGAGGGTTTTTTTTGGGTATTCCTCACGTAGCAAAGCCTACCGGATATACAACAAACGAACCTCAACGATCGAGGAATTACTTCATGTTTCATTTAATGAAGGATTTGTTCCAACGAGAATTACTAATGATGATGACTCTATGGATGTCTTATGTGATTCAATTGGTAATTCTAACTCTATTAATTCTATTGATTCTATTGATACTAACCCGACTAATGAAGTTGTTGAGAATGTTCCTAGTGATCAAGGTATTCCCAAACGGCTTCATACCGTTCGTGACCATCCTCATGAGCAAGTCATTGGCAATATCCATGATGGTGTCAAGACGAGATCGTAAGTGAACTACTTCGCTCATTGTGCCTTTGCCTCCTCGATAGAGCCAAATAATGTTAATGAAGCATGCGAAGATAGCGCTTGGATCTTAGCCATGGAGGAGGAACTCATTCAATTCGAGATGAATGAAGTTTGGGAGCTTGTTCCATTGCCATTGAAGAACCACACCGTCATAGGGACAAAGTGGATCTTCAAGAACAAGACCGACGAAAACCAAGTCGTCGTCCGAAACAAAGCTCGGTTAGTAGCTCAAGGCTATCGGCAAGAGGAAGGTATCGATTTCGAAGAATCCTTTGCTCCGGTAGCTAGATTAGAATCAATTAGATTACTATTATCTTTTGCATGCCATAAGGATTTTAAATTATTTCAAATGGATGTAAAAAGTGAATTTTTAAACGGAGATGTTGTTGAGGAAGTTTATGTTTCTCAACCTCCGGGTTTTATAAATGAAAAATTTCCAAATCATGTTTTTAAACTTAAGAAAGCTCTTTACGGTTTGAGACAAGCTCCTCGAGCTTGGTATGACCGTCTAAAGAATTTTCTTTTGGATTTAGGATTTAAAATGGGAGAAGTTGATTCCACATTATTTGTTAAGTATTCGAATGATGATATAATTTTAGTTCAAATATATGTTGATGATATCATTTTCGGTGCTACTAACTTTGCTCTTTGCGAAGAGTTTTCTAATGTGATGAAGGATCAATTTGAGATGAGCCACATGGGTGAGCTCAAATATTTCTTAGGTCTCCAAATTCGCCAAATGGACGATGCAATCTTCATCCACCAAACGAAGTATACGGTGGAGTTGCTTACGCGATTTGGAATGGAGAATGCCTCCTGGAAAAAGACTCCGATGAGCACGACTACACATCTTGATAAAGATGCGGGCGGAAAAGATGTAGACATTCGTCTATATCGAGGTATGATAGGTAGTTTACTTTATCTTACCGCAAGTAGGCCCGATATTATGTTTGCCGTATGCGTATGTGCTCGTTATCAGTCTCAACCTAAGGAGTCTCACTTAGTAGCGGTAAAGCGTATTTTCCGTTATCTAAGTTACACACTTGATTTTGGATTACTTTATCCAAAATCTAGCACGTATGAGTTAATCTCATATAGTGATGCCGATTATGCGGGATGCAAATCCGACAGGAAAAGTACTAGTGGCACTTGCCATTTTATAGGAAATTCTCTTGTATCTTGGTTTTCCAAGAAGCAAAATTCCGTATCACTTTCAACCACCGAGTCGGAATACATTGCCGCCGGTGCCGTGTGTGCTCAAGTTCTTTGGATGAGAAACACACTTAAAGACTTTGGTATAAACTGTGATACTTGCCCTATCATGGTTGACAACCAAAGTGCAATATGTCTTTCCAAGAATCCGGTACACCATTCCCGTTCGAAACACATAGATGTCCGACACCATTTCTTAGATGATCATGTTGCTAAAAAGGACATCATATTAGTGTACGTTGAAACCCAGAAGCAAATCGCCGATATTTTCACGAAACCCCTAAAGGAGGACTCCTTTGTGCGGTTGCGTCGAGAATTGGGGATTATGGGTGAATCCGAGATTTAGGATTCATATGTTTTCAATAATCTTGCGTGCTATTCAATTCTTTATATTTGCTCATGCTAGATTAATTGAAATTTTCTGGATTTTTGTTGAATTTTCGGAATTTTCGCTCGATTTGTGCGTAATCGTCAAATTTCAGATTTTCGATGTTTAATGGGGTAGTATAATGATTAATGAGAGTATTTTGATGTTTTGTCCAAGTGTGATTAGGAGAGAAATCAAATTTCAAAGTTTTTCAATTTTTGAACTCTCTTAGTCGGTCCAAGTTCATTGGCCGACCGACTAGATTCAGTTCTAGTCGGTCAGTGAATGAGCTTAGACCGACTAAATCTTGTCAGGAAATTTGCCTTCAGTTAATGTTTACAACTAGTCGGTTCAAGCTCATTGACCGACCGACTAGATCGTGATCTAGTCGGTCAGTGCTTGAACTGTGACTGACTAGTTGTGACGGGGACTGTTTCGTCTTTTCGAATTCCAGTCGATTAAAACACAGCCCCGACAGACTATTCTCTTTTTTAGTCGGTCTCTCTCACTCTCCAACTCGAAAAGCCCCCGACCCTTCGACTTCCCTCCTCCCTCTTCGTCGTGTCCGGCCTGTTTCCGGCCATCCCCGCCGTCGCCGACCGTCGCCCTCTCCTCCTAGGTGATCTCTCTCTCTTTCTCCTAGTTCTAGGGTTCATTTCCTGTGTTTAGAGTTAGGGTTTCTCCTCATCTCGGCTAGGGTTTAGGTTTCTAAGATTTCTAGGGTTTGTTTAGGATTTCTTAGATTCGATCTCCTGTGCGTCGTGTCTTGCTTCGATTATGGCAAGAACACGGATTCCGATCACTCCCTCTGGCCCTTCGCCTATGACTGTCGATTCGCCACCCTCGGACCCCCCCGCAACCTACGTGAACCCCTCCGAAACGCCGTTCGAAAACCACCCAACCCTCTTCGTCTTCGCCTCCTCTTAAGCGTAAGAGGACGGCGACTTCGAAACCCCGTGCCCGATCTCAACCTAAGCCTAAGCATGTGATTTTCCGTGCTCCCACTCCACCCGGTGCTTCGGATTTCGACACCGAGTATAGACCCGAGACTGAGACTCATAGGGACCCCTCTCCTCCTCCTAGGCAGCCTGAGCCTAGCTCACGTCCCCGTACCCGTCAGCCTAAGGGAAAGGCTCCGATGCCGGTTGGCGGGTGTCGATATTTCGTTGTGTCGCGACTACCCTTTTTGTCTTGCGGCTTACAACCGTATCGAACATTGCCCACTGCTTCTGGAGCATTTCGTCTAGTTTAGTGACTTCCTAGGCCTCGCCGATCTTCTTTCGTTCTCCGGTCTTCTCGATTACCTTCGATATGACCCGAAGGCAAACCCACACCCTTACCCTCGCCTAGTGAAACTATTCTATGCCAACCGCGTCCGGGGTCAGTACGACGAGACCCACTCGATTGAGACGACTGTTTTGGGGACTCCTATAGTCCTCACGGCAGAAATCTTAGGAGAGATTTTGGGTATCTCCTCGTCTGGCCTCCTTCCCTCCGATGTATCTGTTGATGATATCTCCTCCCTTGATCAGGTCGTTCTGTCTCAGATTTTCCACCAGATCCCTGCCGCCATGATTGGCGTTCCCTCCAAATCCTTCAAGCCTAACGCCTGGGTCCTAAATTTGATTCTGAAGTCGTGCTTGCTTCCCAAGTACGGCTCATCCTCTTTACCGTCCCAGCCTTTCTTGAAGTTGATATATGCTATTTTCATGGGGAGCTCGATTAACTGGGCTCGCATTATACTCGATAAGATGGATTCTTTCGAGTGTATTCGCCAGTCCACGAAGTCGGCTCATATCCCCTTCCCATGCTTGTTGACTCTGGTATTTCGTCACTTCCGTGTCACACTTCCTCCTGACGATGAGCGTCCACTTGGTCCTCCCCTGAACGTGACGGCCGTCAAGAAGTCTCTTGCGGCGCTCCGTCACGTTCAGAGGACGACACCTTCAGCGTCAGTCTCTGCCTCTGCCTCAGTTGCTCCCTCTTCCACTCTTGCTGAGTTTGTTCGTGATTTGCGTCGTTTGGAGTCTCGTCAGGCTCGTTCTGAGGAGATTCTCTGCCGTATCGCTCGTCACCTTGATATTGAGGTCCCTCCGTCTTTTTCTGACGAGGATGAGTTGGATGAGGAGGATATTGAGGAGCTTGCCCGTGCTTCTACTCGTGCCCCCGAGGGCACTTCTGGTGATGCTGTTGCTGCTTTGTCTGCTGGTGCCCCGAGAGCACACCCGTTGCCACCGCTCCTGCGGTGGATGCTCCGACTGGTGCTCCCGAGGCCACTACTGTTCCTGCTCCAAAGGTTACTACTTCCGTCGCTCCTGTGGACACTACTGATGACCCAGTGACCACCTCCACTCCTGCAGAGCCTGCTGCTGCTGCAGATCCTGCCGCTTCCTCTTGAGCTTCTTTGAGGACTCTCCGATGCCCCTTGGATGATCATCTAGTGTGAGAGAGTTTGGGTAGGATAGAGTGTGGTTCTGGATGTTTTTGATGTTTTTATGTATTTTGCTGTATGTTGGATGGATGTTGATATGTTTTTGTGATACTTCCATATATGCTGTATTCTGAGATATATGATGGTGTATTTTGATCGCCGATCGTTGGATCGCTTTTTGGATATCGGTGATGTATATTTTTGATGTACTCTGGTTCATACTTTTATATATATACATCGCAGTTGACATTTCATTCTATTGTGCACATTATATAATTTTTTATGTCTCTGATGTTTGATTTCGTCGCTCGACGATATTAACTTGGTTAAATAGATTTCACTTTATGAAAACATAGAATTGTTTTCCATGCACTAAATTAACCAAGAATGTTGATATTGGAGAGTATATTCCATAACTCAATCCGTAAAATTGATTTGAGTTTTGATGATTTTATTTATCGTTTTTCGACTTTGGTTTCATTGGCACACCTTGATTTAATTTTGTATTTTTCCTTTGGTGTCATTTGAACCATGGTCGTATTCTTCGACTCCCGTGCTTTTATTTGAAGCCATTGTTGTTGTCGTTGATCTCCTCCCGCTCTTTTTGCTTATGCCAAAGGGGGAGAGATATAATAATAACGATGTGCTAAATGATAATTTAAAGCATTATTCCAAGAATCTAATTTGATATGTTAGATTCAGGGGGAGTTAAGATATATAAATGGATTTTCAAATCCGATATTTCAATAACCAACATTTGTTATTCGATATTTCAATAATCGATTCTCATTTATATACTTTACTCGTCTGCTTGATGCGTATTATTATTGTTTAATTTGGAATTAATGTGTCATCAATGCAGGGGGAGTAAGTAAATTTCATTTGAATTATTATTTTTGATTATTATTTATGTTGGTTTGTCATCACCAAAAAGGGGGAGAATGTTGGATATTGGACTCCCGGATTTGGTTTTGGATGATGATCAAACATAAATATATCGTGAACTAACAACTTGTGAGCGCAGTTATGGAGATCGTCGCCAAATTCATATGAATATCAATTACGACGTCTCGAGACTTCTCAAAGCACGTGATCGTATGCCTAAAGCTTCGTTGAAGCTTATGGACCATTTTAAAAGTCATGAAGATTCGATTGAAGCTTTTGAAGACGGTATCGTCAAGTTATATTTATTGTCTTTAAGCTTCTTTCATAGAATGTTAAGCCTTGAGTATGTCTTACGGTTTAAATCTTCATAACGCTCCTATCTTAGCTCTAGGATCTTAGTAGAAGTCCATACAAACTTTCCCGAAGCTTCGCACTTCGATTCGCGACTTCTTGTGCATGTTAGTTGGTTCAAGAAGAAGAACTGACCGACTAGATGGTGATCTAGTCGGCCGGCAAAGCTTCTTGGACCGACTAGTTTCTGTCAGTTAATTCTAAGCTCTTTACTGTTTACAGTTAGTCGGTCTAAGTTGACTCACCGACCGACTAGTTTGTTAACTAGTCAGTCAGTGATGCTTCTGTGACCGACTAGTTGAGCTTTCCCTGTACATGCAAATTTGAGCCTGAGCTACTGTTTATAATTAGTCGGTCTGTGTTCATTGATCGACCGACTAGTTGATAAACTAGTCGATCAACTTTCCTTCTTGGACCGACTAGTTGAGCTTTAATGTACATGCCAATTTTCACCTAACTTACCGTTTATCGTTAGTCGGTCTATGCACATTTGGCGACCGACTAGTTGATGAACTAGTCGGTCAACATTTGTTCTTGGACCGACTAAATTAATTTGTGCTCAGACTTCAGCTTTATCTCTTAGTCGGTCTCTGTTGAGTAACCGACCGACTAGTTGTGAAACTAGTCGGTCAGCTACTCTTCTTGGACCGACTAGTTCCTTTTGTCTGTGCTTCGAGCTTTTGGCTGGTCTTCCATTCGTCGGTCAACGTTAAATGACCGACTGACTAGTTGATGAACTAGTCGGTCGGTGGTTGTTCTTTGACCGACTAGTTGGGTTCAGAAAAGAGCCGTTGGAGCATTTAATGACTCGAATTTCTTTCTCTCTCTCCGCTATCCTATAAATACTTGTTGAGCTGCATTCATTGCACTCAAGGCTGATATTATTGCAAGTTTAGAGATCAAGAGAAATCATTCCAAGCTCATTCAAAGCTCATTCATTCCATTCAATAATCTGTCCCCACTCTTACTTCCAAAGAGAGATTCATTGAGTGTGAAGCCTTCCAAGCCAAGTGCTTGATCCTAGGTCACCAACTTCCCCATAGCTCTCCATCGCTGATCTACATCTTGGAGCTAGGGGTTGGTGCCTCTTCTTCTTCCTCAAAATCATCTTTGCCCTAATTCGTAAGTATTACTCAAGGCGTAGGGATTTTGTCGGTAAGAAGTTTTGTTTCATTTACTTTCATATTGTAATTGGTACACTCTCGGTTGTGAGAGTGGTTGTGATCCCGGGTTGTGGGAGTCACAAATTGCTTTATGTATGATTTGACTTGTGAAGGTTTTTCACAAGTATTTCATAGTGGAAATCTTGAGTTAGGGTTTCTAACTCAAGTATCCGGAGGGGATCCGGGTGTTTGGGACGTAGGATCACCGGGAACAAGTCGGGGAGACTTGGGTGGATCCGAACCCAGTAATATCGTTGTTTGCAATTGTTTCTTTGTTGTATAACATTTACTTTTCCGCATTGTTTGGTAGAGTTTGCAAGTAATTAGGAATTAGCCTCTTAATTATTTTAAAGTACTATTCACCCCCCCTCTAGTACTTGTGCAGTAGCTTAGCAGGGCATTACAAGATGTTCATCAGTCGACTGTTATAAACAATCCTAGCACAATCAATAAAGAAATGAATTGGAGTCTAAGGACGATTGATCTAATGATATCTTAAGACTGAATGTAGATGTGTGTGAGTGCTCCAACAATGTTCTACTTCTAAGCTGCATACTAGAAGAGATAAAAGAAATTTACATTGACGAATACTCTCTTTTATCCAACATATGAGCTTGAAGTCTTCATGGAGATTCAATCATCATCTACGATCATCCAATCCATTTCATTTGCCTTCAATGATCTTTAAGAGTCATCCATTGCTAGTAGATCTTCAAAATTAGCTTAGGCAATGGATTAACTGTAAAATATGTGATTAGTCACAAGTATTTATGTTTGCTCATCATTAACACCAAGTAGGGAGAAGTCCAATACTCAACATTCTCCCCCTTTTGATGATGACAAACAAATATAAACAAAAAGATAAATAATTGTGCGTAATGAAAACTTACTCCCCCTACATAGATGCCAATCAAGTTAGTCAACAAATATTAGGGCATCTACATATCAATTGAAGCAAATGAGTAAGATATGCATGAATTTAATTCAAGAAATCTAGGATTTAAAATCCCTTTTCATTGTAATCTTACTCCCCCTGAATCTAAGGCAACTTCAATCTTAGATTCAAAGTGTTAGGACATACTTAGCACATTCATTATGAATCTTGTATGTTTATTTCTCTCCCCCTATGGCATTATCCAAAAAGGTGGGAGTAAATAACAACAACAATAATCGTGCTTAATATGAACTAACAACAATCAAGGAGTATAAAGATATATAGAATCAAAATTCATAAAACCATATCATATAATTATGAATGAAAGTCCAATATCAACATTTTAGATATTCGAAACAAAAATAGTTTCAAAAAATGCATCACATCACAGATAGCATGAATAATCCAATATCACAATCATCACACAGATATTAGTAGCAATGATACACGGTGTGACACAAAAGACGAAACTGCAATATCATATATATATATATATATATATATATATATATATATATATCAAAAGATGAGTACATATCAGGTGGACATCACCATGTCCAACCAAAATACATCATGATTGCAAAAAAAAATACATCATCATGATATCAGCATACATCATCATACATATAAGGTCTCAACATCATACAAATAAACTCCAACCAACTCCACTCAAAAACTAAAACAAAATCTATGAGTGAGTGTCTCTGGCTGCAACAGAGGAATAAGTAGGCTCTGTGGCAGCAAGAGTATCCTCTGGAGGAGGGTCAGCAGCAGCACCAAAAGCAGCATCAGCAGCATCAGCAGTAGTATCCTGAGTAGAAGCTACACCAGGATGCACAACGACATCAGTGACGATGGGCTGAGGAGACTCATGAGGCTGAGGAGGAACAAAACGTCTCAGATGCTCAGGGAAGGGTATTCCCTGATACTGAAATGATAAGGAAGCCAACTCATAAAGACCAGACACCATCTTAAGGAGGAGGTCAAAAGCTGGAAGAGCAGATGAAGATGGCTGGTCAGCTGGTGGAACTGTGGGCGAAGATGGAGCTGAAGTCCTCTTCTTGGATGTAGACTGCAGAGTCGAAGAGGACTTTGACTTCGCAGAAGCATCAAGGAGAGGACCAAAAGGCATGGGCTCGTAAGGAGACAAGTCAATCCCAAAGTGACGAAAAACACCGTAGGGAATGTGAGACGAGGAAGGAGTAAACTCGACCTTGTCCATCTGATGTGTCCTTATATTTCACATTTTATATATGTGATTACATGTAAAAATGATTGCTCAATTACATATTTCATACGCTTTTACGCTATTATTTGGAATAATATGACTTTCGGATCGTTTATGTCCATTTCAGGGATTTGGACGATATTGGAACAATTTGGAGTCAATAAGACGATCAGCGACGTGAGAGCACCAATGAGACTCATGATGACATGCTCGAGATGCCAAAGAAGAATACTGGAGTAAGGAAGGGGCAAGAGAGAAAGTTACATGATCGAGCTATGATGCGGTGAAGGAATCGAGCGACCCGAAGTGCTGAAAACAGGACAGCCGTGCACTATTTGTAAATATGCTATCACCTAGGATTTTTAACTATTTTTATGATATTATTTCCAGATAATAGACATCAAGACGGTTCCAACACCACCAAGAACGTGCCAATCGGAGGTCGAATGAGCCCTGGGGAATTTCTGCAAGTCGACGCTGAAGTGCTGAAACTGTCTCAGCAGCCTACTCGGTCTAGCACTGCTCTACTCGGTCCGAGTAGTGCACTACTCGACCGAGTCATGTGCAAAATGGTGTTTTTTAGGTCTAAATGACCGGGTAACCTCATACACGGACCGAGCAACCTCCTGCTCGGTCCGAGCAACGTCTTACTCGACCGAGCAGCGCCGAATCAGCCCGGGTGGCAGAGCGACATATTTTGGAAGAGTTTGATTTCATGTGCAACTCGACCGAGCTACTGAACGACTCGACCGAGCATCTTTGTGCTCGGACCGAGTCACTGTGGGCTCACTCTTTGAGCTACGCTCGGATTTTTTGGGAGATTTTGAGGGTTTTGGGAGATTCCGCAGCCGCCATCAGGGAGGGTTCTGAACAGACTTCATTCTGAGCTTTAGAGAGAGTTCTGTAGGGGAGCTTTAGGTAGAGAGTTCTGTAGGGATTTTTAGGAGGAGATTTTTGTATACTTTTCTAAAGGAAATTTTTAGATCTTTCTTAGACTTTTGTGGAGACGATCTTTTGAGGAGTTTGGCTATGCTCTAGGCCCCTCCTTTGTATCAAGATAAGTATTTTCCCCCTTTTCATTCTATTATTATTTCTTTGTGATTTATTATTGTTTATCCATCCTTGATGCATGCAATAAAATATTTATGTGTTAAATTATCTATTGATATTGCTATGCTTGAGTAGCATTTTTTAGGGCTAAGGGATTAGCCCATGGATCTTAGGACTTAGATACAAAGTTGGGATTTTTATGATGCGTTGGTTATAAATGGGGTTGTATTTTGTTTGATCTAGCAAGATCCCTAGGAGAATTCGGACTGAGATCGTGCCCACGGTCGGTGGAATCGATTAGCTTCAGGAATATCCTACGGATTTAATTAGGAAGTTAGTGGATTCAACCGAGGTACGTGACCATGCCCGGCTCGTACCTTGATGGGATCCACCGATGAACTATATAACTAATTGATGGCTACCACCATTGCGTCAATAAGAGCCACCAAAATACCTCGAAGCTCTAACCTACGAGAGTGGTACGAGTTGAGAGCATTCGAACCACGAAAGTGGTGAGATTATCGTAGATCCTTAATGCACATATTGTGTGCACCTATGGGCTAATATGATACGTTAGATTCCTGGTGCTTAGAACCATGAATTCTACATTCTAGATGCTACGATCCCCAATTAAACCAACGCAACGTAGAATTCTTAACCAAGCATTGACGTCCGATGATCCTAGTGGTGAGTCCTAGAGCCCTAGTATTTTCTTTCTTTCTTTGTGTGGACCCCGTGTTTGCGAAGTTGAGTGACACAACCATCACATCCATCACCATTACGACCATCCATATTCCACATCTACCAATAAACCCGCAAGGCTAACTCAACCTAGGAGTAGATAGGTAGTATAGCACCGCTTCTCCGTGTTCGATACCCGCTTGCCACTATACCATGCGCTTGCGGTAAACGACATCGTTTCGGAGTTAGTTTCAGATGCATCAAGTTTATGGCGCCGTTGCCGGGGAGGCGTTCCGCCATATTATCTATTTACCACAATTAGGTTGATTAGCTTGCGTTAAAACAAAAAAACAAAAAAAAACAAAAAAAGAAAAAAAAGAAAAAAAACAGAGAGAGATAAATTTTTCCCCGCCACCTGCTTTATCATTATTTCTATCTTCTTGTGCCATTGATATTTTTCTTCAGGTATTTGTCTTTGTTGATCAGGTTTTATGGCAGAGATGGCTGAGCATATATGGACCACATATTTTTATGCGCACCTTGATAGGATTCTTGCACGGCTGGCTGAGGACCTTGATGCTTCAACCTGTGAGGAGACAACGGTCCTAGGGCTTCCGCAGCTATCTCATCCTTCCACGGACGTCGAGGACTATCCCACAGAGCTTATTGCTCCCATTCAGGGAGAATATTTTGTTGAGTATTGGACTCCCCGGATTTGGTTTTGGATGATGAGCAAACATAAATATATCATGAACTAACATTTTATGAGTGCAGTTATGAAGATCGTCGCCAAATTCACGAGAACAATCAAAGCGACATCTCAAGACTTCTCAAAGCTCGTATTCTTGCCTAAAGCTTCGTTGAAGCTCTTGCGCCGTTTTGGAAGTTATGAAGAATCAATCGAAGCTCTTGAAGACCGTTTATTAAGGTTTTATTTATAGTCTTTTAGCTTCGATATATAGAATGTTAAGCCTTGAGTATATCTTACGTTTCTAACTTCATAACGCTCATATCGTAGCTCTAGGATCTTAGTACAAGTTCATTCTAACTTCCTCGAAGCGTCGCGCTTCGATTCGGACTTGTTTGTGCATGTTAGTTGGTACAAGAAGAAGTACTGACCGACTAGATGGTGATCTAGTCGGTCAGTAACTCTTCTTGGACCGACTAGTTTGATTCCTTAATTTCTTGGACTTTACTGTTTACAGTTAGTCGGTCTACGTTGACTAACCGACCGACTAGTTTGTAAACTAGTCGGTCAGTGATGCTTCTTTGACCGACTAGTTGTGACTTACTGTTCATACTAAATTTCTCCTAAGCTACTGTTTATCGTTAGTCGGTCTAAGAACGTTTGGTGACCGACTAGTTGACAATCTAGTCGGTCAACTTTTGTTCTTGGACCGACTAAGTCAATTTGTATTCAGACTATTTCGCTTTGCCTCTTAGTCGGTCTACGTTCACTGACTGACCGACTAATTGTGAAACTAGTCGGTCAGAATGTCTTCTTGGACCGACTAGATTTCTAGGTCTGAATTCCTATCTCTTCTCAGTTCCTCACTTAGTCGGTCCATGTTGTCTCACCGACCGACTAGTTGATGAACTAGTCGGTCAGTGGTTGTTCTTTGACCGACTAGTCTGCTTCAGATTTAGATCCGTTGGAGTTTTGAAAGCGACGTTTCTCTCTCTCTTTTCCCTTGATCCTTTAAATACCTGAAGAGGTTATTTCATAAGATCAAAAAGGCTGCTAACTATTGATTAAAAGAGAAGCTTTCAACTCTCATCTTCAAGCTCTCCCATTCTCAAGAATCTCTCCCTCACTCTCATTCCTCAAGAGAGATTCATTGGTTGTGAGCCTTCCAAGCCAATGGCTTGTTTCTAGGTCATCCATCTCATCCCTAGGCTTCCATTGCTGGTCATCTTCATGAAGCTAGGGTTTGGTGACTATTCCTCCATCAAAATCCTCTTTGCCCTAAATTTGGTAAGAAATCTCAAGGCATAGGTATTTTGTTGGTAAGCATTTCATTTCAGTTATATTTGAATTGTATACTCTCGGTTGTGAGAGGTTTTGCGTGATCCTGGGTTGTGGGATTCACGGTCATCGATTGTAGGTCGTTTGCACTTGTGAGGTTTTCGCAAGTGGTCATATTGGAAATCTTGAGTTAGGGTTTCTAACTCAAGTATCCGGAAGGGATCCGGGTGGTTGGGACGTAGGATCACCGGGAACAAGTCGGGGAGACTTGGGTGGATCCGAACCCATTAAACCTTTGTCTTTGCGTTTGCATTATTTCTTGATTGTTGTTATTCCGCATTGTTGTTTGTTAATTGCACGATAATTAGGAATAACTCTCCCTATTATTTAAAAGTACTATTCACCCCCCTTTTATTGTTGAAGCTTTTGTACCTTCTTTGAAGTCAAGAATGAAGATTGAAGCTTTGAAGACGGATCGTTAAGGTTTTTTTTTGGATACCAAAATGAAGTTTTCTAAGTTCAATCCACCGTGGGATACCAACCCTACCAACTCCTCAATTTACGAAGACTTTCATTCAAACGGAGTTGATGGTGCCTAGGTAATGCACCAATGTAGGGGGAGCTTAATGTTGTAAGTATGATATTACATTTGGTATCCATGAGGGTTGAATGCATGCTTGGTTAGAATCTATTTCTTTACATTTGGTATCATTTTGTTTCTCCTAGCATGATAGAATTGTGAATGCCATAAATGCTTTGAAATTCATATCTATTTTTGGCATGACATGTTTTAAAAGTTATTATGATGATTTTCGTATTACTTTTATCACCTTGTCACTTCTCATCGCACACTTCACTTAGTTTTGATGTGCTTTTACTTTATGCTCATTTTCGATCGAAATTGTGTTATTTGATATTCTATGATGTGCACCACTCTTCTGATGGATCATTCCTTTGTGCACATTTTATGTATGTCTCTGATATTGATTTCGTCGCTCGACGATTTATTTTGATTCAATAGCTTTAGTTGTATGAAAACATAGAATTGTTTTCCATGCACTAAGATAGCTATAAATGTTGATATTGGAGAGCAAATTCATTTCTTCAATAAGTGAATTTACATTTGATATTTTGATGATTTAAGTTTTCGATTTTCGACTATGGTCTCATTGACACGCTTTGATTTTACTCAAATTTTATTTTGGTGTCATATGAAACATGGTCGTATTCTTAGACTCCCATGCTTAATGAATTATTTGGCCATGATTTATTGTCATTGGCTTCCTCCCGCTCTTTTTGGATTATGCCAAAGGGGGAGAGATATAATAATGGCAGGTGCTAAATGATAATTTACCATGAATCTAATTTGATATGTTAGATTCAGGGGGAAGATATAATAATGGCATGTGCTAAATGATAATTTACCATGAATCTAATTTGATATGTTAGATTCAGGGGGAGTTAAGATATAAAAATGGATTTCAAATCCTAAATTTCAAATATTGGATTTGAATTTTTACTTTCCTCGTCTGCTTGATGTATGTGCTTATTATTTCATATGGAACTAATGTGTCATCAATGCAGGGGGAGTAAGTATATTTCTTTTAGTTCATTATTTTTTATTATTATATATGTTGGTTTGTCATCACCAAAAAGGGGGAGAATGTTGAGTATTGGACTCCCCGGATTTGGTTTTGGATGATGAGCAAACATAAATATATCATGAACTAACATTTTGTGAGTGCAGTTATGAAGATCGTCGCCAAATTCACGAGAACAATCAAAGCGACATCTCAAGACTTCTCAAAGCTCGTATTCTTGCCTAAAGCTTCGTTGAAGCTCTTGCGCCGTTTTGGAAGTTATGAAGAATCAATCGAAGCTCTCGAAGACCTTTTATTAAGGTTTTATTTATAGTCTTTTAGCTTCGTTATATAGAATGTTAAGCCTTGAGTATATCTTACGTTTCTAACTTCATAACGCTCATATCGTAGCTCTAGGATCTTAGTACAAGTTCATTCTAACTTCCTCGAAGCGTCGCGCTTCGATTCGGACTTGTTTGTGCATGTTAGTTGGTACAAGAAGAAGTACTGACCGACTAGATGGTGATCTAGTCGGTCAGCAACTCTTCTTGGACCGACTAGTTTGATTCCTTAATTTCTTGGACTTTACTGTTTACAGTTAGTCGGTCTACGTTGACTAACCGACCGACTAGTTTGTAAACTAGTCGGTCAGTGATGCTTCTTTGACCGACTAGTTGTGACTTACTATTCATACTAAATTTCTCCTAAGCTACTGTTTATCGTTAGTCGGTCTAAGAACGTTTGGTGACCGACTAGTTGACAATCTAGTCGGTCAACTTTTGTTCTTGGACCGACTAAGTCAATTTGTATTCAGACTATTTCACTTTGCCTCTTAGTCGGTCTACGTTCACTGACTGACCGACTAATTGTGAAACTAGTCGGTCAGAATGTCTTCTTGGACCGACTAGATTTCTAGGTCTGAATTCCTATCTCTTCTCAGTTCCTCACTTAGTCGGTCCATGTTGTCTCACCGACCGACTAGTTGATGAACTAGTCGGTCAGTGGTTGTTCTTTGACCGACTAGTCTGCTTCAGATTTAGATCCGTTGGAGTTTTGAAAGCGACGTTTCTCTCTCTCTTTTTCCTTGATCCTTTAAATACCTGAAGAGGTTATTTCATAAGATCAAAAAGGCTGCTATTTCAGAGTACTATTGATTAAAAGAGAAGCTTTCAACTCTCATCTTCAAGCTCTCCCATTCTCAAGAATCTCTCCCTCACTCTCATTCCTCAAGAGAGATTCATTGGTTGTGAGCCTTCCAAGCCAATGGCTTGTTTCTAGGTCATCCATCTCATCCCTAGGCTTCCATTGCTGGTCATCTTCATGAAGCTAGGGTTTGGTGACTATTCCTCCATCAAAATCCTATTTGCCCTAAATTTGGTAAGAAATCTCAAGGCATAGGTATTTTGTTGGTAAGCATTTCATTTCAGTTATATTTGAATTGTATACTCTCGGTTGTGAGAGGTTTTGCGTGATCCTGGGTTGTGGGATTCACGGTCATCGATTGTAGGTCGTTTGCACTTGTGAGGTTTTCGCAAGTGGTCATATTGGAAATCTTGAGTTAGGGTTTCTAACTCAAGTATCCGGAAGGGATCCGGGTGGTTGGGACGTAGGATCACCGGGAACAAGTCGGGGAGACTTGGGTGGATCCGAACCCATTAAACCTTTGTCTTTGCGTTTGCATTATTTCTTGATTGTTGTTATTCCGCATTGTTGTTTGTTAATTGCACGATAATTAGGAATAACTCTCCCTATTATTTAAAAGTACTATTCACCCCCCTTTTATTGTTGAAGCTTTTGTACCTTCTTTGAAGTCAAGAATGAAGATTGAAGCTTTGAAGACGGATCGTTAAGGTTTTTTTTTTGGATACCAAAATGAAGTTTTCTAAGTTCAATCCACCGTGGGATACCAACCCTACCAACTCCTCAATTTACGAAGACTTTCATTCAAACGGAGTTGATGGTGCCTAGGTAATGCACCAATGTAGGGGGAGCTTAATGTTGTAAGTATGATATTACATTTGGTATCCATGAGGGTTGAATGCATGCTTGGTTAGAATCTATTTCTTTACATTTGGTATCATTTTGTTTCTCCTAGCATGATAGAATTGTGAATGCCATAAATGCTTTGAAATTCATATCTATTTTTGGCATGACATGTTTTAAAAGTTATTATGATGATTTTCGTATTACTTTTATCACCTTGTCACTTCTCATCGCACACTTCACTTAGTTTTGATGTGCTTTTACTTTATGCTCATTTTCGATCGAAATTGTGTCATTTGATATTCTATGATGTGCACCACTCTTCTGATGGATCATTCCTTTGTGCACATTTTATGTATGTCTCTGATATTGATTTCGTCGCTCGACGATTTATTTTGATTCAATAGCTTTAGTTGTATGAAAACATAGAATTGTTTTCCATGCACTAAGATAGCTATAAATGTTGATATTGGAGAGCAAATTCATTTCTTCAATAAGTGAATTTACATTTGATATTTTGATGATTTAAGTTTTCGATTTTCGACTATGGTCTCATTGACACGCTTTGATTTTACTCAAATTTTATTTTGGTGTCATATGAAACATGGTCGTATTCTTAGACTCCCATGCTTAATGAATTATTTGGCCATGATTTATTGTCATTGGCTTCCTCCCGCTCTTTTTGGATTATGCCAAAGGGGGAGAGATATAATAATGGCAGGTGCTAAATGATAATTTACCATGAATCTAATTTGATATGTTAGATTCAGGGGGAAGATATAATAATGGCATGTGCTAAATGATAATTTACCATGAATCTAATTTGATATGTTAGATTCAGGGGGAGTTAAGATATAAAAATGGATTTCAAATCCTAAATTTCAAATATTGGATTTGAATTTTTACTTTCCTCGTCTGCTTGATGTATGTGCTTATTATTTCATATGGAACTAATGTGTCATCAATGCAGGGGGAGTAAGTATATTTCTTTTAGTTCATTATTTTTTATTATTATATATGTTGGTTTGTCATCACCAAAAAGGGGGAGAATGTTGAGTATTGGACTCCCCGGATTTGGTTTTGGATGATGAGCAAACATAAATATATCATGAACTAACATTTTGTGAGTGCAGTTATGAAGATCGTCGCCAAATTCACGAGAACAATCAAAGCGACATCTCAAGACTTCTCAAAGCTCGTATTCTTGCCTAAAGCTTCGTTGAAGCTCTTGCGCCGTTTTGGAAGTTATGAAGAATCAATCGAAGCTCTCGAAGACCTTTTATTAAGGTTTTATTTATAGTCTTTTAGCTTCGTTATATAGAATGTTAAGCCTTGAGTATATCTTACGTTTCTAACTTCATAACGCTCATATCGTAGCTCTAGGATCTTAGTACAAGTTCATTCTAACTTCCTCGAAGCGTCGCGCTTCGATTCGGACTTGTTTGTGCATGTTAGTTGGTACAAGAAGAAGTACTGACCGACTAGATGGTGATCTAGTCGGTCAGCAACTCTTCTTGGACCGACTAGTTTGATTCCTTAATTTCTTGGACTTTACTGTTTACAGTTAGTCGGTCTACGTTGACTAACCGACCGACTAGTTTGTAAACTAGTCGGTCAGTGATGCTTCTTTGACCGACTAGTTGTGACTTACTATTCATACTAAATTTCTCCTAAGCTACTGTTTATCGTTAGTCGGTCTAAGAACGTTTGGTGACCGACTAGTTGACAATCTAGTCGGTCAACTTTTGTTCTTGGACCGACTAAGTCAATTTGTATTCAGACTATTTCACTTTGCCTCTTAGTCGGTCTACGTTCACTGACTGACCGACTAATTGTGAAACTAGTCGGTCAGAATGTCTTCTTGGACCGACTAGATTTCTAGGTCTGAATTCCTATCTCTTCTCAGTTCCTCACTTAGTCGGTCCATGTTGTCTCACCGACCGACTAGTTGATGAACTAGTCGGTCAGTGGTTGTTCTTTGACCGACTAGTCTGCTTCAGATTTAGATCCGTTGGAGTTTTGAAAGCGACGTTTCTCTCTCTCTTTTTCCTTGATCCTTTAAATACCTGAAGAGGTTATTTCATAAGATCAAAAAGGCTGCTATTTCAGAGTACTATTGATTAAAAGAGAAGCTTTCAACTCTCATCTTCAAGCTCTCCCATTCTCAAGAATCTCTCCCTCACTCTCATTCCTCAAGAGAGATTCATTGGTTGTGAGCCTTCCAAGCCAATGGCTTGTTTCTAGGTCATCCATCTCATCCCTAGGCTTCCATTGCTGGTCATCTTCTTGAAGCTAGGGTTTGGTGACTATTCCTCCATCAAAATCCTCTTTGCCCTAAATTTGGTAAGAAATCTTTTACTCCCTCGCCCTTTGCTTTTGATTCCCATCATGTATATGATGTTTTTTATGATTCAGATTTTGATGACTCATCGTGCCTTCTGCAGGATACATATACATATGATCAAGAGGTACGGTGGGACGTACACGAGGAGGAGAGCGAGGAGTTATCACACATGGATGCTATTGAATATGATCAAGAGGTGCGATGGGATGAGTCTGACGATGATGAGGAGTGGCCAGATGAGATCCACACTCATACGCCAGAGTTGCCTGAAAAGCCAAAGACAAACAACAGAGAGTTACCTGTCGTGGTGCATGAAAGCGTAGATACATTTTTAGGGAAGTGTCGTCAACCGATCTTTATCTTGAATATTTCTTTTAATGACCCTCTTTGGAATACATTTATTTTGGGGAAATATTATCCACATCAGATCGATGCGGTTCATCTCTTGCAGGGTACAGATGGAGTCCTTGGGGAGATGATGGGAGCCGCATTGCTGGAGTCTGATGGAGTCCGTGGACACATGCACCTGGTGGAGCCACTGAAGGAGCAGTTGGAGCAGTTGCCTGCACCAGCAAATATTCTGGATCCGCCTTTTGCTATAGGTGGTACCAATCCAGTAGTGTAGAATTTTATGCTTTAAATAATCACGAATCCTCTTGGTAGCGAGAGGACCGTATAGGATTTTATTTGCTCTCTTAGTTAAATAAATTCACCCATATGACGGCTCATTTATCTTTTGCACCCAACCCTCTACTGATCATGCTTGCCCACCATTATTTTTGGCGTTTATTTCGCCTCTCTCCCCCATTTTTATGTAATGTTTAAGCTTGGGGGAGAGAGACTATTTTGTTGAGTGGCCCCCCCATCTTATCGTTGTCCTCTATTTATATCTCACACACATTGAGGACAATGTGATGTTTAAGCTTGGGGGAGTGCATAGTGCACGCACTTTGCTTTATCGTGAAACACACTTCGTATTTTCCATTTGAACCATGTTCACTCTTATAGTTATGTCTCATATGCTTTATTTTCTATGAAATATCATGGATTTTTTATGAACTCTGATATCTGTTAGATTAGAGTTTAATTCCTTGATTAGTGAATCTTTGTTAATATGCTTTTTCATAGTTGAATCCATAGTTTCACAACCATATTCTCGAAACAGTTAAGTTAAAAATGAATTAATCAAATTTGAATATTATTTGTCATCTGCGTGTTTTGATTGATAATTATATTGCTTCATGGATGCTTAGTGATTCAAAGAAGATAGGATAACCCACGACAACCAAAGTAGTGATGATTAGGATTCCTGAAACCGAGCCATGTCTAGATTTTATGCTTTTTCTTTTTCTTTTGAAAATAGCCAATAAATGATCTTTGATCATACTTTGCATTCCATCGCGTTTACGTGAGTTTGCAAAAATCCCAATAATAAAAAAAATCCTGAATAAAAGGCCCTAGGGGTTCTTCGTAACCCAATGCCCTAAGACCATCTGGTCTGGGATGCATATGACGCTTTTTGTATATATTGAGTTATCTTGTGTATACAAAGAAAGAAAAATGCATATGAAATATTCATATAGCCAAAAACAATATAAAACTACAAAATCCCATATCATTATCTCCATTTCTTTATTGAACTAAGACATGGCAAAGTTGATGGGTTCTAGGAGTCTTGAAATGGTCGTAGTGTGGTGATGCCTTCCCTTGATTGTATTTGCTAAATTCATTTCATGAAGTATAACAAAATACCACGAATTGAAAACGTTTGATCATGACATATTACACTGCTTAGAGAATGAGTTGTGAACATTGGTTTCATTTCTGTGAACTTAGTATATTGCATGATAAACTATGATATGATATAAATCTAATCTCTTTTTATTTCTTATCAAGTTCATTACATTTATTGAAATCCACATTATTTTAATTTGAGCGAGATTTAATTATTTGTGGTGTATATGTGTTCTAATTTCATATTGATGTGTGTTCACGAGATCTTGCATCTTGGGTTTTTATATTCTCTGAATTTAAGATTGAACCCCTTGCCTCCATTTACACATCACCGCCTCTCATCTCCATTGTATCCATCTTCCGTGTTCGCTTCTTACTAGTCTTCCTCGAGGACGAGTTAGAGCTAAACTTGGGGGGATTTTGATGTGTCCTTATATTTCACATTTTATATATGTGATTACACGTCAAAATGATTGCTCAATTACAAATTTCATACGATTTTACGCTATTTTTTGGAATAATATGAATTTCGGACCGTTTATGTCCATTTCAGGGATTTGGTCGATATTGGAGCAATTTGGAGTCAATAAGACGATCGGCAACGTGAGAGCACCAATGAGACTCATGATGACATGCTCGAGGTGCCAAAGAAGAATACTGGAGCAAGGAAGGGGCAAGAGAGAAAGTCACACGATCGAGCTATGATGCGGCGAAGGAATCGAGCGACCCGAAGTGCTGAAAACAAGACAGCCGTGCACTATTTCAAAATTTGCTATCACCTGGGATATTTAACTATTTTTTGATATTATTCCCAGATAATAGACTTCAAGACGGTTCCAACGCCACTAAGAACGCGCCAATCGGAGGTCGAATGAGCCCTGGGAAATTTCTGCAAGTCGACGCTGAAGTTCTGAAACTGTCTCAGCAGCCTACTCGGTCGAGCACTGCTCTACTCGGTCCGAGTAGTGCACTACTCGACCGAGTCGTGTGCAAAATGGTGTTTTTTACGTCTACACGACCGAGCAACCTCCTACACGGACCGAGCAACCTCCTGCTCGGTCCGAGCAACGTCCTACTCGACCGAGCAGCGTCGAATCAGCCCGGGTTGGCAGAGCGACATATTTTGGAAGAGTTTGATTTCCTGTGCAACTCGACTGAGCAGTCGAACGACTCGACCGAGCCGTCGAACGACTCGACTGAGCATCTTTGTGCTCGGATCGAGTCACTGTGGGCCCATTCTATGAGATGCGCCCGGATTTTTTGAGAGATTTTGAGGGTTTTTGGAGATTGCACAGTCGCCATCAGGGAGGGTTCTGAACAGACTTCATTTTGAGCTTTAGAGAAAGTTCTGTAGGGGAGCTTTAGGTAGAGAGTTCTGTAGGGATTTTTAGAAGGAGATTTGTGTATACTTTTCTAAAGAGAATTTTTAGATCTTTCTTAGACTTTTGTGGAGACGATCTTTTGGGGAGTTTGGCTATGCCCTAGGCCCCTCCTTTGTATCAAGATAAGTATCTTTCCCCCTTTTCATTCCATTATTATTTCTTTGTGATTTATTATTGTTTATCCATCCTTGATGCAAGCAATGAAATCTTTGTGCGTTATATTATCTATTGATATTGCTATGCTTGAGTAGTATTTTCTAGGGCTAAGGGATTAGCCCATGGATCTTAGGACTCACATGCAACGTTGAGATTTTATGATGCGTTGGTTATAAATGGGGTTGTATTTTGGTTGATCTAGCAAGATCCCTAGGAAAATTCATACTGAGATCGTGCCCACGGTCAGTGGAATCGATTAGCTTAAGGAATATTCTACGGATTTAATTAAGAAGTTAGTGGATTCAACCAAGGTACGTGACCATGCCCGGCTCGTGCCTTGATGAGATCCACCGATGAACTATATACCTAATTGACGGCTACTGCTATTGCGTCAATAAGAGCCACCAAAATACCTCGAAGCTCTAACCCACGAGAGTGGTACGAGTTGAGAGCATTCGAACCACGAGAGTGGTGAGATTATCGTAGATCCTTAATGCACGTATTGTGTGCACCTACGGGCTAATGTGATACGTTAGATTTATGGTGCTCAGAACCATGAATTCTACATTCTAGATGCTACGATCCCCCAATTAAACCAACGCAACGTAGAATTCTTAACCAAGCATTGACGTCTGACGATCCTAGTGATGAGTCCTAGAGCCCTAGTCTTTTCTTTCTTTCTTTGTGTGGATCCCTTGTTTGCGAAGTTGAGTGACACAGCCTTCGCATCCATCACCATTACGACCATCCATATTCCACATCTACCAATAAACCCGCAAGTCTAACTCAACCTAGGCATAGATAGGTAGTATAGCACCGCTTCCCCGTGTTCGATACCCGCTTGCCACTATACCGTGCGCTTGCGGTAAACGACATCGTTTCAGAGTTAGTTCCGGACGCATCAAGTTTATGGCGCCGTTGCCGGGGAGGCGTTATGCCTATCTATTTACCACAATTAGGTTGATTAGCTTGCGTTAAAACAAAAAAAAGAAAAAAAGCAAAAAAAAAACATAGAGAGATAAAAATTTTCCCGCCACCTACTTTATCATTATTTCTATTTTCTTGTGCCACTGATAATTTTCTCCAGGTATTTGTCTTTGTTGATCAGGTTTTATGGCAGAGATGGTTGAGCTTATATGGACCACATATTTTTATGCGCACCTTGATAGGATTCTTGCACGACAGGCTGAGGACCTTGATGCTTCAACCTGTGAGGAGACAATGGTCCTAGGGCTTTCGCAGCCATCTCATCCTTCCACGGACGCCAAGGACTATCCCACAGAGCTTATTGCTGCCATTCAGGGAGAATCTTTTACTCCCTCGCCCTTTGCTTTTGATTCCCCTCATGTATATGATGTTTTTTATGATTCAGATTTTGATGACTCATCGTGCCTTCTGCAGGATACATATACATATGATCAAGAGGTGAGGTGGGACATACATGAGGAGGAGAGCAAGGAGTTAGCACCCATGGATGCTATTGAATATGATCAGGAGGTACGATGGAATGAGTCTGACGAAGATGAGGAGTGGCCAGATGAGATCCACACTCATACGCTAGAGTTGCCTGAAAAGCCAAAGACAAACGACAGAGAGTTGCCTGTCGTGGTGCATGAAAGCTGTGATACATTTTCAGGAAAGTGTCGTCAACCGATCTTTATCTTGAATATTTCTTTTGATGACCCTTTTTGGAATACATTTATTTTGTGGGAAAATTATCCACATCAGATCGATGCGGTTCATCTCTTGCAGGGTACAGATGGAGTCCTTGGGGAGATGTTGGGAGCCGCATTGCTGGAGTCTGATGGAGTCCGTGGACACATGCACCTGGCAGAGCTAAGGAAGGAGAAGTTGGAGTAGTTGCCTGCACCAGCAAATATTCTGGATCCGCCTTTTGCTACAGGTGGTACCAATCCAGTAGTGTAGAATTTTATGATTTAAATAATCACGAATCCTCTCGGTAGCGAGAGGACCGTATAGGATTTTATATGCTTTCTTAGTTAAATAAATTCACCCCATATGACGGCTCATTAATCTTTTGCACCCAACCCTCTACTGATCATGCTTGCCCACAATTATTTTTGGCATTTATTTCGCCTCTCTCCCCAATTTTTATGTGATGTTTAAGCTTGGGGGAGAGAGACTATTTTGTTGAGTGGTCCACCATCTTATCGTTGTCCTCTATTTATATCTCACACACATTGAGGACAATGTGATGTTTAAGCTTGGGGGAGTGCATAATGCATGCACTTTGCTTCATCGTGAAACACATTTCGTATTTTCCATTTGAACCATGTTCACTCTTATAGTTATGTCTCATATGCTTTATTTTCTATGAAATATCATGGATTTTTTTATGAACTCTGATATCTGTTAGATTAGAGTTTAATTCCTTGATTAGTGAATCTTTGTTAATATGCTTTTTCATAGTTGAATCCATAGTTTCACAACCATATTCTCGAAACAGTTAAGTTAAAATGAATTAATCAAATTTGAAAATTATTTGACTTCTGTGTGTTTTGATTGATAATTATATTGCTTCATGGATGCTTACTGATTCAAAAAAGATAGGATAACCCCACGACAACCAAAGTAGTGATGATTAGGATTCCTGAAACCGTGCCATGTCTAGATTCTATGATTTTTATTTTTATTTTGAAAATAGCCAATAAATGATCTTTGATCATACTTTGCATTCCTTCGCGTTTACGTGAGTTTGCAAAAATCCCAATTAAAAAATCCTGAATAAAAGGCCCTAGGGGTTCTTCGTAACCCAATGCCCTAAGACCATCTGGTCTGGGATGCATAGGCCGCATTTTGTATATATTGAGTTATCTCGTGTATACAAAGAAAGAAAACTGCATTTGAAATATCATATAGCCAAAAACAGTATAAAACTACAAAATCCCATATCCTTATCTCCATTTCTTTATAGAACTAAGACATGGCAAAGTTGAAGGGTTCTAGGAGTCTTGAAATGGTCGTAGTGTGGTGATGCCTTACCTTGATTGTATTTGCTAAATTCATTCCATGAAGTATAACAAAATACCACGCATGCTTGAAAACGTTTGATCATGACATATTACACTGCTTAGAGAATGAGTTGTGAACATTGGTTTCATTTCTATGAACTTAGTATATTACATTTTAAACTATGATATGATATAAAACTAATCTCTTTTTATTGCTTATCAAGTTCATTACATTTATAGAAATCCACGTTAGTTTAATTTGAGCGAGATTTAATTATTTGGGATGTATATGTGTTCTAATTTCATATTGATATGTGTTCACGAGATCTTGCATCTTGGGTTCTTATATTCTCTGAATTTAAGATTGATGCCTCCATTTACACATCACCGCCTCTCATCTCCATTGTATCCATCTCCCGTGTCGCTTCTTACTAGTCTTCCTCGAGGACGAGTAAGAGGTAAGCTTGGGGGAATTTTGATGTGTCCTTATATTTCACATTTTATATATGCGATTACACATCAAAATGATTGCTCAATTACATATTTCATACGCTTTTACTCTATTATTTGGAATAATATGACTTTCGGAGCGTTTATGTCCATTTCAGGGATTTGGGCGATATTGGAAAAACTTGGAGTCAATAAGACGATCGACGACGTGAGAGCACCAATGAGACTCATGATGACATGCTCGAGGTGCCAAAGAAGAATACTGGAGCAAGGAAGGGGAAAGAGAAAAAGTCGCGCGATCGAGCTATGATGCGGTGACGGAATCGAGCGACCCGAAGTGCTGAAAACAGGATAGCCGTACACTATTTCTAAATCTGCTATCACATGGGATTTTTCACTATTTTTCTGATATTTTTCCCAGATAATAGACTTCAAGATGGTTCCAATGCCACTAATAACGTGCCAATCGGAGGTTGGATGAGACCTGGGCAATTTCTGCAAGTCGACGTTGATGTGCTGAAACTGTCTCAGCAGCCTACTCGGTCGAGCACTGGTCTACTCGGTCCGAGTAGTGCACTACTCGACCGAGTCATGTGCAAAATGGTGTTTTTTACGTCTACACGACCGGGCAACCTCCTACACGGACCAAGCAACCTCCTGCTCGGTCCGAGCAACCTCCTGCTCGGTCCGAGCAACGCCGAATCAGCCCGGGTTGGCAGAGAGACATATTCTGGAAGAGTTTGATTTCCTGTGCAACTCGACCGAGCAATCGAACGACTCGACCGAGCTGCCAAACGACTCAATCGAGCATCTTTGTGCTCGGACCGAGTCACTGTGTGCCCATTCTTTGAGCTGTGGCCGGATTTTTTGGGAGATTTTGAGGGTTTTTGGAGATTGCGCAGCCGCCATCAGGGAGGGTTCTGAACAGACTTCATTCTGAGCTTTAGAGAGAGTTCTGTAGGGGAGCTTTAGGTAGAGACTTCAATAGGGATTTTTAGGAGGAGATTTTTGTATACTTTTCTAAAGAGAATTTTTAGATCTTTCTTAGACTTTTGTGGAGACAATCTTTTGGGGAGTTTGGCTATGCCCTAGGCCCCTCCTTTGTATCAAGATAAGTATTTTCCCCCTTTTCATTCTATTATTATTTCTTTGTGATTTATTATTGTTTATCCATCCTTGATGCATGCAATGAAATATTTGTGTGTTATATTATCTATTGATATTGCTATGCTTGAGTAGTATTTTCTAGGGCTAAGGGATTAGCCCATGGATCTTAGGACTTAGATGCAAAGTTGGGATTTTTATGGTGCGTTGGTTATAAATGGGGTTGTATTTTGGTTGATCTAGCAAGATCCCAAGGAGAATTCATATTGAGATCATGGCCACGGTCGGTGGAATCGATTTGCTTAAGGAATATCCTACGGATTTAATTAGGAAGTTAGTGGATTCAACCGAGGTACGTGACCATGCCCGGCTCGTGCCTTGATGGGATCCACCGATGAACTATATAAGTAATTGATGGCTACCACCATTGCGTCAATAAGAGCCACCAAAATACCTCGAAGCTCTAACCCATGAGAGTGGTACGAGTTGAGAGCATTCGAACCACGAAAGTGGTGAGATTATCGTAGATCCTTAATGCACGTATTGTGTGCACCTACGGGCTAATGTGATACGTTAGATTCATGGTGGTTAGAACCATGAATTCTACATTCTAGATGCTATGATCCCCCAATTAAACCAACGCAATGTAGAATTCTTAACCAAGCATTGACGTCCGATGATCCTAGTGGTGAGTCCTAGAGCCCTAGTCTTTTCTTTCTTTCTTTGTATGGATCCCTTGTTTGCGAAGTTGAGTGACACAACCTTCGCATCCATCACCATTACGACCATCCATATTCCACATCTACCAATAAACCCGCAAGTCTAACCCAACCTAGGAGTAGATCGGTAGTATAGCACCGCTTCCCCGTGTCCGATACCTGCTTGCCACTATACCGTGCACTTGCGGTAAACGACATCATTTTGGAGTTAGTTCTGGACGCATCACCATCCTATCAAGGAGGGCACCGGCCTAGTTCACGGACATGCCAGAAAATATATCATACATACACCTCAGAATATCCTGGGAAGGCTGGTCAGATGATCCATACTTCGGCAGGATGTTGGACTTCACCACGAGGTGAACAGCCCAACCCGTAGCCGAAAACATAGATGACCTAATACCAGAATCTAGGGCTGAGGGTATCTCACAAAACATATCCCGGAGGACAGACTGATCGAGCTCGTCAATGTCTGAGATGCAAAGGTAAGAAGGAAACGATCCAGTGGAGTTAATCCTAAGACTGGTCCCTAAGAGAGAGGGATCAATACGGATGTGGGTTTCCTTGGACAACAGTATCGATAAATCCAATGGTGGAGTACTCACCGCGGATGCGGTTAGCATAGAAGAGCTTAACCAAAAATGGATAAGCACGGGGAGATTCGCTCTTAGAGAAGCGAAAAAGATCGGCCAGATGGGTAGCAGATATGATCTCGAAAAGTCTCTCAGCAGTGAAGGCGGGAAAAACGATATACCGCTCCCTAAGAAGTTTGATCCATATAAGAGAGTGGAATTTTGCCAAGCAAAGATCATCTCGGCAAATGGGAACAAGGGGATCAGTAGGGGGCACTACAGGAGACTCTTCTCCAGAACTCGACACAGAAGGAGAATGATGAGGAGCCTCAGCAGTAGGCTCATTGATGCTAACACCAATGGGCTTGTGCTAATGCTTGATGAGGGGCTGAGTGTCAGTAGAAGAAGCCCCTGAAGGAGAATATCCATGTGAAGTAGAATGAGAGGGAGATTCGGCATGTTTGGTATGGGCTTTGTAGGGTTTCTTGGTCTTGGCTACAGTAGGTTTAGGAGCCCTATGACGCTTAGGAGCCATGGTCTTTCCCTTTACCTTGGTCTTGGGAGCCATGGAATCAATCAATCGAAAGAGTATAAAATCGACAGGCGATGTAATCAAATGAAAAACGCGAGAGAGAGAGAGAGAGAGAGAGAGAGAGAGAGAGAGAGAGAGAGAGAGAATCAGACCTAGTCGAGACTCACAAAAGGTCAACGAAGAAGCAATCGACAAACGACGAGGAGGAGAGAGAGATCGTTCGTCGAAATGAAACGTCTCGACGTTTATAAGAAATGGGGAATTAGTCTGGGCCGTTGGATCAAAGAATCGACGGCTCAGGTCGAAGCAGTGAACTGTCACAACAGTAGATAGTCGACTGATGAACAAAAGTCAGTCGACTGGATGAAGTGATAAGAAATAAGCTCAAGAAGACAAACAGTCGACTGTTGAGTTACATACAGTCGCCTGTCTGAGAGACAGTCGATTGTACTATACACATCAGTCGACTGACTGAGAATCAATAAACTTCATCAAAAAGACATAGAGCACTGGAAAAAATTTGACAGAGATGACAGTCGCCTGATGACCAAAATGCAGTCGCCTGTTAAAATAACAGTCGATTGTAAAATTGTCTTCAATCGACTGTGCGAAAGATACAAAATTTCTGACTGAGGAAATAGAGTAGGGCAGTCGACTGTCGAATGAAAGACAGTCATCTGTCCTGGTCCAAAAATGCATAGTGAGATAAAAATCCAGAGGATATTAACACTCACCCTAGGACCTATACTCTAATCACAAACTCATCATAAACACAATGTAAAACAATAAATCAATTGAAACACAAATCTCTAAAAACCAATCTCAAAGAATTCATGAAATCACATAAATCTCAATTTGACTTTCTTAAGTACATATAAGAAATATCTAAAGAAGAGAGGAAACATGATGATATGAGCTCAAAGAGTGTTATAACACGAATGTCGAGCTTCTAGATTTCAGATTCACCCATAATTCCTAATTCTCCACGCAACCTCACAAATGAATCTTCTTTAAGAGGTTTTGTGAAGATGTCGGTAATTTGTTTTTGGGTTTCAATGTATTCTAAGATGATGTCCTTCTTAGCTACATGATCATTAATAAAATGGTGTCTCACATCTATGTGTTTGGTACGGAAGTGATGTACCGGGTTCTTGGAAAGACATATAGCACTTTGGTTATCAACCATGATATGGCAAGTATCACAACTGACACCATAGTCACTAAGAGTGTGTCTCATCCAAAGAACTTGTGCACATGCAAGACCCACGGCAATATATTCCGCTTAAGTCGTGGATAGAGATACCGAGTTCTGTTTCTTAAAAAACCAAGAAACTAAGGAATTTCCAAGAAAATGGCACGTGCCACTAGTAATTTTCCTATCTGATTTGCATCCGGCAAAGTCGGCATCATTATATGAGATTAACTCATATGTGCTAGATTTATGGTAAAGTAACCCATAATCTAATGACTGATTGAGATAACGAAATATTCGTTTAACCGCAATCAAGTGTGACTCCTTAGGTCTAGCTTGATATCTAGCACATAAGCTAACGGAAAACATGATATCGGGCCTACTAGCGGTTAAGTAAAGTAAGCTACCGATCATACCTCGATATAGATGAATGTCTACATCTTTTCCATTCTCATCCTTGTGTAGATGGGTAGTAGTACTCATGGGAGTCTTTTTGCATGAAGACGATTCCATCCCGAATCGCTTAATAAGCTCCCCTGTGTAATTTGTCTGATGTATGAAAGTCACATCCTTCATTTGTCAAATTTGCAGTCCAAGGAAGTAAGTGAGCTCTCCCATGTGGCTCATCTCGAATTCATCCTTCATAGACTTAGAAAATTATTGACAAAGATTAAAGTTAGTAGAACCGAATATAATATCGTCTACATAAACTTGAATCAAAAGTATCTCATTTTCATAATCTTTAATGAAGAGTGTAGAATCAACTTCTCCCATTTTAAAACCTAAATCCAAAAGAAAGGTCTTGAGTCGATCATACCAAGATCTAGGAGCTTGTCTCAACCCATACAACGCTTTCTTAAGTTTGGAAACATGGTTTGGAAATTTTTCATGAATAAAACCGGGAGGTTGAGAAACATATACTTCTTCATTGATAGTTCCATTTAAAAATGCACTTTAAACATCCATTTGAAATAGTTTAAAATTCTTATGGGATGTAAAAGATAAAAGCAATCTAATAGCTTCTAATCTAGCTACGGGAGCAAAAGATTCTTCGAAATCAATACCTTCCTCTTGCAGGTAGCCTTGACCTACTAACCTTGCTTTGTTCCTTGTGATTATCTCGTTCTCATCGGTCTTGTTCTTGAAGATCCATTTGGTCCCGATAACTTGGTGACCACTTGGTAGAGGAACGAGTTCCCAAACTTCATTTCTCTCAAATTGCATTAGTTGTTCTTCCATTGCCACTATCCAAGCTCTATCCTCACAAGCTTCTTGGATGTTCTTTGGCGCAATGGTAGAGACGAATGCGCAATGAGAGAATTCTTCAATTATTGATCTCGTTCGAACACCCACACCAATATCTCCAATAATTTGGTTATGGGGATGGTTGCGAACGGTCGGGTAAGCTTTGGGTATTCTTACATCACTAGGAACATCTTCAAAAATTTCGTTAGTAGTGTTAGTCTAAATAATCGAATCATTAATCTTAACATTACTAAGAGAATCACAAATAGCATCTACACTATCATCATCAACATGAGGAAAATCAAAATCTTCATAAAATGATACGTGTAGTGATTCCTCAATCGTTGAAGAAGTTTTGTTGTATATCCGGTAGGCTTTGCTACGTGTGGAATATCCAACAAAAATTCCTTCATCGGATCTTGGCTCAAATTTGTCTAAATTACCAAAAGTGTTCTTGATAAAACATTTTGAACCAAAAACACGAAAATATTTTACTTGAGGCTTTTTTTTCATAAAACAACTCAAAACAAGTTTTGTTCATTCGGGGTCTCACTAGGATCCTATTGAGCACATAACATGTCGTGTGCACCGCCTCTGCCCAAAATTGTAATACTAGATGACAATCATGGAGCATAGTGCGAACACACTCAATGAGAGTCCTATTCTTTCTCTCTACAACACCATTTTGTGGTGATGCCCGAGAGAAGGAAAAGTTATGAGTTATCCCGGTGTCATCACAAAACTTTGAGAAAGATTCATTCTCAAATTCTCCTCCATGATCACTACGGATAGTGATAATGGTGGATCCTAAGAGATTCTGAATCTTCTTTGAAAATATGGCAAACTCTACAAAAGCTTCATTCGTATTAGTTAAGAATGAAACCCAAGTAAATCTAGAAAAGTCGTCAACGACAACTAATCCATAATGAACATTGCCTAAAGAAGTGGTTCTAGTTGGCCCAAACAAATCAAGATGAAGAAGTTCTGGGGGCCTCTTAGAAGTAATGCCTTCTTTAAGCTTAAAAGATGATTTACTTAGTTTACCTCTTTAACGTGAATCACAAAAGTTTTTCTTATTAAAAGCAATTTTAGGAAAACCTTTGACTAGATCATGCTTAGCTAACTTATATAAGTGCTTGAAGTGAACATGACCAAAACGACGATGCCATAATAGTTGTTCACTTGTATTAGCAACTAAGCAATGTTCTACGATTTTAGGCAAGCTCAAATAATAAATATTTTTACGCCTAATACCGATAAATAAAACATTTGAATCACAATCAACAATTGTACATAATCCTTCTCCAAAGTTAACCTTGTAACCTTTGTCACAAAGTTGACTAATGGAAATGAGATTGTGACATAAACCACTAACAAGAAATACATTAGTAATTAAGGGTTTTGATGGGTTACCGACAATACCTACTCCAATGATGGTTCCCTTTTGGTTACCTCCAAAAGTGATTGTTGCACCATCCTTGATGCTAATCACTTCGGAGAGCAATGAGGGAACTCCCGTCATATGTTTGGAGCAACCACTATCGAGAATCCATCCTTTCAACCACTATCGAGAATCCATCCTTTTCCTTTAGAGCTAGTTTGACCTTTATTGCTCTTCTTCTTTCTCTTGGGTACCTACATGATATACCATAAGCTCATGGTACCCAATGTTTGTTGGGTCCAAGGGGATTAGCCCTTTGGAAGTCTAGTTCAAGTGGACTTCTGCTTCCCAACAAAATTACTATTCCTAATAACATCATGGAAATAGGAATCAACATAAGCATTCCTATCATTTAGGCTAGTGTTCTTAGGACCCCAAATAGTGTAAATTTTGGGAGTCCTTTTCCTAGTTGCATGCATACTTGTTGGATTTATATGTGGTGCATGCTTCTTAGGAACATGGTTTCTAGCATAAAAATGTGGTGGTGGATATGCATTGAACATACGAGGATGATATGTATGCTTGGGAACATGCATGTTATATGAAGCATATGGGTCATGACATGTGGAGGATGAGTATACGTGTAAGAATGATGGGTATGTGCATGTGGGTGTAGAGGAGCACGTACATGAGTATTTCTCATGTGTGGATTTGTACGTGTCCGTGGGTGTGGAGCATAAAAAGTGTCATGATTATCCATTTATGAAGTAGGAGGTTTTCTACGTGGATGAATGTTAGTGTATATGTAAGCATTGCTTCTCTTTTGGTTTCCACCCTTAGTGCGTTTCTTGCCAAAAGGAAGAGATGGTGAAGTGGTGAATTTCTTGGTAGGATTCCTACATATAGTTTCTTTGACACCACTTGTGGATGCATCGGAGGACGGCCTCACAAAGTCTATAGTGACACCACTATAGGAAGTGCGAGCATTGAATGCATTTGCACTCACAAAACCAAGACCAACATGATGTGTGGCCGGAAATTGGTTTGCTAGCAAATCGTCCAATTATCCTTTTACCTTATTGAATCTCACAATACGGGAGGGCATGAGCTTATATTTCTCCTTAAGAGAAGAAATATTGGTATCCAAGGTGGACACCCGTGCTTTGAGCTCGTGCACTTGAGTTTTAAGAGAATCATTCTCTAAACCCAATTGTGTGTGTCATGTAACTAGATCACTATTATCCTTAGGATGTGTTTGATCTAGTTGAGATTTGAGGTTATTCACCTCATCTCTCAAAGTGACATTTTGAGGAGCTAAGTTTGCTTTCTCAAGAGTTAAACTATCAACAATGGTGTCATTGTTGATAATGCATGGAATGGATGACTTGCTAACATTCAATTTCTTTAAGCTAGTATATCTAAGCATTAAAGATTGATATTTAGCAAATAATTCTTCATTAGCAATGCGTAATTCATCCATTGTTACCTCGGTATCATCCGTGTCGGGATCACTCTCATCGGAGAGTGGATCTTCTCCGGCCATGAAGCACATGTGGGCGCTCTCACCCTTCTCATCATCGAAATCACTTGATGATTCTCCACTTGAGTCATCGAATGTACCAACGAGTCCTTTCTTCTTGTCTCTTTTGTTTTTGTCGGACTTGTGGTACTTCGGAGCCTTCCATTTCTCTTTGTTTCTTAGCATTGGGCAATCCCTCTTGATGTGCTCCGGCTTATTACGCTTAAAGCAAAGAGAAGAAGTAGCATTAGTAGACTCAAATATTTTGTTAGAGGGAAATTTACCTTTGCGAAAGAAGCGTTGGAACTTCTTCGCCATTTGGGCCATTTCACCCAAATCCGTCTCATTCTCTGATTCTTCACTATCAGAGGATGATGAATTGGTGTTGAATGCCAAAGCTTTCTTCTTGGTCTCGGAAGGATTCATCATAGCTCGAATCTTTAATCGGTTCTCCCGTCTTACTTCATAAGACATGAGAGTCCTGATAAGATTCACAATTGTGTAGGTCTTCAAGTCGTTGACCTCCTCGATGGCGATAGCTCTTCTTTCCCATTTGGAGGTCATTCCCATGATGATCTTTCTTAACTTCTCTGGTTCGGTGTAGACTTGACCAAGAGCTTCCAATTCATTGGTGATGTCGGTTAAACGTCCGTACATCGATGCAATGATTTCATTTTCCTGCATATGAAACATATCGAAGTTTTGCACGACAACATATAACTTTGAAAGTTTTACCTTGTTCGTTCTCTCATGGGTAACGATGAGATGGTTCCAAATTTGATATGCACTCTTACATGTGCATATCTTGTTGAACTCATTCGGATCTAACGCACAATGAAGAGCGTTCATTGCTTTTGCGTTGTTGACTTCGGCGGTTTTCTCGGAAGTCATCCATTTCTCGAAATATACTTCGGTGGGCTCGACGTATTTCTTGTGGAGGGTTCTCCAAAGTGAAGCACTCCTAAGGAACGTCTCCATCTGGCATTTTCAATAGCCGAAGTTTATGACACTGAAACACGGGGGACGCACCGTTGATTGACCTTCGAAAAGTGTGGACGCTCCATCACGTTCGTGATTATTGTGCGAAGGCAGCGAAGGAACGTTGTTGTTGTTGAATGCCAAAGCTAAAACCTTGTGCTCTGATACCAATTGTAAGGATCCTATCTATGGGGAAAACACTAGAAGGGGGGTTGAATAGTGTTTATGCAATATAAAAAGATAGTTACACCAATTTAAATGTAATCCAACAAAATAATGCGGAATAGAAAATAAACCAAAATGAAACACAAGGAAACACAAAGATGTTTCAAGGGTTCGGATTACCCAAGTCACTTCCTAACTTGTTCCTGGTAATCCTACGTCCCTTCCACCCGGTTAACAACCGGATACTCAAGTTAGAACCCTAACTTGAGGTTTCCTTAAACCCCACTTGCAGCAACTCTACAAGTGAAATCGAAGTATAATCGATTGTCCTTGACTCCCACAACTAGGGAGCAAGCAAACCACTCTCACAACCCGAGAGCAAATTCAAATAATGAAAGTTATGAAATATGAAAGCAACACTTACAATCACCTATGACTTGAAGTAGAACTTGAAGGAGAAGTGTGTTGTGTGTTGAAGACTCTCTTGGAAGAGAGGAGAAGCCCTTTCTCTTGACTACACCAAATGCCTAGAGGATAACTCTTTGGTTCTAGGTTGGAGAGCAAGAGATCAAAGATAGGAATTCTTAGGGCTTTGGATTTGAGAGCTTTTGATCTTAAGAATGAAAGCTTGAGAGAATGAATATCAACTTGGTAACCTCTCAATGGAACAGTAGAAGTTCCTTATATATGTTTCTCAAATCCACAAAACAGAATTAGCAAAAACCCTTTTGGAATCCGTGAGAAAATTCTCAAAGGATAGAATCTGAGCTCGCGATAGTCGCCTCTTGAGGAAACCACAGTTGACTGTTGCACAGTCAGCATGGGTAGGTGAGAATTCATAACGGTAACTTACCACGTGGACAGTTGACTGATGAAGCATAGACAGTCGACTGTTGAACCAACAGGAGACTGTAAATCCTTCTACAAGCGACTGGCAAAAAGATGGGTAAGTTGAAGAATTCTGGATAACTTCTAAGGTAACAGGACAGACGACTGATAAAGAGATGACAATCGACTGTTAATCAGAACAGGCGATTGTAAATCCTTATATAGACGACTGTCAACTTACTGAGATTTTCCAGAGAGCTGAGTCAACAAATTAGCTCACAGACAGACGACTGATGCAGCATTGACAGTCGACTGATCCATTGGACAGTCGACTGTAAATCCTACATAAGTCGACTGGCCAGAGTAATCAAAGAATTAGACTTTGGGCTAATGATAGACATGCGACTGTTAAACAAAACACAGTCGACTGTCACTTGGACAGACGCCTGTGGATCGTTCATCAGTTGCCTGTGGAAATGAAACAGAGAAGCCAAAACTAGATTGTAAAAGTTTGTGCATAACAGGCGATTGTAGAACAAAACACTGTCGACTGTTTTTGAGACAGGCGACTGTAAGATATTCATCAGTCGACTGTTATAAACAATCCTATCACAATCAATAAAGAAATGAATTGGAGTCTAAGGACGATTGATCTAATGATGTCCTAAGACTGAATGTAGATGTGTGTGAGTACTCCAACAATGTTCTACTTCTAAGCTACTTACTAGAAGAGATAAAAGAAATTTACAGTGACAATACTCTCTTCTATCCAACATATGAGCTTGAAGTCTTCATGGAACTTCAATCATCATCTACGATTATCCAATCCATTTCATTTGCCTTCAATGATCTTTGAGAGTCATCCATTGCTAGTAGATCTTCATAATTAGCTTAGACAATGGATTAACTGCAAAATAGAGGATTAGTCACAAGTATTTATATTTGCTCATCATTAACACCAAGTAGGGAGAAGTCCAATACTCAACAATCTTTACATGCTTCAATAACATTCTTCGGTTCAATGGATGAAATAAATGCACAATTAGTCATTTTTTCAATTTGTGATCTAGTTCTTACTCTATAAGAAATATCTCCAATAACTAGATCATGTGGACGATTGGGAACTTGAACAAATGATGTAGGAAGATTTGTATTTTCAGGTATAGTCTCAGGAATGGGATTATTAGTATCATCAACTTAGTGTTTTCTAAAGAACAAATGATAGGAATAGAATCATCTTCATCTAAATGAGTAGTAGGAGAAAAATTCTCATTAAAATTTACATGAAGAGATTCATAAATACATAAGATTCTTTTATTATAAATCATATATGCTTTACTACCTAAAAATGCCTTCATCGGATTTAGAATCAAACTTATCCAATGAATCCTTAGAATTAAGAATAAAGCATTTGCAACCAAAAACCTTAAAATAAGAAACACGAGGAATACGATCATAAAACAATTCAAAACAAGTTTTATTCAATTGTGGTCTAACCAAAATTCTATTTAAAACATAACATGCAGTAGCGACAGCTTCTGCCCAAAAATACTTTGGTAAATTACTATCACATAACATGGTTCTAGCACATTCTTGTAATGTTCTATTTTTCCTTTCAACTACACCATTTTGTGGTGCAGCTCGAGGAAAAGAGAAATTATGTGTTATACCATTTTTATTACAAAATTTTGTAAATAATTCATTTTCAAATTCTCCTCCTTGATCACTACGAATAGTAACAATGGATGAAGATTTTAAATTTTGAATTCTTTTACAAAATATTGTAAATTCTTCAAATGCCTCATTTTTAGAAGGACCAAATAAATCCAGATGTAAAAGTTCAAGAGGTCTCTTTGTAGAAATAGCATCTTTTAATTTGAAGGAGGATTTATGCATCTTACCTTGTTGACATGCATCACAAAATTGTGAATGAGTAAAAAATATATTAGGAATACCAGAAACTAACTTATGTTTTGCAATACGTGCTAAGTGCTTAAAGTTAGTATGTCCAAAACGTTTATGCCATAATAATGTATTATCTGGTGATGTTAGTAAACAACGATTATTTGAAGATATTTTCATGCATAGTATGTATATATTATTCTTACGATTACCTTGGATAAAAAATTAGATATATTTAAATCATATATAATGCATGCATTCTTTTCGAAAACTATTTTAAAATATTTATCGCATAATTGAGAAATGGACAAGAGATTATGTTTCAAACCAACGACGAGGAGCACGTTTTTGATAATTGGCTTAGTTGGATCATCAACTGTTCCGATGCTAATCACTTAACCTTTGTTGTTATCACCAAAAGTAATGGTGCCACCATCTTTGAATTGAACGGTTGATAGAAGTTTGATGTTTCCGGTCATGTGTTTAGAACATCCACTATCTAGTATCCATCTTTCTTTTTTGGGTACCTGAAAGATAAACAATAAATATTGGTACCCTTTTTATATGGGTCCTTAGGATTAGTCCTTAGGAAACCAAACCCAAGTGGAATTTGGTTAACCCAAGTGGAATTTGGTTTCAGGTACCCATAAAAGAAAGATGGATACTAGATTAGTCCAACTGCGGCAAAGGCAAGAGTCTTCTTCTTTGAATCTGCTTGTTCTTTACGATCTTGAAGTTGTACTTCGTAGGCCATCAGGTTGCCAACCAAGCTTTCAACGGTGAGAGTTGAAAGGTCATTGGCTTCTTCTATGGCTCTAGTCTTCTTCTATCATTCTGACGTCAAGGCACAAAGAATCTTCCGTACTTGAGTAGGTTTTGCCAAGGGCAATTAAGGAGTTGACAATGTCGGTGAAACAAGTGATTATTTCTCTAATTGGTTCATTCTCCTTCATTCTGAATAACTCAAACACGTGAACAAGAACAGAGATTTTAGTTTCCTTAACTTTATTAGTTCCTTCATGAGTTACCTGGAGTGTATGCCAGATGTCATGTGCGGTTTTGGCCTGGGAGACACGGTTGAACTCATTCTTGTCCATAGCGCAGAATAGTGCATTCATTGCTTTGGAGTTGCGGGTTGCAGCAGATTTGTCATTTGTGGTCCATTGGGCATATGGAGTTGTAGGCTTCACGTACTGAGTTTCCAACATGTTCCAAAGTTCGTAGTCTTTGCTTTGTAGGTAGATTGTCATCCTTGTCTTTCAATAGGAATAGTTGGAACAATTGAATAGTGGAGGCCTTGTAGTAGAATGCCCTTCTGGAAATTGTAAAGAAGATATTGATGCGTTCGTCGGATAGGTGTAGGCCATCTTAACCTTGCTCTGATACCAAATGTTGGATCTCCTGGCACACCAAATACACTAGAGGGGGATGAATAGTGTAAATCACGACGATATTGCAAAATTAAAAGTTAGTAAAAAATTGCAATGTAAGTGCGGAAATAAAAGATCACAATCCAGAATAATGCAAACGCAAACACATAGATTTTTATCCTGGTTCGGATCCTTGTGATCCTACGTCTAGTCCTCTACCCCGTAGAGATTTGAATCCACTATAACACTTGCTCCCCGCAAGTAATCAACATACAAAGATGCCAACACTCCCCGTGTTTCAAACTTGTACAATCTCTTTAACAAGAGATTCACCAAATAAAGTAAAAGAAAGAGTACGAAACAATATCACATATAGCCTTGATAATTGATGGAATTATTGCCCAAAGTTGGTGATGGAATCTCCAAGATTGAAAATGTGGATTGTGGTAGAACCCTCTTGGAAATTGGACTTCCTATAGGGACTGAATTTCTGCCGAGTTTTCCCAATGGAAATCTGAAAATCTCACTCTTTCTTGAGAGAGAGAAAACTTAAGAAAAGAGAAAGTGGGAGAATTTTTCGTGAGTTTTAGGCAGAGGTCTGTGGGTCTATTTATAGTCCAAAAAGGTAGTTTATGACCGTTATACAATTGCCTAAATTTTTAAAAACATCTGAGCCGTTTTTGTCAGAATTAGTCGACTAATTTTATGCATTGGTCGACTAATTAAAGCTGACTGGATAGAATGGAAGTTAAAGTGTCTTTTTAAGAGAAGTAACTTCCTAAAGCGGTAGGAAACTGTTTTAAAACGGCTATAAACTGTTTTAAATGGCTATTAACTGATAGAACTAGCCGTTAGTGGCAGTTCTAACTTCCACTTAATAAAATATAATATTTTAATGATAAATCATTAAAATATTTGAATTAAAAAAGATTAGTAGACTAATAGGAAGTATTAGTCGACTAAAAATTTGAAACTCTAGGAAATGGTGGGAAAATGATCTTAAAGACTCTAGGATGGGTCTGACAAAGTTTCAGAATTTTCTGATTTTTTATTATTTAAATTAGTCGACTAGCACTAGGGATTGGTCGACTAATTAAAGCTTTGACTGGGTTCCTATTGTAATTAGTCGACTAGTACTGGGGATTGGTCGCCTAATTGGATTTTTGACTTGATTTTTTGAAGATGAACCCTAAACGACTAAGATAGGTAATCATTAAGGCTTTTACATTCTAAGTATATGCAAGATAAAAAAATACTGATTACATCACTTATTACAAGATACAAAATTTCTTTGATATGCGTCGTCTTGTAGTGAATGCTTCTTGCAACTTGTGTTCTTGATGATGGTTTTAGATGGTAGTGCTATAACATCTGCATAGATAGAGTTAGTACATATAAAATGATATGTTTGTATCATCATAACCATATGAGGAGTTATGAGTTTCCAACAGCTCTTACAATTAGGTAACCTCGTTAATCCCTCTATTTCGATGATTTGCCGCAGATTTTGGGCACGTGTCCAAGCACCAGACTGAGCATCCGACCATGGAGAGGTGCCGAGTGTCCGACTATGGCGATCCGCCAAACGCACTCCAGTGCCAAGCCACCTCTGCCAAATCTTTCAGACAACAACCCAACTGGAGAAATTCCAGATTTTGTTACCAAATTCCATGTCTGGAGCTCTTCAATCTGTCATAAAGTGATCTTAGAGGAGCATTGCCCAACGAAGGCGTCTTCCGCAATACAACCGATACTCCACTGCTCAGGAATGGAAAGCTTCGTGGGAATGACTCTACACCCCATCTGATCGCATGTCAAGTCCCGCCAACGAGAGCGACACACCTCTCTCTTGCACTGAAAGTAGTCATCCCGACCCTTGGTGTGGTAGCACTTTCGGCCATGTCGACGTTCTTGCTTGCAGCACGTTATCACATGAAAGATACACGGAAGAGAGCATCATTTCAGGCTACAGTGGAGAACCAATTCACAAGGGCACCATATACCAAATTGCGAGGGGCAACTGATGGGTTCTCGCCTTCAAATTTGATTGGCACCAGAAGCTTAGGTTTCGGGTACAAAGGAATCTTGGACGCTTACAAAAACGTTGCAGTCTAGATGCCGAACCTTCAAAGACGGGGAACATCGAAAAGTCTCATGTCAGAATGCAAAACACAGAAGCACATACGCCTCCCAGCCTCCTCAAAATCATCACTGCTTGCTCAGATGAACAAGACGAGGCCGATCCAGGCCGAGGCCGACCAATCCAAGCCGAGGCCGACCCAGGAGGAGGTCGACCAGTCCAGGCCGTGGCCGATCAGGAGGCTGACCAGACGAGGCCGATCCATGCCATGGTCGACCAGTCCAGGTCGAGGCCGACCAGGAGGCCGACCAGATGAGACCGACCCAGGAGGAGGCCGACCAGTCCAGGCCAACCCATCCGACTGAATTGTACCAGTATAACAGAACTTCCAATGAATCAGGTTTTCTACTTTCCGGGGAAAACCCAAGCCATGAAGGAGGCAAAGACAACGTACATGGTGGGACCCGGACTGCCTACGCCTTCCAAGATCTGAAACCAACTATCCAGCAAAGAGCGTGACGTGGAGTAGTACAACCCCACGGACCTTCTCGATCAGAGAGAAGGTTCAGGCGGCTCGAGACCTACTCCCGTGGAAGAGCAGAGCTCATACCCATTACCAACATAAGCATCAGGTTCATCTCCATCGGATCGGATCAAAATCTGATGTCGTCCCAAGTTAGCGGCGGTGCAAAAACGAAGGCGAGGGTGCAAAACCTCCATCGATTCCGCTTCCGGGAAGCAAGCAGAGCTGCCTACCGAGACCTGCCAAGGACCCTTGCCGTGTTTCAAGCTTGCCGTTTGTCTCACCAGTAGCTCGAGGGCCATGACGGTGACCACATCATCGATGCCGGACCTCTGACTGGACGGGTGGCCATGCCGAGCTGCCAAGAATGCTGATCTACATCCAGCCGAGCAGCCGATCCATTATGGGCACCTCCGTCAATCAGAGCTCATCAGACCGGCTGAAGCATGCCGCCACATTTGTGCCGATCCCGTCAGGCTTGTGAACCTACCTCTGTTCAAGGGAGGTGAGCTGTACATGCCGGGTAATCTCGTCGAAGTTTGCCTAGCTCTGCCTGCTAATCGCGGCATGCGACAGTGGATCTGGACAAGCTGGAGCCAGAAAGGAGCTGGAATCTAGACGATATCTGGAGCTGGAGCTCAGATCGGTCGTAGGGCTGGGAGCAACCCCCGGCTGGCTGAGACACTCCTTCGTCAGCCATAAGTTGAGGGGCCACTCCCATCGTCATCGAACGAACAGATCGACCATAAGGCTGGGAGCAACTCCCCCAGCGGGCCAATCACTCGATTGACCGTAAGACTGGGGGTAGCCCCCCAGCAGACCAATCGACCCGTCGATCATAAGGCTGGGGGAAACTCCCCCAGCGGACCGACCAGATCGACCGTAAGGCTGGGGCAACTTCCCCTGCTAGCCGATCACTCGATCGACTATAAGATTGGGGCTAGCCCCCAGCGGGCCAATCGACCCGTCGATCGTAAGGCTGGGGGCAACCCCCAAGCGGACCGACCAAATCGACTGTAAGGCCGGGGCAACTCCCCCAGCTGGCCGATCACTCGATCGACTGTAAGACTATGGGTAGCCTCCTTAGTGGGCCAATCGACCCGTCAATCGTAAGACTGAGACAACTCCCCAATGGATCGACCAGATCGATCGTAAGGCTGGAGGCAACTCTCCGAGCTGGTCGATCACTCGATCGAATGTAAGACTAGGGGTAGCCCCCCTGCGGGCCAATCGACCCGTCGATCGTAAGGCTGGGGCAACTCCCCCAGCAGACCGACCAGATCAACCGTAAGACTGGGGGCAACTCCTCCAGCTGGTCGACCCACTCCTTCGTCGGCCGTAAGCCGAGGGGGCACTCCCTTTGCTACCAAACGAAGAGATCGGCCGTAAGGCTGGGGCACTCCCACAGCTGGCCGACCCACTCCTTCGTCGGCCGTAAGTCGATGGTTAACTCCCCTCGCCACCGAATGATTCCCGGACCGACAGATTATTGTCACTAGCCGATCTTCGCAAGTCGGACCGAATTTATAAAAGGATCCACTTCTCCCCCTTATACTACATCTCCAGACCTCAACCTCAGCAACGTTAGAGCTCGGAAGATGGGGGCAATTGATACGACTATTTCGACCGGGCCCGGATGAGCCAAGTCAACCACGACCGGTCAACCATCATACTACGGCCTTGGGCTCTGGCCCAAGGATCTCACGGGTGGGTCGCGCTTCTCCACCCAAGACGAAGGCCCAAAAGACCACCCGCTATACGTAGTGGAGGAAATCACTCCCCAAATTGAGCGAGCACTCGCCAAATATGACAGCCACCTTCATGTCAATAACTCACCAATCATGGTCCGACTTCATGGCCATCACTCCAGCCATCATGGCCCGCCAATTATGGCAATCAATCATGGCCATGAATCACCTTTGACATTCATCCCATCATGAAACGTGAAAATTATGGGGGTCAATGTTTCCCCATTAGGACGTCCTCATCAATGATGGCAATGATGTCTCACCAAGTTTTCTTGTGATCGATAAAGATTAGTTTGAAACGTGAAAATTATGGGGGTCAATGTTTCCCCATTAGGATGTCCTCATCAATGACGGCAATGATGTCTCACCAAGTTTTCTTGTGATCGATAAAGATTAGTTTAACAATATGAGCGTATGCATGTACTAAAATTATTTATGTATTCTGAGTAGAATGTGGCCAAGTTGATGGATGGATTGTTTCTTTTCAAACTGAAAATAGAAGCTTTACGACTGTTTGATTATTTACAGACGAGGCACTTTCTCGAGGTTGATTAATATATATGATTAATTGCTGAAAATTGAATGTTCACTGTGATTAAGCATCACAATTAAGTTTCATTCCTGAGATGAAAATGTTAAAAATAGCTAATTTGACAGTTCTTGTGCCTGTGTATGATTCAATTATGTCCAAATAGTATAATATGTTCCACCTTAGCGGATATGTGTGCATCAAATATTTCCCAGATTCATATCACATGTTTATAAGCCATACTATGTCGATTCAAACATATTGGCCTCTCTTGTGGAATCTCAAATCAAGAATTGATGAGAGTCAAAGGTAACCAAAATTAACCATCAAGCGAATCTAATAATTCATGCCAAAATCCTTCATGGAGAGGATCTATGTATTCATATTTTGCCATGCACACAAAAAATATATATACTAATTTATGAGATGCATGTATGCCGCCAACAGTAAAAATACTCAACAAATGCACCAATATCATTCCCCATATCTGCATATTTCTTAAACCTGATATCTTCCTTAGCCTATCCAGCTTCAATATATATCGGCATATATCTGTCATCGTACATTTTTTTATGGGGAATTCTTCACACTCGTCGTTCTCCAAAATGCGAAGGTTTCAATTCCTGCTCTTCCTCCTATCTTCCATATTCTCTTCATATGTTCCACTCCTCGAAGCGTCTCAACCAATTACCAAAACAGTAACGGTCGATCCCAATGGCCATGGCGATTTCAAAACCATTCAGGCTGCCATAAACACCGTGCCCGATAACAACAATCAGTGGTTCAAAATTCACATAAGGCAAGGGACTTACAGGTAACAGTCTATCCGCTCCCATCTTCATGCAGTTCTATCAACATTGGCTTATCCTTTGTCGTTCCTTGTGCAGGGAGAAGGTAACCATACCCATCATAAAAGGTCATGTAATTCTCGAAGGCGAAGGAGCCGACAAAACTTCAGTTGAATGGAATGATCATTATGCGGTTGATCCAAGATTCAGACTGAACAAGGACGCCTCCTGGAACACTGCTACCTTCCTCTCGCTCGCAGAGAATGTCATCCTTACTGGAATCCAATTTAAGGTCATGTCATGTAATTCGTATTCAATACAAAGAGAATCTATGGTTGCAAATATTCTTAGAATAATGATCCAACGGCATCTTAGTTTTAGTACTTAATATTTGACTTTCATATTAAATTCCCGCGATGAATTTCATACCAACTAATGTACTGAAAGATATATTCACAGAATACGTATACGGAACCGAGCCAGCCACACAATGCCGTGGCAGCTCTTATAAACGGCGACAAGACGTCTGTCTATGGTTGCAGCTTCATTGGAATCCAAGACACTCTATCCGACCTTTATGGACGGCATTATTTCAAAGACTGCTATATTGAGGGCATTGTAGACTTCGTTTTTGGGTTTGGGCAATCTATTTATGAGGTATGCAACTATTTTCTTTACCTTTTTTTGGTCTCCCTGTTTCCATATTTATTCTACCACAACATCATCAAATCAAATCTTTGTATTTAGAGCATATCAAAAGTAGCAATTTTTGAGAGGATGGATCAAAATGTTGAGACTTGAGGAGGATGATATTATTATTAACACCCCTTGCTTGAATTGGTTCAAAATGTTGTACAATGAACAGGGTTGCACACTGCAAACGATACCTAGCAGTGAACCCGTAGGTTATGTAACAGCGCAAGGAAGGATGAAGAGCACCGACACGAGTGGATTCGTGTTCAAATCGTGTAAGTTGCGTGGACCTGCAAAGACATATCTAGGTAGGGGTTGGAGAACTTTTGCAAGGGTTTTGTTCTACCAAACATATATGGACGATATAGTTGTCCATCAAGGATGGGATTCTTGGCAAGCTCAGTATCATGGGTAAGTCTCTTGTGCGCGCGCGCACACACACAACTACACAATTAGACTCATCTTTATCCTTTCATATACACACAAAAAATTTGGGATTTTGACAACAACTTAGTTGTGTGCAATATTGTAGGATGTTCACAACATTTGCGGAGTCTGGTTGTTCTGGACCTGGTTCAAATTCTTCAGGTAGGGTGAGGTGGGAGAAGACACTCAGCGATAACGAGGTGAAGAAGCTCACAAGCATATCGACTTTTATTAATTATGACGGGTGGCTGGATCAACAGCCAAATGGTTATGGCTATACTTCTGATTGAACTGTTGGTGTTTAACTAAAATGTTGCTAATCTTAAATATAACGTGGCATGATCTTGGTTCATCAACTGATGCAATTACTAAATTTTTATGTTAAAGTTGGGGTGTTTTGCTCCCCTGATTAAGTGTAGAAATTGCTCCTTTTTTTACGTCTCTCCTCTATTGCACTTGTGACCTCTCTTCATTTGCCGTCTCATTATATGATCCTCTCATGAAAAGTCGATTTATTTAATTTCTCTTTTCTGAAGAGGGAAAACAACGATAAGAATAAATCCATATCTATTTATAATATTCCTGTAATCAAATAGTATTTATCATTGATGTCATGGTGCACAATTGGATCCACACGATTCGTTTTCGATTTGTCAATTATGAATAGTCATGTGATCTGCATAACACAATAGCAAGGAGCGTTAGTGAGTCAAACCCAGGTGAGCGTACTCGCTTCGACTTCTCCGATGCTTTAATTAGAACATAAGGGCGAAATATGAAATGTGAGAGAGAGAGAGAGAGAGAGGGTTGAGAATGAGAATGCAGTCAACTCCTTTCAAATAGGATGGTTATATATATGGTTTGTGAACGGACATTTTGATAATTTAACTTTGGAAATGGGTCCTCAATCATCTAGATTAAGCTTTATTAGGCATGCTTTGCCTTTTGGTCTATGTGCCTTTAGTGAATGGGCTTGATGCCATATTATTAGGTGGTATATCACCACTAGTACACCCTTAGTCCAATACTAATTGGCATGTGCTTAGATTAGTGAGAAAGTTCAAATTTAGCTAGTATCAGGTGAAACTTGTTGAATCCTGTAAACATGACAAATAGAACATGAGAGGGTGGTGAATAGTGTCTATAAATTTAAGTCAAATCCGCTATATTATACATTAGAATTCAACTTGAGTTACCAAGTTAATTCTTAATCAACAATATATAACTTGCAAATATAAAGATGAATACGAGTTGTGAATGTTGGAACTTATCCAACTAAGTTGGATCTTAATCCAACATTGGGCTAATATGCGGTGAACAGTGTTCTAAAAATCGGCCTGGGCGGCCGCCTGGGCGGCCGCCTGGGCGGCCGCCTAGGCGGCGCCTAGGCGCTAGGCGGCCAGTAAACGCTCCGACTATGGCCTGGGCGGTCAATCTGGGCGTTTTTGGGATTAATCGGCCGCCTAAGCGTTCTGGGCGGTGTCTGGGCGCTCTGGGCGGTTCCTAGGCGGTTCCTGTACGGTTCCTAGGCGGTTCCTGGGCGGTGTCTGGGTGTTTTTTGGTAAATGGCTTAATTGCACAAGAGTATCTTTTAAATTTTATTTTGTTGCACACAAATACTCTAAAGTAGGTAAACTGGATTTGACTTAGTATGTATTAAATATTTGATGTATTTTAAATAATATATATATATTTATATATAAATATAAATATATTATATAAAAATAATTAAAATAATTAAAAAATGCAAATCCGCCTAGGCCGATTAATCCCCGATTAATTCCCGATTAATGCTCTGGGCGCTAGGCGCTAGCAATCCGAACGCCTAACGCCTAGCGTTTTTTACAACCTTGGCGGTGAATAATTATATAAGTGCTACGCTGTCGTATTAAGCCCAATATATTAGTGATCTGGTTTTAATTAATTAAATGGGCTAAATGAGTTAAACAGGTTGTGGGGCCTTTATGTGTAGAGACTATTGGGCTTCAACTCGTTGATGGGCCGAGTTGGAAACCCTAGGGCTATGGAGGCTAGCCTATAAATATTAGCGGTCATGATCCCCGGAATACACGAACAAAAGTTGAGCCGTCTTTTCTACGTCCCGTCGCTTGGAGAGAAACCGGGAGAAGTCTAAAGGGATTCTCCAAACGGTTGATTCGTGCTATTCTGGAAGATCGTCCGATGTGCTATCGTCAGGATCTTTCAGATTATTAGCGATGGACTCAGGTACGCTTCCGCTAAATCCGAGTAGGTCAATGATTTAAGATTCCGCATGTTATACATCTAGATTATTATTTGCATGATCTTGCTTAATGATTAATCTAGATCTTGAGTTTCTACAAGTGGTATCAGAGCCCACATGCCGTGGATCTTAAATTTTTTGTCTGCTCGTAGTAGATCTGATAAAAATCAGATTTTTAATCTGTTTAAAGTTTCGGATCTGTTAAAAATTCATTTTTTATCAGCTTTAAGTTTCGGATCTGTGAAAAATTGGGTTTTGATTGATTTTTCCTGTAAAAAAAGAAATATTTTTCACGAACCCTAGATCGGGGCGGCCCGCCGGCCGCCGCCCGACACGGCAAAAAAGGGGCAGCTTTGCCGCCCCCGTAGGCAGATCGGCGTCGGCATAGCCGGCGTCGACACGGATCCAGAAAGGGGCGGCTTCGCCGCCCCTGAAAGTTAAAACAAAAAAAACAAAAACAGGTGGGGGTCGGCTTCCAGCCGCCCCCCATCGGCGGTATCAGTTTCAGAGGGGGCGGCTCGCTGACCCCGTTCGGTTTCAGAGGGGGCGGCTCGCCGCCCCCGGGGGATATTCCGGCAACCACAGACCCCCACCGCCGATGGGGGTCTGCCTGAATTGCAGACAAACGAAAAAAGGGGGGGTTCCCCCCCGTCGGGATTCCATACAGGAAAAGGGGGCGGCGGTTTGGCCGCCTCAATTCGGCCCGACAGGCCAGGGAGGGGCCGGCGATCCGCCGCCCCTCCCCTTTTCGATGAAGCTGCACAGAAAAGGGGCGGCAACACCGCCCCTATTAACAGACGGCAGGCGCCGTCGGGCGCCTGCGCGATGAGGAAAGGGGCGGCGACGCCGCCCCTGTTAAATTGGGCTGGCGCCGGCCCCCCCATGCCTGCGCCGGAGGAAGGGAAAGGGGGCCGGCAGCGGCCGGCCCCCCCGGTTGATCCAAAATTCTGCTAGGGTTTCAAACACTAGCAAATTTTAGGCCAAATTGGGCCCAAACAGTTATTTTTCAAAATAATTTTAATTTTCACTATATGAGCTTCTAATTTGGGCCTGTTTGGGTTATTTGGTTGGTTTTTTTGGCCTATTATTGCAAACCAGTTTTTAGCCTTCTTTTAGGCTTATTGCAGAACAGTTTTGGGCACCCTCATGGCTAATTTTGGACCCAATTTTTGGGTTGTTTGGACACAAATTTGGGGGTGTTTTGGATTTATTTTAACACTAATGGACGGGGAAATAAATGGACATCTTTATATATATTTCCCCAAAGTATAAATTTGTGTTAAAATTCAGTTCGAATTTTAAATTCAATTTTGGCACGCTTCATCATATATATATTTCGAAATGATTGTAATCAACACCCCACTAAAGTGGGCTTTATCATGATGATTACTCTTATTTCGATATATAAAAGGTTACGGACATACTTTGTATGTAAATTTGGTGCCTAAAATCTTGAATTTAAATTCGTTAAAGGGGGAAATAAATGGTTGTGTATATATATTTCCTTTAGGCCCAATTTTGTGTGTTAAATTAAGTTCATTCCGATTTTTAATTCTTTAGGCAAAGTTTCAGTTAAATATACATTTCGAAATAACTCTAATTTTTGTGAAATTCCACCAAAGTGGGTTCCACTATTGAAATTTTTATTATTTCGGAATGTAAACGGATTAAAAAAAATATATACTTAATATGATCAGTTGCCTGGATGAATTTTAAACGGATCGAAGGAGTAAATAAAAGGTTTTCATGTATATTTACATTTAAGTTCAGTTTCATTTAAATCCAATTTTTGGGCGCATTAAATTATATGTTTCAAAATAATTTTAATTATTACGGGATCCCACCAAAGTGGGCTTTACTGTTAAATTATTATTATTTCGGAACATAAACGGTTAAATACATACTTTTGTATGATTGGATGCCCAATATTGAATTTAATTTGGATTGAAGGAGGAAATAAGACGTTTATATGTATATTCCTCATCAAAGATAAATTTTGTGTTAATTGTGCAAAATAAATTTAAATTCGAAGTTTATGGCATAAAACATATATATATATATATATATATGCTTCGGTATATAACAAGTTGACTTCATACATTGGTATGAAAATTCAGTTTGCCTAAATTTAGATTTAAATTAAAACACAAAATTCAGGTGTTTTCTTCGGGAGCAAATAAAAGGGTTTAACATATATTTCTCCTTAAGAATAAGTTTAAAAGGCCTTAAAGAATTTTTTTTTGTGCACTAACCATCAAGCAAATGGCCTTAAAGGAAATTTGACACATTTAAAGTTATATCTAAAATGGGATAGGGTGTATATTTTTATATATAACTTTATAATGTATGTTCATATACACATTAGTATACCTATATACCCCATTTTGAACAAGAAAATTTGTGTTGAAGTTATGGATTTTATTTAACTCCATATAAATGATTAGAAGGGTGGAATAAAAGGTTCTTATATATATTTCCACTTGATGTAATCATTTTGTGTTAAATTCAGTTTAGTTTCAATTTCAATTTTTGGCACAATTAATTATATATTTCGAATATAGAATGATTGGATCATCAACTCACCAAAGTGGGTTTTCTTGTGAAGATTAGTTCTAATCGAAATATAACAAGTTGAATACACACTTTTGTATGAAAATTTTGGTTGCCTTAAATTTGATTTTGAATAAAAGTGGACTTGAATATCTCCACTTAAAGTATATTCATGTATTAAATTGCGACTTAAATTCAAATTTTGCAAAGGTATATATTTTTGAAATGACTTCGTGCAATCATCACCTCGCCAAAGTGGGCTCTGTTGATTTGCATTATTTCATTTCATGAATATAAAAAGAATCTAATGTGCCCGTGATTTGCGTAAGAATGCTAAATCGGCCCAAAGGAAGATTACCGTTCTATACCATTTCATGCCCACCTGTGGCAATAGACAAGGTGATGATTAGTGAGTTCAATGCATGCAAATTTAATTCGGCCCAAAGGAAGTTTTATTTTTGGCATGTTATTATTGTCATTGTCTGATTGCTACAACAAGATGTCAGTGACTAGTCAATAGATTATCCAAAGATAAATATTGGGATAGTGGGGGATGTCTTGAGATGGGAAAATAGCATTAATTTGAATTTGGTGTTGCTTTGTTTAATACTCATATGAACATGTTAAAATTGTTTTTACTTGTTCTCTTTTCAGCTATTATTCCTGAAAAATTTTCTGCCATTCCAGAAAATCTCAGGGGCACTATTTCAGATAAAATTACTACAGCTAAAGGATTCCTTTCTGATGTTGAAAATAGATTTGTCAAGAATGAAAGGGGTGAAATTGGTACACTCTTGACAATTCTAAATTCAATAAGGTATAAGGGTACGGGAAACATTAGGGAGCACAAATTGAAGGTGTCTAATATTGCTTCAAGGTTGAAAGCACTTGAGCTAGACCTCTCTGAGGCTCAGTTAGTGCATTTTGTTTTGATATCTCTTCCATCACAGTTCAACCAGTTTAAGATGAGCTACAATTTGAAGGATGAGACTTGGTCTCTGGATGAGCTCATCTCGCACTGTGTTCAGGAAGAGAACAGGCTTGAGCAAGGAAGACAGAAACTGCTCATATGATCTCTACCACTAAAAGATTAGAAAGGGTATGTTTCTTTAATTCGGTTTGATTCTAAGTTAATTTCTTTTCATGCAACCTTTGGTACTAATAGGCACGTGATGGAAAGATTTGGTATAACCATTCACATCATTGTGTCTATGCAGGATTGCCTAAGATGCCAAGAGCCAAATGATGGTGAAAGATACATCGATATGGGCAATGGCAAGATGATTCCAGTAGAGGCACATTAAATTTTGATTATTTCTTTTAAGTGCTAGATTGTATTTGAATTCTACGAGACTATTATATACCGTTTTAACGGAATTTGGATTTCCATTTCTATTTTTGAACAAATTTGGTTATAAGTGTTCAATTTTGAATGGAAAATTTGGTTGTCTCTTAATTCAAAATTAGTTTATTCTAGTTCTTTAAAAGATCATTATAATCTTCATTTATTTGGAACTGTTGCTTCATTTATAGAATTCCTGCATTTAAGTACATGTGTTGTAATGAAAGAATTAACAGTTTAGAACTCAGTTATATTTTGATTGCAACTTATATCCTTAATAAAGTTTAAACAAATAAATCAATTGCATGTTTGGATATGTCCAACTAAAGTAAGGCTTTATAAGCCTAATAAAGTAATAGGACATAATGCTAATGATTTTCTAATTTTGTTGAATAGTTTTAAAGTTGATATTATTTTGTATGATTTTACATAATCCCACTATTAAGTTAATTAACGAATTAGGAAATGCACACCTATTTGAGGATGCTGATTTTGAGGGGGAAAATTTAGTTAGTGACATTACTCTTGAAGAGGATTATATTCACACAGGTGTTGTTGGCATTGTTCGGGATGGTATTCCTGACATTGTTCAAGACACAATAAATTCAAGATAATGTTGCAATTCCTCCTACTCTGGAAATTGTTCATAAGGACAAACTCTAGCACCCTCAAAGCACTAATTGCCATTCAGGAAATCCATTAAAGAGATGACAAGCTCACTGTTGACATTAGGATGATGGAAGTTCGACTTACATCAAGTCATAAAAGTTCTACATCTCTAAAATGGATTATTGCATTAATTCAGAAAGTCTTTAAATGATACTTAAAATCTTTTTCTCATTGCCATAAGGTTTGAAACCTATTGATTGTAAATAGTTTTTTACAATCAAAAGGAATTCAAAAGGGTATTAAGAAAAGCTTTAAAGCGTATCACTCAGAGACTTTATACGGAAAAGAATGTATTAATTGTAAAGAGTCTTTTATTCAGTTTTCATGAAAGACTCTATAAGGTTTATAATGGCATTAGTAGAGCATTTCAATATCGTTACTGATATATTAAATTTCATTAAGTGATCACCTCGTTCGGTTTTGAGATGATATTTAATGATGTTATCTAAGTTCTGTGGGAGCATGTAATTTATATAATATCTATGTGGTGATGAATGCTAAGTTCTGTGGGAGACAAGTTTAGTCTCATTAATTACCCTGAGAATAATCTTCAGAAGATTTCCTATATCTCACCAATATGGAGTCTAAAGTATGCTCAGTTTTATATGCATTTGGTTATTGCATATATTACAGATGTGTTGGACAGATTGTTAAGTTCAGGAGTTGACCATTTGATAGCAGCCAAATGTGTCTTCCAATATTTATGGAGAACAAAAGGGTTACATGTTCAAGGATCAGTAGTCAAAAAGGTTTGAGATCATTTTGGTATACTGACTCTGATCATTTATTGGATGCAAAGAATATATGAAAATCTATGTTAGGCGCCATCTACTAGAAGAGATCTAAATGGCCCCTTTTATATAGTCTCTTCTGACATGGCTTTAGATTTCATATCATATTATGTGACATCCAAATCATGAAATATATCTGCATATTTTGTCACTATGCTGCAAATTAGGGATGGTGTTGAAACACCACAGTTTATTTAGTGACAATGAAGTCTGCAGTTTTATATTCCAGCAACAACAGGAACTCGACAAAGTTTAGATATTCAGAGATCAAGTTCCTAGATTGTTGATTAATAGGAGTGTATAATTGTCTAATGAGCACATCGGAACAAACCATGTAATTACGGATCCGTTATAGTAAGGAAATGTCATCCAAAAGGTTTTTTGAGCTAGCTACTCATATGGATGTCATTTCATTAAGAACATTCAGTTTTGTGGGAGTTTGTTCTTTTGGGTGCTCATATGATAGACAAAATTAAGTCTCCAGCTTAAGCTTGAGGTTGTTTTCTGATCAGAAATAAAGTTTTTGGTTTCAGTTCGGCTTCACTCCGATTTTGTTTTGTTTATGATCTCACTAAGGTTAAGGAGGATCAGTTGGAAATAGACATGTTAGATCACATTACATGTAATTTCCACGCTACACATCCACTTCATAATCCATGTCATTCTTTTGAATTAGCACGGTGACCACTGATGGGTAGAGCTGCAATTGCTGCGGCAAAGATCTCTTTGATCCCTTGCTAATATAATTGATGGACCAGATTGTTTTTGACTCATTAAAGAAATGACAGCAGGTTAAGATCTTATTTGGTTGTATGCACTATGAAATATAATTATAAAGTTTAAGCATATAGCCCAAGTGGGAGATTGTTGGAACTTATCCAACTAAGTTGGATCTTAATCCAACATTGGGCTAATATGCGGTAAATAATTATATAAGTGCTACGCTGTCGTATTAAGCCCAATATATTAGTGATCTGGTTTTAATTAATTAAATGGGCTAAATGAGTTAAACAGGTTGTGGGGCCTTTATGTGTAGAGACTATTGGGCTTCAACTCGTTGATGGGCCGAGTTGGAAACCCTAGGGCTATGGAGGCTAGCCTATAAATATTAGCGGTCATGATCCCCGGAATACACGAACAAAAGTTGATCTGTCTTTTCTACGTCCCGTCGCTAGGAGAGAAACCGGGAGAAGTCTAAAGGGATTCTCCAAACGGTTGATTCGTGCTATTCTGGAAGATCCTCCGCTGTGCTATCGTCAGGATCTTTCAGATTATTAGCGATGGACTCAGGTACGCTTCCGCTAAATCCGAGTAGGTCAATGATTTAAGATTCCGCATGTTATACATCTAGATTATTATTTGCATGGTCTTGCTTAATGATTAATCTAGATCTTGAGTTTCTACAGTGAAAGCTAAGTAATTTGCAAGAATATAAACACAAGTTAGCCTGAAGAGAGACAATCGCATACTAATAGATTTACCATGGTTCAGACACACTTGCCTACATCCAGCCTCACGTCCTATCAAGGAAAAATCAACTAACACAATTCAAATGGAAGCAAGTTACAACACTTCCCTTGTACCACAACTTGATGAAGGAGAAAACACCTCGAATAAGCTTAAGTATAACTCCTCTCCTTAATAGAGAAAAACACCTCACACAAGTAAAAAATACATACAATACAATTTTGCATATATCTTTGAGTTGAATCTCCTGTGTTGATGAAGTGTGGTTATAGTGATTGATCTTCAAATGATGTTGCAAATCAAAGCTCTTTAAGATCAAAATTTAGCCAATAAGGTTTTCGAAAACTTTTCAAAGTAAGGCCAACGAGAGGGTTTTCTTTTTGAAAATAATTTTTCTCTAGAAAACTTTTGATCTTAATTGCTCAAAAATTCATAAGAATAATTGTTGAACAACCATATATATATATACTAGTCATAACCCGTGCCCGCGGGCACGATTCATTTAACATTTCCCCGCGAAATTTTTATTCCCCGAAAAATTATTTACACAGCCAAAATTAAACAGAACAATAAATTAGCGTAAAAATATTTAGTGGCACAGGCACCTTCGGCACGGGCGTCTTCGGTGTGGAACAACAAATTCGACGTCGAACAACAAATTTGGCGCCTGGTCCTTCGGCGCATAACAACAAATCTTTGTGAAAAAATTTAGCGGGCACCTTCGGCGCGGAACAACTAATTCGGCATCGAACAACAAATTTGGCGTCCGCGCCTTTGGCGCAGAACAACAAATCTTTGTTACAACAAATTCGGCGCCCGCGCCTTTGGCGCAGAACAACGGAACAACAAATTCGGCGTCGAACAACAAATTTGGTGCCCGCGCCTTCGGCGCAGAACAACAAATCTTTGTAAAAAAAATTTAGCGGGCGTCGAAGACAACAAACATCAAGGTATTTTTACTCGTTCCGCTAAATTGTTTTATGCTAAATTTTTTATTTTTTTAATTTAATGGATCATGATTCTCCACAATCTTTCCCAAAGCACTTTCAATTTCAAAGTTTAGGTTTCCAATGCACTTTTCCCTCCAAATTTAATCTACACAATCTTTCCCAATACACTTTTCCCCCCAAATTTAATTTCCACACTCTTTTCCAAGGCACTTCTAATTTCAAAGTTTATATTCCCAAGGCATTTTCCCCCAAAAATTTTCACAAAATCCAATCTCAACCATTGATTTACCAAGATCAAATCTCAGCCACTCTTTATCTTGTCCTAGTCAGCCCTAGAATTCAAAAAACTCTGTCAAATGTATAATAGATATATGTATATATGTATATATATGTATATATGTATATATGTATATATGTATATATGTATATGTATATGTATATGTATATATATATGTATATATATGTGTATATATATATGGAGGAGGGATCAAATGACCCCCAAAAATAACCCCCCAAAATAACCCCCTATCAAAAATCATATGCCCCCCATTTTTTCGGAAGATCCGAACCGTTCATCTTGATCTCCACCCTCTAAATACCTGACCAACCAATTTTCAACCCGATCCCATGTGTTTTGCCTGTTCATCCATCCGACCCAAATTTAACGGTTTCGCATGAACAGAACTTTTGCGAATGGTTGATGAACGGGCAAAACACATGGGATCGGGTTGAAAATTGGTGGGTCATGTATTTAGAGGATGGAGATCAAGATGAACGGTTCGGATCTTTCGAAAAAAATGGGGGGCATAGGATTTTTGATAGGGGGTCCTTTTTGGGGGTTATTTTTGGGGGTCATTTGATCCCACCTCATATATATGTATGTATGTGTATATATATATGTGTGTATATATTTACTAGTCATTACCTGTGCACATAGTGCACGGTTTATTTAATGGCTGAGTTTTTCCCTCCACAAATTTCAAGTTCTCCCAAATTTCATGTTTTCCCACAAAATTTCAAGTTTCCCCCCAAATTTAAGTTTTCCCCCAAAATTTAAGCCCCCCCAAAATTGTCATTGTCACCTAGGACAAATATGCCACGTAGGACAAAGCTTTGTCCTAGTAGGATAAGATTCAAAATCTTCAAAGGACTGGAAAAAATGGTCTGAAGGGGGGAGAATAAAAAGTGTGGGTGTGTGTGCGGGGAGGGTCCAGGGCAAAAATGCAAAAACCGGAGTTGTATGTGCAAAATTCCCCACCTCCTCTCTTATCCCTCAAAATCTCATCACTTATATTTTCTCTTATCCAATTTCCCTCCTTTATATAATAGATATCCAGATTCTCTTATCCAATTTCTCATGTCCAAATTCTCTTATCAAATTTCTTTTGATAACATCCCTCTTTTATATAATAGATATCCAAATTCTCTTATCCAATTTCTCATGTCCAAATTCTCTTATCCAATTTCTCTTGATAACATCCCTCTTTTATATAATAGATGCATGTATATGTATGTATGTATATGTATATATGTATGTATATACTCTTGTCCAAATTCTCTTATCCAATTTCTCTTGTCCAATTTCTCTTATCCAATTTCTCTTGATAACATCGCTATTTTTTAGAATAGATATGTATGTATATATATGTAAGTATGTATATATATATGTATGTATATGTATATTCTATTGTCCAAATTCTCTTATCCAATTTCTCTTGATAACATCCATATTCTATAGAATAGATACGTATGTATGTATATGTATACATGTATATGTATATATGTATGTATATACTCTTGTCCAAATTCTCTTATCCAATTTCTCTTGTCCAATTTCTCTTATCCAATATATATATATATATATATATATATATATATATATATATATATATATATATATATATATATATATATATATAGCTCAAATCTAGTCAAAACATATTACTAAAAAGCCCCTCCAACGGTCAAAACGGCTAATAAAATCTTCATGTTAGAACCCAATGGCTAGTTCTAGTCGATTAGAGTTCACCTTCTTATTGACTAGACATGAGCTAGTCGACTAGAATCTGTACTTTAGTCGACTGGGTTAGTCCAAATCAGAAGCTGTTTGAGCTATGTCATTTATAGTCGACTACAGTTTATTGGCTAGTCAACTAGAGTGTACCTTCTAGTCGACTAGGTCATGAATCCTAGTCAACTAATTTTTGATACACACTAGCCATTGTTTTCAAGTTTACCTAGTCGACTAGATATAGATTCTAGTCGATTAGTCAACTATAAAAACAGAGTTTTTGATCATTAAAACTTAGGAAATGATGTAGTCATGAAGTTCTGTAATGACCCGCTTTAAGAGGGGTCATTACTTATTTGATATATTTGCATGTCTGCAGATCACCAGTGAAAACAATATACCACGATACAGAGATGTACTAATACTCAAACCAACGTACATTATTACAATCCATAATTGAAGATACATCACACAATAACACTCTCACCTTGAATACATGAAAGAAAATATAGAATGGAAATAGATATGAAAATACAATATGCACACCAAACTCAAGCTAGCTCTAGAAATCAGCAGTCTCATGACCAAACTCTGGCTCCTCAAACTCAGTGGTCTCTTCTTCAACCTGGGTGTCGTATAACGGTACCACGAAGATGAAACCGTATGTAAGTCACAACAATTCTAGCAATAGTAATAAAGTAGTGCAAAAGCATGGAACAAGCTATGAAAAGTAACTAAGGATGATCAAGCAAGTGTGATGGGTAATAGTAAAGTAAACATGCATGCAAGTACAATAAGCAAAGGAGAAGGTGATCGTGGAGGAACAATAAGTAATGTACAAGAGCAACTATGGTGATAATAACAGTAAGACTAGTAGGCTATGGTGATAACAATATAGCAGGCTTGAACTGTAACAATAGTAAACATGCATATACGGAACAAGACGTACATTAAACGAAATGGTTATCGTGGTGCTAGCAATGCTTAGCTAAACTATGTGACTCACGTAGGAGAGTATGATATTCCACTATGGGTCACCTCGTTTGCCACATGGAACTAATTCCAGGCATCGCTACATACTTTTGAAACAGACTGGAGTATACACTTTTAAAATGGGACGGGACGGGATTGGACGCGACATGTGAGGTGAGTCCGATCATAGCTCCCACGCTCTCTCTACAATGAGTTACCCCAAACCCCAGTGATGTGTCAAGTGTATCAAGTATATGTTTATTACGGGATGTTCCTCAAGATATTCCACAAGATATTCCACAAGATATTTCACATGATAATTCATTAGCATTTACTGAGTCGTAGATGGCATGCAGTAGATGAAGTGATCATTTAAACATGAGCAATCGTACAACACATGTATCCAAAATTCATGCATAGTTTTCAATTGGCAAGCATCAGGACATAGTAGGCAAGGGTGAAAACATAAGTTTACATGCGATGAAAGGGTGAATTAACTCATTTAAAGGTATTTATAATCGATGTTTGCACACTACTGATAATTGGAGTTCTAGCATCAATCCACACAAACGGGCTTATCAAGGTTGGCCAAGCAGGTCACTATCGTTCTGCAGTTGATTAATACCCTATAAAATAGTTCTCTAGTTGTTGATTCAAGTCAATAGCCGTTCTAAGGCTATATGTGATATCCTAAGTTCATACTAGTACACAATCTAAATTTCTAAAGCCAGAATTAGGGTGACTTATGGGTTTCGAGATCGTTGTAGTATACCGAGGCTGGAGCTAGTGCTTCCAAGGGTGCTCGTGTGCCAGAATTGGTTCCTGCAAACACAAAATAGAAGTATTAAAGGTTATTCTATTTTCTCACTATCTTTCTTAACCATTTTTATTTTTATAATGGCTTGAAATGGCGTCAAATACGTTCTAATAATTTTTAGATAGGGTAGACATGAGGAAATTAATTTTATGTATGAAGAAAATAATTTTCTGAAGCTCTTAGGTGTTTTTTATAATTTTTGAAAGCTTAAAATCAATTTTCTGAATTTAAAATCAGTTAAAAAATAATTATTGAAATTAGAGATTAACTATCGTAAATGTTCGATGATTTGTTTAGAGAAAAGTACACGTCGAAATATTTCATATGATATGTCGAAATTTTATTCTCGACTAGGAGAATACGAAAATAAAATATTTTTATACGTATGGGTTTACGTGTAACGAAGATATAAGTGTTTTTATCAAATCTGAATTCAATACCATAAACTTTAAAAATCATAACTTGAGAAATAAATATAGGATTGGGACAAAACTAGCGCCTACGCGTTCACAACAACGCGTAGAACATTTTGGTATTTTTATATTTTCTATCTAGGCCTTATATTTTAATTTTCTAATTTTTCTAATTCAAATACATTTTCTCTCTCTTCCTCCTCCTCTCTTTCTTCGTTTCTTTCTTATATGTGTAACATGTTGTTTCTTGCTCCCTTGCGTGCGCTGCTACATGAGGGGAATGGGGCGACTACAAGAGGGGGGCCGGCGACGGGGTGGCCAAGGGGGCGGCGGCACCGGTGGGGGTCACCAGCCAGCGGCGAGGCACAGCGGCGGTGGCGGAGCTTGCGGCAAAAACACCGAGCGAGGGAGCGAGGGAGCTGTTCTCGGTGGTTTCGACGGCGGAGGAGCTCCGAGGGTGTCGTGGTGGTCAGCAATGGGGGAGAGAAGGGGGCGAAGCTTGGGGGCGGAGTGGAGGAGCACGCAGCGGGGTTCTTCGAGCTCGGTGGTGGGGGCGTTTTCGACAACGATGAGGAGCCCTGGGGCTCCGGCGGCTCGACTGAGGGTTGGGGGGTCACGACGGAGGGAAGATGAGGGGTGAAGGTTCACGGCAAGGGCTCCTATGGCGAGGTGGGGGTGTCGGGCACAAGGGGGAGGCTAAAGGAGGGGAGCTCGGAGGGGAACTCGTTGCATGCGTTAGAGCTATGAGTTAGTGGGAAAAGGTGAGGAAGCTTGGGTGTTGCTGACGGCTTGGTCAGCGCTTGTGGCTTATTGACCTGGAGAGGGGAAGGCCGGAGTAGAGGTGTGTGGGGTGTGTGGAGGCGATGAGCAGTCGATGGTTGTGGGCGTGTGATTGGGCTCACCGGAAGAAGGATGTGCTAGGGAACTATGAAGTGTATTGGTGCCTGTAAACGAAAGAGAGGGGTGGTATATATATATGCTTTAAGAATTAATTATGGGATAAAAATATTAAATAGATAATTAATTTTGTAATAAATCGGGTGGTTGGATCTGAAATTCTCGGATCTGACCTATTTTTTCGGTGCTAAGAAGGTGAGGTTAAGCTAATTAACCGGGTTAGGTTAATGTAAAAGTAATTAGTTTAAAACATGCTTCCATATTATTTTAATATTATAATAGTACTTTCACGTCTGACTCCGAAAAATTAAGAAAAAAATTCCACGGATTCATATCGCCACGAGGATCATAAAAATGAAGTCCATTTTTAGATTTAAGCGATGAAAAAAATAGAAAAAAATCATTTACATATCTTGAAATAGTTCGATTACGAAATTACGCGGACAATGAAATCAGGTCGTTACAAGTTCATCCTTTAGTCTTTGTTTCTTTAGACTCAATAGCCTTTGTTGACTCTACACATCTTTGATTTTCATCATAATTCAAACCTACAATCATGAAATCATGAGTACCAAAATGTTTGCTCATCATCAAAATCATCAAAACATATATGGATCGACTCAATTTTCAACAAAACTTCCTTGCAATCTTTTATGATAGAATATGAACTCCTATCAACTTTGATTTGATATCAATAATCTTCTTCACATTTGAGTAGGAATCTTTATTGCCTAGGACTTCTTTGTAGACATGTTCTTTAACTATGTACTTATTTGAAAACTTAACCTAATGTTGTAGCACATGATTAAAAGATAGATATCACAATGAAACATCCACATGTTTTTGAACAAGAGTAGTATTCCTATTGATGATTGTCTATGTTAATTATTAATAGGTATTCTTCGCTCCTTTTTTCTTTACACATTGCAGAAGCTTTGGTCTTGGAATAGAATAAGATGGACTGTAGAAGCAAGTAATGCTCATCATATGGAGATAATCATACGATCATGATCATGTGATCCCGCAAGATCTTTCTAAAGGCTTATGTTATAGTTCCAAACATCATGGGTCCCCACCAATAGGTGGTAACTTGAAGAATCAAGGAGAGTACAGTTCCTTAAAGTAAGACAGGCAAGGCCACTCGAGTAAGTGGTGTCAAGTTGTTAATGCATATAAGCATATTGACAAGCATGGATGCTTTTCCATATGCAAGTAGAGGAGCATGGACGATGCTAAGACTGTCTACAAGTGTGTTACATTATAGATGATCTATAGGGGGATGTATGCCCTCAGTTCATTTGTATTAGATGCAAATGGATTTTATAAGTCGCAAAGAGTTTGCGATATAAGTTTATAACATTAAGGATGTGGAAATTTTGCTTATGATGCAAAAGAGAATTAAATGTGTAGTAAAATTGTTACGTACATATTTAATATAATAAATACATTGAAAAGGTTACCTGGTTGACGAGATCGTCCTGGTCTAAACACAGGTTCAAACCGCATCAAAATCGGACTCTAAATGCACAGATAGAGCCAAAACAGCGATTTAATGCCAACTAGGGCATGCGAGTCAGGCTCGCTTCAGCAGATGCCCGACCCGCGTGTGTGCCATGAGATGACGGGCGGTCACGGGGCGTGCCTGCCTGAAGCAGGCAGGGCACCGACCACATGCACGCGGGCGTGCGCCCGTTGCTATGCATGCGCCAGCTATTGCTGGGCGCGCGCTGATGCGTCTGGGCCCATGCGATGGGCCACACACCTAAGGTTACAAACCCTGGCTTGCTTTTTTTGTGACGGCTAAGTTTTTGCGAAAAATTGAGTTTTGTGCTATCTTTGGAGCCTCATTTGAGGGGGTCAAACGAACTCCAAATGACGTGTCGTTTCTTCCTACATGTTTACAACCCTCTTTGATTTGATAGGTTGTATCACTTACGAAGCTCAACGGTGAGGGAGGAAAAATTCGCTAAAGTTTGGCCTTTGTGAAAGACAAACTTTAATTAATTTTTTCTCCAAAATTAATAGTCCCACATCGGATATGGAGTGAAGGGGAAGGGTCAGCCGCCTATATAAATAGGGGCCTACTCCCCTCCTTGAAACTCGTCCCAAGCTCCAGATCTGAGTAGCTCCATTAAACATGAGCAAGCCCGGATCTGAGCTTAAATTAATTATTCTCTTTCTCCCTAAATTTGTTCCTTGCTCCTGTTCGGGCTCTAGCAAAGCTACGAAGGAGCTCGGATCGGATCAGAAGTCTTGACGAAGGATCCACTCAAGGTGAAATCTTCTTCGGTGCGTGGTTGGCTCGGCGACAAGGGTGTTGCTCACCTCGGGATGCGGTGCGATTCGGGAAGCGGTTCGGCTCGGGACGCGGTGCGGATCGGGACGCGGTTTGGCTTGGGAGAAGTGGCGCGGGGCCAACGAAATGTTGCTGAAAACGACGCTTCGTATTCTGTGGAAACGAAGTGAAAGGTATGTATTTTAAATAAACATGCGTTTATAAATTGCAAATGTTAGATAGATCTATCCTTAGGGGTTGGTCGGACCCAACCCCGGGATAGTAGAGATCTTGGCTAGGGTTTGTTTCCTTTAGGGCTTAACTTAAAACTGTTTGAAGTCTATTTTCCACTACTGTTTTGATAACTTCGTCCGATCGACATAGGCCGGACGTCGTATTTATGGCCATAAGGACCCAGAAAACCCTACAATGGTAGCGAAGCTATGGTCTACATGATCTATTTTTGCAATTTATAAATTGTATATGATACAACATGCTTTTCCATCAGATGGATGTTTTATTTAAACTTTAAAAATGTCGTTTTAAGCAACGTTTTTATTTTCGAAAATTGGTTTTGAAAATTAGATTTAATTTTATTTTAAAATTAAATCTTTAAAATTATGTGATAAGTTTTTGGATGTAACTTAAACTTATGAGGTAAATTTTAGGTTGCATGTTTAGCAAGAAAATTTTATGAGATAAAATTTAATTGCTTTGTTATTATACTAAATTGTTTAGTTATTTTGATTATGTGATAATTAAAGAAAAACTATTAGGATAGCCATTAAAACCTTTCAGAAAATTATGAGATAATTTTTGGGCATGATACGATTTAAAAATTGTTGCAACATATTTTAATTAAAGTCTTGTTTAGGGTAGCCCTCTCCTAATTATTATTTAATTGTTCTAATAATAATTTCGAACAAAAGGTTATGTTTTAAAATTGTTGCAATTTGAATTTTAAAATGCCTAATACATGATTAGGATAGCACCTTAAAAATTCTTATAGTTAATAATGACATTAATAAAAGTTATTAATCAATCCTAATAATTTCGAATTTTAGGATTCAACTAGTTGATAGGATTAACTAGTTTTAATGAAGCCATTTCTAATTGAACGGGACACATATGAATAATAAGTTTCATTCAATGGACCATGATCCGGTCTAGTGTTTTTTGACTAGTGTTGTGGATCACCATAGCTCGACTTGGGATAGTGATCCTGGCCTAGCCAAATCCCTGGTCATGTTCCGCTGGACCGCAAGGATGCGAATTATGATTATGTGACATCGTCAATTATATCTAGTCAATTATGTTAAAAATATTCTTTAAGGTTTGTCGTAGCCCTCCTTGTTTTTGGATGAGGGGACTAAAAGACACCTGTCATAGTTGTTGAGTCTCCTCAAGCTATGACATGGTCCCTTTTAGAAACCGACTCCATCATACATGAGATGTAGTCTGGTATTAACCCAAACCACTACGTTGGGTCTCTTCGAGTATCGGTGTAAGTTAATATTAGACATGAAAACACGGGTTTGAATAGACTAGTAATTATGGTTTGTTGAGTCTCCTCAAGATCATAAGTGACTAGGGGTAAAAACTAATATGGAATCACATATGATGTGATTCAAATGAGATTATTTACCAACTACAGAGTCGATCAACTTGTTGAGTCTGTTGAATATTGGACTTATCCCTACTTGGTGTTAATGATGAGCAAACATAAATACTTGTGACTAATCCCCTATTTGCAGTTAATCCATTGCCTAAGCATATCATGAAGATCAATTAGCAATGGATGTCATGCAAAGATCATTGAAAGCAAAGGAGAGTGGATTGGATGATTATAGATGGTGATTGAAGCTCCTAGAAGACTTCAAGCTCATGCGTTGGAAAGAAAAGAGAGTTCTTCAAATGTAATTTTCTTGTCTCTCTTCTAGTATGTAGCTTAGAAGTAGAACTTTGTTGAAGCACACGCATATCTTCATTTCAGTCTTAGGAAACCATTAGATCAACTTTCCTTAGACTCCAATTCATTTCTATCTAGATTGTGCATGTCATAATTTCAACATTCGACTGCTGAACGATGTGCAGTCGCCTGTTTCAAAATAGTCGACAGTGTTTTGTTCTACAGTCGCCTGTTATGCACAATCTTTATCAGTCTAGTTTTGGGTTTCTTAGCCTTAACTCATTCAGGCGACTACTGTACATTTCACAGGCACCTGTCCAAGTGATAGTCGACTATGTTTTGTTAATCAGTCGCCTGTCTATCTTCAGCCCAAATCGACTTCTCAGTTTTGATCTGGCCAGTCGACTATTGTTGTATTTACAGTCGACTGTCTATCTTCAGCCCAAATCTACTTCTCAGTTTTGATCTGGCCAGTCGACTATTGTTGTATTTACAGTCGACTGTCCAAAGGCACAGTCGACTGTTACTGCTTCAACAGTCGTTTGTCTTTGAGCCTCTCTGAAGACTTAACTCTCTCGAAAATGTCAGGGTTTTTGACAGTCGTCTGTAGAAGGAATTACAGTCGCCTGTTGAGTTTACAGTCGACTGTCTTCTCTTCATCAGTAACCTGTCTTGTACCCCCAGACTTTTCCATGACTTGCTTGACTTACCCCTACTTCGGTCAGTCATCTGTATAAGGATTTACAGTCTCCTGTTGGTTTAACAGTCGACTGTCTACTCCTTACCAGTCGACTCTCCATGTGGTAAGTTACCGTTATGAATTCTCACCTACCCTATGTAACTGTGCAGCAGTCGACTGTGTGTTGTTCAACAGTCGACTGTCGCAAGCACAGATTTTATCCGTTGAGTTTTTCTTTACGGATTTCAACGGGCTTTTGGAAATTCGGTTATGAAGGGTTCGAGAAAACTATAAAAGAAGCCTCTACTGTTCCATTGAGAGGTTACTCACTCAAGTATCATTTGCTCAAACATTCAAGCTTTCATTTCTCTCAAGATCAAAGCTCTCAAATAATAAAGCCCTAGAATTCCAATCTTCAATCTCTTGCTCTCCAACCTAGAACCAAAGAGAAATCTTCTAGGCATTTGGTGCAATCAAGAGAAAGGGCTATTCTCTCTTCCAAGAGAGTCTTTCAACACACAACACACTTCTCCTTCAAGTTCTACTTCAAGGCATAGGTGATTGTAAGTGTTGCTTATTTTCATATTTCATACCTCTCATTATTTGATTAACCTCAAGTTGTGAGAGTGGTTTGCTTGCTCCCAAGTTATGGGAGTCAAGGACATCGAGTGTATTTCTATTTCAATTGTAGGATTACTACAAGTGGATCTTTAAGGAAACCTCAAGTTAGGTTTCTAACTTGAGTATCTGGTGGTTACCGGGTGGAAGGGACGTAAGATTACCGGGAACAAGTCGGAAAGTGACTTGGGTAATCCGAACCCTTGAAACATCTTTGTATTTGCATTGTTTCTTTTAGGGTTTACTATTATTCCGCATTTATTGTTGGTTAGGAATTTAATTTGGTGTAACTATCTTTTTAAATTGCATAAACACTATTCAACCGCCCTTCTAGTGTTTTTCCCATAGCCAGGGTCCTTACAATTGGTATCAGAAAAGTTTCAAGCTATGGCATCCAACAACAACAACGTTCCTCCGTCGACTTCGTACAACAATCACGATCGTGATGGAGTGTCCACACTATTCGAAGCTCAATCAAACGGTGCATCCTCTGTGTTTCAATGTCACGAACTTCGGCTATTGGAAATGCCGGATGGAGACGTTCCTAAGGAGTGCTTCCCTTTGGAGAACCCTCCATATGGAATACGTGACGTGTGTTTATATTTCATACATTTACGCATGTTTTCTTCCTTGTTTTTCCGTATTTTACCGCCGTCTTTTATTCGTTTTCTCGTGTTTTCTTGTGTTTTCTTGTTTTCTTTCACTTTTCCGTGTTTTCCGTGTTTTGCAGGAGTTTGCTGGCATTTGGGGCGTAAAACGATGATATCATATGTCCCCGGAGCAACGGGAGGAGTCACGCGTGATCCAGGGGGTCAAACGACGAAGATTGCATCTTTCAGCCCCTCACCCGGTCGGTTGGTCATCTCCAACCGATCAGGTGATGCACGCGTGCACCACCCGGACGCAGCTTGGAGCTCACGAGAAGTCACCCGGTCGGTTCAGTGACCGGGTCAAAAGCTCAAAGTCTCTGGAAATTTGAAGCTGATTGCCAACCGATCGGGTGACCTTCACTCGATCGGTTCACCTGTAGCTGAATTTCAACAGCCAAGACTCGAAGTTCCAACCGGTCTCCTCACCTGGTCTGCACCAAGATCCAACCGGTCGGCACCAAGATCCAACCGACCGCATCCAAGATACAACCGACCGGTTCATGCTGACCGGGTGAAACCCCTCTTTGCGCTGTGATTTTGTGAAGCGGCTCACCCGACCGGTTGACTTGTCAACCGGTCGGGTGATGTCGTTTTCTATAAATAGAACCCTAGGTTTCCCAGATTCAGGAGTTGGTTATTTTTTACTGTTTTCTTCACTTTGTGACGGCTGTAATTTTCCAGTTTTTGTAAGTTTTCGGATCTTTGCAAAACTTCAGTATTATCTTAATTGCTTTACTACCATTGCATTTCTATTGTCTGATTATGATTTTGACGGTTCATTTTCGTTTAGATAGCTTTTTAATAAATATTTGTGAGTAGTTCTCAAATCTGGGATTTTGGCGGAAACCCCTTCGGGGGCCTTCCCAATGTGTCCATAGGGTTAGGAAATCGATAGGGATTAGGAATCTAATGGTTACGCGGGGTGTTTTATTGTCATCGGCGGGTAAAAGACCGCCTTTGACCGTTGGGCCAAGGGGGAATAAACTTGGCGGTTGACTCCCTAGCCATAGCTCACGCCCTTAGCGTAGACGCCGAATCCTAGCGCGCGGGAGCGACAGGACGAGACGTTGGGAGTTATCGTTGAGAGCTTAGTGCTCCCGGAGTCGATCAGTGTTAATGGACACGGGAGTGCCCACTGATGAACCCGGGAAGTCCGGCGTATCATCCTGGGCACCGACCGGAATATCTGGCCCATGGGATGCCGGTACCACTTTCAGAGGCAACGTCTCACCATTAGACCCTAATTCCGATCGCCATCCTACCCGTAGGCCGTATCGGCGAGAGCCGCTCGTTGGGATCGAAACCAGAGTCCCGGGTTTTTCCTTCATATTGTCTATACCTTGCATTCCTTTACTGTGACAACCCATCATCCGATCTGGGCTAGCTTGCCCACGGGGTGATTTTGGTCCTCTTTGACACAAGCACATCCTAGCCTCCCTGTGTTCGACCCCCAAGCCACACTACAACACCGTGCGCTTGCGGTTACAAATATCTAAACCTCCACAGGGTCCCCCGGCCATTTGCGGCTTGCAAACCGGGGGCACGTCAAGTTTATGGCGCCGTTGCCGGGGAGGCAACGTGCTTGTTATTTTAGGATCTCATGAACCCTAATGTCTAGCTCTTATCCCTACCTCGCGATAATTTTCACATTCTTCTTTTTCCTTTTTATTTTCTTATTTTTATTTTTATTTTTATTTTTATTTTTATTTCTTATCTTATCTGTTTCTTTCTCACTTGTCGCTTCACGTGTGTTTGTTGTTTTTCATGCGCAGGAGTTCAAAAAGTCTCGACGACTTGATCCCCGTTGATCCAGAGATAAACGCCACCCTTAGGCATTTGGCCATCGAGAAGCGAAGAAGAGAGGATCCTGAAGCCATGGGGGAGAACACCCCGCCTCACAAGTCCCTGTTGGAGTACTCGATGCCTTCCATCGAGTCCACCTCCACCATCCGTCCTCCAGCTATTACGGCCCAAAGCTTCGAGCTTAAGCCGTCTTTGGTGACGTGGATCCAGCAGGATCAGTTTTCGGGTGCACCCATGGAGAGCCCGATCGAGCATCTAGACTCCTTCTTGGAGAAATGTGACACCTTCCGGATTAACGGTGTCACAACTGAGGGATCCGACTGAAGCTGTTCCCCTTCTCCTTGCGAGATAAGGCCAAGCTGTGGCTTAGGGGGAAGGATCCGAATACATTCAACACCTGGGAGAAGCTCTCCAATGCTTTCCTGACAAAGTTCTTTCCCCCGGGAAGACCATGAAGCTGATGAGCGAGATCTCCTCCTTCTCCCAGGCCAGCCACGAGTCCTTGCATGAAGCTTGGACGAGATACAAGGAGATGCAGAGAAGATGTCCCCACCATGAGCTCCCCATGTGGCAGATCATAAATCTGTTTTATAATGGGTTGAGGGACGATTTAAAATCTTCCATGGACGCCGCGGCTGGAGGGTCCTTCATGTCAAGAAGCGAAGAAGATGCTGGGCAAATTTTGGAAAATATGGCATCCAACAATGAACGGTGGTGTGACGAGAGAGCCACACCAGGGTCTGTGGGCATCCATAGAGTGGAAGACGTCGACAAATTGTCAAGCAAGTTTGACTTGCTGTCAACCCAGATCTCCGCATTGATGGTAGGCACCGGTGGCGCCGGTTCACAACAGATTGCTGCGGTAGAATCCGAAGTTTTTGGAGAGTTCAACGGTGGCGACATCTCACCACCGTTGGATCAGGCGAGCGCATTGTTTTACAATCCTACGGGGAATGCGCCATTTCCACCACGAACCAACTCAAACCCGGCCTACTCTCCCAACAACCGGAATCATCCGAACCTCAGTTATCAGGCACCATACCAACAACCGGCTCAGCAACAACAGCAGAGATATCAGCCGGCTAGGCCCCAGCAGCAGTTTCAGCAGCAGCAATTTCAGCAGTAACAACCTCCACCGCAGTATCAACAGTATGCTCCTAGGAATCAGCAGCCCACCCAGCAGCAATACGGCCAGCAGAGGGCCATTTCTCCGGTTGAGTCACTCTTGACTCAATACATAGCCAACCAGGAGAAGATCAATCTGAAGCTGGAGATGGGACAAAGAGTGCTCACCAATCAGGTGACCCAGATGGGGTTGCAAGTGGCGAACCTGCAAAGACCACAGAATTTATTACTGCCACAGCCTGAGGTGAACCCTAGGGGGGTAAATCGGACCTTGGCGCTCACACATGAGCATGAGAATGTGTCTGCCATCGTCTTGAGGAGTGGAACTCAAATACCTACGAGAGAGCCCCCCAAAGGACCGGAAGCACCGTTGGTCGTGGAACGACCAACTGAGAAATTAAATGACGACGGTGCTTCGTCACCCAAGACAACTACTCCAGAGGGAGTTAATAGAGAGGAGAAGAAGAAGGGTGAGGAAGGGAACCCAAGAGAATTCAAGCCCGTTGTGCCTTTCCCACAACGGCTTGCCAAAGCCAAAATCGATGAGAAGTATGGCAAGTTCTTGGCCATGGTGAAAGATCTGAGCCTACAAATCCCCTTCCTCGAGGCCATAGAGACGATCCCCTCATATGCTAAATTCTTGAAAGACTTGGTGACACGGGGATCTAGAAAAGAAAAGGTCGTGTTAACGGCGGAGTGCAGCGCACTCATTCAGCGTGCAAATCCGCCCAAGCTCAAGGACTCCGGAAGTTTCTCCATCCCTTGCTCTATTGGGGAAGTGCAAATCCAGAGTGCGCTCGTCGATCTTGGTGCGAGCGTCAGCTTAATGCCCCTATCGTTGTACAAGAGAATAGGGATGGGAGACTTAGAGCCCACCGGCATGGCATTACAACTTGCTGACCGTTCGGTCAAGTATCCGGTGGGAGTAGTGGACGACCTCCCCGTCGATGTGAAAGGTGTACATGTACCGGTTGATTTTGTGGTGATGGACATGCCGGAAGACAAGCATACACCAATTATTATTGGACGACCCTTTATGGCAACCGTCGGAGTGTTGATAGACGTAAAGAATGGGAAGCTTTCCCTAAATGTGGGCCAAGAAAGAGTCGAATTTGACTTAGGCTTGTCGATGAAGCATCCAAACCCCCCAGACGATCCTAGTATCAATGTGCTGGAGAATGAAGAAGATAGAGCTGTTGAAACGAGCGCCTGGGAAGTGCTCTCGAGGAATCCCCCCGATAGCTTGGGGGACCTTGGAGAGCAAGTTGGCTCCCCTAAGAATGACGTGGCTAATGAGGCGGTCGCGCGGCATGTGATCCCTCCCGTATTTCCTAAGTCTCCTCCTACGAGGAGAAAAGGGAAAGAACCCATGGACCTCACCGGTGATGAGGTCCGGATCCTGAAAAAGATGGCGGTGGATGCCAATTTGAGGGAGAAGCCCCCGGATCCTGTCAACAAAGGGAGGGTAGTCGAGCAAATCTTTTTACAGCAGCCGACTACACCAATAGCCACAACCTCTGGAGCTGAAGAGATGCCGGATTTTGGGCATCACCCGTATCGCCCACCATGAAAATCATCGACGGGCGTCGAGCTAACGACGTTAAACAAAAGCGCTTCATGGGAGGCAACCCATGCTCTGAACTTCTACTTCCGTTTTAGGACTTTTTCTACTTTATTTTTATCTATTTTTATAAATAAATCCAGCCGCAACAACTTCTGTCGTGAAACTTAGGCAATTTTTGGGTTTTTGCAGAAAACAAGGCCTCAACCGACCGGGCGATAACTCACCCGATCGGTTGGGATGTATCAGCTAACAGCCGTATCAGGCACCAAATGAACCGACCGGGTGGAGAAAGAACAGATCGGGTGAGCAGACCGGTGACCTGGGGGAACTCTCGGAAAAATCTCAGAATTCATCAACCGACCGGGTGACAATATGCGAGACCGGTTGAGGGACCGGGTGAGAAACTTTGAGTTCTCGAGAAAATGTGTGGAGCGGCGAACCGATCGGTTGAGTTCTCAACCGATCAGGTCACCTGTAGCGTTTTTTCAGCATCAATTTTCGACCTAATGTCAACCGATCGGGTGAAAACTCACCCAACTGGTTCGACTTAAAACTTATAAATACACCCGACCCACCCGCTCACAAACCCTCGCCCGATCTCGCCATTTCTCCATCGTTTCGTCTTCCTCCAAGCACCCGACTGCCAAAATCCCTCTCCCACAACCTCAAATCCTCCATTAGTCTCTCTCTCCACCTCCCCCTCGCATTTCTCCATCTCTTCCTCTCTCTCTCTCTCTCTCTCTCTCTCTCTCTCTCTCTCTCTCTCTCCTATTTCGTATTTTCTAGCCCTAATTCCCAACACCCACCCCCACTTTTGAATTTTTTGCTGAACAAAGAGTGCCGCGGCTCCACACTTCTCCCATCACACGGCATTGGGTCATCTACAAGCGGGGAGCTTTAATTGCTACGGGGTAACTTCGCTCCACTTCTCGAATTTCAATTTTTACCCTAATATTTGATTTGCTTGGTTTTCGTGTGTGTGCACTTTGATAGTATTTTACACCCATTTGCATCACCCACACACACATGGCCCGGGAGAGAGATAAAGGAAAAGGTATCTTGCGTGAGGAGGAACCGTCTCGTAAGAAACGGAAACATACACGTCCTCCTCACCGCACACGTGAGCTAACACTTGCCCCTCCCCCGCCTATCATTCCCCCTATGGACCCCATGTTGGGCCCGCATAGATACATATTTAGGAACCAAGAGCAGAAAGACTTCTACCACAGACTTGACACTCGGGGGCATTTATCAACCAAGTTCGCCCACACCCAATCACTCGTCGACCTCGGTGTCTTCACCTAGGTCGAGACTCTTTTTGCTAATTTAGGTTGGTTGGCCTTCCTTAATGCCACTGCGGTATCCTACCCGTCACTCACCCTAGAATTCCTTTCCTCCCTCGTTTGTGAGTCGGGGTCGACCGTCACTTTTCGGGTGTGTAACCAAACCATTCGCACAAACCTGGACACCATCTGCGATATATTTGGTTGTCCTATTCTAGGGAATGACGCTATCCGGCACTACGGATATCCCCCAGAATTTGACGTCGATAATTTCTGGTCCCGCCTCACCATACTCCGTCGCTATCCCCGGGGTAAGGCCAAGGCCTCCTCCATCATCCATCCCATATTTCGTCTGGCCCATAGGATCATATCATCTGCATTTTTCCCGTGGAATGAGTCAGGCACCGTGACTATCCCCGATCTTTTTATTCTCTGGGCCATGAATTTCCCCTTTGTTCGTGATGATGATGGAGTTAGTTTCAGGGCCCCGGTTGTCCCTGTCCATGCTGGCGATTGGCTTCTTTACAAGCTTCTCGAGATTAGCAGGGCCGGGAAGGGCAAGATCTGCTGTGGGGGCATTATCACTATCATTGTTTCTTACCTCCCGTTTAATATCCATATCCCCCGTGGTCTTCCCATCGCCGCAGGACCCTCACGTCTAGATCTTGACGTCCTGCGGCACATTCACATGATTAAGCCCCGCCCCGACGGTCGTTTCAAATTCAATTACGGCCACCCCCTCGCCCCTACACTATTCTCCCCAACCCCGCTCGCTTGACTGTGGCTATCGTGGCGGATTAGACTTTTCCGCCCGACCCTGAGTTCTTTGAGGGGTTGCACCTTACTTTCTTTCGCTCAGACGCACGTAGAACACCTTCCCCTGCCGCCCACTTAGGCGAGCAGGATATTCCTGCGTCCCGTGGAGATATGGGGGCTGGCCCGAGTCGTCCTGTTTCTGCTCCTGGCCCCATCACTTCTGAGCACCTTTTTGCGGCCATTTCTGGCCTTGTGTCCTGTGCCGGCATGACCACTGCCGCCGGCACTACTTCCACATTACCTGCCGGCACCACTTCTGCCTCACGTCAGTCCACACCCTTTGGTCACCGCCAGGTCTCTGCCCGTCTTACTCTTGAGAGGGAGGTCGCTGTCCTCCGTGATCTTGCCATGTCCTCTGCCCCCTCGGACCCATCACCGTCCTCCTTTCTCACTCACCCACGTTTCCTCGTACTTGAGAGGAACGTGGCCGACATTCTTCGCCTTCTCACTCACATCCACGGACCACCTCCACCTTCACCACCTCGACGATCTTCTCCTCCACCCTCCCACACATCCCCACCTCCATCACCTCCCATTCTTCTCCTCCACCATCCCACCCATCCCCACCTCCCCCACCCCCACCTATGCGATCATCTCCCCCTCCCTCATCTATTCCCATCCCGGTATCCACTTCTCCTCTCCCGACCACTTCCATTGCACCCACACCACCTTCTACCTCCTCCACCGTCACATCATATGTGCGCCGCAAGAAATTGCAGGTGCGCTCCAAATCCCTCCCACCTCCACCCACTACTGTCACCATCACGTCTTCTCCCCCCACTTCTATTCCTTTCACCATCGCCTTGATCGTCGTCCTTCCACCACCACCCACCTCCACCGACACCCCTCCCATCGTTCACACCACCACCACACCTACTCCTCCACCTCTTTCCCCGCTTCTCCGCACACCCCCAATCTCCCCCACCCACCCATCCACACCCTCTTCCAAGGAGGGCGAGGATTCGCCTTCTCCTGATTTTTGATTTCTCTTTATTTTTTTTGACATCCCCCTTGCATATTTCTGCACTTTCACGCTCATATTTCATTGCTAGCATTGTCATGTCTAGCTTGGGGGAAGTCTGTTTGCTGTGTTGTCGTGTTTTATTTTCTTTGTGTGTGTGTGTGTGTGTGCTTGTTTTCCTTTTTGTCGTGTCGTGTCGTGTGCTTTTTGTCGCGTCGTGTCGTGTCGTCTAGTTTGTTCAATTTCCTTCTTTCTTTTTCATTTTTCGTGTCGTGTGGTTTGATTTTGATTTTTCTTTATTTTTAGTTTCGTATCTGTGTTTTTCATTTCTTTTTGTGTCGGTGCGTATTCCCCCCCCATTTTCATTGCCTCCCGTACTCACTCTTATTGCATTGAGGGCAATGCAAGCTTCAGCTTGGGGGAGTCGCACTTTGTGCGCCATTTGAGTCTTTCTTTTTCGTTTTTGTGCCGTTTTCATCGTGTTTTTATTTTTTTTATTTTTTTTATTTCTTCTTTTTATCTCTTTCTCCTAGAGATGAACCCTATGATGAATTGCCACAAAATCACACACACCTAGCATAGCATCGATAATCACATTCACTAACCCTAGGACTTCGAGTTCTCTAGCATTTCACACATCGTGGCTCCACTTAGCTTTTTGTGAGTCGTGTGTCGTGCCTATCTGTTTGGTGTGCTTCTGCTTTGTGATTTACTTTATATACCTGTCTAGGAATGACACCTAGATTATCATGTTTCGATATGAATATGCGGTACTTATTTCTACTGTCTGCTTCTTCTGCATGCTATATATATCGTACGCTTCATTTCGCATGTGTCGGGATTCCACAATTAAGGACTAGGATAACCCATTTAGCCTATGCTATATTTAGCGAGAATAGTTTTCTTTGCCTAAGTGTTTAGATTCCGACTTCTTTTTTGTTTTACTTGGTGCAAATCCCCTCGTCGTGTACCGTTCTCCCACTTGGGAGAGTACACATGTCTATAGCCAAAAAAACCCAAAAATCCAAAAAAAGGAGAAAAGAAAAGAAAAACCCAAAAAGAAGAGAAAAGAAAAGAAAGAAAAATTGTATAGCCAAAAATCCAAATCCAAAAAAATACAAAAACCCAAAACCCAAAAAAATTTCCTGTGTGAATATCTTTTCCTACTTGCCGAGAATAAAGGGAAGACAAGAATTTGCACCGAGTGTTCTTCTCCACATCTTCTCAACCCCCATCGGTTTCGAAAATGCTTGGCTTAGGAACTTTTTAGCTATTATCTAGGCTATAGTGGAGTGATTTCCTTTACTCTAGTTGTGGAGTCCCCGACGCATGACATGTTTCGATTCTCTCTCTATTCTCGTGCATGCTTGAACTAATATTCACCGCTTTATTCAATTCGAATCGGTATTTGGGTCATTTCCTGGATTTGTGTATATCGAGCTTTATTGCACATCGTAGATAGCGACACCGACTGCTAGCGCACGACCACACTCACTTGCGCTTCACCGCGTGGGCCCACGGCACTTGTTTGGACTCGTATTCCTAGGTTTAGTGATGTGATTTGGCGTTTGCTTGCTTGGTGTGCCGTTTTTGATTTTGTTGGCCCTGACGGGCGATCTAGGATATAGAGTTTTCTTTTTCTCTCTTTCTCTCGATTTTTCCCCTCCGAGCTCCTACTCTCACTCGTCTTCCTCGAGGACGAGGAAGAGTTCAGCTTGGGGGATTTTGACGTGCATTTATATTTCATACATTTACGCACATTTTCTTCCGTGTTTTTCTGTATTTTACCGCCGTCTTTTATTCGTTTTCTCGTGTTTTCTTGTGTTTTCTTGTTTTCTTTCACTTTTCCGTGTTTTTCGTGTTTTGCAGGAGTTTGCTGGCATTTGGGGCGTAAAATGATGATATCATGTGTCCCCGGAGCAACGGGAGGAGTCACACGTGATCCAGTGGTCAAACGACGAAGATTGCATCTTTCAGCCCCTCACCCGGTCAGTTGGTCATTTCCAACCGATCGGGTGACGCACGCGTGCACCATCCGGACGCAGCTTGGAGCTCACGAGAAGTCACCCGGTCGGTTCAGTGACCGGGTCAAAAGCTCAAAGTCTTTGGAAATTTGAAGCTGATTGCCAACCGATCGGGTGACCTTCACCCGACCGGTTCACCGGTAGCTGAATTTCAACAGCCAAGACTCGAAGTTCCAACCGGTCTCCTCACCTGGTCTGCACCAAGATCCAACCGGTCGGCACCAAGCTCCAACCGACCGCATCCAAGATCCAACCGACCGGTTCATGCTGACCGGGTGAAACCCCGCTTTGCGCTGTGATTTTGTGAAGCGGCTCACCCGACCGGTTGACTTGTCAACCGGTCGGGTGATGTCGTTTTCTATAAATAGAACCCTAGGTTTCCTAGATTCGGGAGTTGGTTATTTTTTACTGTTTTCTTCACTTTGTGACGGCTGTAATTTTCCAGTTTTTGTAAGTTTTCGGATCTTTGCAAAACTTTAGTATTATCTTAATTGCTTTACTACCATTGCATTTCTATTGTCTGATTATGATTTTGACGGTTCATTTTCATTTAGATAGCTTTTTAATGAATATTTGTGAGTAGTTCCCAAATCTGGGATTTTGGCGGAAACCCCTTCGGGGGCTCTTCCCGATGCGTCCATAGGGTTAGGAAATCGATATGGATTAGGAATCTAACGGTTACGCTGGGTGTTTTATTGTCATCGGCGGGAAAAAGACCGCCTTTGACCGTTGGGCCAAGGGGGAATAAACTTGGCGGTTGACTCCCTAGCCGTAGCTCACGCCCTTAGCGTAGACGCCGAATCCTAGCACGCGGGAGCGGCAGGACGAGACGTTGGCAGTTATCGTTGCGAGCTTAGTGCTCCCGGAGTCGATCAGTGTTAATGGACACGGGAGTGCCCACTGATCGAGCCTGGGAAGTCTGGCGTATCATCCTGGGCACCGACTGGAATATCGGGCCCATGGGATGCCGGTACCACTTTCAGAGGCAACGTCTCACCATTAGACCCTAATTCCGATCGCCATCCTATCCGTAGGCCGTATCGGTGAGAGCCGCTCGTTGGGGTCGAAACCAGAGTCCCGGGTTTTTCCTTCATATTATCTATACCTTGCATTCTTTTACTGTGACAACCCATCATCCGATCTGGGCTAGCTCACCCACGGGGTGATTTTGGTCCTCTTTGACCCAATCACATCCTAGCCTCCCTGTGTTCGACCCCCAAGCCACACTACAATACCGTGCGCTTGCGGTTACAAATATCTAAACCTCCACAGGGTCCCCCGGCCATTTTCGGCTTGCAAACCGGGGGCACGTCAATACATCAAGCCCACTGAAGAGGATTTCGAAAAATGGACACCCTCCAAGAAGTTCACCGAAGTCAACAATGCAAAAGCAATGAACGCTCTTCATTGTTCATTGGACCAGAATGAGTTCAACAAGATATGCACATGTAAGAGTGCATATCAAATTTGGAATCATCTCGTCGTTACCATGAGGGAACGAACAAGGTAAAACCCTCTAAACTATATGTTGCAGTGCAAAATTTAGATATGTTTCACATGCAGGAAAATGAGAGCATAGCATCGATGTACGGATGTTTTACCGACATCACCAATGAACTGGAAGCGCTTGGGCAAACCTACACCCAACCAGAGAAGATGAGAAAGATCATAATGGGGATGACCTCCAAATGGGAACAAAGAGCTATCGCCATTGAGGAGGTCAATGACTTGAAGAACTACACTGTCGTGAATCTCATCGGCACTCTCATGTCTTACGAAGTAAGACGGGATAACCGGCTGACGATTCGAGCTATGATGAACCCTTCGGAGGCCAAGAAGAAAGCTTTAGCATTGAAGGCTAATTCTTCATCCTCTGATAGTGAAGAATCCAAAAATGACATGGACTTAGAGGAAATGGCTCAAATGGCGAAGAAGTTCCAACGCTTCTTTCGCAAAGGTAAATTTCCCTCTAAAAATAGATTTGATTCTACTAATAACACTTTCTCTCTTTGCTTTAAGTGTAATAAGCCAGGGCACATCAAGAAGGATTGCCCAATGCTCCGAAACAAAGAGAAGTGGAAGGCTCCGAAGTACCTCAAGTCCGATAAGAATAAGAAAGATAAGAAGAAAGGACTAGTATGTATATTCGATAACTCAAGTAGAGACTCATCAAGCGATTCTGATGATGAGAAGGGTGAAAGTGCCCACATGTTTTTCATGGCCCGGGAAGATCCACTCTCCGATGAGAGTGATTCCGACATGGATGAACCCAAGGTAACTATGGATGAATTGCGTATTGATAATGAAGAACTATTTGCTAAGTATCAATCTTTAATGCTTAGATATACTAGCTTAAAGAAACAATCAGTTAGCAATCCATCCATACCATGCATCATCAATAATGACACCATTGTTGATACACTAACTCTAGAGAAAATTTGGTTTCTCAAAATGTCACTTTGAGAAATGAGGTGAATGCCCTCAAATCTCAACTAGATCAAACACATCCTAAGGATAATAGTGATCTAGCTTCACAAAACAATCAATTGGGCTTGGAGAATGATTCTCTTAAAACCCAAGTGCACGAGCTCAAAGTAAGGGTGTCCACCTTGGATACCAACATTTATTCTCTTAAGGAGAAATATGAGCTCATGTCCTTCCGTATTATGAGATTTAATAAGGGGAAAGGACAATTGGACGATTTGCTAGCAAACCAATTTCCGGCCACACATCGTATTGGTCTTGGTTTTGTGAAATCAAATGCACCCAATGCTCGCACATCCTATAGTGGTATCACTATAGACTTTGTGAGGCCATCCTCCGGTGCATCCACAAGTGGTGTCAAAGACACTATAAGTAGCAAACCTACCAAGAAAGTCACCACTTCACAATCGCTTCCTTTTGGTAAGAAACCCACTACGGGTGGAAACCAAACGAGAAGTCATGCCTACATGTACACCAACCTTCATCCACGTAGGAAATCTTCTACTTCACAAGTGGATACACATGACACTTTTTATACTCCACACCCACAGGCACGTGCAAATCCAAACATGAGAAATACTCATGTACGTGCTCCTATACACTCATATGCTCATACGTATCATTCTTACATGTATGCACATCCTCCAAATGTCATGCATGCTCCTTATGGTTCATACAACATGCATATTCCTAAGCATGCATACAACCCACATATGTCTAATGCATATCCTCCTCCTCATTTTTATGCTAGAACTCATGTTCCTAGGATGCACACACACCATAGAAATCAACCTATTGTGCATGCAACTAGAAAGAGGACTCCCAAAACATCACTATTTGGGGTCCTAAGAACACTAGCTCAAATGATAGGAATGCATATGTTGATTCCTAATTTCAGGATATTATTAATAATGATAACTATGTTAGGAAGCAGAAGTCCACTTGGACTTGGCTTCCAAAGGTTAATCCCCTTGGACCCAACAAAAATTGGGTACCATGAGCTTATGGTATACTATGTAGGTACCCAAGAAAGAGAAAGAGAGCAATAAACGTCATATTAGGTCTAAAAGGAAAGGATGGATACTCGACACTAGTTGCTCCAAACACATGACGGGAGATCCCTCACTACTCTCCAAAGTGATTAGCATCAAGGATGGTGCAACCGTCACTTTTTGAGGCAATCAAAAGGGAACCATCATTGGAGTAGGTAAAGTCGATAATCCTTCTAAACCACCCATTACTAATGTATATTTACTTAGTGGTTTATGTCATAACCTTATCTCCATTAGTCAACTTTGTGACAAAGGTTACAAGGTTAACTTTGAGAGGGTATGTGTGAAATTATTGATTTTGATTCACATGTTTTGTTTACCGGTATTAGGCGTAAGAATATTTATTATTTGGGCTTACCTAAAACCTTAGAACATTGCTTAGTTGCTAACACAAATGAACAACTATTATGGCATCGCCGTTTTAGTCATGTTCATTTCAAGCACTATATAAGTTAGCTAAGCATGATCTAGTCAAAGGTTTTCCAAAAATTGCTTTTAGTAAGAAAAACTTTTGTGATTCTTGTCAAAGAGGTAAACTTAGTAAATCATCTTTCAATCTTAAAGAAGGCAGAACTTCTAAGAGGCCCCTAGAATTACTTCATCTAGATTTGTTTGGGCCAACTAGAACCGCTTCTTTAGGTAATGCTCATTATGGATTAGTTGTCATTGACGACTTCTCAAGATTTACTTGGGTCTCATTTTTAACTAATAAGAATGATGCCTTTGAAGAGTGTACCATATTTGCAAAGAAGATTCAAAATTTCTTAGGATCCACCATTATCACTATTCATAGTGATCATGGAGGAGAATTTGACAATGAATCTTTTGCAAAGTTTTGTGATGACACCATGATAACTCACAATTTTTTTTCCTCGTGCCCCACCACAAAATGGTGTTGTAGAGAGGAAGAATATGACTCTGATTGAGTGTGCTCGTACCATGATCCATGATAGTCATCTTGGACTACAAGTTGGGTAGAAGCGGTGCACACGGAATGTTATGTGCTCAATAGGATCCTAGTGAGACCCCGAACAAACAAAACTTGTTTTGAGTTATTTTATGACAAAAATCTTCAAGTTAAATATTTTCGAGTTTTTGATTCAAAATGTTTTATCAAAAACACCTTTGGTAACTTAGATAAATTTGAACTAAGATCCGATGAAGGAATTTTTGTTGGATATTCCACATGTAGCAAAACCTACCGAATATACAACAAAACCTCTTCAACGATCGAGGAATCACTACACGTATCATTTTATGAAGATTTTGATTTTCCTCATGTTATTGATGATAGTGTATATGCTATATGTGATTCTCTTAGTAATGTCAAGATTAATGATTCCATTATTGAGACTAACACTACTAATGAGATTGTTGAAGATGTTCCAAGTGATGCAGGGATTCCCAAAGCTTACCCAACCATTCACAACCACCCTCATGACCAAATTATTGGAGATATTGGTGTGGGTGTTCGAACGAGGTCTAGAATTGAAGAATTCTCTCATTGCGCATTCCTCTCTACCATTGAGCCAAAGAATATCCAAGAAACATGTGAGGATAGCTCTTGGATAGTGGCAATGGAAGAAGAACTCATGCAATTCGAGAGAAATGAAGTTTGGGAGCTTGTTCCTCTTCTAAGTGGTCACCAAGTGATTGGGACTAAGTGGATCTTCAAGAACAAGACCGATGAGAATGATGTCATCACAAGAAACAAAGCAAAGTTAGTAGCTCAAGGCTACTGGCAAGAGGAAGGTATCGATTTTGAAGAATACTTTGCCCCGGTAGCTAGATTAGAAGCTATTAGATTGCTTTTATCTTTTGCATCTCATAAGAATTTCAAATTGTTTCAAATGGATGTTAAAAGTGCATTTTTAAATGGTATTGTCAATGAAGAAGTTTATGTTTCTTAACCACCCTGTTTCATGCATGAAAAATTTCCAACCATATTTTCAAACTTAAGAAAGCGTTGTATGGGTTGAGACAAGCTCCTAAAGCTTGGTATGATCGACTCAAAACCTTTCTTTTGGATTTAGGTTTTAAAATGGGTGAAGTTGACTCTACATTTCTTATTAAGGATTATGAAAGTGACGTCCTCTTAATTCAAGTTTATGTAGACGATATTATTTTTGGTTCTACTAACTTTGATCTTTGTCAAGAATTTTCTAAGTCTATGAAGGATGAATTCGAGATGAGCCACATGGATGAGCTCAACTATTTCCTTGGACTGCAAATCCGTCAAATAAAGGATGGGAATTTTATACATCAAACCAAGTACACAGTGGAGCTTCTCAAGCGATTTGAGATGGAATCGAATTCAAGCAAAAGGACTCCCATGAGTACGAAAACCCATCTACAAAAGGATGAGAACAGAAAATATGTAGACGTACGTCTATATCGAGGTATGATTGGTAGCTTACTCTATTTAGCTGCTAATAGGCCCGATATCATGTTTTCCGTATGCTTGTATGCTAGATATCAAGCTAGACCTAAGGAGTCACACTTGATTGCGGTTAAACGAATTTTTCGTTACCTCAATCACTCACTAGATTATGGGTTACTTTACCCTAAGTCTAGCATATATGAGTTAATCTCATATAGGGATGCCGACTTTTTCGGATGCAAATCCGATAGGAAGAGTACTAGTGGCACTTGCCATTTATAGGAAATTCTTTAGTTTCTTGGTTCTCCAAGAAACAGAACTCGGTATCATTTTCCACGACTGAAGCGGAATATATTGATATGGGTCTTGCATGTGTACAAGTTCTTTGGATGAGACACACTCTAAAGGACTATGGTGTCAATTGTGATACTTGCCCTATCACGGTTGATAACCAAAGTGCTATATGTCTTTCCAAGAATCCGGTACATCACTCCCATACCAAACAGATAGATGTGAGACACCTCTTTATAAATGATCATGTAGCTAAGAATGACATCATCTTAGAGTACATTGAAACCCAAAAACAAATCGTCGACATCTTCACTAAGCCTCTTAAAGAAGATTCATTTGTGAGGTTGCGTGGAGAATTAGGGATTATGGTTGAATCTGAGATTTAGGAGTTCAACTTTCTTGTAATATCATATTTTGAACTCATATCATCGTTATGCTTCTCTTCGTTTGATAGATTATATGTTTCTCATATAGTTGTTTTAAGAGAAGTTTATTGAGATTGTGTTGATTTCGTTAGTTTTCGGATTGTCTTAAGAGATTTGTGTGTTAATCGATTATTTCTTATTGATTTCATGATGAGATTTGTGTGAGAGTATAGGTCCTACGGTGAGCTGTATCTATCTTCTGGATTTTAACCTCGCCGTGCATTTTTGGATTAGGACAGACGACTGTCATTCCTTCGACATCCGACTATCCTACCCTATTTTCTCTTACAGCAGACTGTATCTTTCGCCCATGCGACTGATGACAACTTTACAGGCGACTAATGACGAATTTACAGTCGACTGTTGGATCAATAGGCGACTGCATTTTTGGTCATCAGGCGCCTGTCCATTTCGTAAGTAGTTTCTGTTTTTTTCATTGATTTTACTGCTTCTCAATCAGTCGACTGATGAGTAAAATACAGTCGACTGTCTCACTGACAAGCAACTGTAAGTTACCCAACAGTCGACTGTCTGTCAACCTAAGCTCATTTCTTATCTATCAACCAGTCGACTGACTATTGTTCATCAGTCGACTGTCTCCTGTTGTGGCAGTTCGTTAATTTGATCTGAGCCGTCAATTTTTCGATCCAACGACCAGATTCGTTTGACCCTTCGTTATATCTACTAGAACCGTCGATTCGTATTTTTTTTCTCTCGCATCCGACTGAAAACTCCCTCGTCTTCCTCCTTCGAACTCCACCGTCGATCTCTCCTCCAACGATTTCGTGCCGTTTCGAAGCCTCTCCCTCCTTCGTTCTTTCGATTTCTGAGTCGATTGTCTCCCTTTTGATCGTTTTTCATCAATTAGGTATTTTTCTCTCTCTCGCAATGATTTTCATCGTACGGTTTTGTTCTTTCGTTCCTATCGATTGATTGCTCAATGGCACCCAAGAACAAGGGGAAAGCTGTTGCTCCTAAACGTACTAGGATCTCCAAGCCAACCATTGTCAAAACCAAACGATCCCACAAAGCCCACACCAAGAACCCCAATCCTCCCTCTCATTCTTCTTCGAGTGGTTATTCCCCTTCGTCTGCTACTTCCTCGTCAGAAGCTGAGCCCCTCGTGAAGCATCCGTGCAAGCCTGTTGGTGTTCACATCAACGAGCCTGTTGCTGCTGCTGAACATGCTTCTTGGTCTAGCTCCAATGAACAAAGTCATGCCATGCCTCCTTCTGATCCCCTCATTCCTATTTGTCGTGACGACAATTGCTTGACAAAATTCCATTCTCTTATAGGGATCAAGCTCCTTCGAGAGCGATTCATTGTTTATATGACTTTCACCGCTGAGAGACTATCAGAGATCATCTCCTCTACTTGCTTGGCTGACCTCTTTCGCTGCTCCCACAGCAAATCCCCTCGTGCTTACCCATTTCTGGTCAATCTTTTCTAGGCTAACCGCATTCGCGGTGAGTATGCGGACACTGGTGTGATTGACACTGTCGTCCAGGGGACCCACATTTGCCTTAATCCTACTCTCTTAGGGACCATTCTTAGGATTCCCTCCTCTGGTTTCCTTCCTGCTGACATCTCTATTTCAGATGTTAGTGAGCTTGATCAGACTGTCCTCCGGGACATGTTTCGTGAGATCCCCTCTGTTCTTTCTTTTGGAGTTAGGGCCTCCATGTTCTCGGCGAGGGGTAGGGCTGTTCACCTTGTGGTGAAGTCCAACATCCTGCCGAAGTATGAATCTTTCGACCAGCCCACCTAGGAGATCCTTTGGTGTATGTACGCTATATTTCTGGAATGTCAATAAACTGGGCCGGCGTCCTCCTTGATATGATGGACAAGGTCGAGTTTACTTCTGCTTCTTCCCACATTCCTTTTGGCGGTCTCCTTACTCTTGTTTTCCGTCACTTTGGCATTGATTTGACTCCTACAAGACTTTACCTTTTGGTCCTCTTCTAGATGCTTCTGCGAAGTCGAAGTCCTCTTCAGCTCTGCAGTCTGCATCTAAGAAGAGGCAATCTACATCTGCTCCTTCGTCATCCACCCTTCCTCCTGCTGACTAGCCATCTACCTCTGCTCTTTCCTCTCATGAAATTTTGTTCGAGATGGTTTCTGGTCTCTATGAGTTGGCCTCTCTTTCGTTTCAGCATCAGGGGATTTCTTTCCCTGAGCACCTGAAACGTTTTGTGCTACCTCAGCCTTCTGAGCCTCCTCCTCCCATCGTCACCGAGATTTCTGAGCATCCTGGTGTCTCTGCTACTCAGGATGTTGCTGCTGCTCCTCCTCCTCCTCCAGAGGATGTCTCCGTTGACCCAGAGTCTCAGGGGTTCGAGATTGCTCTGGCCTCCTCCTCTGCTGCTCCAAGGGACACTCACCTTTAGATTTTTTAGGTTTGAGTGTTTGAGTGTTGTTTTTATGACTCATGATGTTGTTTTGTGAGGCGATGTTGTATGGATCATGTTGTATTTTAATCATTTTGTGGGATGTACATGGTGATGTGGATGTATTTTCTGCCATTGTCACATTCACGTAAACTTATATATGAACATGCAGTTTCTTCATTCTGTTTCACACATTGTATAATTGTCTATCTTACATGTGTGAATTGTGTGAAATTGTCTCCTTGTATGCTATAGTCTCTATGTGATGTGATTTAAGACGATTTTTATTTTCGCATGTCTCTCAATGTTGATATTGGACTCTCATTGCTCTAATCAGCTAAGTTTATAATGTGGTTTATGGGTTTTTGACTTGTATATCTTTAGACTCATGCAATTGTTGTTAGTTCTAATTTAGCACAATTGTTGTTGTTATTTTACTCCCACCTTTTGGATAATGCCATAGGGAGAGAGAAATAAACAGATTCATAATGTATGTGCTAAGTAAATACTAATAATACTTGAATCTAAGATTGAAGTTGCCTTAGATTCAGGGGGAGTAAGATATAGTGAATATGGATTATAAAATCCTAGATTTCATGGATTCATTTCATTCATGCATATCTTACTCATTTGCTTCATTTCATCTATAGATGCCCTAATATTTATTGACTAACTTGATTGACATCTATGTAAGGGGAGTAAGTTTCCTTTAAGCACAATTATTTATTTTTTTTATTTATGCTTGTTTGTCATCATCAAAAAGGGCGAGAATGTTGAGTATTGGATTTCTCCCTACTTGGTGTTGATGATGAGCAACCATAAATACTTGGGACTAATCCCATATGTGCAGTTAATCCATTGCCTAAGCATATCATGAAGATCAATTAGCAATGGATGTCACTCAAAGATCATTGAAAGCAAAGGAAGTGGATGATCATAGATGGTGATTGAAGCTCCTAGAAGATTTCAAGCTCATGCGTTGGAAAGAAGAGAGAGTTCTTCAAATGTAATTTTCTTGTGTCTCTTCTTGTATGTAGCTTAGAAGTAGAACTTTGTTGGAGCACACACACATCTTCATTTCAATCTTAGGAAATCATTATATCAACTTTCCTTAGACTGCAATTCATTTCTATCTAGATTGTGCATGTCATGATTTCAACAGTCGACTACTGAACGATGTATAGTCGCCTGTCTCAAAATAGTCGACTGTGTTTTGTTCTACAGTCACCTATTAGGCACAATCTTTATCAGTCTAGTTTTGGGTTTCTTAGCCTTAACTCATTCAGGAGACTATTGTACATTTCAAAGGTGCCTGTCTAAGTGACAGTCGACTGTGTTTTGTTAATCAGTCGCTTGTCTATCTTCAGCCCAAATATACTTCTCAGTTTTGATCTGGCCAGTCGACTATTGTTGTATATATAGTCGACTGTCCAAAGGCACAGTCGACTGTCAATGCTTCAACAGTCGTCTGTCTTTGAGCCTCTCTGAAGACTTAACTCTCTAGAAAATGTCAGGGTTTTTGACAGTCATCTGTAGAAGGAATTATAGTCGCCTGTTGAGTTTACTGTAGTGCACCTGTCGGGCTACTGCACACGTACTAGAGGGGGGGGGGGTGAATAGTACTTTTAAATAATAGGGAGAGTTATTCCTAATTATCGTGCAATTAACAAACAACAATGCGGAATAACAACGATCAACAAGAATAAATGCAAACGCAAACAAATGGGTTAATGGGTTCGGATCCACCCAAGTCTCCCCGACTTGTTCCCGGTGATCCTACGTCCCAACCACCCGGATCCCCTCCGGATACTTGAGTTAGTAACCCTAACTCAAGATTTCCAATATGCCCACTTGCGAAAACCACGCAAGTGCAAACTAACTACAAACGATGTCCGTGAATCCCACAACCCGGGATCACGCAAACTCTCACAATCGAGAGTATACAATTCAAATAACGAATGTAAATGAAATGAAATGCTTACCAACAAAATACCTATGCCTTGAGTATTCTTACCAAATTAGGGCAAGGGGGATTTTGATGGAGGAAGATGGCACCAAACCCTAGCTTCAAGAAGATGACCAGCAATGGAAGCCTAGGGTGGAGATGGTGACCTAGAATCAAGCTTCTAGCTTGAATGGCTCACAATGGAGAGAATCTCTCTTGAGGATTTAGGGCTCAAGAACTTGAGGGAGAGATTCTTGTGAGAAGAGAGAGCTTGGAAATAGAGTTGATTGCTCTTCTCTTTTGATCTGAAAATATCTCTAATATATTGCTTAACCCCTTCAAGAAATGAATCAGGATTCTATTTATAGGGGCAAGGAAAAATGAGTTCAAAAAGATCCCAACGGCTCTTTTCTGAAGCTAGTTAGTCGGTCAAAGAAGGATGCCCGACTGACTAGATCACAATCTAGTCGGTCGGTCAATGAGCATGGACCGACTAACGAGTTGACAACCAAGATAGAAAAGTTCACGGTCAATATGAACTAGTCGGTCTAAGAAGACTTGCCGACCGAATAGTTGGACAACTAGTCGGTCGGTCAGTGTTCTTTGACCGACTAAGAGATGAAACTCAAAGGCTGGAAACAAGTTTAACTAGTCGGTCTAAGAACAATGTCTAACTGACTAGTTTTTCAACTAGTCGGTCGACAAACGTTCTTTGACCGACTAACTCGAAACAGTAACTCAGGCTGAAATTGGGAGAAGAAAACTAGTCGGTCTGAGAAGGATTCCTAACCGACTAGATCGTCATCTAGTCGGTCGGTGAACCTTCTTTGACCGACTAATTGATCGACATGGCAGAGCTGAAATGAGTTAGGACATCTAGTCGGTTCCTGAAGAGTTGCCGACCGACTAGATCGTCCACTAGTCGGTTGGTGACTCTACTTGAACCAACTAAGATGCACTAGAAGCCGAGGGAAGAATCGATAGGCTTCGGGAAAGATTCTAATGGCTTCTATGATAATCCTAGCTCTAATATATGAGCGAAATGAAGATAATAATGTAAGTCCTACTCAAAGCTTAACATTCTAAACTATGAAGCTAGAAGACAATAAATAAATACATGACGAACCGTCTTCAAAGCTTCAATCTTCATTCTTGACTTCAATAAAGGTCCTTGAGCTTAAACGAAGCTTCAGGCACACGATCACGCGTATTTAGAAGTCTTGAGACGTCGCTTGAGATGAACGTATTCTTTTGGCGACGATCTCCATAACTGCGCTCACAAATAGTTAGTACACGATATTTATGTTTGCTCATCATCAAAACCAAATCCGGGGAATCAATACTCAACATTCTCCCCCTTTTTGGTGATGACAAACCAACATAAATAATAATCAATAATAATGTACTAAATGAAATAATAATCATACTCCCCCTGCATTGATGACACATTAGTTCCATATGAAATAATAAACATATGCATCAATCAGGCGAGAAAATTAAAAAAACAAATCCAGTTATCGAATTTGAAATACATTTATTTATATTTTCTTAACTCCCCCTGAATATAACATATCAAATTAGATTCATGCTAAACTATCATTTAGCACATGCCATTATTATATCTCTCCCCCTTTGGCATAATCCAAAAAGTGCGGGAGGGAGTCAATGATAACAAATCATGGCCAAATAATACATGAATCACGGGAGTCGAAGAATACGACCTCGGTCCAATGACACCAAAGTAAAATACCAAAACATATTAAAGGTGTGCCAAGGAGACCTTAGTCGAAAAATGAAAAATGAGAAAAAATGAAGTCATCAAAATACCAATTGTAAATTCACGCATTGATGAAAGGAATTTATTCTCCAATATCAACATTTGTAGCTATATTAGTGCATGGAAAACAATTCTATGTTTTCATACAACTAAAGCTATTAAATCAAGATAATCGTCGAGTGACGATAGTCAATATCAGAGACCAAAATGCAATGAGAATACCAATACCAAATGTATCGAATAGATATCAAAAGTAAAACGGAAAAGTGTTATGCCAAAAAAATAAAACCCCATAAAACTAGGCATACACAATCCTAGCATACTAGTGGAAACAAAATGATACCAATGTAAAAATTTTATCTATGCATGCATACAATCACACATGGATACCAAATGTAATATCATACTTACAACATTAAGCTCCCCCTACATTGGTGCATCGATCAAGCACCATCGACTCCGTTTGAATGAAATTCTTTGCAAATCGAGGAGTTAGTAGGGTTGGTATCCCAAAGCGGATTAAACCTAGAAAACTTCATTTTGGTATCCAAAAATCCTTTTGGATCCAATGAGTTAGACAACAAATTTGAAATACGAAATAAAAATTATTGTAACACATAAATTAATATAATCAAAATCAATTTTATGAACACATGCCTTGGTACCCATAACATGATCATAAACTCATGGTACCAAGCATTGAAGGGTTAAAGGAACTAACCCTTCGGAAACCAAATCCAAGAGGAACTTGACTTCCCAACATAATCATCATTCAAAATAACATCATTAATATATGATTTCACATAAACATTCATAGCATCATCGCTAGTGTTCTTGGGACCCCAAATAGTGTACATTTTGGGAATCCTCTTCCTAGTGGTTGCATGCACAAAAGTTTGATTTCTATGTGGTGCATGTGGCCTAGGAGCATGTGATCTAGCAATAGTATGATGATGTGTGTATGCATGAGGATGATTATGAGAGTAAGCATGCACATGTGGATGAGATGTTTGAACATAAGCATTAGGATATGCATGAGCATGATTACGTGCATGTGGGTGTCTCATATGAGTGTTTACACGTGCTCGTGGGTGCGGAGCATAAAAAGCATCATTAATATGAACCGGTGGAGTAGGATGTGTGTTCCTACGTGGCATAGCATGTGAGTACAAAAATGCATGACCCCTCTTTGGAGGTCCACCCAAAGTGGGTTTCTTTCCAATCGGGGGGTGTGTACGAAGTGGAAGCACTATTGGTAGGAGAACTACCAATGGGGTGTTTGCTCCCACTCGTTGAGGCGTCGGAAGTAGGCCTAACAAAGGTTGTAGACGATTTGGATGAGTCTCCCATCTTATACCCCAAGCCAATGTGGTGTTTGGCTGGAAGTAAGTCATTTAGGATATTATCCAAATGGCCCTTACCTTTATTGAAATCATTGATACGGCCTAACGTGCACTCATACTTCTCTTTGAGAGAATGCATCGAAGCATCCAAAGTGGATACTTGCGATGTGAGTGCATAAACACGAGATTTGAGATTCTTATTCTCAATACTCAAGGTTAAGTTTTGAGAAGTCAAATCCGCCATCTTGTGTTCATCCAATTTCTTAAAATGAACATGCTCAAGTTGAGATTTGAGGTTCTTCACCTCATTTCTCAACAAGTCATTATGAGTAAGCAAACTTGCTTTCTCATTGGCGAGTGTCTCAACAATGGTGTCATTGTTGGGGATGGTAGACTTAGGAGAGGTTTGGAGGCTAACAAGTTCATCTTTGGTCTTATTATATCTATTTATTAATTTAGTAAATTTAGACCAAATTTCTTGGTTAGCTAACCTCATTTCTTCCATAGTAGGCTCTCCACCTTCATCCTCGCTACCATCCTCGCTTTCATCCTCGCTTACATCGAAGGAGGACTTTTGATCTTTTGCCTCATCATTAGCCATGAAGCAAATTTTTGCTTTCTCCACTCTTCCATCATCCGACTCTCCACTTGAGGAATCCTCTTCGGAGTCGGTGAATGTGCCAACAAGCCCTTTCTTGTGCTTTCTCGACTTGTCGTACTTAGATGCCTTCCCCTTCTCCTTGTGTTTGTAGAGAGGACAATCCGGTTTGATGTGTCCTGGCTTGTTGCATTTATAACACACGGGAGTAGAGGCATTAGTCGAACTAACTTTAGATTTATTCAAAGATTTACCTATTCGGAGGAATCGATTGAACTTCCTTGCCATACGGGCAATGGATTCCATGTCCAATTCGTTTTCCGATTCTTCATCATCGGTAGATGGAGTGGCCTTGAATGCAATCGCCTTTTCTTTGGCTCGTCTTGCTTCAAGTACGCCTTCATCTTTTCCCTCATCCGGATCTTACTATCCTTGCGTACCTCATAAGACAACAATGTACCCATTAGTTGTACGACGGTATATTTATTCATGTCATTACCTTCCTCGATGGCGAAGGTACGCTTTTCCCAACATGATGGAAGACCGTCGATGATCTTTGAACATTTCTCCTTGTAGGTGTAGGTCCCAAGATCTTCCAAGTCGTTGGATATATCCACGAAGCGAGCATAGTACTCCTTCATGGTTTCACCCTGCTCCATATGAAACAACTCAAATTCTTTGTTAGCAACGACGAGTTTAGAGTCTTTTACAGTACTCGATCCTTCGTGCAAAATGAGGAGTTGGTTCCATATTTGATATGCACTCTTACATGTGCATATCTTGTTGAAGTCCTCGGGCTCCAACGCACAATTCAAGGCATTCATTGCCTTGGAATTGGCTACTTCCGCGGCGACCTCCGCGGGAGTCCACTTCGCGAAATCTTCTTCGGAAGGCTCGACATACTCCGTCATGGTGGCTCTCCATAGTGAAGCGCTCCGGAGGAAAATTTGCATCCGGCATTTTCAGTACCCGTAGTTGGTACCGTTGAAGTGTGGAGGCCTGACGGAGGATAGTCCTTCCATAACTGAAGAAGCTCCATCGCGGTTCTTGAAGACGTTGTAGTCGTTGTTCATCATAGCTCTCAACTTTGGCTATGTGTAGCTTTGAACTTGGCTCTGATACCAATTGTAGTGCACCAGTCGGGCAACTGCACACGTACTAGAGGGGGGGGGGGGGTGAATAGTAATTTTAAATAATAGGGAGAGTTATTCATAATTATCGTGCAATTAACAAACAACAATGCGGAATAACAACGATCAACAAGAATAAATGCAAACGCAAACAAATGGTTTAATGGGTTCAGATCCACCCAAGTCTCCCCGACTTGTTCCCGGTGATCCTACGTCCCAACCACCCGGATCCCCTCCGGATACTTGAGTTAGAAACCCTAACTCAAGATTTCCAATATGCCCACTTGCGAAAACCACGCAAGTGTAAACTAACTACAAACGATGTCCGTGAATCCCACAACCCGGGATCACGCAAACTCTCACAACCGAGAGTATACAATTCAAATGACGAATGTAAATGAAAATAAATGCTTACCAACAAAATACTTATGCCTTGAGTATTCTTACCAAATTAGGGCAAGGGGGATTTTGATGGAGGAAGATGGCACCAAACCCTAGCTTCAATAAGATGACCAGCAATGGAAGCCTAGGGTGGAGATGGTGACCTAGAATCAAGCTTCTAGCTTGAATGGCTCACAATGGAGAGAATCTCTCTTGAGGATTTAGGGCTCAAGAACTTGAGGGAGAGATTCTTGTGAGAAGAGAGAGCTTGGAAATAGAGTTGATTGCTCTTCTCTTTTGATCTGAAAATATCTCTAATATATTGCTTAACCCCTTCAAGAAATGAATCAGGATTCTATTTATAGGGGCAAAGAAAAACGAGTTCAAAAAGATCCCAACGGCTCTTTTCTGAAGCTGGTTAGTCGGTCAAAGAAGGATGCCCGATCGACTAGATCACAATCTAGTCGGTCGGTCAATGAGCATGGACCGACTAACGAGTTGACAGCCAAGATAGAAAAGTTCACGGTCAATATGAACTAGTCGGTCTAAGAAGACTTGCCGACCAAATAGTTGGACAACTAGTCGGTCGGTCAGTGTTCTTTGACCGACTAAGAGATGAAACTCAAAGGCTGGAAACAAGTTTAACTAGTCGGTCTAAGAACAATGTATAACTGACTAGTTTCTCAACTAGTCTGTCGACAAACGTTCTTTGACCGACTAACTCGAAACAGTAACTCAGGCTGAAATTGGGAGAAGAAAACTAGTCGGTCTGAGAAGGATTCCTAACCGACTAGATCGTCATCTAGTCGGTCGGTGAACCTTCTTTGACTGACTAATTGATCGACATGGCAGAGCTGAAATGAGTTAGGACATCTAGTCGGTTCCTGAAGAGTTGCCGACTGACTAGATCGTCATCTAATCGGTTGGTGACTCTACTTGAACCAACTAAGATGCACTAGAAGCCGAGGGAAGAAGCGATAGGCTTTGAGAAAGATTCTAATGGCTTCTATGATAATCCTAGCTTTAAGATATGAGAGAAATGAAGATAATAATGTAAGTCCTACTCAAGGCTTAACATTCTAAACTATGAAGCTAGAAGACAATAAATAAATACATGACGAACCGTCTTCAAAGCTTCAATCTTCATTCTTGACTTCAATAAAGGTCCTTGAGCTTAAACGAAGCTTCAGGCACACGATCATGCGTATTGAGAAGTCTTGAGACGTCGCTTGAGATGAACGTATTCTTTTGGCGACGATCTCCATAACTGCGCTCACAAATAGTTAGTACATGATATTTATGTTTTCTCATCATCAAAACCAAATCCGGGGAATAAATACTCAACATTTACATTCGACTGTCTTCTCTTCATCAATCATCTGTCATATACCCCCAGACTTTTCCATGACTTGCTTGACTTACCACTACTTCGATCAGTCGTCTGTATAAGGATTTACAGTCGCTTATTGGTTTAACAGCCGACTGTCTACTCCTTACCAGTCGACTGTCCACATGGTAAGTTACCGTTATGAATTCTCACCTACCATATGTCACTGTGCAGCAGTCGACTGTGTGTTGTTCAACAGTCGACTGTCGCGAGCGCAGATTCTATCCGTTGAGTTTTTCTTCACGGATTTCAACGAGCTTTTGGGAATTCAGTTTTGAAGGGTTTGAGAAAACTATAAAAGAAGCCTATACTGTTCCATTGAGAGGTTACTCACTCAAGTATCATTTGCTCAAACATTCAAGCTTTCATTTCTCTCAAGATCAAAGCTCTCAAATCCTAAAGCCCCAGAATTCCAATCTTCAATCTCTTGCTCTCCAACCTTAAACCAAAGAGAAATCTTCTAGGCATTTGGTGCAGTCAAGAGAAAGGGCTTTTCTCTCTTCCAAGAGAGTCTTTCAACACACAATACACTTCTCCTTCAAGTTCTACTTCAAGGCATAGGTGATTGTAAGTGTTGCTTATTTTCATATTTCATACCTCTCGTTATTTGATTAACTCTAGAATTGTGAGAGTGGTTTGCTTGATCCCAAGTTATGGGAGTCAAGGACATCGAGTGTATTTCGATTTCACTTGTAGGGTTGCTACAAGTGGGTCTTTAAGAAAACCTCAAGTTAGGGTTCTAACTTGAGTATCCGGTTGTTACCGGGTAGAAGGGACGTAGGATTACTGGGAACAAGTCGGAAAGTGACTTGGGTAATCCGAACCCTTGAAACATCCGTGTGTTTGCATTGTTTCCTTTAGGGTTTACTATTATTCCGCATTTATTGTTGGTTAGGAATTTAATTTGGTGTAACTATCTTTTTAAACTGCATAAACACTATTCAAACCCCTTCTAGTGTTTTCCCCCATAGCCAGGGTCCTTACAGAGTCTCCTTAATGGTGTGAAGCTCAGGGTGGTTGGGTCCCTATCCCATTAAATAACTATATTCGTTCGTCTATATGGCTAAAAATGATCGCATAAATAGTGGGAGAATATAGTTGAATAAAAACCATTTTAACTATATTTAAAAATCATGAACACATGCTAAACTAGGGTAGTTCTATGTTTTACAAAGTGGAATCCAAAATTATAATATCATTAAAAGATATAAGTCAACTGGACAAAATGATTAGTTAATGAATATTTGATAAACCAAACTATATTCTCATTGATATTAAAATGTCTTCCTAGTACTGAGTTAAGGACAGATATTTCCTTAAGATCTAAAATCTAACACAATAAAAGCACGCTACTTAACACTTGCCCATATGAACATGGGCAGCTTGAACATACTGATGTTTAAAGCATGTTCTCCGTACAAATTAATGAGTCTCCTCAAGATTGTATGGAAAACAGTTTCAATCCCCAAGGTTTAAAACTTCGATCAAACTGTTTGACTTGAAGATGAGTGTAAGAGCGGTGCAAGAAAATGTATCCAAATTGGATCTTGAGACGAGCAACTTGTTGTGTCTCCTCAAGTTTACTAAGCTCAATTGTTTGGATACATGTGATGCTTACACGACTAATATTTGTGTTAGGACATGAAATGTCTAAATGTGATTTAGAAAGGAGAAGGCACTAAGGAAAATTCATTGAGAAAGAATATTTGGTTTATCATAAGATAAGGCATAGTAGGAGGAACTGAAAATACGACATGTTTGATGTCTAAAATTTCAAAATAATTGTTATACAAATATAGTCTCACATATTGGCTAATGAACAAAAGTTGTCTTTAGGCTATATGGAACTTATATCATACTTGGCGAATGTCGTCACATTACTTTAGAAGAAATGTTTTGATGTGATTATAATTTATAACAATGTTGTATTAAGAGTTAATACATGAATACGCAAGTTACTAGCAATCTTATATGGTAAAATAGACTAGGCCGTACTGAAAAGACTAAGCTTCACAAGTCACATAAAGAGGGGTCTGACCTATCGTATTATGAGTCGAAAGACACTTGTGAATCTTGTCTCGAATGTATGATGGTCGAAATTCCATCTTTAAGACAGTGGGAGAATAAGTTGTTAAACTCGTAGTCTCGTACATATAGATGTATCTGGACCCAAGTCTAAATAAGCCAAGATAAGGAATTCTTATTTTATTACGACACATGTTCTTAATGAAACACAAGTCTGTTAAAATAGAGAACACAATCAAAAGAAGTATTTGAACTGGTTCGATCGGATCGAAGAGTCGAATACTTAGCTATGTAATTCTTGCGCACCTAAAAAATGAGATTTTCTCTCAGGTCAAGTCTTTTAACACATCAGTGTGTTAGAGAGCATAAATCGTACTCTGTTAGACTTAATGCGATACATGGCTAGTGACTCTGAGTTACAATCCTCGTACTGGGTTAAAACCCAGATAATAGTGCCTAGGTATTTGATAAGGTTATGTTAGAACCTTATAAATATAATATTCCTCATATTAATCATAAGGAAGTCACAGGATTACTCGAGCCTCATGAGACGAAAAAGTCGATTAAAACATTATAGTTGATGATGACTAAGTCAACTTCCAAAGATACCATTCGGAGTAGTGACTCTAAAAAATGGCTTGATGCAATCTGAAAAGAGTCCGTGCACGTAAATAAAGTATGGACTTTAGTTTACGTGCCCAAAGACAGTGTTTCTTATTGGCTGCATATAAATCTTCAAGACAGAAGATTGGTGCAGAAAGAAAATAGTGAAGTACAACTTATGTTGGTTGAGAACGGTTATCATCCTAACTCTTATAAACGGATTATGATGAAACTTTCTCGTCAGCAGATGTGTATAGATCTACTCGGACCGAACCCGATGTAAATGATCATGATGACCATGAAAACTGGAGCATTCATGTATAGTCTGTTTTCTAAATATGATTTAGAAGAACGCATTTATATGAATTGGCCAGAGAATTTTCAAGGTCAGTGGGAGCGAATATAAAACATGTGAGGCATCAAGGAGCCGGAATATATGTTTTAACAAAGTGGTCAAAGAGTTTGACACCTTATCAGAAATTATTATGAACCGTCTAAATGACCATTAACTTATTTGGATTATTCTCGTAAGGTACGATGAACTGGATGAGATCCAGGTTAAGACATTAATTATGGATTCCAAGAGACCAAGTGAATTATTTGGATGAGATTCAAATGTGTGGTCTAAAATGAACATAGAACCCCCTTTAGTCAATACAGTAGACAGTTTAGCAGACGAAGGCTCTACCACAATAAGTCAGGAAAGACGTATGTGTTAATGCGGTATGAGATGCCCGGATAAAATGGGCCAAAGTGCAAGTGGAAGATGTAGCGAGATGGATTTGCCCTCAAGGCAAATTTATCTCGATGTATGTGTACAAATGTCTTGTTCAAAATAACAGTAAGCTGTTTGGTAAGAATTTACCTAAGTTAATAATAATGTAGTGTCCATTAGAACTTAGATATAGTCCTAAGACTAAATGCGAGGTCAAACATGTATCAAGACGAAGATCTCGATCATGAATAAGTGTTTGACCATTAGTAGCATAAGTCTGAAATTGTTCATGGTCATATATGTTTCGAGAAAAGGATATTGAAACATCGGATAGACCATTGTGTCTTAGCTTTCACCATGTAATAGTGACGACGATCTCATGGTCGTTTGACTTGGCGAAGTCGAAGACGAGACACATGTGCTCATTGGAGAATGAGTTCACTGAACGACCCAACAAGAGTTATCATATGGTTATGATTGACCTATCTGTCAATGATAATTCTTAGTAATGATAGGTGAGTTGATCTTTTGACTTGAGGTCATTGTACAAACCTGTAGGTGAACGATGTCACTTAGATCACTGATGTAGCCTCGGGGCAACCCCCGTTGAAAGGTCTTTCCTTGGGTGACACCTGAAGCGTGCGAGGAGAGTAATGACCAAGATAGGATTCGTCTCTCGCGGTCAAGGGGAGTTAGTGTCGTAGGGTTAGTTCGATCTTTAGTGAAAACTCTGGCCAGAGTATGTTGGAAGAAGTCCAACATTATTTGACTAAAGATCGATGGAGACTAAGCAAGTTCAAGCTAGTAGGGTTGAAGTTGACCATACCTTAGGCTTGACTAAGCGGCATAGTTTTGACGAAAAGACTTTAACTGCGATATTCATCACGGACACAGTCAGGGTGGTCCCGATAATACTCATGTCAATGAGTTAACCACATAAGTATGATACCGAAACAGGAACGACACCTGCTGCTCGTGGTCTCTGTCATCTGGGGTTTCGAGCCCCACCTGTAGTGGGGTCAGGCTATAGGGTCTCACAAAGAGTGCGACATTCGTCAAGCAATATGTAGAAATTATGGAGAATGTGCATTTGATGCAAGGGATATAAAACTGCAAAGAGTTTACAGTTAGCTCCTGCATTCAGGATAAATGATCCTGAGTGCAAGTGGGAGATGTTGGGAGATGTATGCCCTCAGTTCATTTGTATTGGATGCAAATCGATTTTATAAGTCGCAAAGAGTTTGCGATATAAGTTTAGAACATTAAGGATGTGGGAATTTTGCATATGAGGCAAAAGAGAATTAAATGTGTCCTAAAATGTTTACGTACTAGTCATAACACGTACCCGCGGGCACGGTTCAATTAAGATTTTTCCCCCCAAAATCTTTGTTCACGGTCAAAATTGCGCGGAACAACAAATTAGCGTAAAAATATTTAGCGACACGGACGCATTCGGCGTGGAACAACAAAATCGGTGCAGTCACCTTTGGCGCGGAACAACAAATTCGGCGTGGGCACCTTCGGTGCGGAACAACAAATTAGTGTAAAAAAATTTAGCGGGCGCCTTCGGCGCAGAACAACAAATTCGATGCAGGCACTTTCAGTGCGGAACAAAAAATTAGTGTAAACAAATTAGTAAAAAGCATTCAATTGGCTACATGCAAAATTACTAAAATACATTTGATGCTATTATGTATCTCAACTGCCGATGCCATGTTCTTCACACTCTCATTCCATACTAAACACAAATTTAAGCACCAAATCGACAGGATGCAACCCTATCTCGACTTGCAAATTCTGTTTTTTTTATTTTAATATGTAGTCTACAAAGAGAGTTTCACACATGTTACATGGCAACAAAAAATATTATAATGCCAAATAGCCTACGAATCTTGTTAGCAAGACAACATAAATCTCCCTAAATATCTACTGTCGTCTTTTAGTCTCCCTTCTGTAATGTGATGATCAAATATTAACATTTCGTGTGAAACAAATTCTCATTTAGTGTAATCATCAATGACTTGATGGCGGCTATTTGTGTCGTGAATATTCCCAGTGCGCAAATGTGGACCACAATGTACAGCCAATGTCTGGTAGCCATCACGTGGGGCTTACCTTTTCTGCTTGTCCTCAACAACACCTATTTACGGCGGGTCCCACCATGTGTTGCCACTTGCAAGTGGAGGCAAGATTTTGTATCAAATTTCTTGGGAACTGTCGTGACATTGTTTCGTTTCTCCTCTTTCACGTGCACGGATTGTTAATGCGAGTGAGAGGCGTGGATTCAAATTTTGAATTAAATCTTGTATTCAAACTTTCTCAAAATTCATCTCAAAATCCATTCCTTAACTGATGCAAATGCAAAAAGAACTATCCCTATAAAACTCGCATTGCAAATGCAAAATTCATCTCAAAACCCATTGCAGATCTTCACCTAATAACACTCAGCTCAACTCAACTCAAGAGAGAGAATGACAGAGAAAGAAGCGAGAGAGGAGATAGAGAAGGAGAAATCACCTCTAGCAAAGCGCGGAAAAAGATCATGAGAGAGCACGAAAGAGAGAGAGAGAGAGAGAGAGAGAGAGAGTAGCGGCGACGACATTGGATTCCTCGCCAAAATGCAAATTGTTTTTGTGCGAACCAAATACAAAGGCCCAATTTTTTTTGAACCAATACAATGCCACACAAATATCCAGTCAAAAAATTGAAGCATAACAGATTAGATCACAAATACAGAGAAATTATTTTTTGTGAACCAAATACAAAGCCCCACAACTACAGAATATGCCAAGAATTAAATACAGAGGCGTGTACCTGATCTGATCAAAAAAGATCATATTTTTTGAACTAAATACAAAGATGATTTGATAAAACAACCCCTAACTTTTTTGAACAAACTACAAAGATAATCAGGAATTATATACAGAATATGGAACAAACTACAAAGCAACACCCCAAGGCACTTGTCACCCCTTTCATGCTGCTTTTCGGAAATCCTCTGTCCTGCACACATTGAAAGGATCTAGCCTAAGAGGAATAATTTGCACGTAGGAATATGACATGATCTTTAATATCAAATAAGCTAAGAGGACAAATGAAATCAAATTCCCATAGACCAATACTCGTTTACTTATAAAGTGGAAAAAAACAGAAGTAACAACTAAAAATTCATTCAGCCTAAAATGTAGAATACTCTTAGTCTAATCGAAGTAAGAACATGAACAAAAACAAATTAAACTGCGTCACGATCTGAAAAAAAGAAAGATTTACATAGTTCAAATATCAGCAAACCCAACATCCTGAAACCCCCGAACTGGCTTCGGGACATCACAGCCCTCGACAGTAATCTATCGTTTCATCCTATACTCCTCGACCTCTGCATCGGTCATGGCATCCACCGACGGCGACTCCACGTAGAAGTTCTTCTCGAATGGGGTCAATCCATCGAGGTCAGCAGCAAGGGCTGCCGGTGGCAGCTCTCTCCTTCCCGAGGACTCGAACCCCTTTCTATAATCACTGAAAAAAAGGAAGTAAAGCATTGAGGCAATTATTTTCTAGAATTAGGGTTTAGGGTTCTGTGCGGAGAATTAGGCAAGAGGTAATAGGTAAGATCTGTCGGCGATTAAAGGTATATTCAGTTATTACTTTCAACAAAGTATAACCCTAAAAGAATGATTTTTTCATCTTTCCCTCATCTTTCCCTCATGTCCAAAGTTCGCATGCCTCAGAGTCCACCCCTTTACCAAGCTTCTAAATTTGCAGAACTCACAATTTTCTGACTTGGCGACCGATAATTTCTAATTACCCACTTAAATTGCAAAAGCATTTATTCTTGAATTTCTAAAGCCCACATAATGCACACAAAAAATACATGCACTACGGGATCTCGTGGCAGCTTCTGCAGCTTCTCGACATCCAACTGATTTAACGAAACCGAAACACAAACATAAAAAAACACAGCTTTAACTTAAAATTTTTAAATATAAATATAAAAACTTACCAGAAACACTAAAATTCTGATGCCCACCAAATTACATGCCAAATTACACAAATCACTAATTACATCAGCAAACAAAAGCAAAATCCAACATAGCTGAAACGAATCAAACAATTTTCTAATCTAATGAAATAAAGATCCAATCTTTATTCATACCTAACAAATAAATAACCCTAATATATTAAAAAGCAAACTGAAATCAATTCAATGACATGGACCTTATTAAAGATGTCATTTCCATCTCAACAACCTTCATGCTTTTTTACCTGTTATAAAAGGTCTGGTTTTTTGTTGCCTTAACAAGTTTCCTTTCATCAAAGATATATGATATACCGAATGGACTTTGATATATTATCTCAACCAATGCAAAGCATATCCTGCTGATATGTTAGCTGGTTAGCAAGGACCAAATTACATGGAAAAGAAGGGCTCTCTACTATTTGTGAGAGAATTTTTGCAAATGGTTTCATGTCAGATTAATACCAATTTTGTAAATGCACACTGATGTCAGTGTTCTTCTATGAGCAAAGTTGATTTTAGCGGTATGGATGTGGATCCGGAGTTCCTAACCATGTGAACTGAGATATCATGTTTGCAACTGACAAAGCAGCATATAGACATCCCTTAATTTCTATGTAAATATTCTTATGAGGATGAATTTTTATGAGCATATAGACATCTCATTGTATAGTACTTCCTCTTTTACCTCTCAAAAGCTGTATGCTTTGAATATTATGAAAAGATTTCAAACCTTCAGCTTTTTAGAAAAACATATAAGTTGTGTTTTTATTCACAGTATTGAACTTAGGAATCTTCCAGGCAATCCTTCAGGCTTCTAGACAAACAATGACACCAAGTAAATTAAAGAAACATGTATTTACCATTAGCATTCCATGCATTCATAGATCATACAGTAACTAAATATAAAATTTATGAATCCTGGAAGATTATTAGACTACTGAATCTACAGCTTGCACATTATTATTAAAAAGGAAAATAGGATTTAATACCAACAAATAGCTGGAAAAGTATTCCAAGTTTAAATGGATAAAGACAAAGATGACATTAGACATTATAAGCATGCTTTTTATGTTAACTAAAAAATATACCTAAGAAAACTGCAGAAGGTTTCCCAGGTCGTGACTTGAACTCTGGATGAAACCGAACTCCAACATAATAAGGATGGCTAGGCAGCTCAATTACATGCGAAGATCAATAAATTTTATGCATCAACATCGACACTGTCACACAATCAAAATCCCAAAAACATTGCATAAAAAATGAATACCTCCATTCTTTTTCCACTTTCATCTTTCCTGACAAATGCAAGGCCAGCACTTTCAAATTTGGCGATCATGTCAGGATGAACCTGCAAAATGAGTATACTAAATTCGTGCACTCTACCGGCATAAATGCCCCCAATAAATGGTGGCTACAAAAATTTTGAAACATTTGATGCAACAGAGTCCAAGGATCCTCCGTCTATGATTCAAAAAAATATATACAAAAAACATAACCAGAGTCATCCTCTGCGAGTAAAACATGCATCTTTCTTAATGCAGCACAACTAAGCAATGAGATGTCTATATGTTCTGGTTTCATAATCTTTGCTGAAATTCCCAAGTGTTGATACCAACAATTTTGTTCAATTCTTTGCAGAAACTACCATTTTTTAGATTGGACTTGCTCTCTCTAAAAAAACACACCACCTTTGACTTTTGTCTCAACTCGTGGCCCTTGATTCTAGCTGCGAATGTGAAAGAACAACAAAAATCAGATGAAACAGAATAATCATAGAAATTAGAAGAAAAAAGCTGAAACAAAAATCAACAACTGATCAATGATCTTACCAAGAGAAGGAACATAAATCAGCAAAAAATCTTACAAAAATCAGAAGTCATTGATTTTTTGTTTCTCAAACGTTCTCGACAGAGTCACTCCCGGTGCCGTATCAAGGGTTGTGGAGAATCCCGTTGTTGATGTTCAGTCGACGGACGCAGCAGCTCAGTCGGCGATTCAGTGCTTTGAGAATCAGGGTTGCAAAGGCGGATCACAAATTTCTCTTACCTCTTGCGATCGCGGTAGGAACTGGGGTCGCCAGCGCGGCCGCCGTAGCGACTCATGGCGATGGATTCGAGCTCCGAGGAGAGAAATTGCGGGGCTTTTCTTGGTTGAGCTCCGATAAGAGAAATCGTTGTTTCTGAGAGAGAGAGAAAGATAGTGGGAGAATCGGAGAAATCGCTGTTTCTGAGAGAGAGATAGTGGGAGAATCCCCATTGAGGATCAGATGGAATCAGCTTCACCATCGCCAATGCCTCATCTGGATGTCCCAACATCTGCCCTAAACATCCCTATCTCTCATTCTACCCCTTTTTATTTCATTATTTTGTTCTTCACCAGCGCCAATGTCTATTGCTCTCTTGGGAAAGATCTCAGCAACCAACGCCTCTTGCTCTTCCCCAAAAGCAGACTTTTGCTATACCCATTCAAATGGCAGGTCACGAAAAGAAATGGGACCCACAAAGACTCAAAAATACAAATCCTTCATCTCTAAGTTTAATCTCAACCGTTCATTCTCCAACAATTAATCCTGGCCCTCTTTCTATCAACCCCATTTGTCCTAGTCAGCTTGTCCTAGTCAGCCCTAGGATTCAAAAATCGCTGTCAAATGTATAATAGATACATTTAATATAATAAATGCATTGAAAAGGTTACCTGGATGATGGGATCATCTCGGTCTAAATGCAGGTTCAAACTGCATCAAAATCGGACTCTAAACGCACAGATAGATCCAAAACAGCGATTTAATGCCAACGAGCACATTACGGGTTGGGCCCGCTTCAGCGGACGCCCGACCCGCGCACGCCCGTGAGACGAGCAGGCATGGCATGTACCTACCTGAAGCATGCGGGTGCATGCTCGCGCCCACCTGAAGCAGGCAGGGCCTGCCCGCTCAAAACGGGCAGGGCCCCGCCCACATGCACACAGGCGTGCGCCCCCATGCTGTGCACCCAGGCACATGCACAGCACGTGCCCTCATTCTGTACATGCACCCGCATTCTGTGCATGCACCAGCTATTGCTGGGTGTGTGTTGACACGTCGGGCCCATGTGGTGGGCCCCATGCCTCGGGTTGCGAACCCTGACTTGCTGTTTTTTGTGACGGCTTAGTTTTTGCGAAAAATTGTGTTTTGGGCTATCTTTGGAGCCTTGTTTGAGGGTTTAAATGAACTCCAAATGACGTGCTATTTCTTCCTACGCATTCACTGTTCAACCCTCTTCGATTTGATAGGTTGTATCACTTGTGAAACTCAACGGTGAGGGAGAAAAAATTTGCTAAAGTTTGGCCTTTGTGAAAGGCAAACTTTAATTAAAATTTTCCTCCAAAATTAATAGTCCCACATCGGATATGGAGTGAAGGGGAGGGGTCAGCCGCCTATATAAATAGGGGCTTACTCCCATCCTTGAAACTCGTCCCAAGCTCCAGATCTGAGTAGCTCCATTAAACGTGAGCAAGCCCAGAGCTGAGCTTAAATTAATTATTCTCTTTCTCCCTAAATTTCTTCCATGCTCTTGTTCGGGCTCTAGCAAAGCTATGAAGGAGCTCGGATTGGATCCAAAGTCTTAATGAAGGATCCACTCAAGGTGAAATATTCTTCGGCGTGTGGTTGGCTCGGTGACAAGGATGTTGCTCGCCTCGAGATGCGGTGCGGTTCGGGAAGTGGTTTGGCTCGGGACAAGGTGCGACTCAGGATGTGGTTCGGCTTGGGAAAAGCGACGCGGGGGCCAAAGAAATGTTGCTTAAAACGACGCTTCGTATTCTGCAGAAACAAAGTGAAAGGTATGTGGTTTAAATATTCATGCGTTTATAAATTGCGTATGTTAGATAGATCTATCCTTAGGGGTTGGTCAGACCCAACACCGAGATAGTAGAGATCTTGGCTAGGGTTTGTTCCTTTAGGGCTTAACTTAAAACGGTTTAAGTCTATTTTCCGCTGCTGTTTTGATAACTTCATCCAACCGACTTAGGCCGGACGTCGTATTTATGGCCCTAAGGACAAAAAACCCTACATGATCATCATCATCAAGAAGGCATGGAGATAATGATATGCGTGGTGGCAATGGTAACGATCGAGCGCACTCGGCATAACACGTTGGAAAGAGAAAAACCCATCAGACAACATAAGGATTACCATTGTGTCCCCACTGACCCCTATATGGAGGGGGGCAAGGTACTCCTACTAACCCTTACATGAGGGGTACCCATGCTCGAACCCATATGAAGATGGATGTGGTACCCTAACTTGCACCTGCCCATGCGATATGTTTCATTGGCTCCCCTAGCACGTAGGGCAAGGGTACCCCGCCCCCTCGGGTCACGAGGTCAAGGAAAACCCTCTTTTTCATGGAAGCCTTGGTTGGAGTATGTGGTTGGGCAATGGGAGGAACATGCAATTAATTCTTCAAACACCAAGGCACATTGGCAAGGACAGCTGGGGTTATCCACATATACAGCTTATGAGGGAAGAGGGGTATCCTGACCCCCTTAATGTGGGGGTTTGGTACCCTAGACACCATAAAGAGGTGGAGTTGTACCTTGGACCATCTGGGGATAAGGGTGCTGAACCATGGACATCTTCAAGTGATGATGGACGACCATGCCATGGACGCATTTGTGAAAATTCTAAACAAGCATGGTCAATCACATTCATAGGCTAGTGGGAAGTTTGTGTAGAGGAATATGCCCTCGGATCATTTGTATTTGATGCAAATGAAAATTTAAGCCTAGATAGGGACTAATTTGCATATGATGCAAAAGAGATTAAATGTGTCTTAAATTGTTTAAGACTATAATTAATTAAATAAATGCGTTGAAAAGGTTACCTAGATGACGGGATCGTCCCGCTCTAAATGCAGGTTCAAACCGCGTCAAAAACGGAGTCCAAATGCACAAGTTATAGCCAAAACAAGTCAGCCCAAACTGTTGGGCTGAAACCAGCGAAAATGGAGGCCCACCAAGCCCGAATTTTCTGGTTAGGGTTTTTTGAAACCTGGAATTTTCTTGATGGCTACGTTTCTAAGAGAAGCATGACTTTTGGCTAACTTTGGACAATTGTTTGAAGGGTCAAACGGACTCGGATTGACGAGCCGTTTTTTCCTACGCGTTCACCGTTGAACCCTCTTTGATTTGGTAGGTTGTACCAACATTGAAGCTCAACGGTGAGGGAGTTAAAATTCGAGGAAGTTTGCCCTTTGTGAAAGGCAAACTAACTTGATTTAATTAATCCCAAATTAATAGTCCCACCTCGGTTGTGGAGAAAAGGGGAGAGTCAGCCGCCTCTATATATATGGGTCTGCCCCCTTCCTCTAAACTCGTCCCAAGCTCTAGATCTGAGCGGCTCTCGTAAATGTTGGAGCACGCTCGGATCAAAGCTAAATTAATATTTCTCCTCTCCCTATATTTCTGCCTTGCTCCTAAGGGCTCTAGCAAAGCCGCGAAGGGGTTCGGATTCAGATCCGAAATTTAGGCGGAGGTTTCACTCACGTGAAACTTTCTTCGGCGCGTGGTTGGCTCGGAGACACGGGATTGATCGCCTCGGGATGCGGAGCGGTTCGAGGAGTAGTTCGGGGAGCGGTTCTAGGAGCGGCTCGGCGTGGGACGGGAGCGGCTCGGTAGACGGTGCGGAACATCTCGCCTGCTCCAGGGTTGAGATTCCGGGTCTGTGTTTATTAGCATTAGTTTAATTTAATCGCAGTAGGCTAGATCCTTCTTGGGATGGTCAGATTCATTCCAAGTCGGCATAGATCTTGGCTAAGGGTCTTGGACCTTAGGGCTAAGTTAAAATTGTTTTAACTGCATGTTAATTAGATTAACTAGTTCTTCTTCCGCTGCAAATTCTTTTGTGTCTATGTTCCGTCCGAATTAGGACGGGCATAGAGTTTTTGTGCCCTAAGGGTCCCAGAAAACCATACAGTGGTATCAGAGCTAGGTTTGCGTAACGATCTAGCCTGCGATTATTATTAAACTTTAAAATGGTTTTAAATGCTTTTAAAAATGTTTTTAAAGTTATGAGATAATTTTCAAAAATGTTTTAGATGTTCAAATATTCTATTTGATAAATTTTGAACATGGAAATGTTTAAATGACGTTTTAAAATTTATGTGATAATTTTTTAAACTAAATTTAAATCTTTTAAAATTTATGTGATAAGTTTAAAGTGCCTAAAATTTTATATGATAAATTTTTAAGCATGAAAGTTTTTTAAAATGATGTTTTAATTTTATGAGATATTTTAAAACTGATTTTAAAGGTTAAAATTTTTATGCGATAAATTTTTTAAAGTAGCATGCAAATTTGTGATTTTAAAAAAAAGTTTTTATGAGATAAAAATAAAAGATTTTAAAATCATATTTTAAATTTAAATGTTAAATTTATGTATGCCTGCTAAAATTGTTTATGCAATAAACTTAATCTATTTAATTGTTAAATAGTTGTGCACTATCTTTATGCGATAAATTAGTGTTGCTTTATTTTAATGGCTAGTTCTTCTTGTCCCTTATTTGATAACACAAGACAACCCTTTAGGTTAGCCATTAAAAATGATTAAAATTTATTACTTGAATTTTAATGACACGCTATGTTTTAATAAAACTTTTAACAACCCTTTAAGACCTAATTCATGATTAGGGTAGTCCTTTTAATGAATCTTAATTCTGATTGTTATAATTAATTCTCATTAAAGGACTTCGCTTTTGGCGTTGTTAATAAAGTTTATTAAAATCCTAATAACTATTAGGATAGCACGTGAACCTTATAGTTGATAAGGTCTTAATAAAAGTTATTAAACAAATCCTAAAATTTTGAATTTAAGGATGCAACTAGTTGATATGATTAATTAGTTGTTAATATAAAACTGGTTAGTCTATGGCACACATACAAAAATGACAAGCTTCATTCAATGGACCATGATCCAGTCAATGTGCTTGGCTAAGAGTTCTGGATCAACCCTTACTAGTCTAAGGGGTAATGATCCTGGCTTAGTCAATTCACTGGCTGTGTTCCGCTGGACCGCAATGTCGCGAATCATGATTGTATGACACCCTGGACTATATCTAGTCAATGCGTTATAAATCCGTATCCCTCCTTGATTTTGGAGCTTGGTAACTCAAAGAAGACAATTATAGTTGTTGAGTCTCCTCAAGCTATGACATGTTTATCTTTAAGGAACAAACTCCAACATACATGTGATGTAGTCTAGACTTGACCCAAATCGATACGTCGGGTCTCCTCGAGCATCGATCTAAGTCAAATCTGGACACGAAATCAAGGGTCTGACTAGACCAGTCATTATGATTTGTTGAGTCTCCTCAAGATCATAAGTGACTGTGGGTAAAAAAACGATAGGGAGTCACATGTGATGTGATTGACTAAGAGTTAGTCTACCAATCATGGAACCAATCAACTTGTTGAGTCTCCTCAAGGTTGTGAGGCTCAGGATGATTGGATCCCTCTTTCACTAAATTTTAAATATTTTAATTCGATTAAATAGTTTGTTATTAAGCTTTGAAACGATCGTAAAAATAGTGGGAGGATATAGATAGATAAAAGCCAATCTACCTATATTTAATATTGAACATATGCTAAACTAGGGCAAGGCTATGTTTACCGAAGAAATCAAATAGAATAAGTTAACTGGTCAAATAGGTTGATTAATTGAATATCAAGCTAAATTCAAATTGATAGAATCAAAACTATATTCTCGTTGACATTAAAATGACCTTCTAAAGAACAGACTTAAGAAATATGATTTCATTAAGTTCTGGGTCCAACAAATAAATTCACGCTACATGTCACTCGTCTCTATATGAGGCAGCTTGAACATATAGGATATTCGAAGTATGTTTCTCCCTACAACTTGTCGAGCTACCCTCAAGGTTGTATGGACAAACAAATTCTGATCCGCAAAGTTCGAGAATTCGATCAAATTGTTTGAGTCGAATACGAGTTCATGAGCGGTGCAAGGCTATGTATTCCAACCGGACCTTGAGACAAGCAACTTCTTGAGCTACACTCAAGATTGCAACTCTCAGGTGTTTGGATACATGAGATGCTTGCATAGCTATTTATTTATGTTGGGCTAATTAATATCTAAATGTGATTTAGAAAAGGAAGAAGGCACTCCGGCAAGTCAACTGAGAAAGTTAGTTTAATTTATCATTAGTAAAGGCATAATGAGGAGGAAATGAAAATGTGACATATTTTGATGTCACGATTTCATAATTATTGTTATACAAAAGGTTAACACATTTTGATGAATGTCGTCACATTGCTTCTGAAGTAATAAGTAATATGTATAACGATAATATATATATTAAATGTTAATATCTATAAACACACAAGATAGTAGCTAACTTATATGGCAAAATAGACTAGGCCGTATCGAGAGACTAAGCTTCACAAGTCACATAAAGAGGGGTCTGACCTATCGTATTATGAAGTCTACGGACACTTGTGAGTCTTATCCTCTTAGATATAATGGCCGAAACCCATCTGTGAGACAGTGGGAGAATGAGTTGTCGAACTCAGTCTGGTACATACTGATGTACCCGAGTCTAGATTAACCAAATTAAGTTATTCGTATATTTTATTAAGACACATGTTCTTGTTGAAACACAAGTCTGATAAAATAAAGAACGAAATGACTAAAGTATTTAAACTAAGTCGATTAGATCGAATGGTCAAATACTTAGCTACATTAAATCTTGCGTAATTAAAAGAAAATGTGATTTTCTCTCAGGTCAAGTCTGTTAACACATCCGTGTGTCAAAAGGTATGAATCACACTTAGTTAGACTTGGTGTGATCCATTGTAAGTGACTCTGAGTTAAGTTCTCCTTCTGGTTTAAGTCCCAGATAGTAATGCCTAGGTTTTAAAAATGTTCTGTGAGGACATTATCAATAAGATATTCATTAAATCAATCATTAGGAAGTTGTATAATTATTCGAATTTCGTGAGACGAAGAGTCGAGTTAAACATCATAAACTGATGATGACTTAGTCAACTTCCGGGATGAAATTCGGAGTAGTAACTCCGATTTAAAAACTTGATGCAATCAGAATAAGTCTCTGTGCGTAAATAAATTTTGGAATTTAGTTTACGTGCACAAGGAAAATGTTTCCTCACTTTCTGCAAGTAAATCTTTAAGTTGAAAGATTGGTGCAAAAAGGAATATAGTGAAGTGCAATCATGTTGGTCGAGAACGATTTTCATCCTAATTCCTATAAAACAGATTATGTTGAAACAGTCTCGCCAGCAGATATGTACGAATCTACTCGGACCAAGCTCGATGTAAACGCTCAAGTTGACCATGAAAAATTGGAACATTCACTTATAAGTTTGTTTTTCTAAATATGATTTAGACGGACCAGCTTATATGAATTAACCAGGAAGTTTTCAAGGTCAGTGGGAGCGTATAAATTACATGCGAGGCATCAAAGAAATGGAATATATATTTTGACAAAGTAATTAAAAGGTGGATACTTTATCAGAAATAGATATGAGCCATTAGAAATGACCATTAACTAATTTAAATAATTATCGTAAGGTACGATGAACTGGATAAGATCCAAGTAAATAAAAATATTATGGATTCCGACAGATCAAATGAATTATTTGAATGAGATTCAAATGGTTGGTCTAACATGAACATAGAAACCCCTTAAGTCTATAGTGTAGACAGTTTTAGCATATCCACTCACGAAGGCTCTATCACATGAAGTCGAGAAAACTTATGTGTAAAAACGGTATAAGATACCGAGATAAATGGGCCTGAGTGCAAGTGGGAGATGTTGAGAGATGATACCCTCGAGGCTATCTATCTTCATGTGTGAATAGCACAGACATCATGTTCGAAATAACAGTAAGCTGTTTGGTAATAATTTATCTAAAGTTATGTTATAATGTAATTAACATTAGATATTAACTTAGGTAAAGTCCTGAGACTTTATGCAAGGTCAAACGTGTATCGAGATGAGTATCTCGATCATGGAGAAATGTTTGACCGTCTGTAGCATAAGTCTAAAATGGTTCGTGGTCGTAGATGTTTCGAGACAAGGATATCGAAAGATCGGATAGACCATTGTGTCTTAGTCTTCACCGTTTAGCGGTGGTGATGATCTCATGATCGCTTGACTTGGCGAATTCGTAGACGAGACACATGTGCTCATTAGAGAATGAGTTCACTGAACGATCCACAAGAGTTATCATATGGTTATATTGACCAATCTGTCAATGATGACTCTGAGTGATGATAGGCTAGTTGGTCTTTTGACTTGAGGTCATTTTGACAAACCTGTGCGTGAACGGTGCCACTTAGATCAAATGACCTAGCTTCGAGGCAAGGCCTATCGAAAGGTCTTTGATTGGGTGACACTTGAAGCGTATGAGGAGAGTAACGACCAAGAGAGGAGTCGTCTCTCCCGGTCAATGGGAGTTAGTGTCGTAGGGTTAGTTCGGTCTTTAGTTAAAACTCTGGCCAGAGTATGTTGGAAGAAGTCCAACATTTTTGACTAAAAGATCGATAGAAACTAACCAGAGTCAAGTTATTTGGGTTGACAGTTTGACCGTACCCTAGACTTGATCTACACGACATAGTTAAGACGAAGAGACTATAACTGCGGAATTCATCACGAAAACAGTCAAGGTGGTCCCGACAATACTCATGTCAATGAGTCAACCACATAATGATGATTCCTGAAGCAGGGACGGCAAACACTGCTCGTGGTCACTGCCGTATAGGGCTTCGAGCCCAACCTGTTGTAAGGGTCAGGCTGTAGGGTCTCACACAGAGTGTGACCTTCGTCTAGTAATATGTAGAAATTAGTTAGGGAGAATAATTTGCATTTGATGCAAGGGATAAAATATTACAAAAGATGTTTGCAATCATCTCCTGCATTCGGGATAAATGATCCTGAGTGCAAGTGGGAGATGTAGAGGAATATGCCCTCGGATCATTTGTATTTGATGCAAATGAAAATTTAAGCCTAGATAGGGACTAATTTGCATATGATGCAAAAGAGATTAAATGTGTCTTAAATTGTTTAAAACTATATTTAATTAAATAAATGCATTAAAAAGGTTACCTAGATGACGGGATCGTCCCGCTCTAAACGCATGTTCAAACCGCGTCAAAAACGGAGTCCAAATGCACAAGTTATAGCCAAAACAAGTCAGCCCAAACTGTTGGGCTGAAACCAGCGAAAATGGAGGCCCACCAAGCCCGAATTTTTTGGTTAGGGTTTTTTGAAACCTGGAATTTTCTTGACGGCTACGTTTCTAAGAGAAGCATGACTTTTGGCTAACTTTGGACAATTGTTTGAAGGGTCAAACGGACTCGGATTGATGAGCCGTTTTTTCCTACACGTTCACCGTTGAACCCTCTTTGATTTGGTAGGTTGTACCAACATTGAAGCTCAATGGTGAGGGAGTTAAAATTCGAGGAAGTTTTCCCTTTGTGAAAGGCAAACTAACTTGATTTAATTAATCCCAAATTAATAGTCCCACCTCGGTTGTGGAGAAAAGGGGAGAGTCAGCCGCCTCTATATATACGGGTCTGCCCCCTTCCTCTAAACTCGTCCCAAGCTCTAGATCTGAGCGGCTCTCGTAAATGTTGGAGCACGCTTAGATCAAAGCTAAATTAATATTTCTCCTCTCCCTATATTTCTGCCTTGCTCCTAAGGGCTCTAGCAAAGCCACGAAGGGGTTCGGATTCAGATCCGAAATCTAGGCGGAGGTTTCACTCACGTGAAACTTTCTTCGGCGCGTGGTTGGCTCGGCGACACGGGATTGATCGCCTCGGGATGCGGAGCGGTTCGAGGAGCAGTTCGGGGAGCGGTTCTAGGAGCGGCTCGGTGTGGGACGGGAGCGACTCGGTAGACGGTGCGAAACATCTCGCCTGCTCCAGGGTTGAGATTCCGGGTCTGTGTTTATTAGCATTAATTTAATTTAATCGCAGTAGGCTAGATCCTTCTTGGGATGGTCAGATTCATCCCAAGTCGGCATAGATCTTGGCTAAGGGTCTTGGACCTTAGGGCTAAGTTAAATTTTTTTTAACTACATGTTAATTAGATTAACTAGTTCTTCTTCCGCTGCAAATTCTTTTGTGTCTATGTTCCGTCCGAATTAGGACGGGCATAGAGTTTTTGTGCCCTAAGGGTCCCAGAAAACCATACAGTTTGAACATCATTTTCCACCATCAAACAGTGAAGGGGCTCGGAACTTAGAGGGAGTGATGAAGGACATGCAAAGAATGGCATAAGCACCAGAAAATAATGGTATGTAGGCAAACAGTGCTTGGTTATATTGAGCGATGATACCAAGCAACAACATGGCATTCTACAAGAACTAATATAGTACCAAGCCATATGGGTTCAAATGACATCATCACCAATGACAAGAGTAACCTTAGCTAGGGGTGGCAATTCGGGCCAGCCCGGTCTTATCGGGCCGTGACGGCCCAGTCCAGTTTTCTTAAAAGACTAGGCCGGCCCGGGTCGATAAGCCTTCGGGCCATTTCAGAGAGGCTCGGGCACGGTCCGATAAAAATTCAGGCCGCCCGGCCTGGTCTGATATGGTTGAATGAATTATGTATTATGACAATATTTTATCGTATTTTTAAACACAAACTTGTCTCATATGCTTAAAGATGCATCGAAATGGAGCACGAAAGAAGATGATTAAGTAGGTTGTCTAAGGTGATGTGTCCTACATTGTTTTCATTTATTTGGCAAGATGAAGTAACATGTTTGGTACTTCATTGTCTCTTCTCAGAAACTGAGATCGACCCCCAAGATTCGAAGACATCAAAGTTGGCGTTGACAGGAAATTGTTAAAATTTATGATATTTGGACCATGATCTGATAAGATTCATGACATTGTACTCAACACCATAAATGAATGCACATTACTAAAATCCGATTTAGATCAATGTGTGGTCGAACTGAATTGGACGATCAAATGCTTTTCGTGCCGTGCCGTGCCACCCATGGGCTGAAAAGATTGGCCCGGGTCCGGCCCGAAAATGAATAGGGCCGGGCCGGCCCGGTCCGATAAGGATTTTGTGCCAAAATTTTTGGCCCAGGCACGGTCTTATTATGCCAGGCCCGTGCAAGGTTATCGTGCCGGGCCGAAAATTTCCACCCCTAACCTTAGCGTTAGGTGGGTATATACTAAAAGAATGGAATTTCGTTAAAGAAACTTTTCAACGCACTTCACTCTCCATGAGTGTCAAACAGTTATTAAAGATTACATTCAATATCATAGAGAAGGTTCACAATATGAAGGAAAGTTCATCTTTCATGTTCTAGCTAATGGGGAGTATCCTAGTGATTTGATAGAAGATGAGATATATCTTCATGATAAATTATTTGCAAGTAGACTATGTTGGTGATTGCATCACCCAAAGGTCAGGTTTGATAATAAGCAAGTAATTTATGTTAATAACATGTTTTATGATATTTATGAGTGTAGGAAACAAAGTCAACATTGTCAACGAACTCACTCAAGCTAACAAAGAGTGATGACATAGAGTAAAAGCTTGAAGGTGAAAAGTCAATGGATATGGAGCTCAATATAAAGATCAGTAGCATATCCAAGGAATCATTGATGTGCATAAGCTTCTCAAGACAAGTCAAGAGCCAATTAAGATACCAAGACTCCAAGATTTGTGTGAGTGGTGTCTTAATTTTGTAAACTTGTCTTAGAATTGTAAAGCCAATAGTTTGAATCTTGCACACCTGTAGAAAAACATTTTTATCGCTTATAAAAACATTTTGAACTCATAAAAATATTTTGAAACCTTTTTGAAAACATTTAAAGAGAATATCATACTCTCTTGTGATACGTATTCATGTATCAAAACAGTAGTCAATTCTTCATATAATAGGAGTCGACTACTGGAGCTTAGCTGCTTCAGAGTAGCTTCGACCACTTTCAAGGTAGTCAACTCATATTGCTAGGGTTGTTGACTCTTGAGGCAATAGTAGACTCCCTAGATAACCGGAGTTGATTTTCAGGCCCCAACGGCATATTTTGACTATTTCCATTATCGACGCGATTGTGTCGATTAGACCTATTGGGAGACGATTTAGAGGATCTATATTGTGCATAATTTCTCTCTATAATAGAGAGCTTTTGTTAGGTTTTACATAACAATTTTATAAGAATTATTGGTCATTTTTGAAGCAATTATCAATTGTTTAAAAAGCTTTTTCAATCTTTCTTGCTCTCTATTATTTTCAAGGTCCATTTGTCTTGATTTTCTTACAAAAGCTGTTAAGCAATTTCTTGTCTATTTTGATTTCAATCTCTAAAGCTTAATCTCTAGCATTTTGAGATTGGATCATGTTGTTTTTTATTCTCAAGTGTTTTAATATTCAATCCTTTCTTGAGATCAAAATTTTTTTCCATAACCACGTATACATAAAAAGCTTCAAATGTTTGGTCATAGGAAGATTGTACTAGGCTATTGAGTCTGTTGAAAAGCAAACGAGGAGCAAATATATTGAAAATGAGTGGATGCATAAGCGAAAAGTGTAAGTTAAATCTGTTGAGCTATTGAGTCTCATCCCGTGTAGTTTAATGATGAGCAAATATGTCATCTAACATCTATGAGTGGATGCATAAGCACTTAAGGCAAATTAAGAGCACCTCAAAGCTAGGAGTGAGTTCAACAAAGCTAAAGATAAAAAAGAAAGCTAGACGAGGACCGTGGAGTATGAAGCTTGCATCAAGAGACTTCTGTGTAAAGTTATATTTTTGTTGTAAATTTTTTATTTCTCATCGTAGCTTGTTAAAATCATGTTTAAAGCTCACACACACTTTGGATTCCTTTAAAAATATTTTTAAACTCATTTCCTTATGTTTAGAGCACGTAAAATGTATATATCATCGTAGGAGTTAATCCAGGAGTTAACTCATGTTGTACTGGGAGTTGACACAGAAGTCGACTCCTAGATATACTGGAGTCGACTCCTAAGAAACTGGCTACTCTTGAGACTTTCGGTTCCTGCCAAGAGTCAATTACTATGTTGCAAGGAGTCGACTACTGGGTCCATGAGTCGACTCCCCGACCCCCAACGGTAAAATTTGACATGTTTCTAGATTGACACGATTGTGTCTTTTTCTATCTATTGAGTGATGATTTTGTGGAGCTTTTGTCTATACATAATTTATCTCTATATATAGATGAATTGTGTATGGGTTTTATACAAGATTAGTGAGCAATATTTTTCAAAGAAAAGGTTTTCAAGCTAAAAGTTTTCCATTCTCCTCCATGCCAAAAATTCCCAAAAGCTCTTCATCTTTCTTTGGCCTAAAACTCTTGATCTCCCAAGCTATGTTTCTTATTTGTAGAGAGCAAGTTCTTCTTTCTATAGCAGACATCTTCACATGAGCTCCAAAGCATCAGCTACATGTATTTGTATCTTCATGCACTGTAAGTATTCTCTCATTTACATTGTATGAGAGGGAAATCCTCATTGTATCTAAGGTGGTGCGAAACCCTTGTCGTAAGAAAGGTAGTTTGTAAACCTGCGTTGAGGTGAGGTAGGTTGAACTATTTTGTTATAATAGTGGATTAAAGCCCAATAAATATTTGGGGGTTGGATTTGCCCTGGAGGGGTGAACCAAGATAAGATTGTGTGTATGCCATTGTTCTCTTGTGACTTTTCTATTACTTACATTCTTCAGATTATGATGTGCTTAACTTTATATTGCAAGTAATTTGTTAATTAATATTAAACGTAGGTTACTCTATTTTATTCTTAAGGGAGAATTTCTAGAGGAACATTTTATTTTCATATACACTATTCATCCCCCAGTGCACCTCCTTGTTGTCTCAGGTCCCAACACGTGGTAACAGAGCCAAGTTTAAAATGGAATCAACAGACAACAAGTTCCCTGAAGGTTAATCCACCGCTCGTCCACCACTCCTCACCAGATCTAAACTATGGAAGCTTGATAATATGATGAAGATGTACTTCCTATCAATATCTTATGATCTTTAAAAGATGGTGGAGAACTCCTATGGCAAGCCAACTCTGGAGGAAGAGAATTGGATTCAGAAGGAGAAGGACATAATCGCACTCAATGCCAAAGTGATGTCAACTCTCTATTGTGCGCTTAACATGATGGAGTACAAACGGATCTCCATGGCTACCTCCATGCATTAATTATGGAAGATACTTGAGATAACCCATGAAGGTTACAAAAAAGGTCAACACTTCAAAATCTTCTCTCTATGCTAGCATGTATGAACAAATCTTGATGGAGAAGGATGAATCAGTAATGGAGATGTACACGTGATTCATCGAGATCATCAACACACTTACGGGGCAATGAAAAAATTACATGCAAAAAGATCATGTGTGCAAGATCCTCTGGTCCCTCACACCCAAATGGCAATCAAAGGCATCTGCAATTGAGGAGGGCAATGATCTTTCTAAGATTTCTTTGGAAGAGCTTATCGGTAATCTCATGGCATCTGAACTCTAGATGTAAGAAAGAAGGACCAAGGAGCAAGGTGATAAGAAGAAAACTCGCTCTCAAAGACATTCCAGAATCTGAGGATTCAGAAGATGGAGTTGAAGACTAACTTGCTCTCCTTACAAATGACTTCAGAAGAAAGCTCAACGCAGGTAAACTCAGACTCAGTAAAAAGAGATTATCTTACAAAACTAATGTTTGTTACGAATGCAATAAGTTAGGGCACATCAAGAAGGAATGCTTGACTTATACTTATTAAGTTGTGTTTTAAGCCATTAACTAAAAGAACATTTTCGATGAATGATTTAGAACATTACCAACTGTTTCAATACTACTTGACCCTTGTTGTTATCATTAAAAGTTATGGTTACTTCGTTTTTCTTTTGGAAGATAATAACATGTAGGGTTTCCCGATCTTGCACTTGGAATAATCGCTATCTATTATCCACGTCTCTTTTCAGATTACCTGAAAGAAGAACATGAAGCATATTAGTACCCACTCTTAGTTGGTTCCACATGATTAGCCCTTAGAAATCTAAGCCCATTTAAATTTTGATTTCTTAGTATGCTTTAAGAATAATTTTTCGAGTCATGCACATTTTTCATAAAGTTAGTAACAAATGCATTCATATCAATGCATTCATATCATATTCACATGCATCTTTTGGTATCAATATGGAAATCAGTTGATTTTTGACATGCAATTTATCATAATGCATTCTATGTGAAAGATCAGATTCAATTTTATTAATCTCCATATGGGTGGCATGTTTACTATAATTTATGCATGATTTATTTTAATGGTTTTACCATGCATATTATTATGAACATTTTTCTTTGAAGTATTGTAAACTAGTTCAAACTTAGAATTGAAAATATGCTGATAAGAGACTATCTTACTCAAATTTTGTTTACCTTTATTAAATTTAGCGGCATTCTTAGCAATCTCTTTATATTTTAGTTTGATGGAAGACTCATTTTTATCAAGTTCTACAATTCTAATATTTAAAGCACTACACTTTTTACAAAGCAAAATGTTTTCTTCTTTTAAGTTATTATTTTCTTGAATTAATTTCTTATTAATATGAAGGATGACATCAAATTTTAAAATTTTGGAGTGAAGTCGCATGCCCAATTTTTAATGACTTGTAGTTGCTGTTTAACTTCTTAAACATAGCATAAAATTCATTGAATGCAATAATCAATTCATCATTATCATGTAACTCAAAAAGTACCTCATAAACCCATGTCAGCATTCTCTTGCTGGTTTTCTTCTTCGTCAGATGATGATTCTGAATCATCCCATGTATCAGCCAATGCATTTTACTTCTTTCTTTAAGTTATATTGAATTTGTTGACATTGGTGCATTTTGACTTTAATAGTGGGCAATCCTTCTTCATAGGCCCTGATTTATTACACTTAAAACTCAAAGTAGATTCATTAGTATTTTTAAATTTATTCAACTTATATCTACATTGCTTAAGAAACTTCTTAAATTTTTGAGTGATCAGTGATATGTCCTCGTCCTCGTCGTCAGACACATCCATGCCTGATGTTGCATTGAATAATAGGACCTCTAGATGTGGATGTTGTTTTTCTTGCGGTTCTCTATTTAAACTTTATAAGCCATAAGGTTCCTAATCTAATCCTCTATGGTAAGTGTAGCGGGTCAAATCTGCCTAACAATGAGATTTATATAATGGGGAATCAAGGGTACGATGATTACAGGTTAATTGGGTTTTAGTAGAGGCAAAAATGCCTTGGAACTCGATATGTAGACGAAGGATCCAAGGTCGCTCGAAGGTCGTCGATCGCTTGGGAGAAGGGCCGAGCATCCTGTTGATAGGCTCATATTTTGCACTTTATTTCTGCATATTTGCATGCCATTTCCATTGCTCATATTGCGATTTTCACGATTATTTGACGATGTTTCGATACTTTTCACTATTTCTTGTTTTCATCTTATCTCAGGAGATATGGAGCAATCGGGAGCAATTTGGAGCCCAGAGGACTTGCACGCGTGCCAAAGCGTTGCCCATGATCATATCGGAGAGCTAATGGCACTGGAGAATGAGTGGAAGAAGAAAGATGTCGAAAGAATTGACAAGGAAGCGAGGAGGAGAAGTAAGGAGTTCTGAAACAGGCCACTCGGCCGAGTAAGGCAGTTCACTCGCCCAAGTGAAGCATCTTACTCGGCTGATTAAAGCTGATACGACGATGTCTACCAGCCTGAGTGCCATAATGTACTCAGTCAAGTGGTAACTTCGACTCAGTTAAGTAAGAAATCCACTCGCCCGAGTGGAGACAAAGATTTTGAAAAAATCCAAGGCGACTTCCTTGTTTTTGGAGCGATCTGCAGACTGTCTCACTCGACCGAGTAGACGTCTCACTCGGTCGAGTGAGATTCTCACTCGATCGAGTAGCGCAGACAGCCAGTCGGGAAAACTAGAGGTTCTGGCGGCACAGGGGCAGTTTGGTGTGTATTTTTTGGTTCTTTTGGGCATGTATTTTAGCCCAGTTTTCTCTCCAGCCCCATGAAAGACCAGATAGACTTCTTAGAATATTTTTTCTTGTGTTTTTAGTTCTAGTTAAGCTTTTGGATTGGCGAGAGATTGAAGACTTGATCTAAATTTTCTATTTGAAGCTTCTTTGCAACATTGGTTTGTCTTGATCTCTTGCAAGTTTTGATTTTTATGCTATATCTTTTATTGAATCTTGATTGCATGATGAATTCTATTATCGATCTTACTTCTCTATCGATTTCTAATATGATTTGCGAGTAGTTCCTTTGCTCTAGGGCAAAAGGATGAACCCTATGGATCTAATGTTTGATTTGTGAGATCTATTGAATAGCCATAATATTAGGCTTGTTAGAAAGGTTAGATCTTGATTAATTTAATACGGATGGATAGGGATTTCTCTTGGATCTCGTGATCTCAAGAGAGGATCTTGATCCAAGAAAAGCTCTACATATTTGATATAGGATTACAATCGAAATTTCCTAGATTTGGTGCATGACAGCGACCAAAGCTAGCATTTTTATTGTTCTCCTATACTCATATTCGTTGCATGATGGTGAACGAATACGAACTATCATGATCTAGATCCGAAGTCAAGTTGTGCAACAACGAGCTTGAGTTGTGATTGGACATAATTGCTCATCTTAATGCTAGTGGTTTGGACTAGGCTTGCGCGATAGTGAGGCTCCAGTTTAGATTGCTATAGACTTGCATAGCGTGATAGTGTATGCCGGTTCTCCAATTAGTTGCAGCAAATTCAGCTTAAACCAATTTTGATTGCATGGTAATTTATAACTCATGTTGATGACTTGAAAATCCATAGTGGGGATTCCCTAGCCCTAGACATCTTTATTATATTGAATTTGCATTGATTCTCGAGCGATTGTGACACCATCCATTCTCAAATGATTTTCCACCTAGTAGCTTAGTAATTGAAGTAGAGTATCGTCATTAGTCCTCCCTAAGATTCGATACCCGCTTTCCACTTAACCGTGCACTTGCAGTAAAGCTACATCGCACCCCCGAGCATGTATCCGAGGGTCAACCATGTTTTTGACGCCGTTGCCAGGAGGCGACAGTATTTTATTTCCTTTACTAAGTACTCACACAGCTACGGACGTTGTTTTTCTAGACTTTTCTGTTGGTATTTAACAGGTTACCTAGAAGACGCGAAGATGAGTACGGACGCTAGCCTGAAATACAACGATACTTTTACATCACTTCTAGAGGAACTTGTTGGCAAGGTTCAAGCCCCAGGACCCATTACCATCAATATGGAGGACCAACTTGAGCAACTATTTGCCACCTTCATCATTGATCAAATATCCCCAGAAAGAACGATCAAGAGCAGCATTAGAGTCGATGCTAGAGATGATAAGCTGTATCTTGAAGTTGACGGAGTCCCTCAGCCTACAAAGAATAAAGGCATCTAAGCATGCACCGAAGAGAACAACGCTCGTGAAGGACTACCTTGGGATACCGACATTCAGGGAAGTATACTTGATGATGCCTTTTATGCCATCGATTTATATACTGACTCACCTTTTGATGACAGGTGTAAACAAGAGGAGAGCGGTAGTTCCATCGAATCGGGGGCAGAGTCATCTAGCACATCTTTGACGCTCCATCCTCGCCGAGCAGTGATTGTGAGTCGGCATGCGAAAGCCTATCTTCTGAAAAGGGAGTGAACGAAGATGAGACCGAGGACGCCATGTTTTCACAGGAAAAGGAAACAGGGGGTACAGAGAGGTAGAACTAAAACAATTACCTCCTAACTTAAGATACGTATTTTTGTGTGATAAATGACATATCATGTGATTTTTAATGCTAGCCTCAACCACCATCAACTTGAGAGTCTTCTAAATGTCCTAAGAAGCCATAGGGATGTCCTTGGTATAGCATTTCCGGCCTCAAGGGAATTAGTCCTAGGCTATGTACCCATAGGATTCATCTTGAAAACACAGAAGCCACCTCCATAGAGCCTCAAAGCGGGTTAAACCCCAACATGAAGGAGGTGGTTAAAAAAGAGATCCTTAGAATGCTTGAAGCCGACATCATCTATCCTATTTCTGACAGCAGATGGGTTAACCCGGTTCATGTCGTCCCTAAGAAGGGAGGAATGACCGTAAGAAAAAATGATAAGGGAGAATCTATATCCACACGGACCGTCACGAGTTGGCATATGTGCATCGATTACAGAAAATTGAACAAAGCTATCCGGAAGGACCTACCCATTACCCTTTATTGACCAAATGCTCGAACGTCTCGCTAAGCATAAATACTTTTGCTATCTGGATGAGTTTTCGGGATTCTTTCAGATTCCCTTCCACAAGGATGACCAAGAAAAGACCACCTTCACGTGCCCTTATGGCACTTATGCGTACCGTAGGATGCCATTTGGTCTTTGCAACGCCCCCGCCACCTTTCAATGGTGCATGACATCCATTTTTCCTGATTACATTGAAGACATCATGGAAGTCTTTATGGATGATTTTTCTGTGTATGGCGGTGAATTTGACTCATGTTTGGCTAATTTAACTAAAGTCTTAAAAATTTACCAACGAAATAATCTGACGCTTAATTGGGAAAAATGCCATTTCATGGTTACCGAGGGAATAGTTCTTGGGCATCTTGTCTCATCGAGAGGGATTGAAGTCGACAAAGCTAAAATTGAGGTAATAAAAAAGCTACCCCCTCCTATTAATGTCAAGGGCATTAGAGGATTCCTTGGTCATGCGGGGGTTTACCACCGCTTTATCAAGGATTTTGCTCAAATTGCTCGACCACTTACGGCTTTACTTGCTAAAGATGTACCCTATGTTTTTTCAGATGATTGGTTGCAAGCATTCAATACGCTAAAAGAGGCGCTCATTTCCGCTCCAATTATACAACCGTCAGATTGGAGTCTTCCTTTCGAGTTAATGTGTGACGCTAGTGACCAATCAGTTGGAGCGGTGTTGGCGCAAAGAAAGGATAAAAAGCTTCATGCAATATATTATGCAAGCAAGACTTTGGACGAGGCGCAAACGAATTACACCACCACCGAAAAGGAGCTCTTGGCGATGGTTTACTCTATTGAGAAGTTCTGTTCCTACCTTCTTGGATCAAAGGTGATTGTGCATACGGATCATGCGGCATTGAAGTACCTATTGAGCAAAAAGGAGGCCAAGCCTAGACTAATAAGATGGATTCTACTTCTGTAAGAGTTTGACTTGGAGATCCGGGACAAAAAAGGCACAGACAATCTTGTGGCGGATCACTTATCAAGACTAATCCGTGACGGGAAATACGAAAGCTTACCTAATGATGAGACATTTGCCGACGAGAAGCTCTTTGCCTTCTGACCCGTGGAGGTACCTTGGTATGGGGGTTTCGTGAATTATTTGGCGTGCGGTATTAAACCGCACGGCATGGCCATGAAACAAAAGAGGAGATTCATACATGAAGTCCGGAGCTATTTTTAGGAAGACCCATACCTCTTCAAGGTACGTAAGGATGGGATTATACTGAGATGCGTTTCGAAAGAAGAGGCTACTTTCATCATCTCACATTGCCATAACATGCCATGCGGGGGACATGCGGCCACTTCCAAAACCACCGTAAAAATATTGAAATGCGGATTCTTTTGGCCCACTATGTTCAAGGACACACATGAGTTCGTCAAAAAGTGTGATAGATGCTAAAGGACGGGAAACATATCCAAGCGGAATGAGATGCCGATGAAACCTATCTTGGAGATTGAGCTATATGATTGTTGGGGAGTAGATTTCATGGGACCCTTTCCATCCAGCAAGGGAAACAAATATATATTATTGGTCGTTGACTAAATTTCGAAATGGGTGGAAGCTATTGCTATTCTAACCAATGACACAAGAGTGGTCTCCAAGTTCTTCAAGCAAAACATATTTCCCAATTTTGGAGTACAAGAACATCGATAAGCGATGGAGGTAGCCATTTCATAGAGAGCAAGTTCGAAGCCATGATGAAGAAGTACGGAGTGCATCATAGAGTTGGTTTGGCCTATCACCCTCACATAAGTGGGCAAGTGGAAGTGTCGAATAGGGAAATCAAGAAAATCCTAGAGAAGACGGTGGATAGGTCAAGAAAGGATTGGTCCATGAAGTTGAACGATGCACTATGGGCATACCGTACGGCTTTTCGAACTTCCATTGGCACCACCCCATACCGGCTAGTATACAGGAAAGTGTGCCATTTGCCTGTAGAGTTGGAGCACCGTGCTTATTGGGCTATCAAAACCCTAAATTATGACTATAAGAGCGCAGTGGTGCGGTGTCTTCTAGACATAAATGAGCTCGATGAGATAAGGAGGGACGCCTATGAGAGCTCTAGAATCTATAAAGAAAGAACCAAACTCTACCATGACGCCCAAATTACCGTGAAGCAATTCAAGGTTGGAGATAAGGTCTTACTATATAAATCGAGGCTCCGACTCTTTCCCAAGAAGCTGAGATCACGGTGGTCGGGGCCATTCACTCTCTGCCACATGCATCTGGGAGGAGCTTTTGAGATAGAAGGAAACAACGGAAGACCATTCAAAGTTAACGGACAAATACTCAAGCACCACTCCATGGGAGATCCTATCGATGAAGTGAAATGTATCTATCTAGGAAAGGCTTCGACTCAAAGTTTGTCAACCTTCTTGATGAGGTCATCGATGATGTCGTGCCATATGCTACTGGAGCTTTGCACCTGGATAGCATTGATGGAGAGCCAATTTTTTGAAGAAGGCGCCCCGATTGGAGAACTACCAGATCCTCTCATCGAGGAAGTGACAGAGCTCATCGACAAAGAAAAGAACGATGCTAATGTCGTGATGATTAGAGAGCTCTGTAAGCTCTCCATGGTGAAGCAAAGGGAGAAAGCGCCACCGAAAAACATGCCACAATCGTCGGGAAAGACCAAAGATGCCAAGAGCACAAGCTTGAGGGAGTCATCCCTCAACACCATTAGAGAGGAGACGCACACTAGGGAGGCCAAAGAGGAGCAAGCGCTACATCTGAACCCAAGTGATATCCCCGGAAAATTTAACGTGTGCATATCCTATGCGCCGAACATCATGCGCTAAACGCTAAATCTTAAGGGGTCGAGCTCAAGACCTTAACAAGCGCTTGTCGGGAGGCAACCCGACGGTTCTATCTTAGATTTTAGTTGAATTCTAATTTCATTTTTCATTTTTGTTTTATATCTTTATTAGTCTATAGAGTCAAGAGTCTAGGCAGAATCTGATGACGGGCTATGTTTTTCGTTGCAGGAAGAAGATGATAAGAGTCCATATGAATGGAGGATAGCCATGGCGATTGAGAGCACTCCAGGGACGTGCTTAAATGCCAAAGGAAGGAAGAAACTGACAGGGACATGTTTGCCCGGCCGAGTAGCTTAGTCCACTCGACCGAGCGACTATTCCAACTCAATCGAGTAGGAGTCTGTAGCAGAATATTCAAAAAAAAAAAGAAAAAAACCATACTCTGTTTCTTATTGCTACTCGACCGAGTGGAACTTTTCACTCGTCCGAGTGACTCGAACCACTCGGCCGAGTCGTCCAACCCAGCTGAACTGCTAAATTTTCGAAAAATTTCGAGGTTTAAGCTACTCGAACGAGTGACGATCGTCACTCGGCCGAGTGACTTAAAACCAACACAACTTTTTTTAAACTAGAAATTGGCAGCTCGGGCCCCATATTCCCAATTCGTACGAACTTCATCTCTTACCCCCGACTCGTCTGTACGCCAACCGTCATTCACCCGAGCTCCTCCGCCACCCAGCCGCCCAACGCCACGACTCGCCCAAGCCCAACCCCGCCGACGCCAGACCACCGTCCACCGCCACACCTCTCGCCGCCTTCCATCGAACCCCCTCCCATTTTGCCCTATTTCAACCCCTCTCTTGCCCTATTCATTTTGTGAGCCCTATTCTTCCCCCATTCAAAATTAAACCATTTCGATAGCTTATTTTCTTTGATTTACCCCAAGATTTCTGATATTCATCGCTAATATTTGTCTATGTGCCTAAGGACAGCTTGGAGGAGATCCTACGTTGAATTGGAGCTGTAGGGGAGGTGTTTCTCGTGCATCCATTACGTGGAGCCACGTCATGCTTGGTACACTCGCTCCTTACTATATTCAGAGCAATTTATAATTTTTGCATTTCACGGCACACCCATGCCTCCACGCCGCACTAAATCTAGTTCGAGGCAGTTCGCTTCCAGGCGGAATAGGGCTGGCGACCCCAGTACCTCTTTCCCTAGGGCAGACTCCATGCCCCCTATCGAGCCACCTCCCACACTCCCACCCCCACCCTAAAGACGTATGATGTCATCTTCTGATACTATGATCAGGATGACCCATTTGTCGATATGCTCCTCCTCATAGGTCAGGGAGGCGGGACCACTCAGCAGTTTATCGAGCAGGACCTGCCAGTCATTCTTGATCTCGTTAGGCGAAATCGTCTACCTCTAGTCACACCTGCACCTGCACCTCCTCCTGGTCCTCCATAGCGGGATCGCACACCCCCCAGAGGGTGGCACTCCTTCTTGATGGCTAGTGTTCCTGTGTCATCCCCCTTATATTTTGTGCCCATTTGTCTGTTTAGGGCCCCGCTCTCACACAACTTGGGGGGATCGATTTTGCACCATATGTATTTCTCAACCATGTTGCACCAGTATATAGTTCATTTCATATTTTCCATCCATCATTTGCATGCCTGCTGCATTCATCATCTGCTTATATCATGCCATATTTTACTTTCTTTATTTTCCTTTTATTTTGCATCATGCATGCATCCACACCCACCCTCCGCTATCTCATGCGTCCTAGTGCCACACATAGCGCATTGAGGACAATGTAATGTTTAGTTGGTGGGAGAGTGTACACACCCATTATTTATTTTCTTCATTTTTACCTTTATTTTTTTCACATTTCTTTATATTTCACTTATTTTCATTCGCTTTTTAATTTTCTTGCCACGCATCACATTTTCTTACTTTTGGAGTGACTTGCATATACATAGTTAGATTTTATTTTCGTCCTTATTTCTTTTACTTTCTTTGCTAGAGATGAATTTCCTATGATGACTATATCTTGGAGTTTGCTTTACTCTTATACACACGATATATTGCTATGCATTTGAGAAAAAGAACTTCCATCGTCTGCCATGTGAATTTGAATGAAATTTTAGCATTAACTAAGTCTGGGAACTATTATTGTATACCTTGTTCTCAATGCTCTGTAAGCAAAAGTCATAGACTTCACTTTCCTCTATTTACCTCTACAACTGATTCTCCTCTCTCCTTAGTTCACTCTGATGTATGGGGCCATGCCCATGTTCTATCTCATAAAGGATATTGCTATTATGTTAGTTTCATTGATGACTACTCTCGTTATATTTGGCTATATCCTTTAATTCACAAATCTGATGTGTCAAATTTTGGTTGAACGACAGTTCACACAAAAATAAAAAAATCGATCTGATTGCAGGGGGAATATTGCAACAATCAATTTTCTTCCTACTTTTTCCAACTCGGGATCATACATCAGATTTTGGCTCCTTACACACCTGAGCAAAATGGTGTCGCCAAAAGAATATATACATAGGCATATCATTGACACTACTGTTGCTCTTCTTTTAACAGCGTCCATGCCTACCAAGTATTGGCCTGATGCAGCAATGACGGCGGTGTATCTCATCAACCGCCTCCCTTCCATAAATCTCCACAACAGGTCTCCATTTTAGATTCTCCATCATAGGCTTCCTGACTACAATTAGCTACGCACTTTCGGCTGTCTGTTCTATCCATGCCTTCGCCCATATGAACCCAACAAGCTTGAAGCTCGATCGCATCCATGTGTCTTTCTCGGATATGCTGAAAATATGAAGGCCTACAAATGCATGGAACTCTCAACTCAGAGGATTTACAACCGTCGCCAAGTAAAGTTCAAAGAGGCAACCTTCCCATTCTTCAACCTTTCCTTTAATCCACCAAATTCGATTCATTAATGTCCTCCTCCGACCCATTACCCTCCTCACCCGACCAATAATCCTCCTCATCCGACTCATATCCACCCACCTCCGATCTATCCGCTCACCGGGTTACTCCCTACACCAACTCATATTCCTGCTACTCATCCCCGATTTATTCTGCCACATCCACCATCCCCTCTTCAGCAAGCAGACCATCTTCCACAATCGGCAGACTTTCCATCTCGACCTGCGACATATCTCGGTCGACTATTAAACTATTCAACTCTGTCTTTGACCTCTACCTCTCATCTTTCGCCTCTCCATGCACATCAACCGCCTATTGTTTCCGACCCACCAAGCCAAACTCTCCATCCGACTTCCCATCGCTCAGCTATCCACAATCCCACAAATCATACACACTCTTATCTCCCGATAAATCCTCCATACGAGCCACCCACCACTACCCATGGAGTCCACTCACCCTATGATCACTCGCTTGAAAGCCGGCATCAGCAAACCTCGCCAACCTCTCAACCTACACACTCATCTTTCCTCTGAGGAACCACTATCCTACAAAGCCGCTGCTAAATCACCCGAATGGGTCACAGCTATGCAGGAGGAGTTCACTTCCCTTCGTCAGTAAGACACATGGGAGCTTGTTCCTCGCTCGCCCTCTGCCAACATTATTGACTGCAAATGGGTATACCGCATCAAGTGTAATGTTGACGGCTCTATTGCTTGTTACAAAGCTCGTCTCGTTGCCAAAAGCTTTCACCAGAAAGAAGGAGTTGATTATGCCGAGACATTCAATCCGGTGGCAAAGCATGGTACCATTCGTCTTCTTATCTCCCTTGCTCTCCACTTTGGCTGGCCTATTTGACAGCTTGATGTTTCCAATGCCTTCCTCCATGGGATCATTGAGGAATATCTCTATATGACACAACCACCTGGCTTTGAGGATCGCTCTTTCCCAAGCTACGTCTGTAAGCTTTGAAAATCCCTGTACGGCTTGAAGTAAGCCCCTCGGCAGTGGTTCACTCGCTTCTCTCATTTTCTCCGAGCACAAGGGTTCCTTATAAGCACTGCCGACTCCTCTTTATTCATTCACCATGTCGGTGATCATCGCACAGTCGTCCTTCTTTATGTTGATGATATTCTTATCCCGGGCTCCTCTCTCGACTTCATTCGTCAATTCATCACCAAATTGGCCGATGAATTTGCTTTAAAGGACCTTGGCGAGCTCTCTTATTTCTTGGGCTTTGAAATACAGTGCAACTCGACAGGTTGTTTTGTACATCAAACCAAGTACACTAAGGAACTCATCCAAAAGGCTGGCCTCTCCGACTGTAAGCCAAGTCGCAATCCCATCTCATCCATCGACCCACCCCCGAGTCAGATCCTCTCCTTTCTGATGGATCCTTCTATCGCAGCATTGTCGGTGCCCTACAATATCTTACTTAAACTTGTCCTGATATTTCATTTGCCGTCAACTAGGTGTGTCAGTTCCTCCATGCTCCTCAAGCTTCTCATCATACTACTGCAATGCGAATCCTTCGCTACCTTCGGGTCACTTCTACTCATGGCATCCTTCTCCGCATTAGCCCTCTTTCGCTTAGAACATTTTCTGATGCCGACTAGGCAGGTGACCCGACAGATCTGTGATCTATCAATGGCTTTTGTTTTTTCCTCAGCAAGAATCTCATCACTTGGAGTGCTAAGAAACAGTCATCTGTTGCCTACAGCTCGACAGAATCAGATTATCGACTCTGTCTCTCACCGCTAGAGAATTAATATGGATCCAACTCCTCTTCTCCGACATTTACATCCATCTTCATGATAGGCCTCTCATCTGGTGCGATAATAATTCGGCAATCTCTCTCTCTTCCCATCCGGTCTTCCATTCTCGGACAAAGCACTTCACCGTTGACTACCATTTCATCAGAGAACATGTAACTTAGGGCAATCTTCATGTACATCATATTTCCACTGAAGACAATCCGTTTGACATCTTTACCAAAAGTCTACCTACAGATCATTTCAAGTTTCTTTGTGCCAAACTATTCGTCATTTCTACAGATCAGTTTGCAGGGGCGTATAAGGAATATCAAGCAAATCAAGCAAGTTAACCAAACCTCCACAATATCCACTGGCCATCATTGTCACCTCCAACAGATAGTGACCCGGTGCATTGCATCGAATCTTGCCAGGATCCGCAATCAAAGGAATTCAAGCAAGTCAACCAAATCTCCACAATATTCGACGGTCATCATTGTCACATCCATTAGATAGTAACCAGGTGCATTGCACCGAATCTTGCCAAGATCCACAATCAATGTTTGTTAATAAATCTAGATTTCTCCCATCTTGTAAATTACTATTATACCTGTGATACTATGTATATTTAAACACATCATGAGAAATGAAAAGCTTTGCTGGTTTCTTTTCATCTTCTTCTAACATTCATATATTTTCCGCTTTTATAATTTCTTCACCAAGTACAATCAATTTAAAGTACAGAATAAATATAATTTAGACAGTGATCACAAACGCAAGATATTTATTCAGGTTCAATCTCACTGACCTACTCCAATTCTCAAGTATTTCGCTTGAAGTTTTTCATTGTAAAACTTCTTGCAACATGCAAGAGAATAACATGGATCACCAAATCATTGTCAAGAGCTATATAATGCTCCCGGAACTAACACCTAGAACTCGCCTAGTAATGGCACGAACGCCAAGTGCTAAATTATCCCAAATGCGAATCCCCGGCACTTTACGCAAGCGTACGATGTCAAGTAATAGTATAAAAGATATCGATCCCACTGGGAAGGTATGAATGTTATTGTCTTGGGTTATTTTTAAATCTCAGATTAGAGGTAGCAGTTGGTTTCGAAAGATTGGTTGTTTAGGATTGTGAACGATTAATAAAGACTAGGGCTTTAGGACTCACCACTAAGATCGTTGGACATCGATGCTTGGTTAGGACTCTTATTGCATTGGTTTTAAAGGGATTGTCGCATCCAAGATGTGGAATTCATGGTTCTAAGAACTATGAATCTAACATATCGCATTAACCCGTAAGTGCACACGACACGTGCATTAAGAATCGACAATATTCACGTCACTCTCGTGGACGGAATGATCTCAACTCACGCCACTCTCGTGGGTTAGAGCTTCAGTGTATTTTGGTGACTCTCATTGACGTAATGGCAGTAGTGTTAGAAGTAACGATCTAGGATCTTTAGTTTGATAATGACAAACATGTGTTGTTATTTAACGTGTGTGCTAAGTGTGTTTCAGTGATGGTAAGGACGTAACTCTTCAATGTGATGACTAAGTCAATTGTTGGACGAATTGCTATTCATATAGCAAAAGGGATTGGTCAAAGTGCTATACACCTAGCAAATTGGACTTGGTCCAATATGGGATGAGATGGAGAGAATCACTATAGATTTGTTCATATCAATTAGATATTTGGGCAATCTAATATTTCTATCCAAATATCAATTAAGATCACATACAAATCTCATATTCCTATTTGATAATGATCAAATCAATTACAAAGATATTCCTCTAACCAAATCCTCTATTCATTGGGATTCTCTCTCATCCATCCACATGACCTTGCCTCTTGCCTTTGCTGCAACCCTAGTCTAGGTTTCCCCCTCCTTGCTGACCTAAGCCACATCCTCATATATAAACCCTACTCGAGAGAGAGAGAGAGAGGGAGAGAGAGAGAGAGAGAGAGAGAGAGAGAGAGAGAGAGAGAGAGATGTGCGCGGCTCATATCAAAAAAAGGAGACCAAAGTATACGGTCAAACCCAATAGAAAAAGAGAGCGGCCAAACAAAAGTGTAAAAGAAAACCCTAGCCTATTATATTACTTGCCTCTGCCGCACGTTTTCATCTCCAAGAAGACCTTCATCAAAACCGACGGCAGCCTAAAACTCCAAGCATCCAACTCTTCAACTTGTAGCTTCTACAAGGCACCAAGGGCTCAAAGCTTGCCATAAGATCATCTTGTTGAAACCACCGGAGGAGTGCTACCATTCTTCAACAACAAGCACGCTACTGCCAGAGTTCTTCATCGCCGTCGAGGTCATCTTCCTTGTCATTCTCAACTGCATACCTTAGCTGACAAGAGAAGCATCGACGTACCATCAACGCAAAGCTGCTGACGTTCACGTCCTACTGCCGTTACCTGCTTTAACAACGACGAGAGTTCTTCAGTGCAAGTTCGAAGCGCATCACCAACAAACAGCACGCAAGTGCTCGTCTTCGTCACCGTGACCCGTGACTACTGCCTCCCCACATCGTAACCTCCTTCGAGCACACCGAAGCAGCACCCACCATCAGCCACACACCTTGTCACAACCTTGCCGCTACCAAGCTCCTGTACGCGGTCTACATCTTCAACATCAAGCAGCCAAGAATATTTCCGCTGTGGGAGCCTCAAGTCACTACTGGAGTGCCGCACGTGAAGATCGTGTCGCAGCCTCTCTGCCGGACTCAAAATGCCATCATCGGACTCACGACACTGCTGTGGAGAGAGAAGCTATTTGTTCTGACTTTCATGCTGTCGCGGAGGAGAGATCAGATGTCGTCGTACCATCGAGTCTCCATGAAGATGAAGTGTTGCCGTAAGGACGAAGCGTTGCCGTGAAGACAAAGCCCATGCAAATCAGAGTCGAAGGCAATGCATGAAAGGATTTCAAGACGTGGATTAAATTTTAAAGGAGTTGATGTGCGTACAGACCGTATTATTATAGTTTTGCACTGGGATTTCTTTACACACAGACCAATTTGTGCACCCAACTTCAAAGGGCTACAACATGAGATTCAGGAGTTAGATCGAGACACGTTTGTGCCAGACTAAAGCTGACACCGTGCTGAATGATAGAGATGACACACCATCACAATCTGAGCATTTCTGAACCCTGTATTTTACCATTATATTTGTGATTCTGTGTAGATCTCTGTAGGAGAAAATTTACCAATTTTGTGTTCTTTTAGGACTTGTTTAGTCTGGGACTAGACAAGAGGGTCTTGACAAGTGGGACTTGTCAAGATAGAGCATTTATTAGGTTGATAGTGTTCCGCTCTCAGGGAGTGTGGTACATTCTAGGTGGGTGGGCAGGGAGCTCAGGACATATTGTAGTTGTACAAAAGGAACATATTAATGCTAGTATTTGCTTGGGGGCTATAGTAGGTCGTGGGACGATCGAACCAGGGTATATCTGCGTGTATTCTGTGATTGCTTCATATTTACCCTGCATGTGATTATTAACTGCGTGTGATATCTCGTGGGTTGCGTGAGAATTTTTTATAAGCATAATCAAACACCCCCTCTAGGCTTAGATCCAGATCCAACAAGTGGTATCAGAGCCAGTTTATTAGAATCTAGCCTAGGATTGACCATGAACCCCATTGATAGTGCTTTTTCTGAGGGTCAGTCCATATCTCGTCCCCTAGATATAATGGTGTAGATTATGCATATTGGAAAAATAGAATGAGAATCTACCTTATATCTGTTGATTATAAAACCTGGAAAATTGTTGAAAACGGATATAAGCCACATGTCATTAAAGTTGGAGATGTTGATATGCTTAAACATGATGATAAATGGGATGATAATGATTGGAGACTCTATGCTCTTAATGCTAAAGCTATGAATGCACTTATATGCTCTCTTAGATAAATCTGAATTCAATCGTATCTCACATTGTCTAACTGCGCAGGAAATATGTCATATATTGGAGGTGACGCACGAGGAAACGTCACAGGTGAAGGAGTCTAGACTTGCACTTCTGAGCACAGAGTACGAGAGATTTCGCATGCTACCATCAGAGTCCATATCAGAGATGTTTGCGAGGTTCGCCAACATCGTCTGCAAGTCTAGCTCGCTCGGTAAGCCATATTCTAACCTTGAACATGTGAGGCAAATATTAAGAGCACTGCCAAGCTCTTTCAGGCCTAAAGTCACCGCCATTCAAGAAGCAAAAGATCTATCACAGATGAGGGTGGAGGACTTGATAGGCAACCTAATATCCCATGAGCTTGAGTTGCTGAACATTGAAGAAAGAGAGAAACCTGAACCAAAGGAAAAAGCTCCAAAATCACTAACTCTTCAAGCTAGCGAGGATGACATCGACGATGAGGAGTATGCTCTTATGGTAAGAGGATTCATCAGATACATCAAGACAAAGCAAGAAAGAGCTGAGATGATGCAAAGGTTTAATCGCTCCAATAAATATATTACTACTAGAAATACTTCTGAACAGAATACTACTAATGATAAAGTTGACTGTTTTAAATGCAGGAGGAAGGTACATTATCGAGGAATTACACACAAGAGACGGCTCATGTTGCAAAAGAGAAAGGAAAAGACGTAGTGCGAATATGGGCATGGATAGTGGAGATGAGCTCGAGGAGAATGAAGCACACTCCTCTCTCTGCTTAATGGCAAAGAACGCTAAGGTAATATCTTATACTAAAGCAGAGCTCTTTAATAAAATGCAAGAAGAAATTGATGAGCTAGATAATACTGTTGAATGCTATAGAAATTCTTGTTTTGAATTGCAAAAAGAAAACTGTGATATGATTGAAGAATCTAAAAACTTAAAAGAAAAACTTGAAGAATGCAAATCAACCATTACCATGCTAAAAAGAGAAAAATCTAGCCCATCTTAAAAAGCTGCTTGTCTTCTTGTCCTTCCTTATTGAATAATATTAGCATGCTTAAGCAAGATTTAATTAAGCTTGAAACTGAAAAGGATTATATGATTAGAGAGCTTAATGATAAATTCTGCATGTTGAATAATGATATTAAAATAAAACTGATTGAGTTTGAAAAGAAGGAAGAGGAAAACAAGAAAGCTTTTATAAGTAAATGTACTTTGCTTGTGAATGAGAATGTGTTGTTGAAATCCAAAGTCTCTAGTCTTGAATTGTCCATTAAGAAAATTTTCATAGGAAAACAATCTTTAGATATCATTCTTGGAAATCGATTATATGACAATAATAGACGCAGCCTTGGATTTGGTTTGAAAAATGTTGAAAAGCCTAAATTTAAGAAAATTCAAAATGTGCCTTCAATTGTCAAAAATATGCATGCAAAGTTCCTTACTTGTGATATTGTTGGTCACACATCCTATTATTGTAAGTTTAGGAACACAAACATAAAGTTCAAACAAGTGTGGGTTCCTAAAACTTTGATGACTAACACTAGTGGACCTTGTTGGATTCCAAGGTCACACATAACATCTACCGTGTAGGTAAGATGGAGATTTGGCGAGGAGCAATGAATTGAAAGTCTCATTTTTATCTCCTTAGTCAAATGGCAATGCGAAAGTATACTTATTTCCCTCTTTGCATTCATTGCATACCTTCATAAATTCTTGTGTGTGCTTGATTTATTTCTTGTTTGTGTGCTTGCATGTTTGATTCTAGTTTTTGTCTTAGTTCATTATAAAAAAATTGAAAAATCAAAAATCAAAAAAATTGGTGCTTAATGAATACCTTCTTATGAATCTTTATAAGTGGTATTATTGAATGTTCATTCATACCCTTGTACAAATCATTGTATTATCGTTATAACTACATGCGTATGTTAGACTTTATTTAGTAGCCATGACATGTTCCATGAAATGAATGATTTGATTTCTACACCTACATGCTCACTTCCACGAGTACTAAACTTGTTGTACATTTGGAGATTATTTTTACGAATATTGGAAAGTGAATGTAGGTTGATAATAACTGAATTATCTAAGGGATATGATGTGAATTTCCATGAATAAAAATGAGCACAAAAAGGAATTGTATATGAAAAAATATTTATGAATATTTCTCCGTATGTAAAATGGATACAAATCATGGCAAGTACACTACCCACATTATCCAACATATTCTTTATGGGTAATCTGTAGCGTTGGTGTATTTTACTCGTCAAGCAATGCCACCCCACATCTAAGAGTCTTTATAGGCTAAGCTTTGGGGTTTGGTACATTGAATTCATTTTTAATGAGATGGGAAAAACCAATCCTAGGTGATATTCATTTTAAATGAAAAATGTGGATTGATTTGGTTGATAAATTGAATCTCCCTTTGTACTTCAATGTTTATATTATCACACATACACAATGGTGGTGAAGTCTACATTATGATTTTCTTTGAACCTAAATTGCCTACTTTATGGAAAATGACATGCAATTGATAGATTTAATCTATAATACTTTATTTTTGCATGTGATATTTTGATTGACTTCATGAATACGCTTTTGATGATAAAAAAGGGGGAGAAAAGGAGATTTGAGATTTGGTATTACTGATACATCATATATGGTATTATTAGTTGATGGGGGAGCATTAAAAATACATGAATAGGGGGAGCTTGGAAAAAGGCGGAGCATGCTTACTTCATTGCTATATTATGCTTGTTAGCAATGCTTGAATCAATTTGCTCATTGTATACATCATACATATTACATCCTCCATCACACTTCACACACGCACATTTATTTGCTCAAATCTTTTATGGGTTTGTCATCATCAAAAGGGGGAGATTGTTGGAAGTAACGATCTAGGATCTTTAGTTTGATGATGACAAACATGTGTTGCTATTTAACGTGTGTGCCAAGTGTGTTTCAGTGATGGCAAGGACGTAATTCTTCAAAGTGATGACTAAGTCAATTGTTGGAGGAATTGCTATTCATATAACAAATGGGATTGGTCAAAGTGCTATACACCTAGCAAATTGGACTTGGTCCAATATGGGATGAGATGGAGAGAATCACTATGGATTTGTTCATATCAATTGGGCAATCTAATATTTCTATCCAAATATCAATTAAGATCTCATACAAATCTCCTATTCCTATTTGATAATGATCAAATCAATTACAAAGATATTCCTCTAACCAAATCCTCTACTCATTGGGATTCTCGCTCATTCGTCCACATGACCTTGCCTCTTTCCTTTGCTGCAACCCTAGTCTAGGGTTTCCCCCTCCTTGCCGACCTAAGCCACATCCTCATATGTAAACCCTACTCAAGAGAGAGAGAGATGCACGCTACTCATATCAAAAAAGGAGACCAAAGTATACGGCAAAACCCAAAAGAAAAGGAGAGCGGCCAAATATAAGTGTAAAAGAAAACCCTAGCCTATTATATTCCTTGCCTCTGCCGCATGTTTTCATCTCTAAGAAGACCTTCATCAAAACCCACGGTAGCCTAAAACTCCAAGCATCAAACTCTTCAACTTGCAACTTCTACAAGGCACCTCGGGCTCAAAGCTTTCTGTGAGATCATCTTGTTGAAGCCATTGAAGGAGTGCTACCATTCTTCAACAACAAGCATGCTGCTGCCGGAGTTCTTCATCACCGTCGAGGTCATCTTCCTCGCCGTTGTCAACTGCAAATCCTAGCTGACGGGAGAAGCATCGACGTGCCATCAATGCAAAGCTGCCGACGTTCATGTCCTGTTGTTGTTACCTGGCTTGACGACGACGAGAGTTCTTCGGTGCAAGTTCAAAGGCATCACCAACAAATAGCACGCAAGTGCTCGTCTTCGTCGCTGTGACCCGTGTCTGCTACCTCCCTGCATCGCAACCTCCTTCGAGCACACTGGAGCAGTACCCACCGTCAGCCACACACCCTGTCGTTGTCTACGTCTTCAACATCAAGCAGCCAAGAACGTTGACACCGTGGGAGCCTTAAGTCACTGTCGGAGTGTCGCACGTGAAGATCGTGTCGCAGCCTCTCTACTGGACTCAAAACGCCACCGCCGGACTCACGACGCTGTCGTGGAGAGAGAAGATATTTGCTTTGGCCTTCGTGCTACCGTGGAGGAGAGATCAGATGCCGTCGTACCATCGAGTCGCCGTGAAGACGAAGCATTGCCGTGAGGACGAAGCATTGCCGTGAAGACGAAGCCCATGCAAATCCGAGTCGAAGTCGTTGCATGAAAGGATTTGCTGACATGGATTAAATTTTAAAGGAGTTGTTGTGCGCATAGACCACATTATTATAGATTTGCACTGGGATTTCTTTACACACAGACCAATTTGTGCACTCAACTTCAAAGGGCTATAACTTGAGATCCAGGAGTCAGATCGAGACACCGTTTGCACCAGACTAAAGCTGACGCCATGCTGAACGATAGAGATGACACACCATCACAATCTGATCATTTCTGAACCCTTTATTTTACCATTATATTTGTGATTGTGTGTCGATCTCTGTAGAGGAAACTTTACCACTTTTGTATTCTTTTGGGACTTGTTTAGTCTGGGACTAGACAAGAGGGTCTTGAAAAGTGGGACTTGTCAAGATAGAGCATTTACTAGGTTGATAGTGTTTTGCTCTCAGGGAGTGTGGTATATTCTAGGTGGGGGCAGGGAGCTCAGGACCCATTGTAGTTGTACAAAAGGAACATATTAATGCTAGTATTTGCTGGGGGTTGGAGTAGGTCGTGGACAACCGAACCAGGGTATATCTGCGCGTATTTTGTGATTGCTTCATATTTACCCTGCATGTGATTATTAACTGCGTGTGATATCTCGTGGGTTACGCGAGAATTTTTTATAAGCATATTCCCCCTTCTAGGCTTAGATCCAGATCCAACAGTTAGCCGTCAAATAGTAATATAGTTCATCGGTGGATCCCATCAAGACACGAGTCAGGCATGGTCACGAGTCCCAATTGAATCCACTACCTCTCTAATTATGCCTATAGGATACTCCTTAAGCCAATCGATTCCATCGACCGTGGGCACGATCTCAGTACGAGTTCTCCTACAAACTTTGCAAGATCAACCAAAATACTTCCCTTTTATTCCAACACAACCTAAAAATCCTAACTTTGCATCTCAATTCTAAAATCCATGGGCTAATCCAGTAGCCTTAGATGAAATTACTCACGCATCATAGAAATAACAACAAGATATTCAATAGATGCAATGGAATTAATCATGGCAATGAAAAACATCAAAAAGCAATAGAAAGTGTAGAGAATCGTTACCAACATGTCGAGAAGCAATAATAATCTAAAGTTAATTAAGAAGACATGATTCCTTGCGTAAAACAATAGTAAAAATCCAAGCTTTGCATCATACAAAATAGCGACTGCACAAGTTCTCAAAAACCTAATTAAAACTAAACTAAGAGTTTCTCTAAAGTTCCTCTCTGAAAATAAAGCGAAAAACATCCTTAAATACATAGGTGGAAGATCCCAAAAAATCTCAGAAAATCTGGGCACTTGGGCCCACAAACTAGGCTGGTCGCGTCGGCTACTCAACCGAGTAGAGGTGCCTGCTTGGTTGAGTCAGCTACAGGCTCCCATTGCTGCTGCTTCTGCGTCTGGTGGATACAGGCTACTAAGTCGAGGAGCCCCCTACTCGGTCGAGCTACAGTAGATCCAAAATTCCTCCAAAATGTCGCTCTGTTTCTTTTCGAATCGGGTCAAGCAGGTGAGCTGCTCGGTCGAGTTGCTTTACTTCTCAGTTGAGCTGAGATGCCTTGGAGAGAAGCTCAAAATCTTCATCTGTTTGGATCGACTTGGGTCGAGTCGGATGTCTGCTCGGTCGAGTAGGTTAGAGCTATTTCCTATGCAATTTCAACGTGTTAGCTCGGCCGAGTAGCAGATGCTACTCGGTCGAGTCACCTGGAAAATTGATCTGAATCTTGCCATTTCTCATTCTCTTCTCCTCCTCTCCTCTAATCTTCTTCCATTCCTCGGTGAACTCCTATGGAGCCTTTCCAATGTCGGCTCTAACGAGCTAGATGTGTCCATGTCCCAAAATAGCTACAATTTGCTCCAAAACTCCTGAAAATCCAAAAAGATATACAAAAGTCGAATATGGCGTTAGAAGCGCGATAATATATGAAAATATAGAGTTTGGAGGTGTAAATGACATGAAATGATGCGGTAAAAACATGTAAAATATGGACACATCAAAATCCCCTAAGCTTACCTCTTACTCGTCCTCGAGGAAGATCAATACGAGGCTCACCGGGCGATAAAAACAAAAACTAGAAAAAGAATGGAAGATGGAGGGGAATGCTAGAGTATTCGGTCAGATCTCAAGCCTTAGCGACATATCACAATGCAAAGAAAATAGATCACATGCTAATAAGAATTTCATATCTTATCTAAACTTATTGCTTGCAAGCATTTAAGAACAAAGGAAGGGATCCTCTAAATTCATGCAATATATTCATATCCACTTCATGCAATTCATAGCGTTTAGTATAAACATGTTGGAGACACACTTTTCAATCAGTAGAGATACATGAAGCATATAAGAGTCACACCAGGCATGCAATAGAGAATAGAATAAAGATCATGGCATTCATAAATTCATCTCAAATCATGAAAAATCTCCATAGCTAATATATTTCGCAAAGTCTGAGCATTATCAAACATCCCCAAATGTGCACAACTCCACTCTAATGGCGTACTCACTCGTATAATCAAATGGATTCACCCCCATGCTTAGCTTGAGGCATTGCATCTAAGGATAAAGGAATTTTGTGGGCTTTTCCCAAGTATTTGTGTAGCTTCAAATATCAAGATAAAGGAAGTATTTCTTCTTCTTCTTTTCTCTTTTTTGAAGGAGCAATAGGATATACATATGTTTTGGCTCCTTTTTGGCTTTTTGGTCTTTTTGAAGCTAATTTTTTCTTTTGGGATTTTTGGAAATAGGATGCGGTATATGTAGCTGCAAAGGTGGTAAGCCCAAGTAACATGTAGAGAATAATAAGATATGTGGAGAAAGAAATAATGTATCACTCGGTTCACTCATAAGATGTGCACAATGGTTCAATAAGATAATACTCCAACTAAACTTATAAGCAAGCATAGATATTTTCATTCATTTCAACGAATAATGAAGTCATGCGGTAAAGCACACAATAATAGCTTGCATTCAACAGAAGGTGGAGAAGATAACAAAGCAGATGCTTCAAATATTCTAAAGAAGCGTGAATCTCGGTGCATATCCAACATGAACATACTAAATATTACTACCTACATTCAGTTTCAATTCATTCCATGCATTCATATTGAGAGATCATAAACAGAACATATATGCAAGCATATGAATAATATGAACTGAAATACTCTAAGTAGCATGGCAAAAGTAATAAGCATCGTGATAGTTACTAAAGCTAAGAGAGGTATCATCATTCGGAATATATCTAGCAAAAAGGGAAAAAAAGGCGGAGAACATAAAATAAAAGCAAGCATGCAAGCATACCAAACATGGAAAATATGATGCTAAAAAATGAAACGGTGGAAAAATGGCGGAATGTAAAAAAATAAAAAGGCGTAAAATGAAAGAAAATGGAAAAAAAATGAAAATAAAAGCAATAGCTCTCATCCCCCAAGCTAAACATAGCAGTGTCCTCACTGCTGAGAACACACTGATAGGAGGGAAAATGAGGCTAGGGCGAGCGGGTGGTAAATAAAAATAAAAACGAAACTATGCAAATAAGAAAAGGAAAAGAGCATGCCCTAATGCCTAAGCTGCAAAAATATGAACATGTAGTCAGATGATGCAAATGATGTCATGATGCAGGTGGATATATGCAAATGCAAAATGATGGAATGTATGCGGGTGGTGCAAAAAGTGTCATCCCCTAAGCTATGCAAGGTCAAGGCCCCGAAGAGACAGATGGACACAAAAATGATAGGGGTGATTGGAGAAAAAATAGTGAAGAGATTAAGCAGCGGCATCATCCTCTAGAGGTGATGATGGGTCCGACTGATGGGGACCAGAAATAGGAACATCGGGCTCTGAATGTGAAGGCTCAACAGGTGGAATGGGGTCTAGATTAGGAGGAGGGGCACACTGATGCCTAAGGACATCGAGAATGACTAGGAGGTATCGCTCTCCTGACTCCTGAGAGGTCCCGCTCCCTTGTCCTAGTAGCAGGAGCATGGCAACGAAATGGTCGCCCTAATCATCGTCTCTGAGGATGACATCATACTTCCCCAGGGCGGGTGATGGAAGGACTAAACGGAATGGAGGAGTGGGGATGGTGAGAGGAGAAGTGGTGGTGTGTGGCATAGGCAATGCCTCTGTCGTTGGAGGCATGGGGGAACATGTGCGATGGGGACGACGAGACGGTCGAGAAGAGGATGGACCGGTGTCGGCCTTCCTAGGCCTAAGTCAGCGGGGAGACATCATGCAAAAATGGCAAACGACTATCTACGGTAATAAAAAATGGGAAGTAAAGAGAATGTACCAAAACCATAGTCGTTGAGAGAGAGAAAGTGTGGTGTGCATGTGCGATGCCTCGAAGCAAAGCTATCCCCCAAGATGATCCAAACCAAGCTCCATGGATCTTTGTTGAAGCTCCAAGCGTACATGCGATAAGATATTGAAATAAGATTAGGCATTTGTAAAAATAATCTGGTTTGAAGATCAAAGATTAGAAAAATTACGGTAGGGGATAGGTCAGATATGAGGGAGATGTGGAGGAAGAGCGATGGAAATAGGGGGCTGGGGGCTGCTCGGCCCGAGCACAGGGTGTGCTCGGGCGAGCTGCTCAGGCGGCTGTTTTGGGGTCCAGCTCCGACGAGTTGGCAGGGCAATGGGAGTGTGGGCAGGGGATTGGGAGGTGGGAGGGAGGGCGATGGTTGGTAGATAGGGATGCACCGCCGGTGCTAGGTGGCACTGACGGCACTACTCCAGCTAATACCAGAGCTAGGGCTGGGTGTAAGAGAGAGGGAGGGGAGGAGGAGGGAGATAGGGAGAGGGGGGGGAGAGATGGATGCACCATCGGCACTGGGCGGCACCGACGGTACTGCTCCGATCGATGGCTGGAGCAAAGGGGGCAGGGGGGATGAGAGAGGGAGAGAGACAGGGGGAGAGAGGGGGAGGGAGGGAGAGAGAGAGGGGGGGGACGAGTGTAGCGGTGGTGGTGGCGCTCGGTCGGAGCGGGGCAATGAAGGAGGCGGCTGGGAGGTCGAGTAGATTAGGGTTTTGTGGGGAGAGCTCGGGGATTAGGGGTTTAATTTGGATGGTATTAGGGTTCGGCCCGAGTGAGATTTGATTTAATATAAGCCGAGTCGAGCTCAGTTGGAAGTGGGCCCGGCTGAGTTAGTCGTTGCTCGGGTCGAGCAGCGATAGCTGCTCAGTCGAGTAGAAAAGAACAAAAAATATAAGAATTTAAATTCAAAAATTTTGCCCTAGTGCTCAACCGAGCTGCTTACTCAACTCGTTCGAGCTGAATTAAAACAGAGCGACGTTTTTAGCTCTCTTTTGCTCTTCCTGTAGCTCGGCCGAGTAGGGTAGCTACTCGGTCGAATCCATTAAGCTTTCCAGAGCACCTTTTTAGCACTTTTGGGACTCTTGATGCTGCTCGGCCGAGTAGGGGACTACTCGGTCAAGTCGCAATTAATTTCCAAAGCCACTTTTTGCCTTCTTCTCTAGCTTTTTATAGCTCTTATTGTAACTCGACCGAGTAGGGGGGCTACTCGACCGAGTCGCAATTTACTTCCAGAGCGTGTTTTTGCCTGTTTTCTCCAATTCCATGCAGCTCGGCCGAGCAGAATAGCTACTCAGCCAAGTTGCCTGTAACTTTTTCCCCCAAGCTTGTATTTCTCTTAACTGATTTTCCCTTGGTTCCTTCTCCTTCTTCTCATCGTTGGTCATGCTCTCCTCATGGTTCAACCTGTAGAAGGGGGAACTCATCAATTTTGTTTTCTTTATGGTTTGGTATTTTCTTGGAATTAAAAAACATATTTATTTTGTTTTTGAATGAGAAAATAAAAACAAAAACCAAGGGCTTGTTTTAAGTCGTAAGCTCGACTCCCTCAAGATTTTCAATGAATGATTGTGCATTCCTCGAGGAAGTAGGTTTCCTCTTGTCCAATCAGTTCTCCCGCTATGGCTTTATTCTTTGGCCATTCACCTTGAATTTTTTGTTCTTCCCCTCAAGTTCTATGGCACCTCCCGGTGACATACTTATTATCTTGTAGGGGCCGGACCACCTTGATTTAAGCTTCCCAGGGAAGAGTCGTAGTCTCGAGTTGTAGAGGAGCACTTGGTCACCTACTTTGTAGCGCCTCATCGTGATATTCTTATCATGATAGATCTTGGTCTTTTTCTTGTACATCCTTGCGTTCTCATAGGCGTTCGTCGGATTTTGTCAAGCTCCTTGACACTCAAGAATCGTCGTGTGGCGGCACTCTTGTAATCAAAGTTCAACTTCTTTATCATCCAATATGCTCTATGCTTCAATTCTATCGATAGGTGGCATGCTTTTCCGTATACTAACCTGCAAGGGGTTGTTCCGATAGGGGTCATGAAAGTGGTGCGGTATGCCCAAAGAGGGTCATCCAACTTTTGGGACCAATCCTTCCTCGATGCACTTACTGTCTTCTCTTAGATGTTCTTGATCTCTCTATTGGAAATTTCGACTTGGCCACTCGTTTCTGGATGGTATGCAAGATCGACCTTGTGGTGCACTCTGTATTTCTTAAGCATTGTCTCAAACTTCTTTTCGATGAAGTGACTCCCGCCCGTCGCTTATAACCGTTCTCGGGACTCCAAAGCGGGGAAAAATCATATGCTTGAAGAACTTGGCCACTACCCTTGCGTCATTCGTTGGGGTGGCTGTGGCTTCCACCCACTTTGAGATGTAATCAATCGCGAATAGAATGTACTGCCGTTACTTATTGGGAAGGGTCCCATGAAGTCAACACCCAACAGTCGAACAATTCTATCTCCAAAATGCCCTGTAGATGCATTTCATTTTTCTTCGTGATGTTTCCCGTTCTTTGGCACCTGTCGCATGCTCTGATGTATTCGTTTGCATCTCTGAATATGGTGGGCCAATAGAAGACACTTTGGAGAATTTTTGTAGTGCTTTTAGTGACTGCTGCATGTCCCCCACAAGGTTGGTTGTGGCAATGTGACATAATGAAAGTGGCCTCCTCTTTCGGGATGCATCGTCTGGTGATCCCATCGGCGCATGTTTTGAATAAGTACAGATCATCCCAAAAGTAGTTTATGGCATCGTGTAAGAACTTCCTCCTCTGATTGGTTTCCATCCCATGAGGGATTATGCCGCACACCAAATAGTTGACTATATTGGCGTACCAAGGTGCTTCAGAGGAGGATACCGCAAATAATTGTTCGCCGGTGAAAGAGTCATCAATCAGCATGATGTCGTCTCCATGCCTATGAATTAGCCATGATAGATGGGTTGCCACTATATTTTTGGCCACTTTCTTGTCCTTGATCTCTACGTCAAACTCTTGGAGGAGAAGAATCCAACGTATTAAGCGCGGCTTTGCATCCTTCTTGCGTAACACGTATTTCATCGCTACATGATCCGTATGGATTATTACCTTGGATCCCAGAAGGTAAGATCTGAACTTTTCAATGGAGTACACCACGGCTAGTAATTCCTTCTCTGTGGTGGTGTAGTTCCTCTGAGCATCATCCAAGGTTTTTCTAGCAAAGTATATTGCGTGAAGCTTTCCCTCTTTCCTTTGACCTAGAACAACTCCCACAGCTTGATCACTAGTATAACACATCAACTCAAAAGGTAGGTTCCAGTCTGACGGTTGTATGATAGGTGCAAAAATGATAGCTTCTTTCAACCTGTTAAAAGCTACCTAGCAAGCGTCAGAAAACACAAAAGGAGCATCCTTCACAAGGAGCTCCGTAAGGGGGTGAGCAATGCTAGAGAAATCCTTTATAAAGCAACGGTAAAATCCTACATAGCCTAGAAAACCACGGATACCCTTAAAATTAATGGGGGCGACAAGTCTTTGATACCTTAACTTTGGCCTTGTCAACCTCGACCCCCTTGGAGGAGATGACATGGCCAAGAACTACTCCCTCTGTTACCATGAAGTGGCACTTTTCCCAATTTAAAGTCAAATTATTATCTTGGCATCGTTCTAAGACTTTAGACAAATTGGCTAAACAAGCATTGATGTCGGTGCCATAAAAGGAAAAGTCATCCATAAAAACTTCTATTATATTTTCGATGATATCCAAGAAAATGGACATCATGCACCTTTGGAATGTCGCGGGTGTGTTACATAATCCAAACGACATTCTTCGGTATGTGAAGGTACCGTAGGGACATGTAAACGTCGTTTTTTCTTGGTCCTCATGATGCAATGGGATTTGGAAGCCATCAAGGTAACAAAAATATTTATGCTTGGCAAGTCGCTCGAGCATCTGGTCAATGAATGGAAGCGGGAAGTGGCCTTTTCTGGTGGCTTTATTGAGTTTCTATAATCAATACACATGCGCTAACCAGTGACAGTCCTAGTAGATATCAATTCATTTTTATCGTTCCTCACGACGGTCATGCCCCTTTTCTTTGGCACAACCTGAACGGGGTTAACCCATCTACTGTTGGAAATGGGGTAGATAATATCGTCTTCTAGCAATTTTAGCACCTCCTTTTTTACTGCTTCTTTCATGTTAGGATTTAGTCTCCTTTGAGGCTCAACGGAAGTAGTGACTTTATCCTCGAGGTGGATTCTATGGGTGCTTATGGTATCGTTAATGCCTTTCAGGTCGGCAATGCTATACCCTATCACCTTCATATGTACTTTGAGAGTTTTGAGAAGGCTTTCTAATTGTGGCTCGGTCAGGAAGGCACTAACGATGATAGGGTAAGCAGAGTTCTCCCCTGAGAAGGCATATTTTAACTTCACGGAAAGGGGTTTTAGTTATACCTGAGGGGGTGATGTACCCCCATCATTGTTTGCCTGTGAAAAGGATGCGTCCTTAACTGCTGGTTCGGATGCTGCGAATTCTTCATCGGCAGATTCATAAGCTGAGCAAGGTGATGATGGCGCATCATGATAGACGTCTGTGGAGTCCATTTCCATGGGATCAGGTTCCGTAGTGCACCTATCAATAGGAATAGAGTATTCAGATGCGCACACATCGTCAGGTGTAGAGTCAAGAAGGCTTTCCTGATCGATATCGCCTTGGGGCGGCTCGGGGTCAACATGTTCCTCATGGTCATGATCTTCGTAGGTCTCAGTCTGGAGGATGTTGTCACCATAAAAGCGTAAAGTTTCTCCCTCGTGCTGTATGTAGACTCCGTCAGAGATGGGGACGCCATCCAAGGACTCTGTATCTCGGAAGTTACTCACAATGAAGACCCAAAGGACTTGAACAATTGGGTCCTCTGCCAGGAATTGTATCGGGCCGTTGGTCCACACATCATTTACTACGCTCTCTAGTATACTTAAGAGCTACGGCTCATCCATCGGTTCAGTTTGACAAGTCGCTCCCCAGTGTGCGTCGACTGATAGAGTTTCAATAGCGCGGAGATGCATCACGTCTCCTTCAAAGCTAATATGGATGTCATACTCAAGGTACCTGCATCAAAGACTTTGTTCAGTATATGGTTCATAACCATCTGTTGGTTCTCATTACCTGTCGCGTAGGTTCATGCTTCGATGAATCGGACTGCATCCAATAGCTTTCTCGCTGCATATTCGACCATGGCTTCATCCATTCGCGAGTCTTGAAGCCCATATGCTTGGTATGGAGAGAAACTAAACCCCTCTGAGTCGCTATCAGAATCATTGCTCCAGTGTACTTGCATCTCCATTATTCCTGATTTCTTATGAAGAATATTGGCTGGAGAGAAGCGTTAGTAACAAAAGAATAAAAAGTATGGAAAGATGAGAGATGATAAGATTTGCTAACAAATTCTTCAATAGAAAAATAATCCAAGTAACACTGTTACCGTCCCCGGCAACGATGCCAAAAACTTGATGCTCCCAAAATTAACACCTAGAACTCACCTAGCAATGAAACGAACGCCAAGTGCTAAATGTATCCCAAATATGAATCTAGGCAGCTTACGCATGTGTACGGTGTCAAGTAATAGTATAAAAGATATTGATCCCACTTGGAAGGTATGAATGTCATTGTCTTGGGTTATTTTTAAATCTCAGAATATAGGTAACAGTCGGTTTCGAACGATTTGTTGTTTAGGATAGTGAACGATTAATAAAGACTAGGGCTTTAAGACTCGCCACTAGGACCGTTGGACGTCGATGCTTGGTTAGGACTCTTACGTTGCATTGGTTTTAAAGGGATTGTCGCACGTATCGCATTAACTCGTAGGCGCACACGACACGTGCATTAAGAATCGACAATATTCACGCCACTCTCGTGGATGGAATGATCTCAGCTCATGCCACTCTCGTGGGTTAGAGCTTAGATGTATTTTGGTGGCTTGCATTCATGCAATGGCGGTAGCAATCAATTAGTAATATAGTTCGTTGGTGGATCCCATCAAGACATGAGCCGGGCATGGTCACGAGTCCCAATTAAATCCACTAACTCCCTAATTAAGCCTATAGGATACTCCTTAAGCCAATTGATTCCACCAACCGTGGACACGATCTCAGTACGAGTTCTCCTACAAAATTTGCAAGATCAACCAAAATACTTCCCTTTTATTCCAACACAACCTAAATATCCTAACTTTACATCTCAATACTAAAATCCATGGATTAATCCATTAGCCCTAGATGGAACTACTCACGCATCATAGAAATAACAACAAGATATTCAATAGATGCAATGGAATTCATCATGGCAATGGAAAACATCAAAAAGCAATAGAAAGTGTATAGAATCGTTACCAACGCGTCAAGAAGCAATAATAATCCCAAGAGAATTAAGAAGACAAGATTCCTTGCGCAAAACAATAGTAAAAATCCAAGCTTTTCTTCATACAAAATAGCGACGGCACAAGTTCTCAAAACCTAATTAAAACTAAACTAAGAGTTTCTCTAAAGGTCCTCTCTAAAAATAAAGCTAAAACGTCCTTAATTACATAGGGGGAAGATCCCAAAAAATCTCAAAAAATCTGGGCACTTGGGCATACAAACTAGGCTGGTTGCATCGGCTACTCGACTGAGTGAGTATCATGCTCGCTCGAGTCAGCTACAGGCTCCCCTTGCTGCTACTTCTGTGTCTGGCAGATACAAGCTACTCGGTTGAGTAGCCACCTACTTGGTCGAGCTACAGTAGATCCAAAATTCCTCCAAAACGTCGCTCTGTTTCTTTTCGACTCGGGTCGAGTGGGTGAGCTGCTTGGTCGAGTTGCTTTACTGCTCGTCGAGCTGGGATGCCTTGAAGAGAAGATCGAAATCTTCATCTGTTTGGATCGACTCGGGTCGAGTCAGATGTCTGCTCGGTCGAGTAGGTCAGAGCTATTTCATGTGTGATTTCAGCGTGTCAGCTCGTCCGAGTAGCAGATGCTACTCGGTCGAGTCACCTGTGAAACTGATCTGAATCTTTCCATTTCTCGTTCTCTTCTCCTCCTCTCCTCCGATTTTCTTCCATTCCTCGGCGAACTCCCATGGAGCCTTGCAATGACGTCTCTGACGTGCTGGATGTGTCCATGTCTCAAAATAACACCAATTTGGTCCAAAACTCCTTAAAATCTAAAAAGCTATACAAAACTCGAATATGGTATTAGAAGCGCGATAATATATGAAAATATGGAGTTTGGAGGCGAAAATGACATGAAATGATGTGGTAAAAACATGTAAAATATGGACACATCACTATACACCTCTCTTAAACACCATAAGAGAATCTTTTACAGAGTTGAAGTATTACAAACTCTCATATAGCCTTAAATTCATGTGTATGTAATATTAAAGGTGGTTGCGAAGTGCGATTCTGTTCTAGAAGATAAATATTCAAAATAACAGAATTTTCAATAGGGTTTGGCTTTTTTCTTATGTAGAAATAGGAAGATCTAATCATAGATATTATAAAGCTCAATTTTTGTAGTCACTTGTGCTAACATCTAGGGTTTAGTCCATACTTATAGGGGAGAAAAATCATCTTAAAAGAATATAAAATACCATATCCAATGGATATAAAACAATCATCTTCAGAAAGTCAACACAGCCAACGGTTATAGTGTTAGTCGACTAGAAGATACATTAGTCGACTAATAGTTCAATACATAATAGAGATAACTTTATGTATAGCCAACTAAAAGGTTTATTAGTTGATTAATATGTGTATAAGTTGACTAGTTGATGAAATTAGTTAAATAGACAGTGTTCAGATGAAACAGTATACTTTCTGTATTAGTCGACTAACTATCTTGTTAGTCGACTAATGAAAGTAAAATTTTGTTCATGACTCTAAGATACGTTAGTCGACTAAGTAACATGTGAATCTATGAGTTTTGTTATGGGTTGAGTTCATTGATATTGTAAATAGTAAACATATGGCTTGCTGTGTGTGTGCGGCTTCAAGGTTCTAACATCACATCTTTTAACGGCATGTGTTTTCGTTGTGCATGTATTTCTGTAACAAGACGATTTCAAGCGACTTCAAAATTAAGTAGATGAATTTTCCTATTTTTTGTCGCTCAAATCTAAAAGTAGAATTCGTATTCATGATACTCGCGACGATACGAACCTGTAGTATTTTTCGTACTTTTCAGACACGTGTAGTTTCGGGAGAAAAATCGTAATTTCGTATTTTAAAATTACATTTTTACTAATTACAGTTTTACTAATTACGTTTTAACATTTTAACCTGAATTAATTACTTAACCTAACTCATTTGAACCCTCCCATCGGTAGCTCCCTCCATGTGTTGTACGAAATCCCTTTTCTCCACGCTTAGTCCACAAACCACCAACCTATAATTAATACTCGTTCATGCACCTTAACACTAATTTTTATTTAACCCTCCCATTCCCTTCTAACACACAGCAGGAAACATCCACGCTCACACGGTGACATTCAGTTCTCCCGATCTCCTCCACCATAGGCTCATCCTCCCTATAGATTCTCATTCAAACCCAAACACAGCATCAACCCCAATTTCCTCCAACAACAACAATGAACCCACAACCCAAATCAACTTTCAGCCAAATCAAACCCAAAATCAAAAACAAATCTGAAATCAAAATTGGAAGGGGGTATCAAATCATGTCCGAATTGAGTCTGAAACTTCAACAAATCAACCCCCAAACTACCCCCAACCCCTCCTCCTAGTCGTTGCCCTGCAGTGCTACGCACGCATCTACACCACCCCGCAGCCTGTGTGCATCGCCGCTGGAGCCACCAGCGCGCAGCTGTCCGCTACACTGCCAGCTCCCCGTGTGCGCTGCCCTGCTGTCCGCCGCTGGAACCGCCCTTGCGTGCAGCCGCGTGCCGCCCTGCAGCCCCTGGCTGCACCGCCTGCCCCACCTGAGAGCCGCTCAGATCCGCTGCCAAGCTTCCCCCTCGATCTCTCTTTTCACTGCAAAGAAAAGAAAAAAAAAAGAAAGAAAGAAAGAAAGAAGAACGAAAGGCATGAGACATGTGAGATGGGGGGAGTTTATTTAAGTTATTGGGGAGTTTATTTAGTTTAAAGGGGAAGTTATTTTATAAGGTGTAATAGTTTATATGTTAAATATTAGTTTAAGTTAGGTATTTTATTTCAATTTATTTTCAGTTATAGTTTTTATTATTAATCTATTTTCAGTTATAGTATCATTATAAAATTTACCTGTTATTATTAGTTCATTGTATACAGTATGTAGTATATTATTGTTATCATTAGTTCATTATATACAATATATAGTACCCTATGTTAATTATTAAAACTTATAGGTTAATGTGATGGGAGTATAGCATGTTACTGGAAGCCCACATAATATATTACTATAGCTTATAATAACATGTTAATTTATACCTAATATCTTAAAATGGAGCAATATAATACGTTTATGTATTAAGTATTTATATAAACCAATAACATAATATGTCATGTTAACAACGTATCGTAGTAATTTAATTTTAATCGTTTAAGAACTATTAGCTTAATATCGTAATTCTAATGATGCAGATATAACACACCCCTCGTTACGATCACGTGGACACCAAAATCACCAAAATTACGCAAGTGTGCAGTTTCTCCCAGTTTTAAATATAGTTTCATTTAATGCGACACCAAACTTCACATGTTACATGTTGTGTATTGCAACATAAAAGTGTGCATGCGTGTGGACACTTTAACAAGTTAATTGAATATGTCTTGTGAATTGCAACATTTTTGGACGTATATGAATTGCTTGAACTACTTGAAAATCATAGACATTGCAGGCCGATTTGGCTAATCACAGATATTGCATGCCAAGATTTGGCTATCTTGTGAGCTGGGTTGGATAGTCTGGCTCGTGTTCCAGTATTCTAAATCATGCAGGCCGGTTTGGCTGATTCTGGCTCATGGTCCAGAAGAGTACAAGTGGGTGGGGTTGAGTTCACGGGCACTAGTCGGTAGTAAAAGGGTCACCTTTGATGGCACGAGAAAGTAGATTCACTTGCAAGCCGCCTAAAGACGTGAACCTTAGTGCACTAAATTGAATACACTCTTGAACATCTTGAAAATGCTATACCAAAAATGTATGACATATAGAATCGCTTCTGCTTCCACTTATAATGAACTGCCATGCTTACATAATTTCTGTTCATACTGCTTAGAAATTATAATCGTTGTTACTGCTTCCATCATAATATAACTGTCATGCTTTCATTTATAAAATTGCCATGCTAAAATAACTTCTGTTCTTACTGCTTAGAAATTAAAGTTCAATTATTCATAACATTTTTAATTTCCATGAAAATTGTTCTTTCGAAAACCTTGCCAAGGGTCCTATTCATATTAGGGGAAATCACACAAAAATACCCCCACGTTTGGGGCCTCTTTCATATTAATACCCTGAACTTTTAAGTCATACACACAATACCTTTTTTGGTTTTTGTTTAATTTATACCCGTTTTGCCTTTTAACCTATTCAGAAAAATAATACCCTAATGTTTGGAGTATCTTTCAAAAAAAATACTCAAATCCAACTAATACCCAAATCACAGGGGGAGGGGGGCGGCGACGCCTCCCCCCTCCGCCTCAGTAGAGGAGGGAGGGGAGGGGCGTCGCCCCATCCCCTCCCCATGTTTTCAGTGGGGAGGGGGCGGCGCCCCCTCCCCCTCCGCCCCTGTTTTCATGGGGGGAGGGGGCCGTCTCCCTCCGCCTCAGTAGAGGAGGGAGGGGAGGGGGCGCCACCCCCTCCACTCCCTCTGTTTTCGTGGGGGGAGGGAGCCGCCCCCTCCCCATCAGCCTCAGGCGAGGAGGGGGGAGGGCGCGGCACCCACTCCCCCTCTGCCTCAGTAGAGAAGGGCGAGGGAGGGGGAGGGGCGCCGCCCCCTCCCCTTCCCATGTTTTCGGGGGGGAGGGGCGGCGCCACCTCTTTAACGGCCTATTTTCATCAAGACAACTATTTACATATTTAACCTATTTTCGAATTTTTTTTAAAACTATTTTATAATGGTTTGTCAGGAGTTTACGATTTCAAAAATTTCTTATAAAAATATTTTGAAGTACTAGACTAGTTATACTGTATTTCAGTAAGTTCTGGTTTCAAAAAATACCTCTGAATAATCTGATAAAAATTCATTTTCAATTATTACCTTTTTGGCTTAATGAATTTATTTTCTATTCAAACATCTTCAAAACGGTTTCAAACTTTTACAGTATCATTCTATGATCGTTTAGGGCTTCCCACATTAATTTCGTAATTTTCTGAAGTCAAATCAATATGGAACCCGCAAACCCGCTTCCTAAACGTTTTGATTAAAAACTAGTATCCCCGTAGCCCAAACCCTGAAATGGATCTCTTATTCGCGATCCTCGTGATGATACGAACCCGTGGGTATGTTTTCGTAAGTTTTCGGACATGTTTACAAGTAGGGACAAAATCGTAATTTCGTTTTTTGTATTTTACTAAATACCTTCACTAATGGGGTTTAACTTTTTACTAATTACCTTAAATTACTTTATCTTGACCCGTTGTAGCCATGTGTTTCATGCCAAGGCAATTAGTCAATACCAAATACCTAATTGCCACCTAACATCATTAATTTTTTTGACTAAGTATTTAACTACTACTTAATTTTATATTAATTAAGTTTAGTATATAACCCCCTAACCCATCTTCCTCACTCACGCACCCAGGTGAAATCCAAACCCTAACTCGCGCACACAGCCCAACTCTACCCGTTAATCTCTCCTCTCAAACCCCATGGCCCCCTCTCTCAACTCTCGTTCTCCACTCTCACAGTTCTTCTTCTTTCGTTCTCAACCCTCAAGCCCACATCAAACCCAACCCTCAGGCAACCGAACCTAGACACACTCACCCTCTATCACTTTCAACTCACCCAAGGCCAACACATGCAAACCCTTTATCCTCTCACGTTCTTTTACTCCACATGCACACGGCTCAACCCCCCTTGCTCGAGCATCGACGGAAGCACAACCCAACACCCCTCTTGAACGCCACGAAGCTCCGATGATTTTCGCCGGAGCTTCGACTGCCACCCCCACCTCAGCCTCGCCTCCGACGGAAGCCTGCTATTCGCCTAGCTCCCCAGTAACGTCACCGCTGCTCAGGTGATTCCCCCACTTCCGCAGCCTGCTGCCCATGATCAGCCCGCTCCTTCGACTGAAGACACACAGAGCGCCCCCTGCCTTCTCCGAGAGCTGAGCTCGCATCCACACGCTCCGGTGAGAGCCTCAGCCCGAAGCCACGGCGAAGACCCCGCCACCGTGCCCTGTGATCGGGCCCCGGATATACACCCGGAGAATGATTGTAGTTTTACCGCAAGCGCACGGCAAAGTGGCGAGCGGGTATCGAACACGAGGAGGTGGTGTTGGCTCCAATCTATCCTAGGTTGGTTTGACTACGAAGGTTTTATTGGTGGAGATGGCTATGGTATGATGTAATGGCAATGGTGATGGATGTCGGTGTCGGAGATAGAGAAATCGGTCAAATATCGATTCAAATACAATATAATAAAAGAGTCTAGATCTAGGGAATCCCCACTACGGATCGTCATGCATCAGTGTGAATAGTGAATCTCAACATTACTAGACTTGAATTGAGGCGAACTAGTCGCAACTGAATAGAGAACCAAGCTCACGCTCTCGCGCTATTGCCGGTCTATAGCAACCTAGATTAGGGCCCAATCTCTTGCAAACCCTAACCTAGGCCACTAGCATTAGGATCGACATCATCGTTCAATCGCTCTTCGAGCCCACTCTCGTGCAAACTCGAGTCACGATCTACGTTGTGATAGTTCGTATTCGTCCAATCACTTGCAAACGAATATTAGTATAGATTTATAATAAAAATCCTAGCTTTGGTCCAATCTCTTGCAAACCAAGTCTAGATAATCTCGATTATAAACCTAAATCGAATATCAAGGTCTTCCCATCGAGTAGAATCCAATCTCTTGCAAACCCCAAATCGATGGAAATTCCTAGCTATCCGTAATAAATCAATCACAACCTAACCTCCTAGCAATTCTAGCAATTTAGAAATTCATTCATCACAAATATGAAATTAGATCCGTAGGGTTCATCCCCACGCCCTAGAACATCAAATCTACTCAAGCATAGCAACAATGATATAGGAATCAATAAAAACAATTGCTTGCATGTAAAAAGATAGCAAATCAAAGATTCAAATAATAAGAATAGAAATACTTAGCTTTGATGAAGAATTCCAATCCAAATACAAGCTTTTTGATCCAAGAGGGGGCCTAGGGCATGGCCTAACCTCTAAAACAACTCTAAGAAAACATAATGGGAACTTATGGGAACTCCCCTCTAATGGTGGCTACAAAACCCTTATATAGTCTCCCCAAAACCCTAGCAAATAACCCTAGAAAACCCCTCAAATTCGTGCCCAAAAACAGCCCAAACCGCAACTTAAAATCTGGGCCCAGGCCGCACTCGGGCGAGTGGAACATGTGACCCGGCCGAGTGGAAATTCCAGCACTGCAGCGTCAACTTGTAGAAATTCTCCAGATTTCATCCGACCTCCGATTGGTACGTTCTTGGCGGCGTTGGAACCTTCATGAAGTCTACTATCCATAAATAATATGAGAAAAATACCTTGATTGCTGGAATGATAGAAGATTTCAAAAGAGTGAGAGGCTGTCTGAAAATCTGGGCGCTGCGTGTCCTCGGCATCACTCGGCCGAGTTGACTTCTCTACTCGATCGAGTGGGCTTCTCTACTCGGCCGAGTGACAGACCCTATAAAATTCCAGTAACTTCGAGGTCCTCAGGGGTCTGTCTCCGGGGGTGGCTCGACCGAGTAGCTTTCATCATTCGACCGAGTGATAATGTGTACTCGGCCGACTCGGAACCGTCAAAAGCCTGTACATTTCCAGTAAGTCAGCCATTTTTGATGGTGGATTTTCCATGCCACTCGGGCGATGAGATCTTCATACTCGGCCGAGTGGGATATCATCCCTCGGCCGAGTGCACGCCCAATTCCTTCTGTGAGAGCGTGTCCGGTCGGGTCGGCAGAGTGGTCTTCTTGCTCGGCCGAGTGGCTGCTTCACTCGGCCGAGTGGCATGCTGTAAATGCCCAATCTTCTCCGTTTCTCCTCCTCGTCTCTCCTACGGAGTTTCTTCTTCTTCCACCCGTCTCCCATCGCCGAATAGCCCTCAAAAGAGCCTTGGGTGGCGCTCCGGAGCGGGTGCAAGTCCCTTAAGCTCATTTTTGCTCCCGATCGCTCCATATTTCCTGAAATCCGACAAAAACAAGAAATAGTGAAAAGTAACGCAATATCATCGAATACTCGTGAAAATCGCAATATGAGCAATCGAAATGGCGTGCAAATATGCAGAAAAAAGGTGTAAAATATGGACCGATCAAAATCCCCCAAGCTTAACTCTTACTCGTCCTCGAGGAAGAAAAGTAGAGAGATGAACCCGGGAGATGAAAATAAAGAAAATGAAATGAAAGAAAAAGAAAGAACACGAGGTGGAAGTGGTTGCTCGATTATTCTCTCAGATCTCAAGCCATAAGCTACACATCACGATAACTTGGAAAATACGAATCACATGCTATAAGGATTTCAAATCTTATTTAAACATGGTACTTGCAAGCTTTTAAGAACAAAGGAAGGGATTCTCTAAATTCATACAATCAATTCATATCCACGTCACGCATTTCATAGGATTTAATATACAAATGTTGGCAATGCACTTTTCAATCAAGAGTTATAACTGAAGCATATAAGAATCACACCAAGCATGCAATAGAGAATGGAATAAGAGACATGGCATTCACATATTTATTTCAAATCATGAAAAATCTCCATATCTAATATATTTTGCAAAGTCTAAGCATTATCGAATATCCCCATTCATGCACGTCTCCACTCTAAGGTCATACTAACTCATTTGGTCAAATGAATTCACCCCCCCCAAGCTTAGATTGGGGCATCACATCTAAAGGAATATGATAGTGGAAAATGGGATTTTTGCCTTGGTTTTCCCAAGTATTTTGTGGCTCCAATATTGAGATAGAGAAATATTTTTTTTTCTTTTGGACTTTGTTTCTCATTTTTCGTTTTGGCTTTTTGTAGGAGCTATATGATTTGTATTTTTGGTTTTTGGCTCTTTTTTGGCTTTTTGGACTTTTTGGAGCTAACTTTTCTTTTGTGGGGATTTTTGGGAAATAGATGCGATATAAGTAGCTTTAGGAGGTGAACTCAAGTGACATGTAGAGAATAAAAAGATATATGTGGAGAAAGAAATAATGTAACACTCGGTTCACTCTAAGATGTGCAAAAACGGTTCAATAAAATAATACTTCAACTAAAACTCATATGTAAGTATGGATATTCTCAATCATCTCAATAAAAAGCGAAGTCAAGCGGTAAAGAGTACTTTCATATCAAGCATGCAACAGAAGGTGAATAAGATAATAAGGCAGATGCTTCTGTTATACAATTGATGCGTGAATCTTGGAGCACTTCCAACAAAAGCATACCAAACACTAATCCATACATTCAGCTTCAATTAATATCATGCATTCATATAGAGGAATCATCAAAAGAATATATAAGCAAGCACGTGGATAGTAGGACTATGAAATACTCTAAGTAGCATGGCAAGGAATAATAAGCATCGTGATGGTTGCTAAAGCAATAAGAGACATCATCATAAGGAACAAATCTAGCGAAAGGAGGAAAATAAAATAAATATATAAAATAAAAGAGAGGAAAGAAAAGAAAAACAAGCACATAATATGATGCATGAACACACATAAAAGGAAAATAAGATGGAAAAATCAAAAAGATGATGCAAAAATTTTGAAAAATTTTAAAAATCCTAAAATAAAGTAAAAATGCAACTAATGCATCTAAATGGCATGGAAATGCACTCCCCCATGCTTAAACTTCACATTGTCCTCAATGTGATCATAATGAAAGAATATGAGGAACAACGATAATAATAAGGGGGTGAATGAAAAATGATGTTATGAATGACATGAAATCCTAATGCAACTACATGCACATACAATGATGCATGAGAGCGCCTTCCCCTACCAAACAATCCTATTCAAATGACTCGATCAAAAATGTCATGGCTTTGCTAAGTGAGATTGAGTCAAACGAATAAGAATGTGAGTATTCACTTGAAAGAAATGCTCGATGGGTGGTGAGCAAAAAGGATGTGGCGTATCAAAATATGGAGAGGGGAATTAATATATATAATGGGTTTGGGGTGTAAAAAATTGTGTCGCCGTCATAAGAGGTGATATTTACTCAATCAAATCTATACGGTCCCCTCGCTGTCGAGAGGATTCGGGTTTATTGAAAGCATAAAAATTTCTACACTACTGGATTGATATCACCTATTGTTGTGATATGATTCCCCGGATTTGGTTTTGGATGATGAGCAAACATAAATAATGTATACTAACTTATTTGTGAGCGCAGTTATGGAGATCGTCGCCAAAATACCACGTACATCAAAAGCGACAACTCAAGACTTCTCAATACGCGTGATCGTGTGCCTGGAGCTTCGGTGAAGCTCAAGGAGCATTATGGAAGTCAAGAGGAATGAAGATTGAAGCTTTGAAGACGGCTCGTAAGGTTTATTTTATAGTCTTCTAGCTTCATAGATTAGAATGTTAAGCCTTGAGTAGGACTTACTTTATAATCTTCATTTCGCTCATATCTTAGAGCTAGGATATTCATAGAAGCCATTAGAAACTTTCCCGAAGCCTATCGCTTCTTCCCTCGGCTTCGAGTGCATGTTAGCTGGTTCAAGAAGAGTCACCAACCGACTAGATGACGATCTAGTCGGTCGGCAACTCTACATGAACCGACTAGTTTGCCTTCTCTATATTCAGTTCTTTCCCTGTCTACAGTTAGTCGGTCAAAGAAGAGTCACCGACCGACTAGATGATGATCTAGTCGGTCAGTAATCCTTCTTAGACCGACTAGTTGTGTACAGTCTTTTTCAGCCTGAGCTACTGTTTTGAGTTAGTCGGTCAAAGAACGTTTGTCGACCGACTAGTTGAGAAACTAGTCGGTCAGCATCTGTTCTTAAACCGACTAAGTCTACTTGAAGTCAGCTTATTCTATTTCGACGTTAGTCGGTCAAAGAACATTCACCGACCGACTAGTTGTGAAACTAGTGGGTCGGCAAGTCTTCTTAGACCGACTAGTTGTCATCTCCTGTACTTCGACCTTTTGGCTGTTCAACCGTTAGTCGGTCTACGTTGTATCACCGACCGACTAGTTGATGAACTAGTCGGTCAGTGATCCTTCTTTGACCGACTAGTCTGCTTCAGAATAGAGCCGTTGGGATTCTTTCAAACTCGATTTCTCTTGCCCCTTTAAATAGAATCCTGATTCGTTTGAAGAGGGGTTAGAGGTCCTATTTCCAAGCAATTTCAGACCTAAGAGAAGAGCTCTCCCAAGCTATTTCAAAGCTCTCTCTCCCTCACAAGAATCTCTCCCTCAACACCTTGAGCCCTAATTCCTCAAGAGAGATTCTCTCCTTTGTGAGCTTCTCAAGCCAAGAGCTTGATCCTAATCACCATACTCCACCCTAGGCTTCCATTGCTGGTCATCTTCTTGAAGCTAGGGTTTGGTGACATCCTCTTTCTCAAAATCCATCAGTGCCCTAATTTGGTAAGTATACTCAAGGCATAGGATTTTGTAAGGTAAGAGTTTATTTCATTTCAATCGTATTTGAATTGTGTCTCTCGGTTGTGAGAGAGGTTGTGATCCCGGTTTGTGGGAGTCATATGTCTTTTGTATGATTTGACTTGTGAAGGATTTTCACAAGTATTTCATAGTGGAAATCTTGAGTTAGGGTTGCTAACTCAAGTATCCGGAGGGGATCCGGGTGGTTGGGACGTAGGATCACCGGGAACAAGTCGGGGAGACTTGGGTGGATCCGAACCCAGTAATATTGTTTGTTTGCGTATGTTTTAATTCTTGTTGATAGTTGTTTAATTCCGCATTGTCGTTTGTTTCTTGCACAATAATTAGGAATAACTATCTTGATTATTTTAAGTACTATTCACCCCCCCTCTAGTACGTGTGCAGTAGCTACCATAGGGCACTACAATTGGTATCAGAGCCAAGTTCAAAGCTACACATATCCAAAGTTGAGAGCTATGACGAACAACGACTACAACGTCTTCAAGAACCACGATGGAGCTTCTTCAGTTATGGAAGGACTATCCTCCGTCAGGCCTCCACACTTCAACGGTACCAACTACGGGTACTGGAAATGCCGGATGCAAATTTTCCTCCGGAGCGCTTCACTATGGAGAGCCACCATGACGGAGTATGTCGAGCCTTCCGAAGAAGATTTTGCGAAGTGGACTCCCGCGGAGGTCGCCGCGGAAGTAGCCAATGCCAAGGCAATGAATGCCTTGAATTGTGCGTTGGAGCCCGAGGACTTCAACAAGATATGCACATGTAAGAGTGCATATCAAATATGGAACCAACTCCTCATATTGCATGAAGGATCGAGTACGGTAAAAGATTATAAACTCGTCGTTGCTAATAAAGAATTTGAGTTGTTTCATATGGAGCAGGGCGAAACCATGAAGGATTATTACGCTCGCTTCGTGGATATATCAAACGACTTGGAAGCTCTTGGGAAGACCTACACCCAAAAGGAGAAAGTCTCGAAGATAATCGATGGACTTCCTTCTTGTTGGGAGAAGCGTACCTTTGCCATCGAGGAAGGTAATGACATGAATAAATATACGGTCGTACAACTAATGGGTACCTTGTTGTCTTATGAGGTACGCAAGGATAGCAAGATCCGGATGAGGGAAAAGATGAAGGCGTACTTGAAGCAAGACGAGCCAAAGAAAAAGGCAATTGCATTCAAGGCCGCCCCATCTACCGATGATGAAGATTCGGAAGAAGAAGAGGACGAAGAATTGGACATGGAAACATTGGCCAATATGGCAAAGAAATTCATCCGATTCTTCCGACAAGGTAAGTTGAATCGTAAATCTAAATTTATTTCGACTAATGTTTCTACTCCCGTGTGTTACAAATGCAACAAGCCAGGACATATCAAGCCGGATTGTCCTCTCTACAAACACAAGGGAAAATGGAAGGGATCCAAGCACGACAAGTCAAGAAAGCACAAGAAAGGGCTTGTCGGCACTTTCACCGACTCCGACTCCTCAAGTGGAGAATCGGACGATGAAAGAGTGGAGATTGCACATACGTGCTTTATGGGAAAAGAGGATTGTGATGAAGAGACTTCCTCCGATGAAAGCGAGGATGGAAGCGAAGATGGAAGCGAGGATGAAGGCAAAAAGGTAACCAATGATGAACTTAGAATAGCCAATGAACAACTTTGGAATAAATTTTCTAATATGGCTACTAAGTTTATGAAGACTAAAAATGAATTAGATAGTCTTAAAAACTCGCCTAAGCCTTTCATCGTCAACAACGACACCGTTGTTGATGGGTTGAGAAATGAGATTGAAAATCTCAAGTCTCAACTTGAGCATGTTCATATCGAGGACTCAGATGAACATGTGATAGCGGATTTGACGTCTCAAATCTCAACTTTGAGTATTGAGAATAAAAATCTCAAGTCACGTGCTTGTGCTCTCGCATCGCAAGTGTCCACTTTGGATGCTTCTTTGCATTCTCTCACCGAGAAGCATGAGAGCACATTAGGCCGAATTCATGAATTCAACAAAGGTAAGGGCAAGTTGGATGATATCCTAAATGACTTACTTCCGGCCAATCATCACATTGGTTTGGGGTATAAGATGGGAGAGTCATCCAAATCGTCCGCCACCTTTGTTAGGCCATCTTCCGATGCTTCTACTAGTGGAAGTAAACACGTCATGGGTAGATCTTCTACCAATGGTGCTTCCGCTAGGAACACGCCCCCTTTTGGAAAGAAACCCACTTTGGGTGGACCTCCAAAGAAGGGTCATGCTTACATGTATACCATGCCACGTAGGAACACACAACCTACCTCACATGTTAGCACAAATGATGATTTTTATGCTCCGCACCCACGAGCACGTGCACACAATGTGAGACACACTCATGCATGTGTTCCTCCACATTCATATGTTCATCCTCATTCTCATATGAATAATTATCATCATGCACCATTGCATCGAATTCCATATGCTTACCCACGACATGCATCACATAGAAACCAACAACATATGCATGTTCCCAATAGGATTAGGACTCCCAAGACATACACCATTTGGGGTCCGAAGAACACAAGCATGCATAATAAAAATTTATATGTAAAATCATTTATTAATGATGTTATTTTGAATGATAATTATGTTGGAAAATCAAGTTCCTCTTGGACTTGGTTTCCGAAGGGTTAGTTTCCTTTGACCCTTCATTGCTTGGTACCATAAGTTTAAATTTCATTTTATGGGTACCAAAGCAATTGTGGTTTGTATGGATTACATTTAATTTGAATTTAGTTAGCTAAATTTATTGCCTAACCCATAGGATCCAAAAGGATTTTTGGATACCAAAATGATATTCTCTAGGTTAAATCCACCATGAGATACCAACCCTACCAACTCCGTGATTTGCAAGGATTTTCATTTGATTGGAGTTGATGGTGCTTGAATGATGCACCAAAGTAGGGGGAGCTTAATGTTGTGAGTATGATCATACTTTTGATTCATATTGGTATCCATTGGTAGAATATATTACGATTGGTATCACTTTGCTTCATTTGGTATGCTAGATTAGTGTATGCCATTGTTATATGATGTTCTATAAATTTTTGGCATACCACTCTTGCATGCTACACTTGGTATGCACATCGGATTATTTTTGTCTCTGATGTTGATTTCGTCATTCGACGATTTTATGGATTTAATAGAATTCTTTCTATGGAAACATAGAATTGTTTTCCATGCATTCTATTGATTTTGGAGAGTATGTTCCAAAACTCAATAAGTGAAATCGATTTGAGTTTTGATGATTTCGGATTTCGCTTTTCGCCTGTGGCTTGATGATTTCGTATTTCGATTTTCGCCGATGATTTGGTATTTCGTATTTCGCCTATGGTTTGATGATTTCGGTTTCCGATTTTTGACTTTGGTCTCCTTGACACGCTTTGCTTTTATTCGGTATTTTGTATTTGATATTTTGCATTGGTGTTATTTTGGGCCTTGGTCGTATTCTTCGACTCCCATGCGTTATTTTTTAGCCATTGATTTTGTCTCCTCCCGCTCTTTTTGCTAATGCCAAAGGGGGAGAGATATAATAATGACAATGTGCTAATTAAAAATTCAAAGGAATTTACCATGAATCTAATTTGATGTGTTAGATTCAGGGGGAGTAAAGATATAAAATGGATTTAGATCCTATATGTCAATATGTGGTTCATATTTCATATCTTCCCTCGCTGCTTAATGCATATGAATATTATTGAATATGGAACTAACGTGTCATCAATGCAGGGGGAGTAAGTAAATTTCAATTGAATCATTATTATTGATTATTATTTATGTTGGTTTGTCATCACCAAAAAGGGGGAGAATGTTGTGATATGATTCCCCGGATTTGGTTTTGGATGATGAGCAAACATAAATAATGTATACTAACTTATTTGTGAGCGCAGTTATGGAGATCGTCGCCAAAATACCACGTACATCAAAAGCGATAACTCAAGACTTCTCAATACGCGTGATCGTGTGCCTGGAGCTTCGGTGAAGCTCAAGGAGCATTATGGAAGTCAAGAGGAATGAAGATTGAAGCTTTGAAGACGGCTCGTAAGGTTTATTTTATAGTCTTCTAGCTTCATAGATTAGAATGTTAAGCCTTGAGTAGGACTTACTTTATAATCTTCATTTCGCTCATATCTTAGAGCTAGGATATTCATAGAAGCCATTAGAAACTTTCCCGAAGCCTATCGCTTCTTCCCTCGGCTTCGAGTGCATGTTAGCTGGTTCAAGAAGAGTCACCAACCGACTAGATGACGATCTAGTCGGTCGGCAACTCTACATGAACCGACTAGTTTGCCTTCTCTATATTCAGCTCTTTCCCTGTCTACAGTTAGTCGGTCAAAGAAGAGTCACCGACCGACTAGATGACGATCTAGTCGGTCAGTAATCCTTCTTAGACCGACTAGTTGTGTACAGTCTTTTTCAGCCTGAGCTACTGTTTCGAGTTAGTCGGTCAAAGAATGTTTGTCGACCGACTAGTTGAGAAACTAGTCGGTCAGCATCTGTTCTTAAACCGACTAAGTCTACTTGAAGTCAGCTTATTCTATTTCGACGTTAGTCGGTCAAAGAACATTCACCGACCGACTAGTTGTGAAACTAGTCGGTCGACAAGTCTTCTTAGACCGACTAGTTGTCATCTCCTGTACTTCGACCTTTTGGCTGTTCAACCGTTAGTCGGTCTACGTTGTATCACCGACCGACTAGTTGATAAACTAGTCAGTCAGTGATCCTTCTTTGACCCACTAGTCTGCTTCAGAATAGAGCCGTTGGGATTCTTTCAAACTCGATTTCTCTTGCCCCTTTAAATAGAATCCTGATTCGTTTGAAGAGGGGTTAGAGGTCCTATTTCCAAGCAATTTCAGACCTAAGAGAAGAGCTCTCCCAAGCTATTTCAAAGCTCTCTCTCCCTCACAAGAATCTCTCCCTCAACACCTTGAGCCCTAATTCCTCAAGAGAGATTCTCTCCTTTGTGAGCTTCTCAAGCCAAGAGCTTGATCCTAGTCACCATACTCCACCCTAGGCTTCCATTGCTGGTCATCTTCTTGAAGCTAGGGTTTGGTGACATCCTCTTCCTCAAAATCCATCAGTGCCCTAATTTGGTAAGTATACTCAAGGCATAGGATTTTGTAAGGTAAGAGTTTATTTCATTTCAATCGTATTTGAATTGTGTCTCTCGGTTGTGAGAGAGGTTGTGATCCCGGTTTGTTGGAGTCACATGTCTTTTGTATGATTTGACTTGTGAAGGATTTTCACAAGTATTTCATAGTGGAAATCTTGAGTTAGGGTTGCTAACTCAAGTATCCGGAGGGGATCCGGGTGGTTGGGACGTAGGATCACCGGGAACAAGTCGGGGAGACTTGGGTGGATCCGAACCCAGTAATATTGTTTGTTTGCGTATGTTTTAATTCTTATTGATAGTTTTTTAATTCCGCATTGTCGTTTGTTTCTTGCATAATAATTAGGAATAACTATCTTGATTATTTTAAGTACTATTCACCCCCCCTCTAGTACGTGTGCAGTAGCTACCATAGGGCACTACACCTATAGTAAAAGGCGGATCCAGTATCTTTGTCGGTGCAGGCAACTGCTCCAACTGCTCTTTCCGTGGCTCTGCCAAGCGCGTATGTCCACGGACTCCATCAGACTCCAGCAATGCGGCTCCCAGCACCTCTCCAAGGACTTCACCTGTACCCTGCAAGAGATAAGCCGCATCAATCTGATGTGGATAATTCTTCCCTAAAAAATGTATTCCAAAGAGGGTCATCAACATAAGTATTTCAAATTAAAGACGGGTGACAACACTTCCCTGGAAATAAATCTCCACTCTCGTATACCACGTCGGTCAACTCATCATTGTTCGCCTCAGGTTGTTCAGGTAGCTTGGGCATATAAGCATAGGTCTCATCAGGCAGCTCCTCATCATCGCCAGACTTATCCCATCGCACCTCCTGATCATATTCAATAGCGTCCATGGGTGCTAACTCATTGCTCTCCTCCTCGTATACGTCCCATTGTACCTCTTGATCGTATGTACATGAATCCTGCAAAAGGCACGATGAGTCGTCAAAATCTAAATCATAAAAAACATCATACACGGGAGGAGAATCAAATGTAGGAGATGAGGGAGTAAAGAGATCTCCCTGAAGGGGAGCCATAAGCTCTGTGGGATTGTCCTCGGTGTCAGGGGAAGGGTGGTCCTCTGAGGGATGCTCAGCCTCTGTAGAAAGTAAAGGTGGCTGCGGTAGCTCGAAAGGAGGAGGGAAATGCTCGGGATCCTCATGAATGGATGTGTCCTCATCCCAATGCATGGCTTCCTCGGTGACAAGCTCTGGCTCCGCATGTAAGGCCTCCTCAAAAGCAAGCTCTGGCTCATGTGGGTGACAAGGGGGAGCGACGATGGCACAAGCCGACTCTGCAGTATCGGGTGTTATGGTCTCGTCGGGGGTGACAATATCAAAGCGCATAATACCTCCCCCAAGCTGAACGTGGACATCCTCCTCAGTCTCCTCAGGTATAGAAGGCAATGTAAACGTCATCATCTCCTTTTCATACCTCCTTCTTTGTTTCTTTCCTGGAGCTCGAGGCACCCGATTGCATGGCTTGGCCTCCTCAATAGTAGGTGCAGGTGGCTCTTTGGGCTCATGTATCTCGACCATGGTGTAAAAATGGGTCTTGTGCCCCTCAATTAGAGCGTAGACTCCATCATCAATTGTGCCTGTGGAAGAGATACAATGAGTAATAAAGTTTTGAAATTCGAGCTCAAATGGATCACCTGCCGTTATTGTCAATGGACCGAAAATTCAAACTATGTCGACAATGTTTCTCAATAGGTCCGTGTACGTGTCCTCCTTTGGCAACTCAGATGTCTCTATTTGTGGAGTGTTGTTGGTATAAAGGTGGATATGATCACCTTCAAGTGAAGCATACACTCCATCTATGATAGTACCTGCACCAGATACATTAGCCATAACAAAATCGATGAATACTTGGTCGTATGGTTTACTTACAGTAACGGTTAGTGAACTGGTAGATCGAGCATCATCTATCATTTGCTCCAAGGCTGCTGCCAACTGTAGATCACTGAACTTCCCTACTTGCATCCTCTTCAAAAACTCACGTGAGGGTCCCTTTAGCCTTCTAGTGAAGATATCAAATAGCGTGGAGTCATTCCACTCATGGTCTGACTCCGTCTGGAACATTTCTAACATTCCTTCAAACCTAGACAAGGCTTCCCCGAAGGATTCTCCATCAGCCTGATAGAATGCAGCAAGATATATATAGGATTGTATAGAGCCCGCTCGCATTTTCTTTGGAAGCACCATCGCTGTAACAACTGTACCTGATCAATCAAAGTAAACAACCTGGAAAAGACGTCAGTGGTACAAAGAGAGATAAAGATAATAATAGCAGGTGGTGGGAAAAATCTCTCTCAATGTTTTTATTTGTTTTTATTTGTTTTTTTAATGTATTCTAATCAACCTAATTGTGACAAATTGGCACCCAACGGGAAACACCTCCCCGGCAACGGCGCCAAAAACTTGATCGGGCCCCGGATATACACCCGGAGAACGATTGTAGTTTTACCGCAAGCGCACGGCAAAGTGGCGAGCGGGTATTGAACACGAGGAGGTGGTGTTGGCTCCAATCTATCCTAGGTTGGTTTGACTACGAAGGTTTTATTGGTGGAGATGGCTATGGTATGATGTAATGGCAATGGTGATGGATGTCGGTGTCGGAGATAGAGAAATCGGTCAAATATCGATTCAAATACAATATAATAAAAGAGTCTAGAGCTAGGGAATCCCCACTACGGATCGTCATGCATCATTGTGAATAGTGAATCTCAACATTACTAGACTTGAATTGAGGCGAACTAGTCGCAACTGAATAGAGAACCAAGCTCACGCTCTCGCGCTATTGCAAGTCTATAGCAACCTAGATTAGGGCCCAATCTCTTACAAACCCTAACCTAGGCCACTAGCATTAGGATCGACATCATCGTTCAATCGCTCTTCGAGCCCACTCTCGTGCAAACTCGAGTCACGATCTAGGTTGTGATAGTTCGTATTCGTCCAATCTCTTGCAAACGAATATTAGTATAGATTTATAATAAAAATCCTAGCTTTGGTCCAATCTCTTGCAAACCAAGTCTAGAGAATCTCGATTATAAACCTAAATCGAATATCTAGGTCTTCCCATCGAGTAGAATCCAATCTCTTGCAAACCCCAAATCGATGGAAATTCCTAGCTATCCGTAATAAATCAATCACAACCTAACCTCCTAGCAATTCTAGCAATTTAGAAATTCATTCATCACAAATATGAAATTAGATCCGTAGGGTTCATCCCCACGCCCTAGAACATCAAATCTACTCAAGCATAGCAACAATGATATAGGAATCAATAAAAACAATTGCTTGCATGTAAAAAGATAGCAAATCAAAGATTCAAATAATAAGAATAGAAATACTTAGCTTTGATGAAGAATTCCAATCCAAATACAAGCTTTTTGATCCAAGAGGGGGCCTAGGGCATGGCCTAACCTCTAAAACAACTCTAAGAAAACATAATGGGAACTTATGGGAACTCCCCTCTAATGGTGGCTACAAAACCCTTATATAGTCTCCCCAAAACCCTAGCAAATAACCCTAGAAAACCCCTCAAATTCGTGCCCAAAAACAGCCCAAACCGCAACTTAAAATCTGGGCCCAGGCCGCACTCGGGCGAGTGGAACATGTGACCCGGCCGAGTGGAAATTCCAGCACTGCAGTGTCAACTTACAGAAATTCTCCAGATTTCATCCGACCTCCGATTGGTACGTTCTTGGCGGAGTTGGAACCTTCATGAAGTCTACTATCCATAAAAATTATGAGAAAAATACATTGATTGCTGGAATGATATAAGATTTCAAAAGAGTGAGAGGCTGACTGAAAATCTGGGCGCTGCGTGTCCTCGGCATCACTCGGCCGAGATGACTTCTCTACTCAGTCGAATGGGCTTCTCTACTCGGCCGAGTGACAGACCCTGTAAAATTCCAGTAACTTCGAGGTCCTCAGGGGTCTGTCTCCGGGGGTGGCTCGGCCGAGTAGCTTTCATCATTCGACCGAGTGATAATGTGTACTCGGCCGAGTCGGAACCGTCAAAAGCCTGTACATTTCCAGTAAGTCGGCCATTTTTGATGGTGGATTTTCCATGCCACTCGGCCGATGAGATCTTCATACTCAGCCGAGTGGGATATCGTCCCTCGGCCGAGTGCACGCCCAATTCCTTCTGTGAGAGTGTGTCCGGTCGGGTCGGCAGAGTGGTCTTCTTGCTCGGCCAAGTGGCTGCTCCACTCGGCCGAGTGGCATGCTGTAAATGCCCAATCTTCTCCGTTTCTCCTCCTCGTCGTTCCTACGGAGTTTCTTCTTCTTTCACCCGTTTCCCATCGCCGAATAGCCCTCAAAAGAGCCTTGGGTGGCGCTCCGGAGCGGGTGCAAGTCCCTTAAGCTCATTTTTGCTCCCGATCGCTCCATATTTCCTGAAATCCGACAAAAACAAGAAATAGTGAAAAGTAACGCAATATCGTCGAATACTCGTGAAAATCGCAATATGAGCAATCGAAATGGCGTGCAAATATGCAGAAAAAAGGTGTAAAATATGGACCGATCACCATGCTGCTCTCCGAGATCGAAACCCCGCCACCATGCTCGAAGCTCCCCCGCTCGACGTCTCTTCGGGCGACCCACTGCTGCCTGGGCTCCGACCACAAGCCCTCACGCTTCCGCCACCGCTCGTCGGCGCTGAAGCGTCGTCTCCGCCCCTCAGACCCCCCTCTGCTTGCTGCCACTCGTCGAAGCCCAGTTGAACGCCGCATGCTCCTCTGCCACTCTCCCCTCCGCCCCGAGAACTCGCCACCGCCTCCGCTCAGTGTACGGCACCCACTGGAGCAACCCCGAAGCCACGCTCCAGCTTCGCCGGCGCCGTCGCCGACGCACGCCACCGGTGCCGCAACTGCCGCCAAACATGAGTGCGGAACGAAGGTCAAAATGAAGAGGCGGCGGTAAAATCTCCAGTGGCAAACTTCTAAATACGAAAATTATTTCGTATTTTATTAATTAATAAATGGGTATTATGATTTTAAATTGATAACTAAAAATATAAGCCCCAGAAAAATGTGAAACTAGCTCTAGAAAATCAGAAATGACATTATGGACCCAATGACGCTAGTTACAACTCAATCTGATGCTTAGTTTTTCCAAAATAAATTTTTAAGCCCAAAACTTAATTACGTCTTTTCACTTAAAAATCCATAACTTGATATTTTCACGTACACTAATATGTGAGAAAAATATATGTTATAGTATTCTTCGAGACGGTCATTTTGACAGCTCACTCGCAACTTTTCGATGCATATTGAATTCAGAATAAATTTTTGAATAAATACGTTACTAATTGAAAAATAGTTTTAAAATTATTGTTGAGCTTTTAAAAATTATAAAAATTAACATAAGCTTCTGAAAAATATTTTTTCCTGTCGTAAAATTATTTTCATCATTTCTAGCCTATAGAAAAATCTAGAACATTTTTCGACAACGTTTCAACCAGTTTAGAAAATCAAAATGATCAGTTAATTAAATTTAAATTAATGTATTTATTAACCAAGTGTTCTTTTGATCGCAGGTACCACTTCTTGTGCACCAGCCTCTGTGGAAGCCCAAAATCTAATTCCGGATTGCTACGACAACCTTGAAATCAGTAAGTCATGACTAATTCTAAAATTAGAAAATTAGTTAGTGTCCCCGTATGAACTTAGAAACATTACCTATAGCTTCAGAACAGCTACTTGACTTGAACTGAACTAGAAACCTAATCTAATAGGAATGTAATCAACTACAGATTACTTTGCCAACTTTCAACTTTGGTGGTTGTAGCACACAACCATCAACTTGGGTAAATTGTGTGCTTGGACTTGTCTTTATCCTCACTTTGCTTGGCCAACTTGCTTTGGAAAGAAGTTCCAACTTTCTGGTTTTCAATAAGAAAGCCAACCAGTTGTCTTGACTTGACTAGTAACATGTGGACCATCTTATGGAACATCTTGTGGAACATCCTATAAAGAACTTTTACTTGACACATCACTGTGGTTTGGGGTAACTTATAGTTTGAGAGAGTGCGGGAGTGACTGGAGTTCAATCTACATGTCTAGCTGCCTGGGTTTTCGGCATCATGTCTAGCTGCTTGTGTTTCGGCAAACAAAAATATGCTGCATGTCAGCATCCTGTCTAGCAGCCTGTGTTTTTGACATTTCTCTGGGTCGCGCCCAGGCAAGAGATGAACTCAATGGTCACATATTGTACTCTCCGACTTGCACAGTCACTTTTACTTTACGCATTACAGTCACCTTTACTTTACGTGTTCCATGCACGTTACTACACTTGTACAGTCACCAATACTTTACTTGTCGTACTTTTAGCAAACAGCAGTAGTACGTTTCACTTGCTCAGTCTGCTTTATACTTGCACTACCACGGTACAGAGGTTCTCTCCTTTCAGTTCAGTTTGCCTTTACTATTCAGTTGTGTACAGTTGTTGCTCCGTACTTTACCTTTCAGTCTGATCTGCTTGTACGTAGTTACTTTTGTCATACTTGTGCACTGCTTCTTTTCCATATTTAGAATTGTTGTGACTTACCTACGGTTCCATCTCCGTGGCACCGCAGACAACGTACATATGGAGGTAGATGCTCCTGAGCTAATAGCGCCAGAGTTCGACCGCAGCTTCCAGAGTTATTTTCACTTATGTACTTTTCTTCTTTCATGTATATTTGTCGGGACATCTTGTACAGTATGAATTGTAATAACTGGACACTATTTGGGTATTTTGTACATCTCCGCATCGTGGCTATTTTGGTTTCACTGGTAACCTGCAGGACCTGCACAAATATCAAATAAGTAGCGGGCCCCGGAGAGCGGGTCATTACAAGTTTGGTGGCCCATCCGCGCTAATTACCTCGTGAACAATATAGCAAGATCAGGATGTACAATATAAAATACTCAAATTAACCTCGAGTACGAGATGTCTCGAGTGTTCACCTGTATTGGATATACGGGTGAAGCGTCCTTATTACCATCTTCATTAGGTTTTTCTTTGATCCTCTTCACTTCCTTTGAACTCTTAACCCTTGCTTAGAAACTCGTATACCATTCTTGGTTATACCCTTCCTAGTAACCTCTTTTGTTAGCAGTTATAGTGATTTTTCATAGGTTGAACATCTACCCACTTCATCATCATCACCCTCCCTTCAGTTGATGATGGCACGCATATAAATGATAAGCTTCCTTCATTGGACCATGATCCGGTCAATGTGCTTGGCTAAGTTTGTTGGATCACCCTTGCTAGACTTGGGGTAAGAGATCCTGGCTTAGTCAAGTCCCTGGCCGTGTTCCGCTGGACCGCAAGGATGTGAATCATGATTATGTAATGCCATCGATCTTTATCACTATCATCCTTTCTTTAGCTAATGATGGCATCCTGATCATTCTACTAATTCTTATAACTCTTCCTAATCGTGTTTAGTTTGCCTGAACTCTATCTACGTCTATTTTAAGGAGGGTAGCATTCGACTTTTCGATCACCAGAAGTTCGAGTTTGACAACGGAAGCGAATTGAAGAACGCTCAGAAGTATTTGAGGATGATGCTAGAAAATTTGAGACAAGCCAAACCCGACGTGCAAGTGTAGGCTGTTACATCTTCGTATTTCTTTTCTAACCCTACTTTCATCTTGTATCAGATTTTCCATGAATTTGAATCCTTTTCCACATACCATCCCCCTCTTTATTTCCTTTGTCTGTTTCCTCTCCTCGAGCCCCAGTCCCGCCCAACCTAGTCTACCATACAGACGACTTTCGGTGCCCCCCTTTTTAAAACCCCTCCCCTCTCTTCCTCACCAAGCCACCCCGTGGTTTCCCCTACGCCGTATCGACTTCCACTCCTCCTCCCGGCCTTTTCCTCAAGCAAACTCGACCCATCTCGCCTCAAGCTCCTCCGACTTCACCGAAGCTCCACCACCCCACCCTACTCTGGTGACACCCGCCAGGTCAAGCAGTCACAGCCACCATAGATCGATAACCACCGATGGCCCTCTGACGATATGTTTTGGGATTTTTGGCCTTAGCAACAACCCTCGTCGCCTGTTGCCGTATGGTTGAGACCTTGGGAAGCCATGATCCTTGGGCTTCTCGTGAGCTCTCTGCCATGGGTCTCACCCAGATTGAGATCCCGTTTAGGCTGTTGGAAGCAACGATCTAGGATCTTGGTTTGATGATGACAAACGTGTCAGTATATCTAATGTGTGTGCTCAGTGTGTTTCAGGCTTGGCGAAACAATATATCTAGGCTATTTGGCGGAATTGCTATTCGTATAGCACATTGGGAGAGAAGGAGTATATGTGCACAAAGAAGTTTGACTTGGTCAAAAGATGATTGGATCAAATCAATTGGTGATTGGTGCAAATCCAATATTGATTTTTAATTTGATTAAGTCAAATGCCATGGAGATCCAATTCAAAAATCGTATTTCAAATCCTATTCAAATCTTACTTGATCTCCTATTCAAGTACCTAATCTTTCCTTATTCCTATCCCTATGGCGTTTCAAATTCCTTGTTTATAGGGACTTCTCCTAATCATTCTACAACTTCCCAAAACCCTAGCCATAGCCTATATAAACCTAGTTGAGGTACTACTATTTTGGTGTGCCGCAATACAAAAAACAGAGAGGGGGTTACATTGTTGGCGGCAACCAAATACATCTCCTCAGCCAAAAATCCTAGGGCCAAAACATCTCCATTAACCAAAAGCACCATTGTTTGAAGACCCCAAAAATAATTTTCCAAAGTCACGCAAGCAGGCCAACTTCTTCATTGATGTTCTTCACCCTGTGACTTCAACAAAAACCCACGAAGGGAATCCCAAGGCCAGAGGCTCTTCACGACATCATCCTCCGAAGCTGCCGTCAAAGCAACTGTGCACAATATCATCGACGAGCATGTGAAGACGATCAGCGCCCTCCGTCGCTCAACACGTTGCTGGGTGTGCCGAAGACGTCGTCGGAGGAGTAGGAGCGCCGTCGAAGGAGTCCGCCGCCGACAAGAGATCGCCACCGCACGCGAAGAAGCTGCTGACGAACAGTTGCTGAGGAGAGATCGCCGTCGTCCCCTGTTGAAGAATAGATCCTCGCCACCACCGTCGCTCGGAGATCGCCCTCAAGATCTCGTCGCCGTCGTAAACTCGAAGCCGTCGCCGCTGGATGGTTGTGTACTCGCTGTCGTAGGAGTTTGCTCACTGCTTGAACCCATCGCTGTCGCTAAAAGAACTCGCCCTCGTGAGTTTGTTGCCCGCCGTCAAAGCAGCACGCATCGCCGTGAAGGACACGCCGTCGCCATCGTCATAAAGCAGCCATCGGAGTTGTTCACCACCGCTGCACGTGGTCGGAGGAGGAGATCGAACCTCATCTCGCCGTCGCCGTCGCTGAAGACGTCACCACCGGAGGAGGAGATCACCGCTGCGCTCTTCTTCGAAGTCGAGTCACCGCTCCCGTCAGCCGTGAAGGAGACATCGCCTCCGTCGTCATCAAAAGATAACCGCTGCATGCCCTAGCTGAACGAGAGCCGCATGATCACGAGGAATTAACGGCTGAGATTGCATGTGAAAGAAATCGAAACGAGATCGGACGGAGCCTTGCTGACGTGGCTGGAGGAATTGCGTAACATCTGAAGCGAGCACGATTTTTGGCAAGCTGACGTGGACGTGAGTTATTATCAGAAGTTGCTCGACGCACAGACCTAATTCATATAAGCTTTGAACTAAGCTGCTCCACGCACCGACCGCATTATTTATTTGGAGCTGCTAAGCGTACAGACCGACAGGTTATTAAAGGATTGAACTGAATTGCTTTACACACAGACCAGTGCACAACTTGACATCCATGAGTCAGATTGAGACACCGTTTGCGTCAGATTGGAGCTGACGACGTGCTGATTGACAGAGACGCCTACACGGACACAAACTGAGCATTTCTAAACCCTCAAACTCTTTTATTTGTGTCTTAGTGTAACGTTCTCTGTAGGGGAAACTTTTACCTGTTTTTCTGTGACTATTTTGGGACTTGTCTAGTTGGGACTAGACAAGTGGGACCCAGCTAGTTTGGGACTAGCTGGTAGAAAGCTTTGCTAGGATTGATAGTGAGAGGAAACACTGTGTGTGGGGTACTGAGAGTCTGGCGAGTGTAGAGACGTAGAGGGTGCTCTGAGCGTGCTCTAACTTGTGACTGTGTACCTATTGCGCTATTCAATCTAGTATTAGCTTTGGGGGCTGGAGTAGGTCGTTGGGACGACCGAACCAGGGTAAATCTGCTGTGTACTCTGTGATTGTCTATCTTTACTCTGGTTGTTGCTTTTAACTGCATGTGATTTCTCGTGGGTTGCACGAGAATTTTTTATTAGCCTATTCACCCCCCCTCTAGGCTAGGTTACAGATCCAACAAGTGGTATCAGAGCCAGTTTCGTAGATCTAGCCTAGTTTGACCATGGACCACATTGATAGTGCTTTTGCTGAGGGTCAGTCTATTTCCCGACCACCTAGATTTAATGGAGGAGATTATGCTTACTGAAAAAATCGTATGAAAATCTATCTTATTTCTATTGATTATAAAGCTTGGCAAATTGTTGAAAAAGGCTATAAATCACCTGTTATTAAAATTGAAAATACTGAAATGCCTAAACCTGATGATAAGTGGGATGATAATGATTGGAAACTTTATTCTTTAAATGCTAAAGCTATGAATGCTCTTATTTGTGCATTAGATAAATCTGAATTCAATCGTATCTCACATTGTCTAACTGCGCAGGAAATATGGCATACTTTGGAGGTGACGCACGAGGGAACGTCACAGGTACAGGAGTCTAGACTTGCACTTCTGAGCACGGAATACGAGGGATTTCGCATGCTACCATCAGAGACGATATCAGAAATGTTTGCGAGGTTCACCAACATTGTCTACAAGTCTAGTTCGCTCGGTAAGCCATATTCTAGCCTTGAGCAGGTAAGAAAGATATTAAGAGCTCTGCCAAGCTCTTTCAGGCCTAAAGTCACTGCCATCCAAGAAGCGAAAGATTTATCACAGATGAGGGTGGAGGACTTAATAGGTAATTTAATGTCCCACGAGCTTGAATTGCAAAATATTGATGAAAGGGAGAAACCTGAGGAAAAGGAGAAAGCTACCAAGCCACTTGCTCTGAAAGCTGACGAAAGTGAAGAAGATGATGATGACATAGCGCTAATGGTCAGAAATTTCAGAAAGTTTGTCCAGACCAAGCAAGGAAGAGCAGAAATGGCACCCAGGTTTAATCGCTCTAACTTTTTTCAGTCTTCTAAGCAAAATTATGATCAGAATACTACTAATAGAATGACTTGTTTTAAATGCAAGAAAAGAGGACATCGAATGAGGGATTGCCCACATGAGACAGCTCAGGTAGCTAAAGAAAAGGGAAAATCCAAGGTGCTTACTTGGGGCATGGATAACGAAGCTGAGAGCGAGGAGGAGGAACACGAAGCCCATTCATGCATGGCATTGATGGGAATACACGATGAGGTAATCTCTGGTAGTAAAACTGAACTCCTTACTCTTTGTAAAGAAATGCAAGATAAAATAGTAGAGCTTGAATCCACTATAGATGATTATCAAAATGAGAACTTTGAAATGCAACAATCTGAATATGAAATGTCTAAAGAGATTGAAAAACTCAAAATTGATATTGTTGCTCGTGACTCTACTATTGATAGTTTGAAAAAGGAAAAATCCAGTTTTAATGATGAAGCACCTTGTCTCTCTTGCGCTTCCTTGATGAATAATATTAGCATGCTTAAACTTGATTTGATTAAGCTCGAAACTGAAAAAGACTATGTTATTAGAGAGCTTAATGATAAATTCTGCATGTTGGCTAATGATTTTAAAAGAAAAATGGTTGAATTTGAAAAGAAGGAAGAGGAAAACAAGAGATCTTTTATAAGTAAATGCACATTGCTTGTGGAAGAAAATAAATTGTTGAAAACCAAAGTCTCTAATCTTGAATTGGCCATTAAGAAATTCTCTACGGGAAAACAATCGTTGGACACTATTTTAGAGAATCAATTATATGGCAATAATAGAAGAGGACTTGGTTTTGGCCTGAAAAACGTTGAAAAGCAAAAATTCAAGAAATTCCACAATGCACCGTCTATTGCGAAGAACTTATATGCAAAGTGCTTTACTTGTGATAGTGTAGGCCATACTTCATACTATTGTAAATTTAGGAACACTAAAATCAAGTTTAAACAAGTGTGGGTTCCTAAAACAATATTGGCTAACACTAGTGGACCTTGTTGGATTCCAAGGTCACACTTAACACCTTTCATGTAGGTGTGATAGAGTTTTGGCAAGGAGCAATAAACTCAATGTCTCATTCTTTTAGCTCCTTCGTCAAAAAGCGACGAGAATGTATAATTTCTATCCCTCTTTGCATTGCATCGCATACCTTCACAGATTTTTTTGTGTGCTTGATTTATTTTGCTTTGTGTGCGTGTATGGATGATTTTTAATGTTTTTATTTCTGAAAAAAAAACAAAAAAAATTGAAAAAAAATAAAAAAAATTGTGCTTATTGAATCCTCTTTTGAATCTCGTGAGTGATATTGTATGAATGATCAATTTTATCCCTTGTAGAAGTCAATTCATTATTGTTGTAGCTACATGAACATGATGTTATTCTTTTTAGTAGCCATGACATGTCTCATAAGTTTCAAACTTGACTTCTACACCTACATTTGCACTTTCACGATATTTGACTTTTTAGTGCTTTTGGAGATTCTTTTGAAGAATAATGGAAAGTGAATGTAGGAATGATTAATTTCTGAAATTTCTAAGGGATATGATGTGGTTTGCCATGAATTAAAATTGAGCACAAAAGAATTGCAAATGAAAAAAAATGAAATTGCTCCGTATGAAAAATGGATACACTTCATGGCTAATACACAACCCATGAGTATCCAACTTGTGCTGAATGGGTAATCATTAGCGTTGGTGTATATAACTCGTCAAGAAATGCCACCCCACATTTAAAAGTCCTTTTAGGCTATGTTTCGGGGTTCGGTAACTTGAACTCATCTTTGATGAGGTGGGAAAAATCAATCCTAGTGATATTCATGAAAAATTGGAAAATGCGGATTGATTTGGTTGATTGTTCTAAAATTGAATCTCCCTTAGTACTTTATTGTTTATATCATTACACTTACACAAAGGTGGAGAAATCTTGTTATGAAATTCCATGAGCTTGAATTGTCTATTTCTTGGAAAACTCATGCAAATTGCACGCTACATTTAATAATGGGTTACTTTTTGCATGGAATATTTTTGTAACTTCATTAATCCACTTTTGGTGATTACAAAGGGGGAGAAAGGAAAATATTTTGACAGCTTGATGTTGATATTATTTGTTGAAGGGGGAGCTTGAAATATACTTAACTATTTGTTGAAGGGGGAGCTTGAGAGAAGGGGGAGCATGCTATTGTATTTATTATAAGTCCTTGTGCATGCCATGTTGTAGCACTTGAATATTCATCTCATGATTCATATTGCATTACACCCTTCAACACACTTCACACACTCATTTCTATTGATCAAATCTTTTGTGGGTTTGTCATCACCAAAAGGGGGAGATTGTTGGAAGCAACGATCTAGGATCTTGGTTTGATGATGACAAACGTGTCGGTATATCTAATGTGTGTGCTCAGTATGTTTCAGGCTTGGCAAAATGATATACTTTCGCTATTTGGCAGAATTGCTATTCGTATAGCACATTGGGAGAGAAGGAGTATGTGTGCACAAAGAAGTTTGACTTGGTCAAAAGATGATTGGATCAAATCAATTGGTGATTGGTGCAAATCCAATATTGATTGTTGATTTGATTAAGTCAAATGCCATGGAGATCCAATTCAAAAATCGTATTTCAAATCCTATTCAAATCTTACTTGATCTCCTATTCAAGTACCTAATCTTTCCTTATTCCTATCCCTATGGCGTTTCAAATTCCTTGTTTATAGGGACTTCTCCTAATCATTCTACAACTTCCCAAAACCCTAGCCATAGCCTATATAAACCTAGTTGAGGTACTACTATTTTGGTGTGCCGCAATACAAAAAACAGAGAGGGGGTTACATTGTTGGCGGCAACCAAATACATCTCCTCAGCCAAAACATCCTAGGGCCAAAACATCTCCATTAACCAAAAGCACCATTGTTTGAAGACCCCAAAAATAATTTTCCAAAGTCACGCAAGCAGGCCAACTTCTTCATTGATGTTCTTCACCCTGTGACTTCAACAAAAACCCACGAAGGGAATCCCAAGGCCAGAGGCTCTTCACGACATCATCCTCCGAAGCTGCCGTCAAAGCAACTGTGCACAATATCGTCGACGAGCATGTGAAGACGATCAGCGCCCTCCGTCGCTCAACACGTTGCTGGGTGTGCCGAAGACGTCGTCGGAGGAGTAGGAGCGCCGTCGAAGGAGTCCGCCACCGACAAGAGATCGCCACTGCACGCGAAGAAGCTGCTAACGAACAGTTGCTGAGGAGAGATCGCCGTCGTCCCCTGTTGAAGAATAGATCCTCGCCACCACCGTCGCTCGGAGATCGCCCTCAAGATCTCGTCGCCGTCGTAAACTCGAAGCCGTCGCCGCTGGATGGTTGTGTAGTGCCCTTTGGTAGCTACTGCACACGTACTAGAGGGGGGGTGAATAGTACTTAAAATAATCAAGATAGTTATTCCTAATTATTGTGCAAGAAACAAACGACAATGCGGAATTAAACAACTATCAACAAGAATTAAAACATACGCAAACAAACAATATTACTGGGTTCGGATCCACCCAAGTCTCCCCGACTTGTTCCCGGTGATCCTACGTCCCAACCACCCGGATCCCCTCCGGATACTTGAGTTAGCAACCCTAACTCAAGATTTCCACTATGAAATACTTGTGAACAACCTTCACAAGTCAAATCATACAAAAGACATGTGACTCCCACAAACCGGGATCACAACCTCTCTCACAACCGAGAGACACAATTCAAATACGATTGAAATGAAATAAACTCTTACCTTACAAAACCCTATGCCTTGAGTGAATCTTACCAAATTAGGGCAAGGAGGGATTTTGAGGAAGATGATGCCACCAAACCCTAGCTTCAAGAAGATGACCAGCAAAGGAAGCCTAGGGTGGAGTATGGTGACTTGAATCAAGCTCTTGGCTTGAGAAGCTCACAAAGAAGAGAATCTCTCTTGAGGAATTAGGGCTCAAGGTGTTGAGGGAGAGATTCTTGTGAGGGAGAGAGAGCTTTGAAATAGCTTGGGAGAGCTCTTCTCTTAGGTCTGAAATTGCTTGGAAATAGGACCTCTCACCCCTCTTCAAACGAATCAGGATTCTATTTAAAGGGGCAAGAGAAATCGAGTTTGAAAGAATCCCAACGGCTCTATTCTGAACCAGACTAGTCGGTCAAAGAAGGATCACTGACCGACTAGTTCATCAACTAGTCGGTCGGTGATACAACGTAGACCGACTAACGATAGAACAGCCAAGAAGTCGAAGTACAGGCAAAGACAACTAGTCGGTCTAAGAAGACTTGCCGACCGACTAGTTTCATAACTAGTCGGTCGGTGAATGTTCTTTGACCGACTAACGTCGAAATAGAATAGGTTGACTTCAAGATGACTTAGTCGGTTTAAGAACAAATGCTGACTGACTAGTTTCTCAACTAGTCGGTCGGTAAACATTCTTTGACCGACTAACTCGAAACAGTAGCTCAGGCTGAAAATGACTGTACACAACTAGTCGGTCTGAGAAGGACTCCTGACCGACTAGATCGTCATCTAGTCGGTCGGTGACTCTTCTTTGACCGACTAACTGTAGTCATGAAAAGAGCTGAAAATAGAGAAGGCAAACTAGTCGGTTCATGTAGAGTTACCGACCGACTAGATCGTCATCTAGTCGGTTGGTGACTCTTCTTGAACCAACTAACATGCACTCGAAGCCGAGGGAAGAAGCGATAGGCTTCGGGAAAGTTTCTAATGGCTTCTATGAATATCCTAGCTCTAAGATATGAGCGAAATGAAGATTATATAGTAAGTCCTACTCAAGGCTTAACATTCTAATCTATGAAGCTAGAAGACTCCAAAATAAACCTTACGAGCCGTCTTCAAAGCTTCAATCTTCATTCCTCTTGACTTCCATATTGCTCCTTGAGCTTCAACGAAGCTCCAGGCACACGATCACGCGTATTGAGAAGTCTTGAGAAGTCGCTTTTGATGAACGTGGTATTTTGGCGACGATCTCCATAACTGCGCTCACAAATAAGTTAGTATACATTATTTATGTTTGCTCATCATCCAAAACCAAATCCGGGGAATCAGATCACAACATTCTCCCCCTTTTTGGTGATGACAAACCAATCATAAATAATAATCAATAATAATGATTCAATTGAAATTTACTTACTCCCCCTGCATTGATGACACGTTAGTTCCATATTCAATAATGTTCATATGCATCAAGCAGCAAGGGAAATATAAAATATGAATCCTAGTGTTGGACATATAGGATCAAAATCCATTTTTTTTTCTTCACTCCCCCTGAATCTAACACATCAAATTAGATTCATGGTAAATTCCTTTGAATTATTAATTAGCACATTATTATATCTCTCCCCCTTTGGCATTAGCAAAAAGAGCGGGAGGAGACAAAAACAATGGCTTAAAATTAACGCATGGGAGTCGAAGAATACGACCAAGGTCCAAAATAACGTCAATGCAAAATATCAAATACAAAATACCGAATAAAAGCAAAGCGTTTCAAGGAGACCAAAGTCGAAAATCGAAAACCGAAATCATCAAACCATAGGCGAAATACGAAATACCAAATCATCTAGCCATAGGCGAAAATCGAAAGCCGAAATCATAAAATCATCGGCGAAAATCGGAAAACGAAATCACCAAGCCATAGGCGAAAATCGAAATACGAAATCATCAAGCCATAGGCGAAAAACGAAATCCGAAATCATCAAAAACTCAAATCGATTTTACTTATTGAGTTTTGGAACATACTCTCCAAAATCAATAGAATGCATGGAAAACAATTCTATGTTTCCATAGAAAGAATTCTATTAAATCCATAAAATCGTCGAACGACGAAATCAACATCAGAGACAAAAATAATCCGATGTGCATACCAAATGTAGCATGCAAGAATATTATGCCAAAAATAGATAGAACATCATATAACAATGGCATACACTAATCTAGCATACCAAATGAAACAAAATGATACCAATCGTAATATATTCTACCAATGGATACCAATGTGACTCAAAAGTATGAAAATACTTACAACATTAAGCTCCCCCTACTTTGGTGCATCATTCAAGCACCATCAACTCCAATCGAATGAAAATCATTGCAAATCACGGAGTTGGTAGGGTTGGTATCTCATGGTGGATTTAACCTAGAGAATATCATTTTGGTATCCAAAAATCCTTTTGGATCCTATGGGTTAGGCAATAAATTTAGCTAACTAAATTCAAATTAAATGTAACCCATACAAACCACAATTGCTTTGGTACCCATAAAATGAAATTAAACTTATGGTACCAAGCAATGAAGGGTCAAAGGAAACTAACCCTTCGGAAACCAAGTCCACGAGGAGCTTGATTTCCCAACATAATCATCATTCAAGATAACATCATTAATAAACGATTTCACATACAAATTCTTATTATGCATGCTTGTGTTCTTCGGACCCCAAATGGTGTAAGTCTTGGGAGTCCTAATCCTATTGGGAACATGCATATGTTGTTGTTTTCTATGTGATGCATGTCGTGGGTAAGCATATGGAATTCGATGCAATGGTGCATGATGATAATTATTCATATGAGAATGAGGATGAACATATGAATGTGGAGGAACACGTGCATGAGTGTGTCTCACATGGTGTGCACGTGCTCGTGAATGCGGAGCATAAAAATCATCATTTGTGCTAACATGTGGGGTAGGTTGTGTGTTCCTACGTGGCATGGTATACATGTAAGCATGACCCTTCTTTGGAGGTCCACCCAAAGTGGGTTTCTTTCCAAAAGGGGGCGTGTTCCTAGCGGAAGCACCATTGGTAGAAGATCTACCCATGACGTGTTTACTTCCACTAGTAGAAGCATCGGAAGAGGGCCTAACAAAGGTGGCGGACGATTTGGATGACTCTCCCATCTTATACCCCAAACCAATGTGATGATTGGCCGGAAGTAAGTCATTTAGGATATCATCCAACTTGCCCTTACCTTTGTTGAATTCATGAATTCGGCCTAATGTGCTCTCATGCTTCTCGGTGAGAGAATGCAAAGAAGCATCCAAAGTGGACACTTGCGATGCGAGAGCACAAACACGTGACTTGAGATTTTTATTCTCAATACTCAAAGTTGAGATTTGAGACGTCAAATCCGCTATCACATGTTCATCCGAATCCTCGATATGAACATGCTTAAGTTGAGACTTGAGATTTTCAATCTCATTTCTCAACCCATCAACAACGGTGTCGTTGTTGACGATGAAAGGCTTAGGCGAGTTTTTAAGACTATCTAATTCATTTTTAGTCTTCATAAACTTAGTAGCCATATTAGAAAATTTATTCCAAAGTTGTTCATTGGCTATTCTAAGTTCATCATTGGTTACCTCTTCGCCTTCATCCTCGCTTCCATCTTCTCTTCCATCCTCGCTTTCATCGGAGGAAGTCTCTTCATCACAATCCTCTTTTCCCATGAAGCACGTGTGTGCAATCTCCACTCTTTCATCGTCCGATTCTCCACTTGAGGAGTCGGAGTCGGTGAAAGTGCCGACAAGCCCTTTCTTGTGCTTTCTTGACTTGTCGTGCTTGGATGCCTTCCACTTCCCCTTATGTTTGTAGAGAGGACAATCCGGCTTGATATGTCCTGGCTTGTTGCATTTGTAACACACGGGAGTAGAAACATTAGTCGAAATAAATTTAGATTTACAATTCAACTTACCTTGTCGGAAGAATCGGATGAATTTCTTTGCCATATTGGCCAATGCTTCCATGTCCACTTCTTCGTCCTCTTCTTCTTCCGAATCTTCATCATCGGTAGATGGAGCGGCCTTGAATGCAATTGTCTTTTTCTTTGGCTCATCTTGCTTCAAGTACGCTTTCATCTTTTCCTTCATTCGGATCTTACTATCCTTGCGTACCTCGTAAGACAACAAGGTACCCATTAGTTGTATGACGGTATATTTATTCATGTCATTACCTTCCTCGATGGCGTAGGTACGCTTTTCCCAACACGATGGAAGACCGTCGATAATCTTCGCGACTTTCTCCTTTTGGGTATAGACCTTCCCAAGAGCTTCCAAGTCGTTTGATATATCCACGAAGCGAGCGTAATATTCCTTCATGGTTTCGCCCTGCTCCATATGAAACAACTCAAATTCTTTATTAGCAACGACGAGTTTAGAATCTTTTACCGTGCTCGATCCTTCGTGCAATATGAGGAGTTGGTTCCATATTTGATATGCACTCTTACATGTGCATATCTTGTTGAAGTCCTCAGGCTCCAATGCACAATTCAAGGCATTCATTGCCTTGGCATTGGCAACTTCCGCGGCGACCTCCGCGGGAGTCCACTTTGCGAAATCATTTTCGGAAGGCTCGATATACTCCGTCATGGTGGCTCTCCATAGTGAAGCGCTCCGGAGGAAAATTTGCATCCGGCATTTCCAGTACCCGTAGTTGGTACCGTTGAAGTGTGGAGGCCTGACGGAGGATAGTCCTTCCATAACTGAAGAAGCTCCATCGCGGTTCTTGAAGACGTTGTAGTCGTTGTTCGTCATAGCTTTGAACTTGTAGCTTTAACCTTGGCTTTGATACCAATTGTAGTGCCCTTTGGTAGCTACTGCACACGTACTAGAGGGGGGGGTGAATAGTACTTAAAATAATCAAGATAGTTATTCCTAATTATTGTGCAAGAAACAAACGACAATGCGGAATTAAACAACTATCAACAAGAATTAAAACATACGCAAACAAACAATATTACTGGGTTCGGATCCACCCAAGTCTCCCCGACTTGTTCCCGGTGATCCTACGTCCCAACCACCCGGATCCCCTCCGGATACTTGAGTTAGCAACCCTAACTCAAGATTTCCACTATGAAATACTTGTGAACAACCTTCACAAGTCAAATCATACAAAAGACATGTGACTCCCACAAACCGGGATCACAACCTCTCTCACAACCGAGAGACACAATTCAAATACGATTGAAATGAAATAAACTCTTACCTTACAAAACCCTATGCCTTGAGTGAATCTTACCAAATTAGGGCAAGGAGGGATTTTGAGGAAGATGATGCCACCAAACCCTAGCTTCAAGAAGATGACCAGCAAAGGAAGCCTAGGGTGGAGTATGGTGACTTGAATCAAGCTCTTGGCTTGAGAAGCTCACAAAGAAGAGAATCTCTCTTGAGGAATTAGGGCTCAAGGTGTTGAGGGAGAGATTCTTGTGAGGGAGAGAGAGCTTTGAAATAGCTTGGGAGAGCTCTTCTCTTAGGTCTGAAATTGCTTGGAAATAGGACCTCTCACCCCTCTTCAAACGAATCAGGATTCTATTTAAAGGGGCAAGAGAAATCGAGTTTGAAAGAATCCCAACGGCTCTATTCTGAACCAGACTAGTCGGTCAAAGAAGGATCACTGACCGACTAGTTCATCAACTAGTCGGTCGGTGATACAACGTAGACCGACTAACGATAGAACAGCCAAGAAGTCGAAGTACAGGCAAAGACAACTAGTCGGTCTAAGAAGACTTGCCGACCGACTAGTTTCATAACTAGTCGGTCGGTGAATGTTCTTTGACCGACTAACGTCGAAATAGAATAGGTTGACTTCAAGATGACTTAGTCGGTTTAAGAACAAATGCTGACCGACTAGTTTCTCAACTAGTCGGTCGGTAAACATTCTTTGACCGACTAACTCGAAACAGTAGCTCAGGCTGAAAATGACTGTACACAACTAGTCGGTCTGAGAAGGACTCCTGACCGACTAGATCGTCATCTAGTCGGTCGGTGACTCTTCTTTGACCGACTAACTGTAGTCATGAAAAGAGCTGAAAATAGAGAAGGCAAACTAGTCGGTTCATGTAGAGTTACCGACCGACTAGATCGTCATCTAGTCGGTTGGTGACTCTTCTTGAACCAACTAACATGCACTCGAAGCCGAGGGAAGAAGCGATAGGCTTCGGGAAAGTTTCTAATGGCTTCTATGAATATCCTAGCTCTAAGATATGAGCGAAATGAAGATTATAAAGTAAGTCCTACTCAAGGCTTAACATTCTAATCTATGAAGCTAGAAGACTCCAAAATAAACCTTACGAGCCGTCTTCAAAGCTTCAATCTTCATTCCTCTTGACTTCCATATTGCTCCTTGAGCTTCAACGAAGCTCCAGGCACACGATCACGCGTATTGAGAAGTCTTGAGAAGTCGCTTTTGATGAACGTGGTATTTTGGCGACGATCTCCATAACTGCGCTCACAAATAAGTTAGTATACATTATTTATGTTTGCTCATCATCCAAAACCAAATCCGGGGAATCAGATCACAACAGGTTGTGTACTCGCTGTCGTAGGAGTTTGCTCGCTGCTTGAACCCATCGCTGTCGCTAAAAGAACTCGCCCTCGTGAGTTTGTTGCCCACCGTCAAAGCAGCACGCATCGCCGTGAAGGACACGCCGTCGCCATCGTCATAGAGCAGCCATCGGAGTTGTTCATCACCGCTGCACGTGGTCGGAGGAGGAGAGCGAACATCATCTCGCCGTCGTCGTCGCTGAAGACGTCACCACCGGAGGAGGAGATCACCGCTGCGCTCTTCGTCGAAGTTGAGTCACCGCTTCCGTCGGCCGTGAAGGAGACATCGCCGCCGTCGTCATCAAAAGATAACCGCTGCATGCCCTAGCTGAACAAGAGCCGCACGATCACGAGGAATTAACGGCTGAGATTGCATGTGAAAGAAATTGAAACGAGTTCGGACGGAGCCTTGCTGACGTGGCTGGAGGAATTGCGTAACATCTGAAGCGAGCACGATTTTTGGCAAGCTGACGTGGACGTGAGTTATTATCAGAAGTTGCTCGACGCACAGACCTAATTCATATAAGCTTTGAACTAAGCTGCTCCACGCACCGACCGCATTATTTATTTGGAGCTGCTAAGCGTACAGACCGACAGGTTATTAAAGGATTGAACTGAATTGCTTTACGCACAGACCAGTGCATAACTTGACATCCAGGAGTCGGATTGAGACACCGTTTGCGTCAGATTGAAGCTGACGACATGCTGATTGACAGAGACGCCTACACGGACACAAACTGAGCATTTCTAAACCCTTAAACTCTTTTATTTGTGTCTTAGTGTAACGTTCTCTGTAGGGAAAACTTTTACCTGTTTTTGGTGACTATTTTGGGACTTGTCCAGTTGGGACTAGACAAGTGGGACCCAGCTAGTTTGGAACTAGCTGGTAGAAAGCTTTGCTAGGATTGATAGTGAGAGGAAACACTGTGTGTGGGGTACTGAGAGTCTGGCGAGTGTAGAGACGTAGAGGGTGCTCTGAGCGTGCTCTAACTTGTGACTTTGTACCTATTGCACTATTCAATCTAGTATTAGCTTTGGGGGCTGGAGTAGGTCGTTGGGACGACCGAACCAGGGTAAATCTGCTGTGCACTCTGTGTCTGCATTTTAGTTACTCTGGTTGTGCTTTAACTGCGTGTGATTTCTCGTGGGTTGCACGAGAATTTTTTATTAGCCTATTCACCCCCCCCTCTAGGCTAGGATCCAGATCCAACATAGGCTTCCTCTTGCGTCTACTCCTTTTGGTTTGCGGGAAAGTGTGTTTTTGGTTGTTTACTTGTTGGGTGATGTTGGGTGTTGCGAATGTCAAGTATTGGCCTACAGAAGGAGTGATGACGATGATTATTGGTATGATATTGGCCTAGGGTGTTGAAGTTGGATGTAGGCCTTGTGATTGGCTGTGGATGAGAGCTTGGATCTTGCCTTATTGTAGGATATTATGGAGATTGATGGAAGGAATATTGGCAGTAAGTACTGACTTTGGGTGTTGGCCTTGTACTTACCTTTGGACGTTGATCTGGACATTAGCAAGTGCTTGGGCATTATGGAGATTGATGTTGTTGGTGATTGGTTGGAAAGCACGAGTACCCGTGGATTAGTCGTTATATGCTATATTATGAACGACATCTTTGGCTAGACCCAGTTAGTCACCATTAGAACGAATAAACTTTATGATCTTCTGTTTTATGTGGTTTAAATAGCTTGATACTGGCTTATCACCTAAGATTCCAAGTTCGAACAGATGTTGTCATCATAAAAGCCCTCATTTTCATGTTGTTAATGTTAATTTTGGGCTACTTGAGAAGTCAGAGTAACAATTGTGATGATACTGGTCTCAAGAATAGTTACGGATGCTATGGTGACGTCAATAGTAAACATCTCTTGTTTTCTTGATGCTATGATATCACATTATATTTCATGCTATTAACAACTTATTTTCCTATATCGTGATCGTTCATCAAGTCTTCCTTTCGATCGTTTAAATTGCTTTGGCAATGATCGGTCTTCTTAATTCCGTGGAAGGAATTATTTTAAGGAGGGTAGAATGTAACGGCCTGTTTTCATCAAGACAACTATTTACATATTTAACCTATTTTCGAATTTTTTTAAAACTATTTTATAATGGTTTGTCAGGAGTTTACGACTTCAAAAATTTCTTATAAAAATATTTTGAAGTACCAGTCTAGTTATAATATATTTTATTAAGTTTGGATTTAAACAAATACCTCTGAATAATCTGATAAAAATTCAATTTCAATTATTACCGTTTTGGCTTAATAAATTTATTTTCTATTCAAATATCTTCAAAAAGTTTTCAAACTTTTACAGTATCATTCTATGATCGTTTAGGGCTTCCCACATTAATTTCGTAATTTTCTGAAATCAAATCAATAGGGAACCCGTAAACCTGCTTCCTAAACATTTTGATTAAAAACTAGTATCCCTGTAGCCCAAACCCTGAAATGGATCTCGTATTTGCGATCCTTACGACGATACGAACCCATAGGTATGTTTTCGTAATTTTTCGGACACGTTTACTAGTAGGGGCAAAATCGTAATTTCGTTTTTTGTATTTTACTAAATACCTTCACTAATGGGGTTTAACTTTTTACTAATTACCTTAAATTACTTTATCTTAACCCGTCGTTGCCATGTGTTTCATGCCAAGGCAATTAGTCAATACCAAATACCTAATTGCCACCTAACATCATTAATTTTTTTGACTAAGTATTTAACTACTACTTAATTTTATATTAATTAAGTTTAGTATATAACCCCCTAACCCATTTTCCTCACTCACGCACCCAGGTGAAACCCAAACCCTAACTCACGCACACAGCCCAACTCTACCCGTTAATCTCTCCTCTCAAACCCCATCGCCCCCTCTCTCGACTCTCGTTCTCCACTCTCACAGTTCTTCTTCCTTCGTTCTCAACCATCAAGCCCACAGCAAACCCAACCCTCAGGCAACCGAACCCAGACACACTCACCCTCTATCACTTTCAACTCACCCAAGGCCAACACATACAAACCCTTTATCCTCTCATGTTCTTTTACTCCACATGCACGTGCTCAACTCCCCATCGCTCAAGCATCGACGGAAGCACAACCCAACACCCCTCTCGAACGCCTCGAAGCTCCGATGATCGTCGCCGGAGCTCCGACTGCCACCCCCGCCTCAGCCTCGCCGTTTGCCTAGCTCCCCAGTAACGTCGCTGCTGCTCAGGCGACCCCCCCACTCCCGCGGCCTGCTGCCCATGATCAGCCCGCTCCTCCGACTGAAGACACACGGAGTGCCTCCCTGCCTTCTCCGAGAGCTGAGCTCTCGTCCCCACGCTCTGACAAGAGCCTCAGCCCGAAGCCATGGCGAAGACCCCGCCACCGTACCCCACTGCTCTCCGAGCTCGAAACCCAGCCACTATGCTCGAAGCTCCCCGCCGCCTCTTCGGGCGACCCACCGCCGCCTGGGCTCCGACCACACGCCCTCACGCTTCCGCCGCCGTTCGTCGGTGCTGCAGCGTCGTCTCCGCCCCTTAGACCCCCCTCTGCTTGCTGCCACTCATCGAAGCCCAGTCGAATGCTGCCCGCTCCTCCGCCACTCTCCCTTCTGCCCCGAGAACTCGCCACCACCTCCGCTCCGTGTTCGGCACCCACCGGAGCAACCCCGAAGCCACGCTCCACCTTCGCCGTCGTCGACACACGCCACGGGAGCCGCAACCGCCGCCAAACACGAGCCCGCAATGAAGGTCAAAATGAAGAGGCGACGGTAAAATCTCCAGGGGCAAACTTGTAAATACGAAACTTATTTCGTATTTTATTAATTAATAAATGGGTATTATGGTTTTAAATTTATAACTAAAAATATAAGCCCCAGAAAAATGTGAGACTAGCTTTAGAAAATCAGAAATGACATTCTGGATCCAATGACGCTAGTTCAACTCAATCTGAAACTTCGTTTTTTCAGAATAAATTTTTAAGCCTAAAACTTAATTACGTCTTTTCACTTAAAAATCCGTAACTTGATATTTTCACGTACACTAATACATGAGAAAAACAGATGTTATAGTATTCTTCGAGACGGTCATTTTGACAGCTTACACGCAACTTTCCGATTCAGATTGCATCCGGAATAAATTGTTGAATAAATACGTTACTAATTGAAAAATAGTTTTAAAATTATTGTTGAGCTTTTAAAAATTATAAAAATTAACATAAGCTTCTGAAAAATATTTTCTCCTGTAGTAAAATTATTTTCATCATATCTAGCCTATAGTAAAATCTAGAACATTTTTCGACAACGTTTCAACCAGTTTAGAAAATCAAAATGATCAGTTAATTAAATAGAAAATGAGTGTATTCATTAACCAAGTGTTCTTGTGATTGCAGGTACCAATTCTTGTGCACCAGCTTCTGTGGAAGCCCTAAATCTAATTTCGGAATTCTATGACAACCTTGATATCAGTAAGTCACGACTGATTCTAAAATTAGAAAATTAGTTAGTGTCTCCATATGAACTTAGGAACATTACCTATAGCCTCAGAACAGCTACTTGACTTGAACTGAACTAGAAACCAAATCTAATAGGAAAGTAATCAACTACAGATTACTTTGCCAACTTTCAACTTTGGTGGTTGTAGCACACAACCATCAACTTGGGTAAATTGTGTGCTTGGACTTGTCTTTATCCTCACTTTGCTTGGCTAACTTGCTTTGGAAAGAAGTTCCAACTTTCTAGTTTTCAATAAGAAAGTCAACCAGTTGTCTTGACTTGACTAGTAACATGTGGAACATCTTATGGAACATCTTGTGGAACATCCGGTAAAGAACTTGTACTTGACACATCACTGTGGTTTGGGGTAACTTATAGTTTGAGAGAGTGCGGGAGTGACTGGAGTTCAATCTACATGTCTAGCTGCCTGGGTTTTCGCATCATGTCTAGCTGCCTGTGTTTCGGCAAACAAAAATATGCTGCATGTTAGCATCCTGTCTAGCTGCCTGTGTTTTCGGCATTCGTCTGGGTCGCGCCCAGGCAAGAGATGAACTCAATGGTCACATATTGTACTCTCCGACTTGAGTCACATAGTATAGTTACTTTTCCACAGTCACTTTTATTTTACGCATTACAGTCACCTTTACTTTACGTGTTCCATGCATGTTACTTACTACACGTGTACAGTCACCAGTACTTTACTTGTCGTACTTTTAGCTACAGCAGTAGTACGTTTCACTTGCTCAGTCTGCGTTACACTTGCACTACCACGGTACAAAGGTTCTCTCCTTTCAGTTTAGTTTGCCTTTACTATTCAGTTGTGTACAGTTGTTGCTCAGTACTTTACCTTTCTGTCTGATCTGACTGTACGTTGTTACTTTTGTCATACTTGTGCACTGTTTCTTTTCTATATTTAGAATTGTTGTGACTTACCTATGGTTCCATCTCCGTGGCACCGCAGACAACGTACATATGGAGGTAGATGCTCCTGAGCTAATAGCGCCAGAATTCGACCGCAGCTTCCAGAGTTATTTTCACTTATGTACTTTTCTTTTTTCATGTATATTTGTTGGGACATCTTGTACAGTATGAATTGTAATAATTGGACACTATTTGGGTATTTTTGTACATCTCTGCATCGTGGCTATTTTGGTTTCACTGGTAACCTATAGGACCTGTGCAAATATCAAATAAGTAACAGGCCCCCGAGAGCGGGTCGTTACACCCTTCCCCTCCGTCGAGGAGGGTGGGGGACGGGGCGCCCCTTCCCCTGTTTTTATGGGGAGGGGGCGCGTCCCCTCTCCCTCTGCCTCAGTTGATGAGGAGGGGGGTGCTACCCTCTCTGCCTCAGTCAAGGAGGAGGAGGAGGCGACGCCGCCTCCTCCCCCTGTGATTTGGGTTTTAGTGGGATTTGGGTATTTTTTGGAAGATACCCCAAACTTTAGGGTATTATTTTTGTGAATATGGTAAAGAGCAAAACGGGTATAAATTAAACCAAAAACAAAAAAGGTACTGTTGTGTATCACTTAAAAGTTCAGGGTATTAATATGAAAGATGCTCCAAACGTTGGGGTATTTTTTTGTGCTTTCCCCTTCATATTATTGCTTGCCAAGGACCCTTGCTGACATACATTTCCATGTCGTTTGGAATGTATGTCAGGTCATGAGACATGTTACATTGAAGACGAGCTGATTGAGGGGACTGGCCCACTGGACTAGGAGTACGCTGATCCTGGAGTTCTCCCCACTGAGGACTAGCTAGTTGCTAAGCTTTACCTGTTACTGCTTAAGTTTACTTTTTCTACACTTTTGTAGGGTGTGTACCCATCTTTGTAAAACTCTGTTGTTTTAGGCCTTGCTTGGTCCCTTATTACTTTTGTACACTCTTTCTGGATGTTGGCTTTAAATTCATAATTATTTTTGTTGTTTCTAAAATGCATGCAAGTTCCTGCATATGGTTGATATTCACAGACGCTTATTGGGTATGAGCTTCACCGCTTAAGCCCATGCTGACCCGCATGCATCCTCGCACCCTAGCTTAATGTGAAGCGGGGCATGCCAAGTTTCTGTGGTGGCCCATGCAGGTCCTGCATTATGCAAAACTTCAGAAAAATAGAAATACAATTATTAGCCAAACATCCAGATTTATCTCGTACACAAAAGTTACCCGAGTTTCGTGTCTCAGCCTGTAACGGCCTGTTTTCATCAAGACAACTATTTACATATTTAACCTATTTTCGAATTTTTTAAAACTATTTTATAATGGTTTGTCAGGAGTTTACGATTTCAAAAATTTTAATAAAAATATTTTGAAGTACCAGACTATTTATAGTGTATTTCAGTAAGTTCGGGTTTCAATAAATACCTCCTAATAATCTGATAAAAATTCATTTTCAATTATTACCGTTTTGGCTTAATGAATTTATTTTCTATTGAAATATCTTCAAAACGTTTTCAAACTTTTACAGTATCATTCTATGATCGTTTAGGGCTTCGCACCTTAATTTCGTAATTTTCTGAAGTCAAATCAATAGGGAACCCGCAAACCCGCTTCCGAAATATTTTGATTAAAAACTAGTATCCCGTAGCCTAAACTCTGAAATGGATCTCGTATTTGCGATCCTCGTGACGATACGAACCCGTAGGTATGTTTTCGTAATTTTTCGGACACGTTTACTAGTAGGAACAAAATCGTAATTTCGTTTTTTGTATTTTACTAAATACCTTCACTAATGGGGTTTAACTTTTTACTAATTACCTTAAATTACTTTATCTTAACCCGTTTTAGCCATGTGTTTCATGCCAGGGCAATTACTCAATACCAAATACCTAATTTCCACCTAACATCATTAATTTTTTTGACTAAGTATTTAACTACTACTTAATTTTATATTAATTAAGTTTAGTATATAACCCCCTAACCCACTTCCTCACTCACGCACCCAGGTGAAACCCAAACCCTAACTCATGCACACAGCCCAACTCTACCCGTTAATCTCTCCTCTCAAACCCCATCAACCCCTCTCTCAACTCTCGTTCTCCACTCTCACAGTTCTTCTTCTTTCGTTCTCAACCTGCAAGCCCACGGCAAACCCAACCCTCAGGCAACCGAACCCAGACACACTCACCCTCTATCACTTTCAACTCACCGAAGGCGAACACATGCAAACCCTTTATCCTCTCACGTTCTTTTACTCCACATGCACGCGCTCAACCCCCCATCGCTCGAGCATCGATGGAATCACAACCCAACAACCCTCTCGAACACTAAGAAGCTCCGATGATCGTCGCCGGAGCTCCGACTGCCACCCCCCGCCTCAGCCTCGCTTCCGACGGAAGCTTGCCGTTCGCCTAGATCCCCAGTAACACCGCTGCCACTCAAGAAACCTCCCCCCCGCCACTCATGTGGCCTGCTGCCCATGATCAGCCCGCTCCTCTGACTGAAGACACACAGAGCGCCTCCCCGCCTTCTCCGAGAGCTGAGCTCGCATCCCCACGCTCCGGTGAGAGCCTCAGCCCGAAGCCACGGCGAAGACCCCGCGACCGTGCCCCGCTGCTCTCCGAGCTCAAAACCCCGCCACCATGTTCGAAGCTCCCCCGCTTGACGTCTCTTCGGGCGACCCACCGTCGCCTGGGCTCCGACCACACGCCCTCACGTGCCCGCCGCCGCTCGTCGGTGCTGCAGCGCCGTCTCTTCCCATCAGACCCCCCTCTGCTTGCTGCCACTCGTCGAAGCCCAGTCGAACGCCACCCGCTCCTCCGTCACTCTCCCCTCCGCCCCGAGAACTCGCCTTTGCCTCCGCTCCGTGTACGGCACCCACCGGAGCAACCCCGAAGCCACGCTCCACCTTCGCCGTCGCCGACACACGCCACAAGTGCCTCAACCGCCGCCAAACACTAGCCCGCAACGAAGGTCAAAATGAAGAGGCGAAGGTAAAATCTCCAGTGGCAAACTTGTAAATACGAAACTTATTTCGTATTTTATTAATTAATAAATGGGTATTATGGTTTTAAATTGATAACTAAAAATATAAGCCCCAGAAAAATGTGAGACTAGCTGTAGAAAATCAGAAATGACATTCTGGACCCAATGACGCTAGTTTCAACTCAATCTGACGCTTAGTTTTTCCAGAATAAATTTTAAGCCCAAAACATAATTACGTCTTTTCACTTAAAAATCCGTAACTTGATATTTTCACGTACACTAATATGTGAGAAAAATATATGTTACAGTATTCTTCGAGAAGATCATTTTGACAGCTCACTCGCAACTTTCCGATGCAGATTGCATCCGGAATAAATTGTTGAATATATATGTTACTAATTGTAAAATAGTTTTAAAATTATTGTTGAGCTTTTAAAAATTATAAAAATTAACATAAACTTCTGAAAAATATTTTCTCCCGCAGTAAAATTATTTTCGTCATATCTAGCCTAAAGAAAAATCTAGAACATTTTTCGACACTGTTTCAACCAGTTTAGAAAATCAAAATGATCAGTTAATTAAATAGAAAATGAGTGTATTCATTAACTAAGTGTTCTTGTGATTGCAGGTACCACTTCTTGTGCACCAGCTTCTGTGGAAGCCCTAAATCTAATTCCGGATTGCTACGACAACCTTGAAATCAGTAAGTCACGACTAATTCTAAAATTAGAAAATTTTGTGTCCCCGTATGAACTTAGGAACATTACCTATAGCCTCAGAATAGCTACTTGACTTGAACTAAACTGGAAACCAAATCTAATAGGAAAGTAATCAACTACAGATTACTTTACCAACTTTCAACTTTGGTGGTTGTAGTACACAACTATCAACATGGGTAAATTGTGTGCTTGGACTTGTCTTTATCCTCACTTTGCTTGGCCAACTTTCTTTGGAAAGAAGTCCCAACTTTCTGGTTTTCAATAAGAAAGTCAACCAGTTGTCTTCACTTGACTAGTAACTTGTGGAACATCTTATGGAACATCTTGTGGAACATCCTGTAAAGAACTTGTACTTGACACATCACTGGGTTTTGGGGTAACTCATAGTTTGAGAGAGTGCGGGAGTGACTGGATTTCAATCTACATGTCTAGCTACCTTCGGCATCATGTCTATCTGCTTGTGTTTCGGCAAACAAAAATATGATGCATGTCAGCATCCTGTCTAGCTGCCTGTGTTTTCGGCATTCGTCTGGGTCGTGCCCAGGTAAGAGATGAACTTAATGGTCACATATTGTACTCTCCAACTTGAGTCACGTAATATAGTTACTTTTGCATAGTCACTTTTACTTTACGCATTACAGTCACCTTTACTTTACGTGTTCCTTACACGTTACTTACTACACTTGTACAGTCACCAGTACTTTACTTGTCGTACTTTTAGCTACAGCAGTAGTACGTTTCACTTGCTCAGTCTGCTTTACACTTGCACTACCACTGTACCGAGGTTCTCTCCTTTAGTTCAGTTAGCCTTTACTATTCAGTTGTGTACAGTTGTTGCTCAGTAATTTACCTTTTAGTCTGATCTACCTGTACGTAGTTACTTTTGTCATACTTGTGCACTGTTTCTTTTCTATATTTAGAATTGTTGTGACTTACCTACAGTTCCATCTCCGTGGCACCGCAGACGTTGTACATATGGAGGTAGATGCTCCTGAGCTAATAGCGCCACAGTTCGACCGCAGCTTCCAGAGTTATTTTCACGTATGTACTTTTCTTCTTTCCTGTATATTTGTTGGAACATCTTGTACAGTATGAATTGTAATAATTGGACACTATTTGGGTATTTTTGTACATCTCTTTATCGTGGCTATTTTGGTTTCACTAGTAACCTGCAGGACCTGCACAAATATCAAATAAGTAACGGTCCCCCGAGAGCGGGTCGTTACAAGTCTGGTGGCACATGCAGGTCCACGCTAATTACCTCGTGAACAATATAGCAAGATCAGGATGTACAATATAAAATTTTAAAATTAACCTCGAGTATGAGATGTCTCGAGTGTTCACCTGTATTGGATATACGGGTGAAGCGTCCTTATTACCATCTTCATTAGGTTTTTCCTTGATCCTCATCACTTCCTTTGAGCTCTTAACCCTTGCTTAGTGATCACTCCGTATTTTACACCTTTTTTCTGCATGTTTGCATGCCATTTAGATCGCTCAAATCATGTTTTTTGTGTTTATTCGACAATATTGCGATGCTTTTCACGATTTGTTATTTTTGTCGTATTTCAGGAGATTTGGAGCGATTTGGAGTGATTCTGAGATGCACCCACTCCGGAGTGTCACCGACGACTCTCTTGAGGGGTATTTTGCTATTGGAGAGGAGTGGAAGGATAAAGAACGTCGCAGGAGCGACGAGGAGGCAAAAATATGAAGAATGGGCATTTTGAGTATATCACTCGACCGAGTGAAGGAGTCACTCGGTCGACCATCGGAAGCCCGCTCGGCCGGCCAGATCGGACACGCAACAGAGCTAATATCAGCGTGCACTCGGCCGAGCATCGCCATGTCACTCGGCCGATCCACGGATACCCACTCGCCCGAGTGGCATCAAGACGACGGCAGCAAAAATACCAGACTTACTGTTTTTGTACAGTCAATTTCCGAGTCCTCGTCCGCCCGAGTGATGAAAGACCGTCCGACCGAGTGAAGAACGCCCACCGGTCGAGTGAAGAAAAGTCACTCGGCCGAGTGAATCCCGAGGAGACACCCCCAAGACCCCCAACTCTCTGGAATCCGTCAGGGTCTCTCACTCGGCCGAGTGACATTTGTCACTCGGCCGAGTGAGCCGCGCTGTCTGTAGTGTAAACTGCAATTTTGAGGCTGCGCAGGGGCATTTTCGTCAGGGTTTTTTGGGCGATTTTGTGGGGTATTTAACCCCAGTTTTTAACCTAGTTTAGAGAGCTTTTTCAGAACTTTTTACAGCCCTTTTTAGATTAACTTTTTAGGGATTAGATTTAGCTTTTAGGGAGGAGAGAAAAGGGTTATTTTGTTGGATGCTATCTTGTTCTTCATTGGGTTGTCTCTCTCTCCCTCAAAAACTCCATTTTTAATTATATTTTGAATATTGCTATGAATTCCATTGATTTTACTTGTGAATTTCTATTGCATTCTATTATGAATTGTGAGTAGTTCCATCTTCTTAGGGCGTAGGGATGAACCCTACGAGCCCAATTTCAAATTTGTGATGAATTGGTGAAACTATTGCTAGAATTGACTAGGGTTAGTTTGGGATTGCTATAATACGAATAGCTAGGGATTCATACCGATTGGGATTTGCAAGAGATTGGATCCCAACTCGATAGGAAGCCCTAGAAATTCGAATTGGGTTGCAATTGGATTTCTCCGGAATCGGTTTGCAAGAGATTGGACCGAAACTAGGGTTTTCGATTGTAATTCTATACCAATACCCGTTTGCAAGAGATTGGACGGGTAGGAACTATCCCAACCTAGGTCGTAGCTCGAGTTTGCATGAGAGTGGGCTCGAGATGCGATTGAACGATGATGTTGTTCTTCACGCTAGTTTGCCTAGGTTAGGGTTTGCAAGAGATTGGACCCTACCCTAGGTTTGCTATAGACCGGCAATAGCACGAGAGCGTGAGCTTGGTTCTACATTTAGTTGCAACTAGTTCACACGAATTTCAAGTCTAGCAATTGTTAAACCTACTAGTCACAATGATGAGATACGGAGAGTAGCGGGGATTCCTTATCCCTAGGTGTCCTTATTAATTTGTTATTTCTTTCGTATAATTGAACGACTGTGACCGCATATTTGCGAACATTTCTCGACTTTACATATAGCCAGGTGATTGAAGAAGACACTGTTATTAGGCCTCCCTGTGTTCGATACCCGCTCGTCGCTGCACCGTGCGCTTACGGTAAGACTACAATGTCGCCGCTCCGGGACGTGTATCTGGGCCGCGATCAAGTTTTTGGCGCCGTTGCCGGGGAGGCAATAGTGTTTGATTCTACCTACCTAGCTATTTTTCTTTTTTTCTATTTTTTCTATTTTTATTTTACCCTTCCGTTGTGCTAACTATTTCTTTGAAACTCTGTTTTCTCTTGCATGTACACGAGATCCTCGGCGAACCCCGAAGAGATACTATACGATCCGGAGATCGAGCGTACACTGAGGAGGATCCGAGCAGAGAGGGGACCCGTTACGGAAGGAAATTTTATGACCCATCCTAAGACACCCGAAGAATTGGCAGAGCGAATGGCGAGGATTATTTCCATAAGAGATAGGCTTCAGCCTAAGACTTCTTCCATGACCTCGTCCATAGCCATGCCGGAGTTGGCGGCCGACAAAAATTTTGAGTTGAAGACCGGATTGGTGGTTCTTATGCAACAAGATCCTTTTCATGGGAACTCCCATGAAAACCCTCATTACCACATCCAGCTCTTCCTATCAAAGTGTGCCACCTTCCAAATGCCGGGCGTCTCCGTAGATGCTATCAGACTGCGCCTCTTCCCTTTCACACTCAAGGACAAGGCATTATATTGGTTGAGGACACAAGCTGAAGGAATCTTCACCACTTGGGATGAATTGGCGAGTGCCTTCGTCGACAAATTTTACCCGCCCTCCAAGACGGTGAAGATAAGAAGTGCTCTCATGTCCTTCAAGCAAGGACCACAAGAGACTCTCTATGAAGCATGGGAGCGCTTCAAGGACTTGCAACATCAATGCCCCCACCATAGCATTGAGGATTGGGAGCTTGTCCACAGTTTCTACAATGGACTCCAACCGGGCACGAAGCAGATTATTGATGCCACCGCAAATGGAGCCATTTTGTCGAAGACTCCCGATGAAGCTACGGCCTTGCTTGAGGAGATGGCCTCGAACAACCAACAGTGGAGAGACGAGCGAGGACACTCTTCGTCCTCCTTGAAGCCGTCTAGCATTTATGAGGCCAAGGCCGTCGCGGAGCTAGCCAACAAATTTGATTCTCTCCACAAGGTAGTGGAGAGATTGGAGAAGTACATTACGGAGCCTCAAGGAGCCCCTTCTACATCCACGCCGACAAATCATATGAGCGATTGGCAAGACCAATCCCAAGCCATGTATGTAGGAGGAGAGCAAGGAGAAGGAGCTTTGGAGCAAATTCAATACGTCGCGGGAAATTCTGGATATTGGGCCAATCCAGCCGCTAGAAACCATCCGGGTTTCTCATATGCTAATAATGATGGTGCATTGAACCCCCCCGCAACAACAACCTCCTCAAGCTCGAGCTCCACCACCACAAGCCAATTATCAACCAAGGGGGCCACCACAACAAAACTTCCCACCGAGGCAACAAGTGGGACCTTATAAGCCACCCGGGTACAATCAAGGGTGGAGAAATCCTAACCCTCCGCAAGCTCAACCACGTGCGAATTTTGAAGCTAAGGTGGAGGAGTTTATGGTGGAACAAAGAAAGATCAACGCCATGTTGAAGGCGGGACAAGATTCTCTCGCCACCGTCGTCGCTCAAATAGGGGAGCAACTTGCTTTGCTCAATAGAAACAACCAACAATTGCTGGATCAACCCGAGCCGAATCCACGTGGCAACACCTGCCATATCAATGCGGTCGTTGCGGTTACAACATGAGGAGGGAAGGATACCACTCCCCCCATGACTCAAATTAAGGAACCCGTGGTGGAGAATCTACAAGAGAGCGAGCCGACAATTGAAGTTGAAAAAGAGAAGGAGCCGCAAGGGGAAGTGAAGTCTAGAGAGGAAAAGCTTATTGATGAGCGCCGATTTATGCCACCGGTGCCCTTCCCTCAACGGCTAGCTAGAGCCAAGATGGAGAAATGGCTAGCCAAGTTTCTAGAGTATTTGAGAGGGGTGAGCCTCAATATCCCCTTCCTCGACGCTATAGTGGAAATCCCATCTTACGCCAAGTTCTTAAAGGACTTGATTATGGGAAGGAAGAGGAAGGAGAAGATCATGCTCGCGGAGGAAGGGACTTGGTTCACAAAGAGAGAGAAGGAGCCCGCCAAATTTAAAGATCCGGAGAGTTTCCGGATTCCTTGCACTCTAGGTGGCATCCCCCTACAAAAAGCATTAGTAGATTTGGGGGCTAGTGTTATCTTCATGCCTCTCTCCATGTTCCGGAAGTTGAATACCGGCACGGATTTAAAGCCTACCGACATGCGGATTTAATTAGCGGACGGACGGATTACAAGGCCGGTTGGGATCGCAGAGGACATCCCACTCCAAGTTCCGGGGGGCATATGTTTGCCATGCGATTTCGTGATAATGGACATCAACGAGGAGGGCGATACATCGCTCATACTTGGACGCCCATTCCTCGCCACCGCCGGTGTCATCATCGATGTGCGGGAGGGGACTCTTACCTTGAACGTCGGCAACATCGAAGTGGAGCTCCATATACCGAAGGCAATCAAGCATATGCCGTATCATGAGGAGCTAGATTACATGGACCTCCTCGATGATGTCATCGAAGAGGCGATCCCCCACTCCATCGGTGCACCCCACGAAGATAGCTTCGAAGAAGGCCTAGATTTGGCCGAGGAAGAGAAGATGGAACACTCCCCCGATATCTCCATGGCAATTGATGATGGCGACTGATCACTCCTTATTTTACACCTTTTTTCCGCATGTTTGCATGCCATTTAGATCGCCCAAATCATGTTTTTCACGATATATCGACGATATTGCGATGCTTTTCACGATTTGTTGTTTTTGTCACATTTCAGGTGATTTGGCGCGATTTGGAGTGATCTTGAGATGCGCTCACTTTAGACGGTCACCGACGACCTCCCCGAGGGGTATTTTGCTGTTGGAGAGGAGCGGAAGAAGAATGGACGTCACAGGAGCGACGAGGAGGCCAAAACAATCAGATTGGGCATTTTTGTGTCCCACTCGGCCGAGTGGAGGAGCCACTCGGCCGACCAGCGAGACACTGCTCGGCCGACCTGAACAGATACGATTTCTATGTGCACTCGGCCGAGCACCGAAGACCACATCGGCCGAGTGACTATATCGCGTCCGCCCGAGTGGCGCCCAGACGAAGCCCTTCCAAAACATTGAAGTTACTGTTTTTCGGCTGCCTGAGCTTCAGAAGACCCACTCGGCCGAGTGGATTATTACGTCCGCCCGAGTGCCTTGAAGCCATCGGCCGAGTGACGACAACTCACTCGGCCGAGCCGCCCCCGAACTGAAGACGCCTGAAGCCCCCGACTTACTGGAAAATGACAGGGATTTCACTCGGCTGGGCGACTTTTGTCACTCGGCCGAGTGCGATGCGCTACCTGTAGCGAAAACTGCGGAAAACAGGCTGTGCAGGGGTATTTTGGTCACGATTTTTGGACGATTTTTGGGGCTATTTAAGCCCTGTTTTTACCCTAGTTTGGAGAGCCTCTCTCTTAGATTTTTTACAGCTTTTTAGATTAGTTTTTAGCTTTATTCTTGTGATTGGAGAAGAGACAAGTTTGTGATTTTTGTTGGAACAATTGAAGAACTCCATTGGTTTGCATCTCTTTTCCTTAAAAATTCTATTTTTTATTGCTTATCTCAATATTGTGATGAATTCTATTGCTTATTTCATTGATTATTTTTGTGATCTTGCTATGAATTGTGAGTAGTCTCCACGTCTTGGGGCGTGGGGATGAACCCTACAAACCCACTTTCATATTTGTGATGAATTGGTAGAAATTGTGCTAGAATTAATAATTAGGGATTAGATTGTGATCAATTTACTACGGATGGCTAGGTATTCATATCGATTGGGATTTGCAAGAGATTGGATCCCAACTTGATAGGAAGCCCTAGAAATCCGAATTGGGTTGGAATCGGATTTTCGAAGTATCGGTTTGCAAGAGATTTGACCGATACTAGGATTTCCTGTTGCAATTCCATGCCGATACTCGGTTGCAAGAGATTGGACGGGTAGGAACTATCACAATCTAGATCGTGGACCGAGTTTGCAAGAGATTGGACTCGGTGCACGATTGGACGATGATGTTGATCCTAATGCTAGCTTTCCTAGGCTAGGGTTTGCAAGAGATTGGATCCAAACCTAGGATAGCTATAGACCGGCAACAGCTCGAGAGCGTGAGCTTGGTTCTACATTCAGTTGCAACTAGTTCATCCAAATTCTTATTCAAGCAATTTTGATACCGACGAACCACATTTATGAAATACGGTGAGTAGCGGGGATTCCCCATTCCCTAGACGTTCTTTATTTGATTTGATATTTCTGCACGTTTGTCTGACGATTGTGACAGGATCGCCAAAGGCAAATTTCTCTCTTAAGTAGCCAGGTTGATTAGGAGCAAGCACGGTCATTCGTCCTCCCTGTGTTTGATATCCCGCTCGCCGCTACACCGTGCGCTTGCGGTAAAACTACAACCGTTCTTTGGGTGTATACTCAGGACCGACCAAGTTTTTGGCGCCGTTGCCGGGGAGGCGATTGCGTTTGATTCTTTCTCACCCCAGCTATTTCTTTTTTTATTTTATTATTATCATTATTTTTATTATTATTTTTTATTTCTTACCTAACCCTTCCACGGTTCTAATCATTTCTTTGAAACTCTGTTTTCTCTGTGCATGAACACGAGATCTACGGCGGACCCTGAAGCTATACTATTTGATCCCGAGATCGAACGTACCACGCGGAGACTTAGAGCGGAAAGGAGATAAGGTCCGGAAGGGCGGTTCATGACCAACCCGGAAACTCCTGAAGAATTGGCGGCAAGGATGTCGAGAATAATTTCTATTCGCGATAGGCTTAGGCCTAAGACTTCTTCTACCACCTCATCCATTGCCATGTCGCAGTTGGCGGCCGACAAGAACTTCGAGCTAAAGACTGGATTGGTGGTTTTGATGCAACAAGACCCATTTCATGGGAACGCACCTGAGAACCCCCACTACCACATCCAACTATTCTTGTCGAAGTGCGCCACATTTCAGATGACGGGGGTCTCCATTGATGCCATCAGACTGCGCCTCTTCCCCTTCACGCTAAAGGACAATGCACTCTATTGGTTGAGGACACAAGCTGAGGGTGTCTTCACTACTTGGGACGAGTTGGCGAGTGCATTTATTGAAAAATTCTATCCGCCATCCAAGACGGTGAAGATCCGGAGCACTCTCATGTCCTTCAAGCAAGGACCACAGGAGACGCTCTATGAAGCTTGGGAGCGTTTTATGGATCTACAGCATCAATGCCCGCACCACAGTATAGAAGATTGGGAGCTAGTGCATAGCTTCTACAATGGTCTCCAACCGGGGACCAAACAAATTATTGATGTCGCGGCGAATGGTGCAATCTTGTCAAAGACTCCCGAGGAAGCTACGGCCCTAATTGAGGAGATGGCCTCAAATAATCAACAATGGGGCGATGAGCGAGGACACTCCACATCCTCCTTAAAGCCAACTAGCATCTACGAGGCGAAGGCCGTAGCGGAGCTCACGAGCAAATTGGATTCTCTCCACAAGGTGGTGGAGAGATTGGAGAAGTTTATCACGGAGCCCCAAGGAAGCCCATCCACCTCCACACCGACCAACCAAATGTGTGATTGGCAAGACCAATCTCAAGTCATGTACTCGGGAGGAGAGCAAGGAGAAGGATCCTTGGAGCAAGTACAATATGTTGCGGGGAACCAAGGGTATTGGTCCAATCCGGCCGCAAGAAATCATCCGGGATTCTCCTACGCCAACAATGAAGGAGCTTTGAACCCGCCACAACCACCGCCTCAACAAGCTCGACCACCACCACCCCAACAACAAAACTATCCACCGAGGGGGCCTACTCAACAAAACTTTCAACCGAAGCAACAAGTTCCACCATATAGGCCTCCAGGATACAACCAAGGGTGGAGGAACCAAAATCAAAATCCGCCACAAGCTCCACAACGATCCGACTTCGAAGCTAGAGTGGAGGCGTTCATGGTCGAGCAAAATAAGGTGAATGCTACTTTGAAGGCGGGGCAAGACTCTCTTAATACCGTAGTGGCTCAAATATCAGAGCAATTAGCGTTGCTCAATCGGAACACTCAACGATTACTGGTGCAACCGGAGCAAAACCCACGGGGCAACACCGGCCACATCAATGCCGTAGTTGCCGTTACTACTAGAGGCGGGAAGGACACCACCCCCGCTATGATTCCTACCGAGGAGGCCGTGGAGGAAAGCTTGGAGCCGATTGAGCCGGAAGTTGAGGTTGATAAGGAGAAGGAGCCACAAGAAAAGGAGAAATCTAGAGCGGAGAAATTGATTGAGGAAAGACGCTTCATGCCACCGGTCCCATTCCCCCAAAGGCTCGCTAGAGCGAAAATGGAGAAAAGGCTAACAAAATTTCTCGAGTACCTAAGAGGAGTTAGCCTTAACATCCCCTTCCTCGACGCCATCGTGGAGATCCCCACGTATGCTAAATTCTTGAAGGACTTGATTTCGGGGAGAAAGAGGAAGGAGAAGATCATGCTAGCCGAGGAGGGCTCTTGGTTTACCAAGAAAGAGAAGGAGCCGGCCAAATTTAAAGATCCGGGGAGTTTTCGGATTCCTTGCACCTTGGGCGGCGTCCCTCTTCAAAAGGCGTTGGTTGATCTAGGGGCTAGTGTGAGCCTCATGCCTCTCTCCATGTTTTTAAGGCTAAACACCGGGACAAAGTTGAAACCTACCGACATGCGCATTCAATTGGCCGATGGGCGAATAACTAGGCCGGTAGGGATCGCCGAAGACATACCGCTACAAGTCCCGGGTGGAATATGCTTGCCATGTGACTTTGTGATCATGGACGTTAAGGAGGAGGGAGACACTTCGTTGATACTTGGACGCCCATTCCTCGCCACCGCCGGAGTAATTATTGACGTGCGTGAAGGGACCCTTACTTTAAACGTCGGCAACATCGAGGTGGAGCTCCACATTCCTAAGGCTATGAAGCACATGCCTTACCACGAGGAACTTGACTACATGGACCTCCTTGATGAGGTGATAGAGGAGGCAATCCCCCACTCAATTGGCGCTCTTTTTGATGAAGATTTCGAGGAAGGCCCGGATTTAGGCCATGAAGAGAATAAAGACGATTCCCCCGACCTCTCCGCTGAAGATGATCAAGGCGACGCTGACATCGCAAGGATTCGAGAGCTCTGCAAGCTCTCGAAATCAAGGTCTCCGAAGAAAGCTCCGCCGGCACGGAAACCGGCGTCATCGGTAAAGCCGTTGACCGGAGCAAATGCTAGCTTGGGGGGAGCCTCCCCCCAACACAATTCGAGATGAGAGACCACCGCGGGAGAACACGACACCGCCACGTCTCAATCCAAGCGTTCTCCCCGAAAAGTTCGATGGGTGCATCTCATATGCACCAAACATCCCACATTAATTGAAAATCATAGGGGGTCGAGCTCACGACCTTAAACGAGCGCTTGTCGGGAGGCAACCCGACGGTTTTTGCTTTATTTTTACTTTTTCTTTATTTTCGTTTTAGAAATTTTTAGTGTTTCGAGTCGTTCGCCCCAAAAATTTTGTGATAACGGTTCCTATTTTTCTTGACATGAGAGGAGATAGGTAGATCCATCTTGAGGAGGATGAACGAGGCGACGAGGAGCGCCCCAAGAAGGCGCTCGACGCTTAGGAGGAAGATGGAATCGACTGGAGGAAGAAAGACGGAGTTTAGAGCCAAAACGAAGACAAACAGCAGAACACAAGGCTCACTCGGCCGAGTATACTAGTCACTCGGCCGAGTACACAAGTTCGTCCGGCCGAGCCGCTCACGAACGAGGGAAGTCTACTGTACCCAACTCTCTGTTTATTTTCCTCATTTCATTATAACTGCTACTCGGCCGAGTATATATTGTCACTCGGCCGGATAAAACGGATACCCTCCTAGGGCGAGTCATGCCGAGTAGCTTGAGTCACTCGGCCGAATGGACTTACTCCACTCGGCCGCGGCTGACAAAGCCACTCGGCCGAAGCGTAAGCGGGGAGGAAGTTTTCATTGGTCCCGCTCGGCCGAGTGACCACGTCACTCGACCGAGTCGTAACTTTTATTATATAAGGAGCTGAGGGGGGCGCATTTTTCGAAATCACAAAATCCCCAAACCGCCCGACGCCTCAGCTCCCCTCGCCCAAACCCCCCTCGCTCGCGCCCATACTCAGCCGCCCGCGCCGCCGCTCGGCCCGCCACCGCCGGCCGACCACCGCCGCGACTCGCCCGAGTCACCGCCGGCGGCAGCTGCTCCGGCCACCTCCGGTATCACCCCTATTGCCCGTTTTCTCCTCTTTTCTTGTATTTCTAGAGGATCCATGTGCTAAACGCCACCCTAACCCAAATCAATTGCTATATCTATCCATTATACCCATATTGCTCCATACATTTTGATTATTACTCGCTGATATCGCTTTTTCATGCGCAGGTTGCTTTTTGGAGCTTAGGGGAGCTCAGGGGAGCTTCTACGGGCTGTTTTGGACTTCGTGGAGGCGCGAACTTCGCACGCTTCCACTGCTTAGCACTCGCGGCGTGTTTGGTTATACTCTTTCCATTCTTTTTGCACACGCCGCACTTTTCACGTTTTTCGGCGCGCGCTCGGGGCCGATATGCCGCCCCGGACACGGCCGCGGACGAGGAGACCTTCCGCTAAGCGGAAGAGGTCGGATGACGCCGGCCCCTCCCACGAGGTGGAAGAGTCTCCTCCTCCGTCCCCCACACACGCCGTCCACCCAGCACAGCCTGCAGGCCCCGCACACCCCGCACAGCCTGCAGTGCACCCACAGCCCGCACAGCCTCTCCCTGCCGTTCCACAGCCACCACCACCGGCTCCACTGGTCGGGCCGCTCGGGATTACGTTCCGAGACGACACACACCGCGTCGTCTTCGAGCGTATCTCCCAGCGCTCGATCGTACCCTCCAGGTTTGCACACCTCGCTGACCTATGACGCCTGGGGGTACTTTAGGGGATGCTCACGTTGTACGACAACGTGGGCTGGCGAGATTTTTTCCAGGTGTCGGCGGATAATTTTACCCGCCCGACACTTGAGGTTTTGAGTTCGATCGCCCGGACCGACGAGGGATGCTCGTTTCGGTTCATGGATCGAGAGTGCCAGGTCACTCTCGATATGATGAGAGCGTTTTTCTCGTGGCCCGATGTCCCCGGAGCCGATCGCGGTTACGGCCCCACCCATATCCCCCCACCCTCTTTCGACACCGGTGCCTTCTGGGCACGTATCACGGGTCTCCACGCTGCCTTTGACCCTAGTAGGGCCAAGGCCTCGGCCATCGTCCACCCCTGCCTTCGCATTGCTCAGCGCCTTATGGCGACGACATTTTTGGCCAGATATGAGCCGGGCACGATGTCTACGCCAGAGCTTTACATGCTCTACGCGATGACACGTCCCAGAGCTCTATCTAGGGATGGAGATGAGCTTGTCCCCGCCGTCGTGATCGATATCGCGGCATGGTTTTTAGACCGCATCATTGTATCGGTGGGCGCTCGCTCACCGATATGCTGCGGCGGCCTGATTACCTTGCTTGCTCTTATGACCGGCGAGGACTTCCCCGACGACTTGCGACGCGTCCCGGGCCCCACTTCTTTGTCGATAGATGTTATGGCCCGGATGAAGATGCTTCGTCCGCATGGTGAGCGTCACTGGGTCTGGTTGCACGGCCCTTTCGGTGCCGACTACATGATTCTCCTGAGCCCAGCTCGGACCCAGATTGCACCGGCCCACGTTGACTGGCTCCCTGCGATGGATGTCCTCATCCCCGCTGCGTACGTGCTCGAGGCCGAGGAGGCCGAGCAGGCCCCCGCTGCCCCTGTAGACCCTGTTGCACACCCTGCCAAGCCTGCTACCGAGCCCGTTGACCCTGTGGCCCCTCAGCCCATACCTGACGTTTCCGTCGCTCCTGACACCTCTGTCGGTGTCGGGAGCACCTTAGCTGAGCCCACCTCCACCACTTCCGAGGCTGTCACCACCATTCCCACCACCACCACCGGCCCTCTGTCCGTCGAGCCTCTTTGCTCTGCACTCCCCGAGCGCCCGCAGACCTTTGTTGAGAGTGGAGAGCCCTCGTTTGCCGCGGTTGTGGGGACCATGGCTAGCATGATCTCCGCTGGGGTTTCACCTTTTGGTCCACACACTTCCACCCCAGCGGTAGTCACCTCTGTCTCCACCCCTGCTGTATTTTCTGAGAGCGTCGTGGCGTCTGTCCACACTTTTGTGCCGTCGACCTCTCTGGCCGCCTCGCTGCCTCTTTTGCACTCTTCTTTCATTGCTGCTGCCTCCACTTCTCACCGCCCGCCCCGGCCTCACACTGAGGCCAGACCACCTTTGCCGGCGCAGCACCTTTTGTACCCTTTCCCGCTGAGCCCGTCACATACGCGACCCAAGTACGCCAGCCCAGACCTGCCCAGCCTCGCCAGGTGCGTCCCTCTACACCACCTCCCCCTGACACAGTACTTCAGAGCATTCGTGCTCTAGAGGGGGCGGTGAGTGGCCTCAGAGGCGACCTCCGGACCCTGTCCGCCACCGTCACTGCGATGGCTGGCCGCTTCGACCTGCTACCACATATCCACTACTGTCTCACCCAGGTTCTGGAGCGTCTCCCGTGCGTACCCCCACCCACCCAGCAGGTTCCCGCCCACACTTCCACACCCACTCAGCCTGCTGCCACTCCCACACCCACCCCCGCTCAGCAGCCTGTCCAGCCAGCACCACCCTCACGACCTCCGCCTCAGGACGGAGACGGCGCAGCACCGCCTTCTTAGGCACTCTTGATGCCATCGTTTCTTCTTTCCGTTGTGCTGCCCGTTTCTGCTGGGTCCTGATGCACTTTTGTCCACCCCCCTCCCCTCACTTATTTTGGGATTCTATTTTTGATCATATCTATTTGTGCATATCATATCATATCTATTTGGGATTCTATTTTTGATCATATCTATATATATCTTTTTTGGGAGAGAGGGAGAGTTTTTGGTGCCACTTATATATCTGTATCACTCCTATCTGTGCATGCATCAAGTCCGCATCATGTTTTCATTTCTTTATTTTTCTTTTTCTTTTCACTTTTCCATGCATGCATCCTCACTTGCCCCTCACATTTCTTGTCTCTCGGTGTGCTACACTTTGCACATTGAGGACACTGTGCGATTTAGCTTGGGGGAGTGAGTTCTCACGTTCTTTTTGATTTACCACCTTTATTTTTAGTTTTTCACACCGTTTTTCACTTTTGCACTCATTTTTCATTATTTTTCTTTCATTTTACCATGCATCACGTTTTTCTTATTTTTCTGTGTGCTGCATTGTAAATAGTTCTATTTTCCCTTTATCTTTATTTCTTTTTCATCTCATGCTAGAGATGACTTTTCTGTGATGATGATGACGTTGGATTTAGCTTACTCTATATGCATGCTATATTTGTCGTGTCTTAGATTTTATTTCTGATATCATATGATATGACTTGCCTTGCATCTAGAGACAGTAACCCACACTTTTTCCACATGAAAATGGATGAAATTTTATTATTAGCTGAGTCTGAATATTCATATGTATGCTATCACAGAAAACACACCAAGATTCACGCATTGAATGCCTATATCTGGAGTACTGATTTCTTTTCCTATATCACTTATATATGCATGAATTGTACACTTCACTTCAGGATGATTGGATGATGTTAGCTATGATAAATCTGGATTAGTTAGCTTTTTTGTGATCGAAACTGAGTAGATTAGATTACCCTGCGGAAGTTGTCGTGCATGTCTTATAGAGTGAACCGAGAGTTATATTTATTTCTTTCTCCACAAATCTTGAACATCATTTCTCTACTTTTAAAATCATTGGTGAATCTCCCCTTAGTGATTCTATTTTATGGCATTTCCCCCGCTATTAATTCCTAGCTCCAAGTCTCTTATTCTATAAAAAATAAAAATAAAAAAAAACAGAGAGAAAAACATTCTTGTATATCATTATCTCTCTTTGAGTTGGGATCATTGTATATATGCTATATCAAAAGAAAAAAAACAAAAAAAAGAGAGAAAAAGAGGAAAAATCCTCAATAAAAGATCCCATCTCACTTTCTTTCTTCCTTCTTTCTTTTTATCACTTTTGGAGCTATATGTATATAAAAATGGGGATGTAAATATTTTTTATGCCACCACGCTTATAGATAAGCTTGGGGGAGGGGATCCATTGATGTGTGAGAGAGTGACTACTTGACATTGCACGACGACCTAGGCTAAGTAATATTCTATACTCAATGAGATTGTTTTTAGCTTTACGAAATCCAGGAATCTAAGCCTAGCGTTCATCTCATGAAATCCATACTTTTCTATTCTCTCTATTCTATAGTGTGATACTCTTATACTCCTGATAGAAAGCGTTCAATTGAAAAGTGTGTGATCTGTGATTTGTATACCGCTTTAAATGTTTCAGACGATGCTAATTCTAAAATTATTCCGTTTTTCATGATTATATCGTTGTTTGTGGGTTTTCTATTTCTACTTGCACTATTATACTATGATATCAAAATAAAATTCTTTGACATGTATTTTTCATTCAGAGCATGCTATATGAGTAAGTGAAACCCACGTCCTGAGGAAATGATCTAGCATCCTACCTCTTCGCTTCTTTCTTTCTTACTTTATTCTATTTCGTTTTCATTCTTCTTCGTTTTTCATTTTTCGTTTCTTTTCGCCGTTTTCCGAATCCACCAGTTTCGCCTTTTACTTATCTTCCTCGAGGACGAGTAAGAGGCAAGCTTGGGGGATTTTGATCACTCCTTATTTTACACCTTTTTTCCGCATGTTTGCATGCCATTTAGATCGCCCAAATCATGTTTTTCACGATATATCGACGATATTGCGATGCTTTTCACGATTTGTTGTTTTTGTCGCATTTCAGGTGATTTGGCGCGATTTGGAGTGATCTTGAGATGCGCTCACTTTAGACGGTCACCGACGACCTCCCCGAGGGTATTTTGCTGTTGGAGAGGGGAGCGGAAGAAGAATGGACGTCACAGGAGCGACGAGGAGGCCAAAACAATCAGATTGGGCATTTTTTGTGTCCCACTCGGCCGAGTGGAGGAGCCACTCGGCCGACCAGCGAGACACTGCTCGGCCGACCTGAACAGATACGATTTCTATGTGCACTCAGCCGAGCACCGAAGACCACATCGGCCGAGTGACTATATCGCGTCCGCCCGAGTGGCGCCCAGACGAAGCCCTTCCAAAACATCGAAGTTACTGTTTTTCGGCTGCCTGAGCTTCAGAAGACCCACTCGGCCGAGTGGATTATTACGTCCGCCCGAGTGCCTTGAAGCCATCGGCCGAGTGATGACAACTCACTCGGCCGAGCCGCCCCCGAACTGAAGACCCCTGAAGCCCCCGACTTACTGCAAAATGACAGGGTTTTCACTCGGCCGAGCGACTTTTGTCACTCGGTCGAGTGCGATGCGCTGCCTGTAGCGAAAACTGTGGAAAACAGGCTGTGCAGGGGTATTTTGGTCACGATTTTTGGACGATTTTTGGGGCTATTTAAGCCCTGTTTTTACCCTAGTTTGGAGAGCCTCTCTCTTAGATTTTTTGCAGCTTTTTAGATTAGTTTTTAGCTTTATTCTTGTGATTGGAGAAGAGACAAGTTTGTGATTTTTGTTGGAACAATTGAAGAACTCCATTGGTTTGCATCTCTTTTCCTTAAAAATTCTATTTTTTATTGCTTATCTCAATATTGTGATGAATTCTATTGCTTATTTCATTGATTATTTTTGTGATCTTGCTATGAATTGTGAGTAGTCTCCACGTCTTGGGGCGTGGGGATGAACCCTACAAACCCACTTTCATATTTGTGATGAATTGGTAGAAATTGTGCTAGAATTAATAATTAGGGATTAGATTGTGATCAATTTACTACGGATGGCTAGGTATTCATATCGATTGGGATTTGCAAGAGATTGGATCCCAACTTGATAGGAAGCCCTAGAAATCCGAATTGGGTTGGAATCGGATTTTCGAAGTATCGGTTTGCAAGAGATTGGACCGATACTAGGATTTCCGGTTGCAATTCCATGCCGATACTCGGTTGCAAGAGATTGGACGGGTATGAACTATCACAATCTAGATCGTGGACCGAGTTTGCAAGAGATTGGACTCGGTGCGCGATTGGACGATGATGTTGATCCTAATGCTAGCTTTCCTAGGCTAGGGTTTGCAAGAGATTGGATCCAAACCTAGGATAGCTATAGACCGGCAACAGCGCGAGAGCGTGAGCTTGGTTCTACATTCAGTTGCAACTAGTTCATCCAAATTCTTATTCAAGCAATTTTGATACCGACGAACCACATTTATGAAATACGGTGAGTAGCGGGGATTCCCCATTCCCTAGACGTTCTTTATTTGATTTGATATTTCTGCACGTTTGTCTGACGATTGTGACAGGATCGCCAAAGGCAAATTTCTCTCTTAAGTAGCTAGGTTGATTAGGAGCAAGCACGGTCATTCGTCCTCCCTGTGTTCGATATCCCGCTCGCCGCTACACCGTGCGCTTGCGGTAAAACTACAACCGTTCTTTGGGTGTATACTCAGGACCGACCAGCGACGCTGATGTCACAAGAATACGGGAGCTCTGCAAGCTCTCAAAGTTGAGGACTCCGAAGAAAGCTCCATCGATACGACGATCGGTGTCACCGGCAAAGACGAAGCCCGGAGCAAGCTCTAGCTTGGGGAGCCACCCCCCAACATTGCCCATGACGAAGGGGCGCTGAGGAAGACCACACCCCACCTTGATCCGAATCCAAGCGGTCTTCCCGGCAAATTCGACGGGTGCATCTCATATGCACCCAACATCCCGCGCTAAGTTGAAAATTTAAGGGGTCGAGCTCAAGACCTTAAACGAGCGCTTGTCGGGAGGCAACCCGACGGTTATCGCATTATTTCTATTTTAGTTCTTATTTTTGTTTTAGACTTTATTAGTGTTTTTGAGTCGTTTCCCTGAAATTTTTTGACAATGGGTCCTATTTTCTGTGACAGGAGGAGGAGAAAAGGATATCTATTATATGGAGGATGACCGAGGCGAAGAAGAGCGCTCCAGGAATGCGCTCGAGGCTTAGGAGGAAGAAGAAACCACCTGGAGGAAGAAAAACAGAGAGTAGAGCCAAAACGGATCTCCGAAGCAGAAAACAGAGCCCCACTCGGCCGAGTACCATAGTCACTCGGCCGAGCAAAGAAAGCCGTCCGCCCGAGTGGCGCACAAACGAGGGAAGTCTGTTGTACCCAACTCTCTGTCTTTTTTTGATTTCAGTATAAACTACCACTCGGCCGAGTATATTTCTTCACTCGGCCGAGTGAAACTGATACCCCCTAGGGCAAGTGTCTGCCGAGTAGCTTGTGCCACTCGGTCGAATGGACTTTTTCCACTCGACCGAGGGTGGCAAAGCCACTCGGCCGAGTCGTAAGCGGAGGGAGAAAATTTAAAACCTTTTTCGTTACGATCACTCGGCCGAGTGACATAGTCGTAACTTCCCTTAAATAAGGCGAACGGGCTCGGCGTGACTTTCGAAATGCCCAAATCAGTTCTCGCCCGAATCGCCCGCGACCCTTCATCTCCCCGCCCGCTGCGATCACGACTCGCTCGCCCGAACGCCATCGCCGCCGCCCTCGACCGCCCGACCGCCGGCGGTCGAGCACCGACCACCGACCGCCGACCCCCCCCCACCGCCGGCGACCCTCCTCGCCGCCGGCTAAGCTCCGGTAACCCCTATTTCGTGATAAATCCTATTTTCTCCCCATTTTTGACAATCCGAGTACCCATTGAGCCCCTAACTCAAATCGATTTATTTATTTATCTGTTATACCCCATCTCCCCCATGTATTTCGAATTTTATACGCTGATATCTTTGTTTGATGCGCATGCTATCTTGGGGGAGCTTAGGGGAGCTCTCGGACGCGCTATTGGCTTCGTGGAGGCGGCGTCTTCGCACCTACCCGCTGTTTTTGCTCTCGCGGCGTGTTCAGGTACCTTCGTTCCATTCTTTTAGCACGCCGCATTTTTCACTAGTTGGGTGAGCACTCGGGGCACACATGCTGCCCCGTACACGGCCACGCACTCGGGGAGCTTCCGCCAAGCGGAAGCGGACGGATGAGCCCGGCCCCTCCCACGCTAGGGAGGACTCCCCTCCACCTTCACCACCTCACCCCACACAGCCATTACCAGCCGATCCCGTTCACCCACAGCCACTTCCAGCCGATCCTGTTCACGCACAGCCACCACCGGCTCCCGTTGTCGGGCCGCTGGGGATTACGTTCAGAGACGACGCACAGCACGTCTGATTTGAGCATATCGCCCAGTGCCTGATAGTACCCTCTAGGTTCGCCCATTTAGCTAACCTAGACCGCCTGGGGGTACTTGAGGGATGCTCACGTTGTACGACAACGTGGGTTGGCGAGATTTTCTTTCTGTGTCGGCGGACACCTACGTCCGTCCGACACTCGAGGTACTCAGCTCGATCGCCCAGACCGCTGAGGGATGATCCTTTAGACTTATGGATCGAGAGTGTCAGATCACTCTCGATATGCTTAGGGCATTCTTTCAGTGGCCCGCAGTCCCCACACCCGACCGAGCCTACGCCCCCACACACATCCCTCCCCCATCTTTCGATTCACACGCCTTTTGGGCCAGGATCACGGGTTTACCTCAGGCCTTTGACCCTAGTAGGGCCATGGCCTCGGCCATAGTCCACCCCTGCATCGGCATAGCACAGCGCCTTATGGCGACCACCTTTTTAGCGAGGTACAAGCCTGGGACGATGTCTACGCCTGAGCTCTATATGCTCTACGCGATGACTCGCCCCAGAGTTTTGGATAGGGATGGTGTTACGATGGTCCCCACCGTTGAGATTGATGTCGCTAGCTGGTTTTTGGACCGCATCATCGTATTGGTGGGTGCTCGCTCCCCGATATGTTGTGGCAGCCTGATCACCCTGCTAGCCCTGATGACCGGCGAGGACATTCCGGCCGACCTGCGTCGACATTTGGGCCCCACTTCACTTTCGATAGATGTCATGGTCCGGATGAAGATGCTTCGTCCACACGGCCAGCGGCACTGGGTATGGTTGCATGGTCCTTTCGGTGTTGACTACATGATCCTCCCGAGCCCCGCTCGAACACACATAGGACCAGCACACGAGGACTGGCTTCCAGCGATGGATCTCCTGATCCCCGCCGCCTACGTGCTTGAGGCCGAGGAGGCTGAGCAGGCACACCCTGCACCTGTAGACCCTGTGTTCCCTCAGCCTGAGCCTGCACTTTCTGCCGCCCCCGACACCTCTGTCCCCACTTCTGCCGGTGTCGGGAGTACACTTGCTGAGCCGTCCTCCATGCCCACCACGTCTACCACCACCCCCACCACTGTTGTGCCCCTGTCGGTTGAGCCACTCACCTCTCTGCTACCCGAGCGTCCACCCAACATACTTAAGAGCGGCGAGTCTTCCTTTGCTTCCGTCGTGGAGACCCTATCCACTTTGATCTCCGCTGGGGTTTCGCCTTTTGGACCACATACTTCCTCCCCAGTGGTCGACCCTTCTGTCTCCACCATAGCTGTCCTATCTGAGAGTGTCGTGACGTCTGTCCTTTCTTCTGTGTCACTGACCTCTCTAGCTGCCTCGTCACCGATTCTGTCTTCCACTTCCACTGCTGCTGCTTCCACCTCACACCAGCCTGCGTCCCAGCCTCGCACTGAGGCTGGGCATCCACTAGTGAGCACAACACCCTTACCACCCATGCCTGTTGTCCCGATCACCTACACTGCCCGTATTAGACAGCCCCGACCTGCTCAGCCTAGACATGTCCGTCCCTCCGCTCCACCACCCCCTGACGCCTTAGTTCAGAGCGTTCATGCTCTTGAGGGGGCGATGAGTGGACTCAGGGGCGATTTTAGGGCTCTGTCTTCCACAATCACCGCCATGCAGCACCGCCTCGAGCTACTTCCCGGCATTCATTTTTGCCTGGCCCAGATTCTCGAGCGACTGCCACGACCACCACCCACCCAGCAGACACGTCCACCACCACCCCCCCCCCCACCTCCGCCTCAGGACGGAGATGGCGCAGCACCACCAGCTTAGGCACACCCTTGATGCCATCGATATTTTTTGTCGTTATACTGCACATTCTCTGCTTGGTCCTGATGATTTTTGCCCACCCCCCTCCTCCCATCACTATTTTTGTCCACACTTTGATCATATCATTCTATATCCTTTTTCGGGAGTGAGGGAGAGTATTTTTGGTGACACACACATATCAGCATCACTCTTACCCTTGCAAGCATCACATTTGCATCATATTTTTCATTTTGTTATTTTTATTTCTTTTTATCATGCATGCATACCCACCCCCCTCCCATTACACGTCTCTCGGTGTGCCACACTTTGCACATTGAGGACACTGTGCACTTTAGCTTGGGGGGGTGAGTTCTCACACTTTTTGCTTTTGTCACCTTTATTTTTAGTTTTTCCACGGTTTTCCACTTTTGCACCCATTTTTCATCACTTTTTCATTTTTTACCATGCATCACGTTTTTCTTATTTTTCTTGTGTGCTGCATTGTAAATAGTTTTTATTTTCTTTTATCTTTATTTCTTTCATCTTTTGCTATAGATGACTTTTCTGTGATGATGATGACGTGGTGTTAGCTTTTCTCTATATGCATGCTATATTTGTCATGTCATAGCTTTTTATTTTTGATATCATATGCTATGTTCTGCCTTGCATTTAGAAATAGTAACCCTCTCTCTTTGCTGTATGAAAATGGATGAAATTCTATTATTAGCTGATGTCTGATGATTCATATGTATGCTATCGTAGAAAACACACCAAGATTCATGCATTGATGCTTATATCTGGAGTACTGCTTTCCTTTCTCACATCACTTCTATATGCATGATTTGTATGCTTCACTTCAGGTTGATTGAATGTCTGCTAGCATTGATAAATCTGGATTAGTTTACCTTTTGAGATCAAACTGAGTAGATTAGATTACCCTGCTGAAGTTATCATGTACGTCCTATAGAGTGAACTGAGAGATACATTATTTCTTTCTCCACATATCTTGAACATTATTTCTCTATTTTAAATTCATTGGTGAATCTCCCCTTAGCGATTCTATTATTGGCATTCCCCCGTTATTATATCACATGCTCCAAATTCCCCAAAATCCAAAGAAAAAAATACTTGTATATCCTTCTCTTTGATTTGGGATCATTGTGTATATATGTTACATTGAAAAAAAAGCAAAAAAAAGAAGAAAAAGAAAAAGAAAAAGATTTGAGAATAAGAAAAGAAAAGAGAAAAGTAGTTCGAAAACGATCCCATCTCATACACTTTCTCTCTTTCTTCCCTCTTTAGATTTTATTTTTGTTTTCTTTTACTTTTGGAGCTTCATAAAAGAAACGGGGATGTAAATATTGTTTTGTATATGCCACCACGCTTATAGATAAGCTTGGGGGAGAGAATCCAATGATGTGTGAGAGAGTGACTACCTGACGGTGCATGACAACCTAGGCTAAGTAATATTTTATACTCGGTGAGATTGCTAAAGTTTCACGAAATCCAGAAATCTACGCTTAGCATTCACTTCATGAAAACCACACTTTTTCTATTCTTACTACTCTATCGTGTGATATCTCTTATACTCCTTATAGAAAGCATTCAATTGAAAAGTGTGTGATCTACGGTATTGTATACCGCTTTAGATGCTTCAGACGATGTTAATCTTAGAATTATTCCATTTTTTCATGCTATATTGATATTCTTGGGTTTTCTATTTCAAATGCACCATTATACTATGATATCAAAATAAAAGCCTTGGACAAGTGGTTTATATTCGATGCATGCTATATGAGTAAGCAAAACCCACGTCCTGAGAAAAATGATCTAGCAACCTCCCTCTTCGTTTTCTATTTTGTTTTTCGTTTTTCATTTTCCACCTTTCAGTCGTTTTCTTTATCTTTATCCACCGGGTTCGCTTTTTACTCATCTTCCTCGAGGACAAGTAAGAGGTAAGCTTGTGGGATTTTGATCACTCCGTATTTTACACCTTTTTTCTGCATGTTTGCATGCCATTTAGATCGCTCAAATCATGTTTTTCGTGTTTACTCGACAATATTGCGATGCTTTTCACGATTTGTTGTTTTTATCGTATTTCAGGAGATTTGGAGCGATTTGGAGTGATTCTGAGATGCACCCACTCCGGAGTGTCACCGACGACTCTCTTGAGGGGTATTTTGCTATTGGAGAGGAGTAGAAGGAGAAAGAACGTCGCAGGAGCGACGAGGAGGCAAAAATATGAAGAATGTGCATTTTGAGCATGTCACTCGGCCGAGTGAAGGAGTCACTCGACCGACCATCGGAAGACCGCTCGGCCGGCCAGATCGGACACGCAACAGAGCTAATATCAGCGTGCACTCGACCGAGCATCACCATGTCACTCGACCGATCCACGGATACCCACTCGCCCGAGTGGCATCAAGACGACGGCAGCAAAAATCCCAGACTTGCTGTTTTTGTACAGTCAATTTCTGAGTCCTCATCCGCCCGAGTGACGAAAGACCGTCCGCCCGAGTGAAGAACGCCCACCGGCCGAGTGAAGAAAAGTCACTCGGCCGAGTGACTCCCGAGGAGACGACCCCCAAGACCCCCAACTCTCTGGAATCCGTCAGGGTCTCTCACTCGGCCGAGTGACATTTGTCACTCGGCCGAGTGAGCCGCGCTGTCTGTAGCGTAAACTGCGATTTTGAGGCTGTGCAGGGGCATTTTCGTCAGGGTTTTTTGGGCGATTTTGGGGGGTATTTAACCCCAGTTTTTAACCTAGTTTAGAGAGCTTTTTCAGAACTTTTTGCAGCCCTTTTTAGATTAACTTTTTAGGGATTAGATTTAGCTTTTAGGGAGGAGAGAAAAGGGTTATTTTGTTGGATGCTATCTTGTTCTTCATTGGTTTGTCTCTCTCTCCCTCAAAAACTCCATTTTTATTGATATTTTGAATATTGCTATGAATTCCATTGATTTTACTTGTGAATTTCTATTGCATTCTATTATGAATTGTGAGTAGTTCCATCGTCTTAGGGCGTAGGGATGAACCCTACGAGCCCAATTTCAAATTTGTGATGAATTGGTGAAACTATTGCTAGAATTGACTAGGGTTAGTTTGGGATTGCTATAATACGAATAGCTAGGGATTCATACCGATTGGGATTTGTAAGAGATTGGATCCCAACTCGATAGGAAGCCCTAGAAATTCGAATTGGGTTGCAATTGGATTTCTCCGGAATCGGTTTGTAAGAGATTGGACCGAAACTAGGGTTTTCGATTGTAATTCTATACCAATACCTGTTTGCAAGAGATTGGACGGGTAGGAACTATCCCAACCTATGTCGTAGCTCGAGTTTGCACGAGAGTGGGCTCGAGATGCGATTGAACGATGATGTTGTTCTTCACGCTAGTTTGCCTAGGTTAGGGTTTGCAAGAGATTGGACCCTACCCTAGGTTTGCTATAGACCGGCAATAGCACGAGAGCGTGAGCTTGGTTCTACATTTAGTTGCAACTAGTTCACACAAATTTCAAGTCTAGCAATTGTTAAACCTACTAGTCACAATGATGAGATACGGCGAGTAGCGGGGATTCCTTACCCCTAGGCGTCCTTATTAATTTGTTATTTCTTTCGTATAATTGAACGACTGTGACCGCATATTTGCGAACATTTCTCGACTTTCCCTATAGCCAGGTGATTGAAGAAGACACTGTTATTAGGCCTCCCTGTGTTCGATACCCGCTCGCCGCTACACCGTGCGCTTGCGGTAAGACTACAGTGTCGCCGCTCCGGGACGTGTATCCGGGGCACGATCACTTAGAAACTCGTGTACCATTCTTGGTTATACCCTTCCTAGTAACCTCTTTTGCTAGCCGTTATAGTGATTTTTCATAGGTTGAACTATCTACCCACTTCATCATCACCCTCCCTTCAGTTGATGATGGCACACATATAAATGATAAGCTTCCTTCAATGGACCATGATCCGGTCAATGAGCTTGGCTAAGTTTGTTAGATCACCCTTGCTAGACTTGGGGTAAGTGATCCTGGCTTAGTCACTTCCCTGGCCGTGTTCCGCTGGACTGCAAGGACGTGAATCATGATTATGTAATGCCATCGATCTTTATCACTATCATCCTTTCTTTAGCTAATGATGGCCTTCTGATCATTCTACTAATTCTTATAATTCTTCCTAATCACGTTTAGTATGCCTGAACTCTAGCTACGTCTATTTTAAGGAGGGTAGCGTTCGACTTTTCGATCACCAGAAGTTCGAGTTCGACAAGGGAAGCGAATTGAAGAACGCTCAGAAGTATTTGAGGATGATGCTACAAAATTTGAGACAAGCCATAACCCGATGTGCAAGTGTAGGCTGGTACGTATTCCTATTTCTTTTCTAACCCTACTTTCATCTTGTATCCGATTTTCCATGAATTTGAATCCTTTTCCACCTACCATCCCTCCTCTTTATTTCCTTTGTCCGTTTCCTCGCCTCGAGCCCCGGTCCCGCCTAACCTAGTCTACCCTACCGACGACTTTTGGTGTCCCCTTTCTTAAAACCCCTCCCCTCTCTTCCTCACCAAGCCACCCCATGGTTTCCCCTACACCGTATCGACTTCCACTCCTCCTCACGTCCTCTTCCTCAAGCGAACTCGACCCATCTCGCCTCAAGCTCCTCCGACTTCACCGAAGCTCCACCACCCCACCCTACTCCGGTGACACCCACCACGTCAAGCAATCGCAGACACCATAGATCGACAACCACCGATAGCCCTCTGACGATATGTTTTGTGATTTTTGGCCTTAGCAACAACCCTCGTCGCCACCCTCGTTGTTGCCGTATGGTTGAGATCTTGGGAAGCCGTGATCCTTGGGCTTCTCGCGAGCTCTCTGCCCTGGGTCTCACCCAAATTGAGATCTCGTTTAGGCTTCCTCTTGCGTCTACTCCTTTTGGTTTGCGGGAAAGTGTGTTTTAGGTTGCTTACTTGTTGGGTGATGTTGGGTGTTGCGAATGTCAAGTAATGGTCTACAGAAGGAGTGATGACGATGATTATTGGCATGATATTGGCCTTGGGTGTTGAATTTAGATGTAGGCCTTGTGCTTGGCTCTGGATGAGAGCTTGGATCTTGCCTTATTGTGGGATATTATGGAGATTGATGGAAGGAATACTGGCAGTAAGTACTGACTTTGGGTGTTGGCCTTGTACTTACCTTTGGACGTTGATCCGGACATTGGCAAGTGGTTGGGCATTATGGAGATTGATGTTGTTGGTGATTGGTTGGAAAGCACGAGTACCCGTGGATTAGTCGTTATATGCTATATTATGAACAACATCTTTGGCTAGACCTAGTTAGTCACCAGTAGCACGAATAAACTTTATGATCTTCTGTTTTATGTAGTTTAAATAGCTTGCTACTGGCTTATCACCTAAGGTTCCAAGTTCGAACAGATGTTGTCATCATAATAGCCCTCATTTTCATGTGATGTTAATGTTAATTTTGGGCTACTTGAGAAGTCAGAGTAACAATTGTGATGATACTGGTCTCAAGAATAGTTACGGAAGCTATGGTGATGTCAATAGTAAACATCTCTTGTGTTCTTGATGCTATGTTATCACATTATATTTCATGCTATTAACAACTTATTTTCCTATATCGTGATCGTTCATCAAGCCTTCCTTTCGATCGTTTAAATTGCTTTGGCAATGATCGGTCTTCTTAATTCTGAGGACTGAATTATTTTAAGGAGGGTAGAATGTAACGACATGTTTTCATCAAGACAACTATTTACATATTAAACCTATTTTCGAATTTTTTTAAAACTATTTTATAATGGTTTGTCTGGAGTTTACGATTTCAAAAATTTCTTATAAAAATATTTTGAAGTACCAGACTAGTTATAGTGTATTTCAGTAAGTTCGGGTTTCAACAAATACCTATGAATAATCTGATAAAAATTCATTTTAAATTATTACCATTTTAGCTTAATGAATTTATTTTCTATTCAAACATCTTCAAAATGTTTTCAAACTTTTACAGTACCACTCTATGATCGTTTAGGGCTTCCCACATTAATTTCGTAATTTTCTGAAGTCAAATCAATAGAGAACCCTCAAAACCGCTTCCTAAATGTTTTGATTAAAAACTAGTATCCCCGTAGCCCAAACCCTGAAATTTTCTCGTATTCGCGATCCTCGCGACGATACGAACCTATGGGTATGTTTTCGTAATTTTTCGGACACGTTTACTAGTAGGAGCAAAATCGTAATTTCGTTTTTTGTATTTTACTAAATACCTTCATTAACGGGGTTTAACTTTTTACTAATTACCTTAAATTACTTTATCTTAACCCGTTGTAGACTTGTGTTTCATGCCAAGGCAATTAGTCAATACCAAATACCTAATTGCCACCTAACATCACTAATTTTTTTGACTAAGTATTTAACTACTACTTAATTTTATAATAATTAAGTTTAGTATATAACCCCCTAACACATCTTCCGCACTCACGCACCCAGGAGAAACCCAAACCCTAACTCACGCACACAGCCAAACTCTACCCGTTAATATCTCCTCTCAAACCCCATCGCCACCTCTCTCAACTCTTGTTCTCCACTCTCACATTTCTTCTTCTTTCGTTCTCAACCCTCAAGCCCACAGCAAACCCAACCCTCAGGCAACCGAACCCAGACACACTCACCCTCTATCACTTTCAACTCACCCAAGGCCAACACATGCAAACCCTTTATCCTCTCACGTTCTTTTACTCCACATACACGCGCTCAACCCCACATCGCTCGAGCATCGACGAAATCACAACCAACACCCCTCTCGAATGCCACGAAGCTCCGATGATCGTCGCCGGAGCTCCCACTGCCACCCACGCCTCAGCCTCGCCTCTGACGGAAGCCCGCCGTTCGCCTAGCTCCCCAGTAACGTTGTCGCTGCTCAGGTGACCCCCGACTCCTGCGGCCTGCTGCCCATGATCAGCCAGCTCCTCTGACTGAAGACACACGGAGCGCCTCCCCGCCTTCTCCGAGAGCTGAGCTCGCGTCCCCACGCTCCGGCGAGAGCCTCAGCCTGAAGCCACGGTGAAGACCACGCCACCGTGCCCTGTTGCTCTCCAAGCTTGAAACCCTGCCACCATGCTCGGAGCTCCCCCGCTCGACGTCTCTTCAGGCGACCCACCGCCGCCTGGGCTTCAGCCACACGCCCTCATGCTTCCACCGCCGCTCGTCGGCGCTGCAGCGCCGTCTCCGCCCCTCAGACCCCCCTCTACTTGCTGCCACTCGTCGAATCCCAGTCGAACGCCGCCTGCTCCTCCGCCACTCTCACATCCGCCCCGATAACTCGCCACCACCTCCGCTCTGTGTATGGCACCCACCGGAGCAACCCCGAAGCCACGCTTCACCTTCGCCGTCGCCGTCGCACGCCACAGGCGCCGCAACCGCCGGCAAACACGAGCCCGCAACGATGGTCAAAATGAAGAGGCGAGGGTAAAATCTCCAGTGGCAAACTTGTAAATACGAAACTTATTTCGTAGTTTATTAATTAATAAATGGGTATTATGGTTTTAAATTGATAACTAAAAATATAAGCCCCAGAAAAATGTGAGACTAGCTCTAGAAAATCAGAAATGACATTATGGACCCAATGACGCTAGTTACAACTCAATCTGACGCTTAGTTTTTCCAGAATAAATTTTTAAGCACAAAACTTAATTACGTCTTTTCACTTAAAAATCCGTAACTTGATATTTTCACGTACACTGATATGTGAGAAAAATATATGTTATAGTATTCTTCGAGACGGTCATTTTGACAGCTCACTCGCAACTTTTTGATACAGATTGCATCCGAAATACATTGTTGAATAAATACGTTACTAATTGAAAAATAGTTTTAAAATTATTGTTGAGCTTTTAAAAATTTTAAAAATTAACATAAGCTTCTGAAAAATATTTTCTCCTGCAGTAAAATTATTTTCATCATATCTAGCATATAGAAAAATTTAGAACATTTTTTGACAACCTTTCAACCAGTTTAGAAAATCAAAATGATCAGTTAATTAAATAGAAAATAGAAAATGAGTGTATTCATTAACCAAGTGTTCTTGTGATTGCAGGTACCACTTCTTGTGCACCAGCCTCTGTGGAAGCCCTAAATCTAATTCCGGATTGCTACGACAACCTTGAAATCAGTAAGTCACGACTAATTCTAAAATTAGAAAATTAGTTAGTGTCCCCGTATGAACGTAGGAACATTACTTATAGCCTCAGAACAGCTATTTGACTTGAACTGAACTGGAAACCTAATCTAATAGGAAAGTAATCAACTACAAAATACTTTGCCAACTTTCAACTTTGGTGGTTGTAGCACACAACCATCAACTTGGGTAAATTGTGTGCTTGGACTTGTCTTTATCCTCACTTTGCTTGGCCAACTTGCTTTGGAAAGAAGTTCCAACTTTCTGGTTTTCAATAAGAAAGTCAACCAGTTGTTTTGACTTGACTAGTAACATGTGAAACATCTTATGGAACATCTTGTGGAACATCCTGTAAAGAACTTGTACTTGACACATCACTGGGGTTTGGGGTAACTCATAGTTTAAGAGAGTGCGGGAGTGACTGGAGTTCAATCTACATGTCTAGCTGCCTGAGTTTTCAGCATCATGTCTTGCTGCCTGTGTTTCGGCAAATAAAAATATGATGCATGTCAGCATCCTGTCTAGCTGCCTGTGTTTTCGGCATTCGTCTGGGTCACGCCCAGGCAAGAGATGAACTCAATGGTCACATATTGTACTCTTCGACTTGAGTCACGTAGTATAGTTACTTTTGCACAGTCACTTTTACTTGACACGGTACAGTCACCTTTACTTTACGTGTTTCATGCACGTTACTTACTACAGTTGTACAGTAACCAGTACTTTACTTGTCGTACTTTTAGCTACAGCAGTAGTACGTTTCACTTGCTCAGTCTGCTTTACACTTGCACTACCACGGTACAGAGGTTCTCTCCTTTCAGTTCAGTTTGCCTTTACTATTCAGTCGTGTACAGTGTTGCTCAGTACTTTACCATTCAGTCTGATCTGCCTGTACATAGTTACTTTTGTCATACTTGTACACTACTTCTTTTCTATATTTATAATTATTGTGACTTACCTACGGCTCCATCTCTGTGGCACCGCAGACGACGTACATATGGAGGTAGATGCTCCTGAGCTAATAGCGCCAGAGTTCGACCGCAGCTTCCAGAGTTATTTTCACTTATGTACTTTTATTCTTTCATGTATATTTGTTGGGACATCTTGTACAGTATGAATTATAATAATTGGACACTATTTGGGTATTTTTGTACATCTCTGCATCATGGCTATTTTGGTTTCACTGGTAACCTGCAGGACCTTATAAATATCAAATAAGTAACGGGCCCTCAAGAGTGGGTCGTTACACAGCATGGCAGGGGCACACAACACCAGGAACGAGAATGGAGCGGGCGGAAGTGGTACTTCCGATATCAATGAACTCCTCGGAGACATGAGAGGGATGTTGGAGATCTAACAACAGCTGATCCAACAGGGCTAGCAACCAGCTCAGATTACACTACCACCTCCTCAAACTGAACCAGGAGTTAAGCGGTTCCATGAGCTACAACCCAAGAGCTTCTCTCGAAAAGAAGCGCCTTTGGATGCTGAAGAATGGGCCCAAGGGACTGAGGACAAGCTGAATGCTGCTCACATTCCTCAAGCAGGATGGGTCGATGTCGCGAATCTCCAACTGACTGACAATGCTAGGAGCTGGTGGCAACTGGAAGAAAGGTGTTTGGTCAGACCCATCACTTGGGGCATATTTTGGGAAAGGTTCGACGCCAAGTATTTTTCCAAAACAGCCAAAAGAGAACTTCAGTAGTGCTTCACCAATCTGGTCCAAGGTGATAGGACTATTGACGAGTATGAGGCCGAGTTGGCAATGCTTAATCGATTCGCACCCCACATGGTCGAGGACCCAGAAGACTGTGCCTGTCAGTTTCTGGAAGGCCTTGATCCCAAAATTCAAGCCTCAATGACCTCGGTGAAACTAACGACCCTCCAGGATGTTTTGGATGCTACACAAAGCCATGAAGTTGTGGCAAGACTTCCAGTGGGACCTCAAACTGGAGGAAAGAAGCATCCCATGGAGCCACCTAGGATTGTGCCAAGAGGCAATTTTCGGCCTCCCCAGACCACACAGTTCAAGAGGCCAGATGCTTCTGTCAACTGAGCTCAGGTGACATGTTTCTTCTGTGGCAAGACCGAACATCAGAAGAAAGATTGTAGAAGGATGTTGAACCAATGTCTGATCTACAGAGCATCTGCACATGCTGCGAGAGATTGCCCCCACATCAAGCACCGTCAAGCACCTGCTTAAGTACCTGGACCCATTCAACGAGTAGTGCCTGGACCCGTTCAACGAGGTGCACCTAGACCTGCTCAGCATGGACCGCCTCTGGTTCCGCAGAACCGAGCATATCAGCAGGCCAATCAGCCGAAGCACTAGGCATTCACTATGACAGCTGCAGAAGCTGAGGCTGAGGATGAAGTTATTACATGTAACATCTAGATCTAGTATTTCATATTGCTTTTATATTCATGCTTGTTGGTTAGACACACTTGCTAAGATTTAGTAATTATCATCTTAGGCGTCATCTTAGTGGCTTCCCACCCAGCTCTGACCTTATTTGATTCCGAGCTTCATTGTCTATATTATCCAGGAAATTCGTGGTCAAACATTCGATTCCCACCTACCCACTTCAGAATATCATTACTGGAAGTGGCATGGTGATTGTTTCCTTGGGATGCAAATCGTGTCCTCTGGTGATTTGCAGACATAAGCTCTCTACAGATTTCATGGTCTTGGACACGCCCAACTTTGATGCTATTCTCGGTATGGATTGGTTAAGAACATTATATTCTACTATCGACTGTCACAAGAAGAAAGTAGTATTTGAAATCCCCGACCAACTGGTGTTCGAATTAATCAGTGGAAGTCATTTGCTCAGACCTATCAAATTTCGAGCCCAGCCGATCGAAGCGATCGTCGCATCTATGCAAGTCAAACCTGAGAAGCCTGCAGTGGTTTGAGATTTTGAAGATGTATTTTCGGTGGATATTTTTGGAATTTTGCCTAACCGAGCTATGGTATTCAGCATCGATCATATGCTGAATACTCAACCGATCTCGAAAGCACCTTACCGTATTGCTCCTGCAGAACTTGAAGAGCTACGGAAGCAATTGGACAACCTGCAGTAGAAAGGAGTTATCCATCCCAGCGTATCTCCCTGGGGTGCACATGTTTTGTTGGTCAAGAAGAAGGACGGATCGAGAAGAATGTGCGTGGACTATCGGGAGCTGAACAAAGTCACCGTGAAGAATAAGTGCCTGTTACCTGGCATCGATGACATCTTCAATCAACTAGGTGGATCATGCATTTTCTCGAAGTTGGATCTCAGGAGTGGATACCATCAGGTGAACATCAAGAATGAAGACATCTACAAGACAGCCTTCCGGACCAAGTATGGACACTACGAGTTCGTTGTCATGCCATTCAGTGTGACAAACGCCTATGCAGTATTCATGAATCTCATGAATCTCATATTCTACGAGTTTCTGGATAAATTCGTTGTGATATTCATTGATGATATATTGGTCTACTCGAAGAGCTTGGAGGAGCATACTGAGCATCTGTGAATTGTTTTAGAGATGCTTTGTCATCGTCAGTTGTATGCCAAGTATAGCAAGTGCAAGTTCTGGCTGGACCGAATTGCATTTCTTGGACATGTGGTGTCTGGTGACAGTATCGCTGTCAACCCAGATAAGGTTGCATCAGTCAGTAATTGGCATACCCCTCGGTCGGCATCAGACATCAGGAGTTTTCTAGAATTGGCAGGTTACTATCGTCGATTCATCAAGGATTTCTCGAGGATAGCCGAGCCGATGACTCGATTGACAAGGAAGGATGTCAAGTTTATATGGTCAAACTCTTGCGAGCAGGCATTTGGGATATTGAAAGCAAGGCTGACATCTGCACCAGTTCTGGATATACCAGATAGGACTAGAGGATTTGAGATCCTTTGTGATGCATCAGGCAAATGCCTTTGATGTGTCATGCACCAGCATGGTTATGTGGTCACATATGCTTCTCGGCTGTTGAAGGTTCACGAGAAGAATTATCCGACTCACGGCTTGGAGCTAGCCGCTGTCATCTTTGCCCAGAAGATTTGGAGACATTTCTTACTGAGTGAGAAAGTGAACATCTTCACTGATCACAAAAGTTTGAAATACATTTTTACCCAGAAGGAGTTAAATATGAGGTAGCGCAAATGGTTAGAGCTGATGGACGATTACGACATCGACCTCCAGTATCATCGAGGAAAGGTTAATGTCGTCCCATGCTTTGAGTAGACTTCCAGCAGTCATGACTCTTATAAATCAGTGGAGGCTATATCAAGATCTACAAGAGATGGGTATAGAAGTTGTTTTACCTAGAGTCATATCATCATTGATGAATATGCAAATTCCGTCCATGATTGTGGATCGGATCAAAGCTGCGTAGTCAGGAGATGCAAAACTACAGAAGATCAGAGAGCAAGTTGAAGCTGGACTTCGGACGGATTTTCTCATTCATGAGGATGGTTCCCTAAGATATGGCAGTAGGATCTACGTACCTCTAGGCAATATTAGAGAGAAGCTGATGAATGAAGCTCATTGCTTTCCCTACTCCATTCATCTTGGTAGTATCAAGATGTATCAGGACCTTTGTCTGAATTTTTGGTGGCCTGGTATGAAGAGGAGCGAAGCTCGAAGTGTCGCTAAGTGCCTTGTGTGTCAGCAAGTGAAGGCTGAACATCGTCGCATTACTGGATTACTTCAACCCTTGCCATTTCCAGAGTGGAAGTTGTTGGATCCTGTGGATGGCAAACAACACTAGAAGGGGGGGTTGAATAGTGTTGTATAAATAATAAATCTTTTTCGTTCTTTAATCAATCAACACAAAACAAAACCTTCTAATGTTGCCTAAGAAACCAAGTAGAGTGATCTACGCTTGGTTCTTAATCAACTTAATTAATCTTCAAAACAAGTCAGAGATAAAACTCTTCTGGTAGTCGACTCCCTAAGAACAGTAGTCGACTCCCAGAGGGAAATTAAGCACAGCTCAGTTAAATAAATACTTAATGAAGATATATAAGATTTCACAGAAGTATAAGAGAGAAGCAGATACAGAAATTGATCTTGCAATATATTATGAATGAGTTACAAATGTAATACTCAATGAATCAAGATAAACAAAGTAGAGATAAACAATCACAGAGAGAATCAAACTCAAACACAAGGATTTTTATCCTGGTTCCCCACAACCCTGGGTACGTCCAGTCCCCGACCAATCCGGTACGAGATTTCCACTATTGCCTTAGCAATACAAATACCTAGCCACAACTAGGATTTCCGACCACCTAGACTTGTCTAGGATTTTACCCTTGCCTCACAACCCGAGGACTTTACCTTGCCTCACAATCCGAGGACTTTACCTTGCCTCACAATCCGAGGACTTTACACAAACACCTTGCATACAACAAGGATTTACAATCACCCTTATCACCAAGGGACTACAAGTAAAATCAAATCCAATACACCACAATGAATTAGTGGAGATTGGTTTTTACACCCAATAATTCTATAGCCAAGATTAAATTTGCAATTGTGCTTAACGCGGCTAAAAGAATTTTAAATCATTTGTAGATCACACAAAGAATATGAGTTTATTCAATGTGTTCTAGAATCTAGATGTGTTCTTAGATCACACAAAGAATATGAAATTATTCAATGTGATCTAGAATCTAGATGCTTCAAAAAATCCTTTGAGAATATAAAAAATCAAAGAGAAGGATTTTGAAAACCAATTTGCAATAGCCAAATAATAATAATGATCTTAAAAAGAATTATAAAGAATATAAGCAATAAGATCAGAAATTGAAAAACCGATTTCGCTATGAAGAACTTTGAGAGCGATGAGAACGATGAGATCCTTTTGAGAGAATAAGAATTTTGCTCAAGAGTAAATTGGTGAGAAAAATGTTCTCATAGGGTCTCTATTTATAGAGCCAAAGGAGAATTCAAAATAATTCAAATCAAGTTTGACTTCAGCCCAAAAATCAAGCAATGAATAAATGAGAGAGTGAAACAAGGAATTCTGGTCGCACAGCTGGTAGTCGACTCCCTAACTTTGGTAGTCGACTCCCAGAGTGTCTAAGAGAAAATCTGCTACAATTGGTAGTCGACTCCCTAACTTAGGTAGTCGACTACCAGACTATCTTTTCTGGTAGAAGACAGAAATCAGTGTAGTGAACTACTGGGTGTTTGTAGTTGACTACAAATTGAAACTTAGCTTCTATGAAAAGAATGCTCTCAAATAAGTTTAAAATGAGATTTAAAAACATTTTAGAAAATCATTTTGTGTGTGTGCAAATTCTTCTTGGCTTTGACATAATTCCTAAGAAAATGAAAAACAACTCACACACTAGACTCTATGAAGAACTTGAAGCCATGAATGAGCTAGAGCTAGTTGCATATGCTTCGCTTGAATTTGAGCTCCTCTTTAGCTTTAGCTTAAGCACATTCTTTGATCTTTGGAGTTGCGAGCTAAATTCATCTTCATCTTCTATGTGTGTGGTTGAAGTCCTTCTTATCGGAGTATGTTTCGAGCTTCAATTAGCTTATTGCACAACCTACACACTTAAGTAGTATGATTAGTAATTTAATAACATTTGGTGTGATCATCAACAAAACAAACCACTTGGGGTGGGACTAGATTCCCATCAGAAGTGACAGCACATCACCATGGACTTTGTGACTGGACTACCTCGGAGCACCAAGCAAAATGACGCGATTTTGGTTATCGTTGACCGATTAACCAAGTCTGTGCATTTCAAAACCTTCCGAGTAGGACAATCTACGGAGATACTTACGAAGAAGTATATGGGGGTAATTATCTTTCTCATACCTTTGTACCTTCTTTCTAGTGTATGTCGTGATGTGAACGATAATCGTGCAGGAGATTATGCAATTGCATAGAGTTCCCATGAGTATCATCTCTGATCGAGACACGAGATTCACGTCCCAATTCTGGAAGAGTCTGCAAACGAATTTGGGTACTAGTCTAAGCTTCAGTACTGCGTATCACCTGTAGACTGATGGACAGCCGAAGCGTACTATCCAGATATTGGAGGACATGTTGCGATCTTGCATGTTAGATCTTAAATATTCATGGGAGAATCACTTGCATTTAGTGGGTTTCGCCTACAACAACAGCTATCAAGCCAGCATTGGCATGGCACCATTTGCTGCACTTTATGGAAGGAAATGTCGATCTCCGCTGAGTTGGGACGACATTAGTGATAGAGAGCTACTGGGACCAGAGATGATAGTCGAGACTGTGGATGTAGTGCGTAACATTAGGGATAAGCTTCGTATCGCACATGATCGATACAAGCATTGGGCTGATGCTAAACACCGTCCTTTGGAGTTCAAGATAGGAGATCATGTGTTCCTGAAGATATCCCCGAACAGAGGATTGATTTGTTTTGGAAGGCGAGGCAAGCTCAGTCTGTGGTTCATTGGACCTTTCGATGTTCTAGAGCGAGCTGGAGAGGTAGCATATCGTCTAACACTACCACCTTCATTGGATGGAATACATGATGTTTTTCATGTATCGTAGCTGCATCGTTAAATCAGAGACCCTTCTCATGCTGTCGATTACTCGGAGATTACGGTTCCACCGGACCTGACATATGAGCAACAGCTAGTGCAGATCTTAGACCGATGTCAGAAGATGCTCAGGAACAAGGTCATCGAGCTCGTGAGAGTGAAGTGGCGTCATGACTCACCAGGAGAATCCACCTGGGAGCGGGAAGATGAAATGCGAGAGCGTTATCCATATTTGGTCCACGCTCCTTAGTTGATAGAAATTTTGAGGATGGAATTTTTCTTAAAGTGGGTAGAATGTAACGGTCTGTGTTTTCGTTGTGCGCGTATTTCCGTAACAAGACGATTTCAAGCGACTTCAAAATTGAGTAGATGAATTTTTCTATTTTTTTCGTCACTCAAATCTGAAAATAGACTTTGTATTCGTGATACTCGCGACGATACAAACCTATGGTATTTTTTGTATTTTTCAGACACGTGTAGTTTTGGGGGGAAATCGTAATTTCGTAATTTAAAATTACATTTTTTACTAATTAGGTTTTAATGTTTTAACCTAAATTAATTACTTAACCTAACTCATTTGAACCCTCCCGCTGGCAGTTTCCCTCCCCGTATTAAACGAAATCCCTTTTCTCCATGGTTAGTCCACAAACCACCAACATATAATTAATACTCGTTCATGCACCTTAACACTAATTTTTATTTAACCCTCTCATTCCCCTCTAACACATAGCAGAAAACATCCACGCTCATATGGCGACATTCACTTCTCCAAATCTCCTCCACCGTAGGCTCATCCTCCATGCAGATTCTCATTCAAAACCCAAACACAGCATCAACCGTAATTTCCTCCAACAACAACAACAACAATGAATCCTACAACCCAAATCAACTTTCAGCCAAATCAAACCCAAAATCAAAAACAAATCTAAAATCAAAATTGGAAGGGGGGATCAAATCAGATCCGAATTGAGTCTGAAACTTCAACAAATCAACCCTCGAACTACCCCCAACCCCTCCGCCTAGCCACTACCCCGCAGCGCTGTGCACGCATCTGCACCACCCTGCAGCCTACACACGCGGCCGCTGGAGCCGCCAGAGCCGCACACGAACAGCTGTCCGCCGCCATGCCAGCTCCCCGTACACGTTGCCCTGCTATCCACTGCTGGAGGCGCCTGCACAGGCAGCCACGCGCCGTCCTGCAGCCCCTGGCCACGCCTCCTGCCCCGCCTGAGAGCCACCCGGATCTGCTACCAACCCGCCTCCTCAATCTCTCTTTTCCCTGCAAAGAAAAGAAAAAAAGAAAGAAAGCAGAAGAACGAAAAGGAAGGAGACAAGTGATGTGTCCATATTTTTCATACATTTACTGCATCATTTCATATCATATTCGCCATCCAAAGTTCATATTTTCATATATTATCGCGCTTCTAATGCTATATTCGAATTTCATATAGATTTGTGGATTTTCAGGAACTTTGGGGTGAATCAGAGCTATTATAGGATACTGACACATCCGAGACGTCCGGAGCATCATTGGCCATGTTCCGTAGGTGTTCGGCAAGGCAAGGATGAAGATTGGAGGAGAGGAGGAGAAAAGAGCGAGATTTAAGAGCTCTAAGGGCAACTAGAGTGTGTTTTCCATGCTACTCGGTCGAGTATGATCAGCATTAATCCACCGAGCTAACACGAGGAAATCACAGCGAGAACGGATATGCCCCACTCGATCGAACAGACAGCCAACTCAACCGAGCTGCATCCAAACAAAGCGACTATTCCGAGCCATTCTCCAAGCACTGTAACACGATCGAGCAACCGAGTGTACTTGACCGACCAGGCCATCTACTCGACCCGAGTCGCTACCAAATAGAACAGTGTTTTGGGTAGAGTTCAGCTCTACTGTAGCTAGACCAAGTGGAGGGGCTACTTGACCAATTAGCCCAGATCCAACGAAGCAGCAAAGCGGAGCTGCATGTCAGCTCGACCGAGCGGCACCGCTACTCGACATAGTAAGGTGATGCGGCCAGATTAGTTAGTGGGCCCACGTGCCCAAATTTTCTGATTTATTGGGGGTCCATACCCCTTATATTTAAGTAGGATTTTTACCCTATCTTGGGGATACTACCTTTCTTTAGTTTTAGTTTTGAGAAAAGATAGTTCTTAGCCGTCGCTATTTTGTAGAAGACAAAGTGCATATTTTTACTAGTTGCTTTTGCTTGGAATCTTGTGCCCTTAATTCTCTACGTTTGCTTGTTGATCTACGATGTTTTGGTAACGATCTTCTCTCTTTACATGCTTTATTTAATATCTTCAATTACGATGTTTATCTCTCGAGCCTTTATTGAATTCTCTCTTGTTATCTCTATGACACATGAGTAGTCTTTTCTAGGGCTAATGGATTAGCCCTAGGATATTAGGATATAGATGTAAATTTAGGATTTTTATGTGTTTTGGTATAAAAGGGATGTGATTTGGTAGATCTAGCCAAGTTTGTAGGAAATTCCAAATAGTGTTCGTGACCACGATAGTGGCATGCACTTTGGATGGATATCCTATGAACTTAATTAGTATGTTAGTGAATCCAATTAGGGTTCGTGACCACGATGGTGGCACGCACTTTGACGAAATCTACCGACATCCTATTTCACTAATTGATGACTATGATAGTTACATCAATGAAAGCCACCAACTCACAGATTAAAGCTCTATCCACGATAGTGGTGTGAGTAGAGATTGAGTATAGTTGTCGATCGTAATGCACGGATCGCGTGTGAGGCCATCCACGATGTTGGAGCTAAACCTGGGATATGTTAGACAAGTGGCACAACAATAGTTGGCCATGAGTTCTACATTTTAGATGTGACAGTCTCTCCCTAATAAAGCCAATTCAACGTAAGAATTCTAACCTAGCATTGACGTCCGACGATCCTAATGGTGATTCATAATGCCCTATTCTTTTTATATTGTTGATAATCTTGATTAGAGATATTCTGTGACAACCAATCTGAATACGCCTGCTGACATTATTCTGAGATTTGGAAAATGCCCAAGTTAATTAACAATCACCTCCTTGTGGGTTTGACATCTTTCTATACTTCAAAGCCTAACATCGTGCACTTGCGGTAACTTCTGGGGTTAATTTAGGAACACATCTAGCCCTTGGGACCATTAGCGGGGATTTATCTCTGTGTGATTCGTGTCATAACTAGGTGGGTTTTGAGGTTAATTCTGTCTACATCAAGCTTTTGACGCCGTTGTCGGGGAGGTAACGGTTATTACTTGGGTTTATTTCTTTATTGAAGAATTTGTTAACAACTCCTACCATCTTCTATCTTTTCATATTTTTGTTCTTTTTATTCCTTTGCTACTGACGGTTTTTCTCTGAGTTTTTGCTTGTGCATGAACACTCGCCTCGGGGGTTCTAACGAAGAATTATTATTTGACCCCGAGATTGAAAGGACAGTGATAAGACTCAGAGCTGAAAAGAGGAATCAGATTTTAGAACCGTTTGCAGACAGCAATACTACTGCTCCCCATACTTGGTCCATTCGGGACCACATAAAGCCAAATCAATGTAGTACATCTTCCATCTTGTGGCCGCAGCTGACGACAGGAAGCTTTAAATTGAAGACTGGCTTGATTAATCTGATGCAACAAGACCTTTTTCATGGCTACGCGCATGAGAACCACAACCATCATATATACCTCTTCTTGGCAAAGTGCGACACTTCCATGTCAAAGACGTGAATAGCGATGCAATAAAACTCAGATTATGTATGTTCACTCTGAGGTAAAATGCCTCTTATTGGTTGAGGGTGCACCCTTCAAATCCTTTCACAACTTGGAAGCATTTGGCCCTTGCCTTCATTAACAAGTTCTATCCATCGTCCAAAACGGTGAGGATCAGAGGGGCGATCACCAATTTTAAGCAACTTCCACATGAGTCGTTATATAAAGCATGGGAGAGATTCAAGGATCTGCAGCATCAGTGCCCCCACCATGGAGTCCCGGAGTGGGACCTTATTCAGAGCTTTTATAATGGGCTCAAGCCAGATACCAAGATGTTCATCGACGCCTCCGCTCAAGGCGCTCTTTTGGACAAGCTACCTGAGAAGTCCATATCTTTGCTGGAATAAATGGCCTCCAACAACCAACAGTGGAGCGATGAACGCTTAACACTTAAGGGTCCCGAGGTGAAGATAGCTACGCACCTAGATGGACAACTTGAGACCCTCTGCAAGAAGGAAGCAAGGATAGAACAGAGGTTGGATGCTATTCCTCTCACTCCTAGAGCTCCGGTATATGCTACTCATAAAGACTACGCCGAGCAAGGGTACGTGATCGGTCCATATTTTACACCTTTTTTCTGCATGTTTGCATGCCATTTCGATTGCTCATATTGCGATTTTCACGATTATTCGATGATATTGCGTTACATTTCACTATTTCTTGTTTTTGTCGGATTTCAGGAAATATGGAGCAATTGGGAGCAAAAATGAGCTTAAAGGACTTGCACGCGTGATGAAGCATCGCTCATGGCCTTATTAAGAAGTTATCAGTGCTAGAGGATGAGTGGAGAAGGAAATAATTTGATAGAATCGACGAGGAAATGAAAAAGAGAAGAAAAGAGCTCAAGAGTACCCCACTCGGCCGAGCAGACTGCTCACTCGGTCGAGTGAAGGACCGCACTCGCCCGAGTGAAACAGATACGCACCGAAGATTTGCCATGTTCACTCGGCCGAGCAAGGAAGACCACTCGGCCGAGTGAGAAAGCCCACTTTCCCGAGTGCTACAGAGATTTCGTCCAAAGAAGAGGCCAACTTACTGGAATTTAGAGAAGTCTCACTCGGCCGAGTGGTAAAGCCCACTCGACCGAGTGAAGAAGCCCACTCGCCTGAGTATTATAGGGTTTTTCTCCTGAGATCTAGCAGACTCTCTAGAATTTTTGGAGAACCGCAGAAGACTCTACTCGGCTGAGTAGAGAAGCCCACTCGACCGAGTGGAGAAGTCCACTCGGCCGAGTGACGCCGATGACAAACACGCCTAGATTTTCAGACAACCATCTACTATTTTGAAATCTTCTATCATTATATCAATCAAAGTATTTTTATCATATTTTTTATGGATAGTAGACTTCATGATGGTTCCAACGCCACCAAGAACGTGCCAATCGGAGGTCGGATGAAATCTGTAGAATTTCTGCAAGTTGATACTGCAGTGCTGGAATTTCCACTCGGCCGAGTCAGCTTGCCACTCGGCCCGAGTGACTGCGGGCCCAGATTTTAAGTTGCGGCCAAGGCTGTTTTGGGCACGAATTTGAGGGGTTTTCTAGGGTATTTGCTAGGGTTTTGGGAGGCTATATAAGGGGTTTGTAGCCGTCATTAGAGGGAAGTTCCTATATGTTTTCTTAGGGATTATTTTAGAGGTTAGGACATGCCTTAGGCCCCCTCTTGGATCTAAAAACGTTGTAATTGGGTTGAAGCTCTTCATCAAAGCTTGTATCAAGATAAGTACTTTTGTGCTTGTTAATTCTATCGTTGATTCTTAGTGATTTCTTATTGTTTATCTCTATTTGATACAAGCAATGTCTTTTATTGTCTTCTATATCGTTATTGCTATACTTGGTTGATTGTTGTTCTAGGGAAGGGGATGAGCCCTATAGATCTCATGTCAAATTTGTGATGAATGAATTTCTAATTTGCTAGATTTGTTAGATGGTTAGGTTGTGATTAATTTAATACGAATAGCTAGGGATTTCCATCGATTGGGGTTTGCAAGAGATTGGATTCCTATCGATGGGAAGGCCTAGATATTCGAATTAAGTTTATAATCGAAATTCTCTAGACTTGGTTTGCAAGAGATTGGACCAAAGCTAGGATTTTTATTATAAATCTATATCCATATTCGTTTGCAAGGGATTGGACGACTACGAACTATCACAACCTAGATTGTAACTCGAGTTTGCACGAGAGTGGGCTCGAGGAGCGATTGAACGATGATGTCGATCTTAATGCTAGTGGGTTAAGTTAGGGTTTGCACGAGAGTGGGCCCTAATCTAGATTGCTATAGACCGGCAATAGCGCGAGAGCGTGAGCTTGGTTCTATATTCAGTTACGACTAGTTCACCTCAATGCAAGTCTAGTAATATTGATATTCACAACTCATAGATATGTATGACGATCCGTAGTGGGGATTCCCTAGCCCTAGACACTTTTATTATATTGTATTTGAATCGATATTTGACCGACTTCTTTATTGTCGACACCGACATCCACCACCATTTCCATTATATCATTCCATAACCATTTCCACCAATAAAACATTCGTAGTCGAGCCAACCTAGGATAGATTGGAACCAACACCACCTCCTCGTGTTCGATACCCGCTCGCCACTTGACCGTGCGCTTGCGGTAAAACTACAATCGTTCTCCGGGTGTATATCCGGGGCCGATCAGTATGTCCCAATAGAAGTGTCCTGCGAAGGAACGGACGTACCAGCGGAGCAAGTCCATTATATGGGAGGAGAGGGGAGAAATCAATGGAAAAATCCGACGGAGCAAGTTCATATTTCACGCGTGTATTGTTTGTATTTCAGGTAAATGTCGGTATTTCGGTGTCTTCTGGAGTCAACCTTGCATGTCGGGATAAAAGCACGCTTACACGGCAAAGATCTGATGGCCAAAGATGAGGATTTGAAGTTTTGGAGCTTCAACCGATCGGGTGGACAGATCTACCGATCGGTTTGTGCACACGTATCAGATTCGAGGAGGAGCAAGCAAAGAAGCAAACCCCAACCGATCGGTTCAGTGATCTGTTGGGTGTGACAGTGCTCTCTGTTTCTGAGCGCAAAATCCACCCGATTGGTTGACTAGTCAACCAATCGGGTCACCTGTAGTCGAAGCTTCCCCAGCTCACAACTCGATGACTCACCCGATCGGTTCAGCGATCGAGTGAAGATTTTTAGAAGCTGTCACCCGATCGGTTGACTTTCCAACCGATCGGGTGGCCCTTTTTCAGCGGTTTTAGTGGTTTTTTGGACCCGAACTGTTAGGAATTTTATGGGGGCCTATTGTCACGACCCCCACTTCCTGGGATATGCAGGAAGGCAGGGTACATGACGAGAACTAAAACGTATCTGCAGGTCCACTGCGCATTGCTGGGAATAGTACATGTAGTATTCAACAAACTGCCAACCAACAACACAAAACGACACAAAGTCACAGAGAAATACTGAAAGCCAAACACTGAATAATTTCATATACATCTCAAACATCACATTGCATCAATTCATAAAGTACAAGCATCTCTCACCCCAAAAGAAAACTCAAAGTACAACTAGCTCTCTCCTTACCCCTCACCATCTAATCTAGGCACCAACTCCCAACACCAGAACTCCAAGCTCAAGCTCCAGCTCAACAGCCATCTCCAAAAACCACACCTGAAAAGTCAACGGGGGCCCGTCAACACGTGACCCAGTAGGAAAGCCAACTCCCTCTAGTATGCTTTTATGAAAATGCAACTACTTTACTTGCAACCATGACAATGTACAAATGAAACATGGTATGAACTAAAGAAAGCAAGCTAAAAGAAGCATGAGCAAGCCTTAAAGAATTGCAATGCACAACATAAGAAAAGGAAACTACAATAAAAAACGAGCAACATAATGAAACATAAGGCAAGTTATAAGAGCTACAAGTAAAGAACCCACAAGTAGGCAACATTTACCAAGGCTCCAATAGTAAGAAAAGTATCAATTAGTGATTTGGACCCTAAGTAGTGGGTAGACCTTCTTGGGACTGGACCTCATCCCCAGTTGGGGTGGAATAGGCAAACTCCCCGAGACAAGCCCTTACTAAAGGAGCCCTGTTTTCCCCTTATTTCCGCTTCACGGTTTCTCCATTTCTCCTCATTTCTGCCACTCCCCGCCACTCGGGCAAGAACAGGAGGGCCACCAACCACCAGTCCAACCCCTCATGTTTTCCCCCACAACTTAGTGTTCCCCCAATCCCCGTGTCACCCGCTTTAAGAGGACTTAATCATTTCTTAGCATTTCAATTAAAAATTAACGTGTAACAAAAGAAATCACATAGCAACACCATTTTCACCTCTTCTCATTCCAACACATAAAACCTTTCCAACCACAACATTCGCCACATAGTTCTCATTTCCAACACAAATGATTCCAACACATGTAATTGCACAGCTTCATCATTGATTACAACATGAAATTAATTAAGCATGAGCCAACAAAACATATGCCAACATCACTTAATCCAACATGAAATTAGTTAAACAAAAAGCAAGATGACATCCTCTTCTTAGCAACATGAAAATGATAGCATGGGACCAATAGCATGAAACTAATAGCAACATGAAAATGATAATAAACATTTTACCCAAAACAGTCCAGCTTGCTGAAAATTGGACAACAGTCAGATTGAATGGCAGTTTGCTCCATAGTCTTGTATGGAACATAACAATTCAATGTAAATGAAAATTGTAGGTATGTTAGTTACGGATTCACAGATAAAATTTCAGGCAAAATATTAAGTAAGTTATTTATAGTGAATTATTTAGTGAAGGCTGCCAAATCTGTTTTCCAGACAGATTTCAGGGCCTGTCTTGAGTACTGATTTTGGGCCTATTGCAGTCAGACTTACGAAACTTGAGCACTCTGAAGAAGTTGGAGAAACCCTTGTAAACTTTCCAACGAGACTAAGAACATACAATTCCAGTGTGTGTGCAGGTACTGATCTTCATTTTACTAAAATGTGTCCAATTTGAATTAATTTCAGACAAGCTGTAAACATTGAATTTTTAACCTAACTTCTATTTTGAATTTGGAAAAAGTTGTGAACATGAAAGTTGTTCATAACTACGAAATAAACAACATATAAAATTTTCAGAGCATTCCTAATAGCCAATTAAGCTCAAAACTTAGTCAAAGTTTCAGCTTTTCATGATCAAATTTTCAGCATCAAGAACACAAGTGTTTCAAGGAATTAATCATGTATTAAGCTCAAAATCAAACATGAACCAATTCTACAAATGACAACTAAATAGCATATTAGGGGAAATTGGTTTCCTACCTCAAGTTGCTTCATTTTCTTATCAAAATCCAAGCTTTACCTCCATCCAAAACTCTCCTTCAAAATCCCATCAAAAAGCTCCAAACTTGCATGAAAAACTCCCTTTTTAAGCTTCCATCAACTCCTATTTGCTAGCACTTTGGATTAGGGCTTTAAAGGGTGGAGAGAGGAGATTTTTCCATGAAAAATTGAGGCACAAAGTGAGGGGAGAGGGGAGAACGAAAATGAAAGAAGGGAGATGAAAAAAGAATGAAAGTGAGGGAGAAAAAGAGAGTTTAAGGGTTAATTGCTAAGGGTATCCTCTACTCTCTTCTCCTTCCTTCCACACACTTCTCTTCTTGTCTTTTTCTTCCATTTATTTTCTTTTTCTTTTTCCTCTAATCCTCTTTTCTTCTTATTTAAGGAAAGAATCTCCTTGCACACATCCTCCTTCCTTACACAGGCATGCACACACACACTCTCTCTCTCTCACTACACACATCCATATCTAATAAATATTACATACATGCCATCCACACATAATTAAGGGAACATCCTTACTTACAAACACACATATTATAATTAATTCAACCACTACAACAATATAAAGTACGTGCTATACACACTACTACACAACATAATATTACTACTAATGTTACGACCTAAAGATCGTGATAGTCCGATCTTCCACCCACGTCCGCCTGATACCCTGCCAGCTCACCTCCCCCATCACGAAGGCTAGCCAATCCTGTAGAAGGGCGCTCCTCGAGTCCGCCCGTTGCCCACCGACCACGACGTCCGCCTCGTGTTGCAGATAGGCGAATTCCACCGAGGACCATGCGGGCGCGAGCCCGCCTCTGAGTCCATCTCACCAGGCGTGCAACTAGCCCGCCCATCGGCCAAGGACGACCAAGCGAGTCAGACATGACCCCGCCTCACGGGTGCCACATGTCGGCCCCTTGTCCCATCGAACACGATAAACAACCTTCCCTAATCATCCTACACATCATAACCATGGTGACCTTGGTTCCCCATAATACAAATTCATCGTACGCGAGTTTTACCCCGCAACACTAATAATAACTACCTCAACGCCATATTATACTACATGCACTACAATCAATACCATATGCAACTCACCAATCAACATGAACTATAGTCAACCAATAACACTACATATCACACTAACACTATCTAATTCCAATTACACCACCAAATAGTAGAATACTATACACACTGCGTATATACTTCACATACTAACACATATATTCAAATACATATATACTATATATCACACAAAAGATACATCCTATTGTATCGGGCACTAGGGGCCATTACATTCTACCCGCCTTAAAATAAAGTCCGTCCTCGGACTTTCCAACTGAGGACACAACTAAGGGCGAGCAAACATATACATACAATAGGGTCAATCTCTCCCAAGCATATACGAAGGCAAAGCACCCCGACAAACAAGTACTCATACAAATATTTCAACCATACATACTGACTTACATCCATACGTATACTCACACTATTATACATCATCTCATACACATATACCCCCAGACACCTACTGCATGCATACATCACATGGTCACATGTGTTACCCATACACATAAATATTCACAACATGATACCTCATATACAGGGCTGATAGAATACTGCAAACGCACATCTGTACAAATTCATAGGTATACATCATGTATAACCCATGGGGTACAGCCAACACACACACACACACATATTCCCATGCAACAACATAGGTACCCTCAAATATGTACAAACGTACATGTTCACAACCATACATGTAGATATAGTAACCTCATATACATACACATGCATCTCTATATATATGGACAGACATACGACCATGTATGTCTCCTAGTTTATATCCAAGCACACACATACACGTCATCACATAAAGTCTCATTCAACAATACTGCACACACAAATATTCAAAATACTGCACACACAAATATTCACATAATGATATATCTACCCAAACACCGGGTGTAAGTGTATCCGCTTACAACCAGACAGGCAACCATACTCATCTTATATATATATACTAGTCATAACATGTGCCCTATGGGCACGGTTCGTTTACAATATTCCCCCTCAAAATATTGGACCACCAATTTTAAATGAACAACAATAATTAAAGATTAATGATTGTTATTTAATTCCCCCAAAAATTTAGTTACACACAAAATTTTCCAAAATTCTTAGTTCCTCCCAAAATTTAATTGTTCCTCCCAAAATTTAATTCACCTAGAGAATTTATATCTCCCAAAATTTAGTTCCCTAAAATTTAGTTCCCCCAAAGTTTTAAGAATTTTCCCTTAAATTTTCCCTTTTTGAAAACATTAGTTCCCCTAATATTTAGTCTCCCCAAACCTTTAGTCCTGCAGTCAACCAATGTCTTGAATTATGTTAAGATGTTGAGACTACATACTGAGTTAGACCCTAAATCATCATTCAAAGAGAAATGCGAGGGAAATGAAACAAAGGTAAAGGAATTCGTCTTTGGTCAAATTTTTGTTATTTGTTAGCATGCTACGTTACTTGATTAAAGCAAAAGATTCTTGGAATAAGTCTCATCAAACTCTTATAATACAACATGGTAATTTTCAGGTACACACTAAATTTTCGAATCATTATATTATAAGAATCTTAATGCAAGAAATCAAGCAAAAAATAATGTGTTTGAGATATTTACCGGAACCGTTATTGATGCCTCTTTCATATCCTCCCCCCAGTAACTATCTTCGGCAATCGTCTCGTGTAGTAAATCTCCATGAATCTTACCTTTCTCAGTGCTCTTGCTTCTTGTGAAAACTTTAATAGGTAACACTTTAGAAATAGAATACATATTCCTCAGAAACTCATCCCACTCTTTTTCGAAAGGCAGCAATATTTAATGGAATACGCTAAATGTCACCTCAAAATGATGTATGATCTTTGCCACTAAAAAGCTGAACCTACGTATATCAAATCAGTTGGCTCACTCACCTTGTGCTACTTGGAGGTGCAACTTCCTCAAACATGTTATCTTCAACTTTTGGCCATCATAAAATCGTTACAGAATACATAAACCTTGCGTATTACCAAAATTTTAATCTTAAAATTTTATAATAGACCTTGGCTTGCTATGTTACATACTCCATACACTCAACAACAATGGGCTTTCGGGCAATCATGTGATTCATTGAATCAAAATGGCCATGCTCTTGAATACCACATCATCTTCATCAACATACACTGATATTAAAAATATATAAATAAACACAATATATCCGAGCTATAACCAACAAATCAACTATATAAAACTATGCAAGTTTTTTTGGCAGAAAAGTTAAAGAAACAGATGACCTTTGTTGGTTTAGGCATTGGTGGTTGAAGAGTACAAGGATACTGGAAACTACAAAGATCTCAACTGCATCGACAACTTATAGAAGTTATCTGCATTCATCTAAAACTCAAAGATTATTACATTACGACACCCAAAAACACATACAAAGAAATAGTTCATGTGGGAAAAATGTGAAGTGGTAGGACTATTATACTAATTTAATGCATGAATCCAAATGTATTCAAGTGTAAAATGCAAATGCAAGGCAAAGCAAAACAAACAATCTCAGTGGGCTTGTTTTGTTGATACGACACATTCTTTTGTGCAACAACCTTCTTCTCTACTGTCTCCTGATCCCAATCCTCCATCATATCTAACCAGACAAAAGCCAAATCCCAAATTAACCAACAATAACATAACCATAATCAACAAAGCCATCAATAGTTAATTCATTCCCTTACATTGGTCATGCTATCGCCATAAAGATCAATCTTTTCTCTTTTCCTCTGCATATTCAAATCATGAGAACTTCAACCATTCAAATCATGAGTAAATACATGAGCCGTGAGCCGTGTGCCGTGAGCTGTGAGCCGTGAGTATATATAATCCAATCTAATCCAATCCAATTAAATCGAAGAGCTATGTAGTCAAATAGCCAGGTATACATGATTATATACATAAGCCGTGTAATCCAATTAAATCAAGGAACCGTGAGTCGAGTATACATGATTATAAACATAAGCCGTGTAATCAAATTAAATAAATTACATGATTATATACATGAGCTGCGTATACATGATTATATACATGAACCGTGAGCTATGAGTATATATGTGAGCCGTGAACCATGAGCCGTAAGCCATGAGCCGTGAGCCGTGAGCCGTGAGTATATACAATCCAAACCAATCCAATTACATATCTACAAAAATCAACGACATGAATATATACAAAGAGTCATGTACACATGAATATAAACAAAGAGCCATACATTTTCTTTTCACTACCAAATAATTTCAACTACTTATCTTAGAAATAATTTCAAAAAAAGAAAGCAATGCCTCAAATAAAAATATGGCAACAATTCCAAAACACTGGATTATCAAAAGAAAACAATGCCTCAAACAAAAAGGAAGTAAAAAAATGCCTCAAACACCTTACCCATTTTGGGTCAATGCATATTCATAAAGATTCGTGGCCATGCTCAGTCCTTGATTTGCAAGATCTCAGACTCTAATGTAGAGACTCATTCCAGGACTTCAGGTGTGCTCACAAAGTGAACAAACCTAAGCAAAATATTGCATTTCGATATCAATTCCTTGAACACAATCAATTATGGCTATAAAAAATGAAGAGGATTATTGACCTTTCGACAGTACCCTTGGTGAACCAGAATTGCATCGGTTGCAGCCACAGGTTCAAGAGTAATAGAATATCATCCCTTTGCAATATGATCCTAGGCAGTCTTCAAATGGGCAAGAAAAGGGTTTAATAATCCAGAAGCAAGCTTCTTTGTCTTCCCATTTGCTATTGTCACCAAATAACACCTAATTACAAATCAATGATCAATCATAAACATCAAGCTAAAACCAATCTAGCTGCAGTTAATAATGCAAAACTTGCAACATCCACAACACATATTGCTGCTAATTTTTGAATCAATATGGCAAAAACTTCCATCCACATGATGATCCCAAAAGATTAATAAAAACTACCATCTTGGTAGAAATAAAGAGACAAATTAATCAACAATCTAAAAGGTTAACTCGGTGATGTCCATTAAAGATCTAGTTTTGGTCATTAAGATAAAGTGAAAATGGTATTAAAGAATCCTACTTTGTCATAAGAGAATGACAGTTCAGTAGCAAAAAAGGGAAAAAGATTTGAATTTATAAAAATCTGAACAAATAGCTCAACTAAAAATTCAATCAAAATCAAGGCTTTCCAATTCTAGACTTAAAAACACCTCATAGCAAGCAAAACTCCAAAAGATTGCCCAAAATCCCTTTTTAGCAAAATAAAACAAAAAACAAAACTGAAATAGTTCAAACTTAGCGAAAATCTAGCAAAAATCATGAAATTTAAAATCTAAAAAAGTGATAATCGTTTTAAATACCTCATCTTCTCTTGCGGGATGGGCACTCCGAACTGTAAGCGATTGATCATTTCTTTATCGAACTCGGGAGCCACAGGAACCAACTGAGACCATCAGCCAATTCCCAAGCTGGCATGTCCTCCCTGTAGATGTGAGTGATATCTCATCATATGATACATATCGCATATCATAACATCTTAAGAATACAATATTACTCTAAGAGGTCAAGTTCAACTATCTAATTAACAAACAAATAGGTGAATAACCTACTCTTTAAATAAATATATGTATTCAATATTGTCTTCATATAAGTAGAAATTAAAGTTCTTGTAACTTTGATATCATTTAAGGCATGGTAGTTTACATATTAAGAAATAGCTAAGTTGAAGAATCGTAAAAAGTTTCTACAGAGTTCTTGAAAGTTTGCATGATTCATACCAATGATCAGATTTAGAACCCATGGTTCTCTTATATAAATATGAAATTTACATATGTATCGCTCCCTCCATCCAACCAAATAAATTGCACCATGAACCCAATCAGCTACAGTTTGAAATACATTAAGAAAAAAGCACATGCATCCCATCTTGTAAATTAGAGCACCAATTCAGCACTAACAATATATCACAACACAATAATGACTTGTAAAATTGGCTAGAAAATAAGACACTAAATGCTGATTAGCTGTTGTAAAATTAAAACATAATCATTTCCAGATTCATTACCTATTGATATTTTATTGAGCTAAAATCAACCATGCACTTGTATGGAACATTGCAATTTACATATATGCATGTATATACCTATCTCTCCAGCAAACCAAAAACATTCCACCATGCACCCAATCATCTACCGGGTGAAATATGTTGAGAAAAAAGCACATGTGTCCCATCTTGTAAACGGGAGCACCAGTTCAACACCGACAACAGATCATAACACGATGATGACTTGTAAAATTGGCTGAAAAATAAGGCACTAAATGATGATAATGTATGGAACAAAACTACCAGTAACCATAACCACAAACTTTTTCTCCCCTGTAATGGCATGACTTGTGATAGTGCTAAAGAGTGACAAATTATTAGCTCAGTCATTTTACTGGTTTTGTGGACATACCCATGAATTAACCAGCCTCAATCCTTCTTTTAGCTTTAATCCTGATATTATTAGCATAAAAACATCCAAAAAAACTCAAGGTAACAATTTTAACATCAGTGGGTAGAATCAAATAAAATTTGTGACAAAGAAGAAAAAAAGGGAATCATCCAAAAATATATCTTGTTTTCTGTTTGGAAAATAATTACTACAAATCTTGATGGGGGCTTCGAGCTCGAGAAGATTTTGTTGGCTGATATGCAATGTAGAGCTGCTTAATCTCGGCTCGGTCAGCTGCACTTGCTTCAGTATCCATCCATTCTTCGAATCGAGCGAGCAACTGTCTGATGATGTCATTAAGCAATCACTCGTCCATCAGCACCCCTCTATTTGATCTCTTAAAGAAATTAATAATACCCTGTAAATCAAATAGTGAATTAATTTAGCCGTGGAGGGCTCAAGTAAAATTAATTTACAAAAATCAAGCTTATGAAGTTTCGTGGATTGCTTAATTCACTAAACTTATTGTTTACTGTTATAATTTTTCTTTTTTCTGCTTTTTTGAAGTACCTTGATGCAATTATTAAGCATGCCCTTTGCAACAACATTGGTAGATTAGGGGTTGACTTTGGTTCTATTTTGAATCTACATATGTTTTGCTTTCCTGGTTAATGCAGCATTTTCTTGGAGGTAAGTTAAGAGAGAGAGAGAGAATGAAGATGATGAACAAACGCCGGAAATCATTTGCTTACTGTTGGAATGCTCTGCTTACTACTGTTGGAAGGCAGGAAGCAGATGCTCTCTGGGTTTTGTAGTGTGGAGCTTGGCTGGATGCGTCCTCATGATCCAATGATGGGGAGGGGAACAAAGATGAGGCTGAGGGCTTATCGGTTGTCGCTACGACTTCCCGTCTCCGAGCGAGCGAGCCCGAATAAAAAGAAGTCGATACAATGAAGACGGCAGGGCAGGGGGAGAATGGATCGGCGACACCGGTGGTGTGGCTTCAGCTTGGCGCAAGCCTCGAGCTTTTGGTGGGGGCGAGATGGGCCGAGTTCTGAGGTGCAACGATGTGATTTCAAGCAGGTGGGAGGGGGACCGTGTTTTTAGGGGGGATGGTGACAGAATTATACCTAATGTTTTTTAAAATTCAAACCCAAAATTCAAACCTATTACTTTTGCCCAATTCATTTCCCCCCAATTCAAACCCAAAATTTAAAAGTCCCCCCAAATTTTGTCCTAGTCAGCATATACTTGTCCTAGTCAGCTTGTCCCAATAGGATAAGATTCAAAATCTTCATCCTTTATAGAATAGACTAGTCATAACCAGTGCCCTATGGGCACGGTTCGTTTACAATATTCCCCCTCAAAATATTGGACCACCAATTTTAAACGAACAACAATAATTAAAGATTAATGATTGTTATTTAATTCCCCCAAAAATTTAGGTACACACAAAATTTTCCAAAATTCTTAGTTCCTCCCAAAATTTAATTGTTCCTCCCAAAATTTAATTCACCTAGAGAATTTATATCTCCCAAAATTTAGTTCCCTAAAATTTAGTTCCCCCCAAAGTTTTAAGAATTTTCCCTTAAATTTTCCCTTTCTGAAAACATTAGTTCCCCTAATATTTAGTCTCCCCAAACCTTTAGTCCTGCAGTCAACCAATGTCTTGAATTATGTTAAGATGTTGAGACTACATACTGAGTTAGACCCTAAATCATCTTTCAAAGAGAAATGCGAGGGAAATGAAACAAAGGTAAAGGAAGTCGTCTTTGGTCAAATTTTTGTTATTTGTTAGCATGCTACGTTACTTGATTAAAGCAAATGATTCTTGGAATAAGTCTCATCAAACTCTTATAATACAACATGGTAATTTTCAGGTACACACTAAATTTTCGAATCATTATATTATAAGAATCTTAATGCAAGAAATCAAGGAAAAAATAATGTGTTTGAGATATTTACCGGAACCGTTATTGATGCCTCTTTCATATCCTCCCCCCAGTAACTATCTTCGACAATCGTCTCGTGTAGTAAATCTCCATGAATCTTACCTTTCTCAGTGCTCTTGCTTCTTGTGAAAACTTTAATCGGTAACACTTTAGAAATAGAATACATATTCCTTAGAAACTCATCCCACTCTTTTTTGAAAGGCAGCAATATTTAATGGAATACGCTAAATGTCACCTCAAAATGATGTATGATCTTTGCCACTAAAAAGCTGAACCTACGTATATCAAATCAGTTGGCTCACTCACCTTGTGCTACTTGGAGGTGCAACTTCCTCAAACATGTTATCTTCAACTTTTGGCCATCATAAAATCGTTACAGAATACATAAACCTTGCGTATTACCAAAATTTTAATCTTAAAATTTTATAATAGACCTTGGCTTGCTATGTTACATACTCCATACACTCAACAACAATGGGCTTTCGGGCAATCATGTGATTCATTGAATCAAAATGGCCATGCTCTTGAATACCACATCATCTTCATCAACATACACTGATATTAAAAATATATAAATAAACACAATATATCCGAGCTATAACCAACAAATCAACTATATAAAACTCTGCAAGTTTTTTTGGCAGAAAAGTTAAAGAAACAGATGACCTTTGTTGGTTTAGGCATTGGTGGTTGAAGAGTACATGGATACTGGAAACTACAAAGATCTTAACTGCATCGACAACTTATAGAAGTTATCTGCATTCATCTAAAACTCCAAGATTATTACATTACGACACCCAAAAACACATACAAAGAAATAGTTCATGTGGGAAAAAATGTGAAGTGGTAGGACTATTATACTAATTTAATGCATGAATCCAAATGTATTCAAGTGTAAAATGCAAATGCAAGGCAAAGCATAACAAAAAATCTCAGTGGGCTTGTTTTGTTGATACGACACATTCTTTTGTGCAACAACCTTCTTCTCTACTGTCTCCTGATCCCAATCCTCCATCATATCTAACCAAACAAAAGCCAAATCCCAAATTAACCAACAATAACATAACCATAATCAACAAAGCCATCAATAGTTAATTCATTCCCTTACATTGGTCATGCTATCGCCATAAAGACCAATCTTTTCTCTTTTCCTCTGCATATTCAAATCATGAGAACTTCAACCATTCAAATCATAAGTAAATACATGAGCCGTGAGCCGTGTGCCGTGTGCTGTGAGCCGTGAGTATATATAATCCAATCTAATCCAATCCAATTAAATCGAAGAGCTATGTAGTCAAATAGCCAGGTATACATGATTATATACATAAGCCGTGTAATCCAATTAAATCAAGGAACCGTGAGTCGAGTATACATGATTATAAACATAAGCCGTGTAATCTAATTAAATAAATTACATGATTATGTACATGAGCTGCGTATACATGATTATATACATGAACCGTGAGCTATGAGTATATATGTGAGCCGTGAACCATGAGCCGTAAGCCATGAGCCGTGAGCCGTGAGCCGTGAGTATATACAATCCAAACCAATCCAATTACATATCTACAAAAATCAACGGCATTAATATATACAAAGAGTCATGTACACATGAATATAAACAAAGAGCCATACATTTTCTTTTCACTACCAAATAATTTCAACTACTTATCTTAGAAATAATTTCAAAAAAAGAAAGCAATGCCTCAAATAAAAATATGGCAACAATTCCAAAACACTGGATTATCAAAAGAAAACAATGCCTCAAACAAAAAGGAAGTAAAAAATTGCCTCAAACACCTTACCCATTTTGGGTCAATGCATATTCATAAAGATTCGTGGCCATGCTCAGTCCTCGATTTGCAAGATCTCAGACTCTAATGTAGAGACTCATTCCAGGACTTCAGGTGTGCTCACAAAGTGAACAAACCTAAGCAAAATATTGCATTTCGATATCAATTCCTTGAACACAATCAATTATGGCTATAAAAAATGAAGAGGATTATTGACCTTTCGACAGTACCCTTGGTGAACCAGAATTGCATCGGTTGCAGCCACAGGTTCAAGAGTAATAGAATATCATCCCTTTGCAATATGATCCTAGGCAGTCTTCAAATGGGCAAGGAAAGGGTTTAATAATCCAGAAGCAAGCTTCTTTGTCTTCCCATTTGCTATTGTCACCAAATAACACCTAATTACAAATCAATGATCAATCATAAACATCAAGCTAAAACCAATCTAGCTGCAGTTAATAATGCAAAACTTGCAACATCCACAACACATATTGCTGCTAATTTTTGAATCAATATGGCAAAAACTTCCATCCACATGATGATCCCAAAAGATTAATAAAAACTACCATCTTGGTAGAAATAAAGAGACAAATTAATCAACAATCTAAAAGGTTAACTCGGTGATGTCCATTAAAGATCTAGTTTTGGTCATTAAGATAAAGTGAAAATGGTATTAAAGAATCCTACTTTGTCATAAGAGAATGACAGTTCAGTAGCAAAGAAGGGAAAAAGATTTGAATTTATAAAAATCTGAACAAATAGCTCAACTAAAAATTCAATCAAAATCAAGGCTTTCCAATTCTAGACTCAAAAACACCTCATTGCAAGCAAAACTCCAAAAGATTGCCCAAAATCCCTTTTTAGCAAAATAAAACAAAAAACAAAACTGAAATAGTTCAAACTTAGCGAAAATCTAGCAAAAATCATGAAATTTAAAATCTAAAAAAGCGATAATCGTTTTAAATACCTCATCTTCTCTTGCGGGATGGGCACTCCGAACTGTAAGCGATTGATCATTTCTTTATCGAACTCGGGAGCCACAGGAACCAACTGAGACCATCAGCCAATTCCCAAGCTGGCATGTCCTCCCTGTAGATGTGAGTGATATCTCATCATATGATACATATCGCATATCGTAACATCTTAAGAATACAATATTACTCTAAGAGGTCAAGTTCAACTATCTAATTAACAAACAAATAGGTGAATAACCTACTCTTTAAATAAATATATGTATTCAATATTGTCTTCATATAAGTAGAAATTAAAGTTCTTGTAACTTTGATATCATTTAAGGCATGGTAGTTTACATATTAAGAAATAGCTAAGTTGAAGAATCGTAAAAAGTTTCTACAGAGTTCTTGAAAGTTTGCATGATTCATACCAATGATCAGATTTAGAACCCATGGTTCTCTTATATAAATATGAAATTTACATATGTATCGCTCCCTCCATCCAACCAAATAAATTGCACCATGAACCCAATCAGCTACAGTTTGAAATACATTAAGAAAAAAGCACATGCATCCCATCTTGTAAATTAGAGCACCAATTCAGCACTAACAATATATCACAACACAATAATGACTTGTAAAATTGGCTAGAAAATAAGACACTAAATGCTGATTAGCTGTTGTAAAATTAAAACATAATCATTTCCAGATTCATTACCTATTGATATTTTATTGAGCTAAAATCAACCATGCACTTGTATGGAACATTGCAATTTACATATATGCATGTATATACCTATCTCTCCAGCAAACCAAAAACATTCCACCATGCACCCAATCATCTACCGGGTGAAATATGTTGAGAAAAAAGCACATGCGTCCCATCTTGTAAACGGGAGCACCAGTTCAACACCGACAACAGATCACAACACGACGATGACTTGTAAAATTGGCTGAAAAATAAGGCACTAAATGATGATAATGTATGGAACAAAACTACCAGTAACCATGACCACAAACTTTTTCTCCCCTGTAATGGCATGACTTGTGATAGTGTTAAAGAGTGACAAATTGTTAGCTCAGTCATTTTACTGGTTTTGTGGACACACCCATGAATTAACCAGCCTCAATCCTTCTTTTAGCTTTAATCCTGATATTATTAGCATAAAAACATCCAAAAAAACTCAAGGTAACAATTTTAACATCAGTGGGTAGAATCAAATAAAATTTGTGACAAAGAAGAAAAAAAGGGAATCATCCAAAAATATATCTTGTTTTCTGTTTGGAAAATAATTACTACAAATCTTGATGGGGGCTTCGAGCTCGAGAAGATTTCGTTGGCTGATATGCAATGTAGAGCTGCTTAATCTCGGCTCGGTCAGCTGCACTTGCTTCAGTATCCATCCATTCTTCGAATCGAGCAACTGTCTGATGATGTCATTAAGCAATCACTCGTCCATCAGCACCCCTCTATTTGATCTCTTAAAGAAATTAATAATACCCTGTAAATCAAATAGTGAATTAATTTAGCCGTGGAGGGCTCAAGTAAAATTAATTTACAAAAATCAAGCTTATGAAGTTTCGTGGATTGCTTAATTCACTAAACTTATTGTTTACTGTTATAATTTTTCTTTTTTCTGCTTTTTTGAAGTACCTTGATGCAATTATTAAGCATGCCCTTTGCAACAACATTGGTAGATTAGGGGTTGACTTTGGTTCTATTTTGAATCTACATATGTTTTGCTTTCCTGGTTAATGCAACATTTTCTTGGAGGTAAGTTAAGAGAGAGAGAGAATGAAGATGATGAACAAACACAGGAAATCATCTGCTTACTGTTGGAATGCTCTGCTTACTACTGTTGGAAGGCAGGAAGCAGATGCTCTCTGGGTTTTGTAGTGTGGAGCTTGGCTGGATGCGTCCTCATGATCCAATGATGGGGAGGGGAACAAAGATGAGGCTGAGGGCTTATCGGTTGTCGCTACGACTTCCCGTCTCCGAGCGAGCGAGCCCGAATAAAAAGAAGTCGATACAATGAAGACGGCAGGGCAGGGGGAGAATGGATCGGCGACACCGGTGGTGTGGCTTCAGCTTGGCGCAAGCCTCGAGCTTTTGGTGGGGGCGAGATGGGCCGAGTTCTGAGGTGCAACGATGTGATTTCAAGCAGGTGGGAGGGGGACCGTGTTTTTAGGGGGGATGGTGGCAGAATTATACCCAATGTTTTTTAAAATTCAAACCCAAAATTCAAACCTATTACTTTTGCCCAATTCATTTCCCCCCCCAATTCAAACCCAAAATTTAAAAGTCCCCCCAAATTTTGTCTTAGTCAGCATATACTTGTCCTAGTCAGCTTGTCCCAATAGGATAAGATTCAAAATCTTCATCCTTTATAGAATATATATATATATATATATATATATATATATATATATATATATATATATATATATATATATATATATATATATATATATATATATATATATATATATATATGCAAGGTAAGTTAGAATCTCAATTAAGCAATGTACAAAAATTACAATGTGATTTGGCTAAGAGTACCGGATTAAATGACTATGGGAGCGGACACAAGCGTCGTCACCATAGATCATTTAGTCCAGTATCTTGTCCAAGATCATGGATCATTCAGGTCCAGAGACCAATATCAAAACAAATTAACAATACAAAAATCTCAAGCTGAAAAGACTCCCGCACTGTAGCAAATGAATCCACAGCCGGCCAAACACTGTGGAGTAGTAGCAACCAGCGGCCAGTCAACAACCGGCCATCACCCGTTATCATAAATCCCCCAGTTGTCAAAAGCTTCTACGGCTTCAGATTCAATGTCCTTTAGGTGGCGCATTGATACGCGGACATCTGCGCAAATTTCTTCAAAAACTTGGAGCTTATTTTTCCGGGCACTTTTGAATATCCTGTTGCAGCGCTCACGCCAAACGTGCCAGACAGCCGCAGCCAGAGATGTTTTTGAGAGCTGGCCGAGGGCCCCCTTCGTTGCAAATTTCGACAGGAAGTAGCTACCCACAACCTGTAGCGATAGCTCAGTTGGACCTACAGCACCGAGCTTTAGAAGAGAATGCTTGATGATGTATTTTGAGAAGGGGCAGCTGAAAAAAATGTGTGTAATGGTTTCAGGACAATCTTCAGCACAAAGGACGCAATTGATAGAGGCTTGATGGCACCATTTTACCAGACGGTCCATAGTGAGTAGTTTATTCTTAAGAGCGCGTAGTTGAGTTAATGAAAACTTCGGGATGTATTTACTATACCAGACCAGATTGTAAAATGGGAACGGGGCATCTTTGTTGCGCACAGTATCCCACGCATCTCTGAACTTGAAGGCCGAACCTTGTTTCCACTCCCATGTATCAGCACCTGGAGTAAGTTTAATGTTTTGTAGCAGAGGTTGAATATTTAGGATTTCCGAATCACTACTCCATGAAGACCCATCCCAATAATCTCTTACTCGCTTAGTACTGGCACCACTGGGAATATTGTGAAGCAGTTTGAGGGGACCACAGGGGAGCCAATTATCGTGCCAGAATAGGGCATCTTTCCCATCATGAATCTTCCTCTTGATAATCTTCTGTGAGTGGCTTCTGCAATGTAAAAGGAACTTCCACGTTCCAGATTGGGTGGCTGCAACAGATGCTTTATAAAAGGTTGTCGCATCCTTGTATTTACCTTTCATGTACTCCGCCCAAAGACCTCTGGACTTGAGGAATCGCCATGTAAGCTTAATTCCCGCAGCAATGTTCAGATCGGATAGAAGTCTCAAACCAACTCCCCATTCCTCTTTAGGCCTGCAAGAGTCTTTCCAAGCCCAGGACTTGGTAGTGCCCCAAATGAAGTTCCTGCACATGGATGTTAGAGATCTCAGAACGGTGGTGGGTAGTCTGTAGACATGCAACCAGTAAGCAATAATGCCGTAGATCATAGTTTTGACCAGCTCAATACGTCCAGCTATGGATAAAGAGGTGGAACTCCACCCACTAAGCTGTTTCCTGCATTTATCAATGAGGCGGTTATACATATGAGCTTTGGGATATCTGGAAGACAAGGGAAGACCCAAATATGTAGTGATAGTATGCGCATGCTTAGCTCCCAAAAAATCCGCAAGATTTCTCGGATTTTTGACTCCTTTGCTGAAAATAGAAATGCTCTTATCCCAGTTGATCTCCAGTCCTGTAAAATTTGAGAACTCCACAAGCAAGTTTTTAAGGCCACCTAGGGATTTTAGATTGGCTCTGCAAAATACGAGGAGGTCATCTGCAAATAAGAGATGGGAAATAGCTCCAGTGCGTCTCATAGGTTGTATGGTACCTTTAGTTAGGGCTTTGGCGAGCAGTAGAGAGAAGGATTCCATAACGATCACAAAAAGGAATAGGGAAAGTGGATCACCTTGCCTGAGCCCGCTGTTTCCTCCAAAAAATCCCACAGGAGAGCCATTCACCATAACAGAATAAGAGGCCGTAGAAATGTGATCCACCCGATGAATTTGTGGCCAAAACCCATCTGGTGAAGAATAAAATACACGAACTCTCTATTCACGCTATCAAAAGCCTTTCTGAGATCAAGTTTCAGGCACGCTCTGGATCCCATAGGGTTGCTAAAATCCCTGATTTGCTCGTGGGCAAGTAGGGCACAGTCAGAGATAAGTCTGCCCTGAATGAAAGCTGATTGGTTCGGCGAGACCAATTCATAAATTATTCTCTGCAGCCTGTTACAAATAATCTTGCTAATTACCTTGTAAATGACATTACAACAGGCAATGGGCCTGTAGTCTCCAAGGGAAGAAGCATTGGTTCTCTTAGGGACCAAGGTGAGGAAGGTGTGATTAATTTGTTTGAGTAGGGTACTCGATCTAAAAAAGATTGGACAGCTCCCACAACATCAGGACCAATAAGATTCCAACTGTGCTGAAAGAAGAAACCATTAAACCCATCAGGCCCAGGTGACTTGGAGGGGCCAATCTGGAAAACCGCCTCTTTAATTTCTTCTGTAGTGACACTCCTTTCGAGCCACCTAGAAGTTTCCAGTTTGATCTTTTTCTTAGGCACAAGCTGCGGGAAAACATTCCAATAATTGTCTTGATTATATAAGCACTTGTAGTAGTTTGCAGCTTCTGATTTAATGTCCTCATAAGACTTGCTCTGGGCCTCGTTAACATCAACCAGGTGTCTAAGGTTATTTCGGCCATGTCTGGATTTCATAGCATTGTAGAAGAATCTAGTATTTCTGTCCCCCAAGTCCAGCCAATCATGTCTACTCATTTGACGAAACATCTCTTCCTCCCCATCTAACAAGTTGGCAAGCTCACTTGCAAGTTTATGTTTAGATCTCTGAAGCTCGGCCTCAAAGTGAAGAGTATTTTGTTTCCTCACTGCTTCAAGTTGTGTGCGGCAAGCACGGATAGCATTTGTAGACTGATTGTATCTTTCCCACTTCTTTAGTGCCAATTTAGTATTCCGTAATTTATTAATCAGTCGGTACATATGGGTACCGCTAATGTTATGTTTCCAGCTTGAATCAACAATATCATGATAACCAGGCAAGTTTATCCAGTGATTGAAATATTTGAAAGGCTTGGGGTCAGTATGTACCTGGGGTTGCAGATTGACAACCATGGGGGAATGATCACTGGTATTAGGATCCAAATATTCATAGAAGGAATCCAGGAGCTTGTTAGTCCATTCAACATTGCAAAAAACCCGATCCAATTGAGCTGCAATGCGGCGCGTTCCCAATAGTTTATTGTACCAGCTTAAACGTTCCCCCGTAGTTTTGAGAGTATGCAAACCACAATCAGTAATGCAACTGTTGAAATCAAGAAGCTTGCTAGCATCCACCTTACGGCCTCCCACTTTGTCCTTGGAGTACAGAATACAATTAAAGTCACCACCTACTAGCCAAGCCTCATTGTTCAAATTAGCAGCATCAACCTTCAGATCATTCCATAGGAGCTTCCTCTCTGTATTGATGTTGCTTCCATAAACCGCAGTAAGGAAGAACACAAATCCACCAACATTAGTACATCGCACAGTGACATGTTGTAAAGAAGAAGAAATGACACTCAGTTGCCATATTAGGGGATCTGAGCCAATTAGAATACGACCGCCTCCATGTAGCTGAAAATTGTCTACTTTATTCCATCCCTTGGGGATGCAGGATTTAGTGCTGATAGACTCTGCCTTTAATTTGGTCTCCAGAAGTACAACAAGAGATGGGGCAAGACTTTTGATCCTATCTCTGAGGTCACTGCGCCTCACAGCGTTATTCAATCCACGGGTATTCCAAAAAAACATGGACATAGATGATTTGTGGAGAAAACAGGAGAACACCCCCTCTTACTTAATCCTGCTGCTACGTGGAGTAGCAGTGCCCGAATTAGTTACCTCCGCTTTCTTCCGCCTAGAGGAGTCAAGACCCTTTAATATTTCCAGTCGCTCTTCATCCCACGCCGGGTTATCGTACAAAGGAACCAGAGGAAGGGCAATGCAATCATCCTCCTGCGTGTATGACTGGGAACTCACGCCTGCTCCCTCAAGCAAAGCAGAAGAGAGGGATCCTTATCGAGCATCAGGGGAAGGAGAGTTGCGGAGATCATGGACTGCCGCTACAGCACAAGTAGATTCAGGTTCTGCTGTAGCACAAGTAGATTCCGGTTCCGCTACAGCACAAGTAGGTTCAACTTCTGAGGCCACATGATTCGGCTTAATTAAGTGCAGAAATCTCTTCAAGTGTACCAAGTTGAGAAGTCCAGTACGAACAGAAATGACCTTCGCAGATGAAGAGCACTGAACCGCCTGCTGCAACCCTAGTATAGCAGGATCATTGTTTGAAGTGGCCTGCATACTTACAGCCCCAGTGTCAGGAATGGTATGTGGCCCAATATTTGATTTACCATGACCGGAGGATTGCCCAATCTCTAGGGTAGGCAAGAGACGTTTCCCCTTGTCAGGGGGAGGAGAGATTGTTTGATTTGGGCATTGCAGATCCGAATGACCAAAGCTTACACATTTACTGCATCATGGGGGCTCCGCCTCATACTTCGCTTCAAACGTGAGTGTAGTCCCATCATCAAGTTCAACGTCAACCTTATTGGGCAATGCCTTTGAGGCATCAACTTCAACCAAGCACCTAGCATATGAAATTCTCTCTAATTTTGCCGTAGCCCGATCCAAACAAAGAGGGTTACCAACTACGGAGGCAAGAATATTGAGGATTTCCATATTCCACATGATGACCGGGACCCCATGCATTTGCATCCAAACAGGTACAGAGGTGAGGATGTCACGATCATGGCGTAGGGCAGGGCTCCACAACTTGAGGACTACCAATCGGCCTTCAAAGAGCCAGGGGCCGCCGTGGAGGATCCTCTCGCAATCATCCCAGGATTCAAACCTGAATAAGAAGAAGCCATTGTCCTTGCTAAAAAGTTGAACCCGCTTTCTTGGCTTCCAGAGCCTCTCCATCCAAGATTGTATTTGACCAAACATATGAGTGTCGCCTAAAACATACCCTACCAAGGTGGATTTCTAGTGCTCAGCCCCCTTCTCAAGAAGAGCATCAGTTACCCGAGCAACGACACTTCCATCAGCCCTGATTTTTGGGGGGACAAATTTCATGCCAACAGCATCACCGTAGGAACGCCGCGAAGTGCAAATTTCCACCCAGCTAAGTTGAGTAGCGGCGGGGTTAAAAGAAATTTGTTGATTTACAACAGTTCTCTTAGGAAAGCCGTCGAACACCTGGGGAGCATCTCTGCCTGGGGATGGTTTCGCATACTGACCTGAGATTGGCCGAGGGGGAATACCCAATCCCCTACTCCTCTGCTGATGACGATTCCGATCCGGATTATCCAAGCCGTTGTTCCTCAAGCCCTGGCCTGAGATTGGTCGAGGTGGAAACCCCAAACCCATACGCCTCTTCGAACTGGGAAGATTAGGTGTCTTTTTCCTTGTCACGAGATGCCACTGCTCCGCAGAGTTCCCATTAGCCAAACCCTGATAACAGAAGCCGGTCCGCTGAGACACGACTCTAATACTCCTAGGGCATGCCCACTCATACCTGAGTGGAACACAAAAATCCACACATAGATCTACACAATCAACATGTACATATATACCACATACTACAAATACAGACGACATATCATATCTATACATTGCCTAGACCTCAATCAACTATATAGATCTATGATACATACTGCTCATATGCTCCTATATATTAACACATATACACGTGCACTTCTATACTCAGACATACAATCACGTATGTCTCCTAGCATCCATCCAACATCACAGATGTATCAGCACACAAATCCTACCATATCGATATCAATACAAATAGATAACCATACAAAAATATATTCATCCATACACAGGTGTAAGGGTACCAGCTTACAACCATACATGTATCATATACTCATCACAAATATCAACACATGACACTAATAATCTTAAGACATATCCACACATACATGGGTGGAACCCAAGGATCCACGCATGCATCTACACACTTTACATGTGCATATATCTCATACAGTATATAGCCACTACACAGTACATCTATACACTACTCGTACCTCAAACAAATACATAATTCAATTTCATACATCATTCATAAGTCATCCAGTATTAACACATATACTTCAAACACAATCATAGAGCCATATAATCATTCGTACATATACTATAATCACATGCACATGAGTATATCATCTCAATATACTCAATAAGCCATGTTCATCACTTATAGAGCCATATACGTATAGGCATACACGCATGCACACATAAATATATACATACATTCTTACTAAATCAACACTGTAGTGTCTACCCCCAGGGCTCTATATCTTACGCTTCTGATGTTCGGGTCCCATCCTAAAGCTGGACTCTACCCACCTTAGGACTCAACTACCCACAAACACACGAACACTACACGTACTATTCCGTATACAACTGCAGTGAGGAGACCTGCGTGGGCCACCACCTGTCACGACCCCCACTTCCTGGGATACGTAGCGAGGCAGGGTACATGACGAGAACTAAAACGTATCTGCAGGTCTTCTGCGCATTGCTGGGAATAGTACATGTAGTATTCAACAAACAGCCAACCAACAACACAAAACGACACAAAGTCACAGAGAAATACTGAAAGCCAAACACTGAATAATTTCATATACATCTCAAACATCCCATTGCATCAATTCATAAAGTACAAGCATCTCTCACCCCAAAAGAAAACCCAAAGTACAAATAGCTCTCTCCTCACCCCTCACCATCCAATCTAGGCACCAACTCCCAATACCAGAACTCCAAACTCAACCTCCAGCTCAACAGCCATCTCCAAAAACCACACTTGAAAAGTCAACGGGGGAATGTCAACACGTGACCTAGTAGGAAAGCCAACTCCCTCTAGTATGCTATTATGAAAATGCAACTACTTTACTTGCAACCATGACAATGTACAAATGAAACATGGTATGAACTAAATAAAGCAAGCTAAAAGAAGCATGAGCAAGGCTTAAAGAATTGCAATGCACAACATAAGAAAAGGCAACTACAATAAACAACGAGCAACATAATGAAACATAAGGCAAGTTATAAGACCTACAAGTAAAGAAACCACAAGTAGGCAACATTTACCAGGGCTCCAATAGTAATGAAAGTATCAATTAGTGATTTGGACCCTAAGTAGTGGGTAGACCTTCTTGGGACTGGACCTCATCCCCAGTTGGGGTGGAACAGGCAAACTCCCCGAGACAAGCGCTTACTAAAGGAGCCATATTTTCCCCGTATTTCCCCTTCACGTTTTCTCCATTTCTCCTCATTTCTACGACTCCCCGCCACTCGGGCAAGAACAGGAGGGCCACCAACCACCAGTCCAGTCCCTCATATTTTCTCCACAACTTAGTGTTCCCCCAATCTCCGTGTCACCCTCCTTTAAGAGGACTTAATCATTTCTTAGCATTTCAATTAAAAATTAACGTGTAACAAAAGAAATCACATAGCAACACCATTTTCACCTCCTCTCATTCCAACACATAAAACCTTTCCAACCACAACATTCGCCACATAGTTCTCATTTCCAACACAAATGATTTCAACACATGTAATCGCACAACTTCACCATTGATTGCAACATGAAATTAATTAAGCATGAGCCAACAAAACATATGCCAACATCACTTAATCCAACAGGAAATTAGTTAACCAAAAAGCAAGATGACATCCTCTTCTTAGCAACATGAAAAAGATAGCATGGGACCAATAGCATGAAACTAATAGCAACATGAAAATGATAATAAACATTTCACCCAAAACAGTCCAGCTTGCTGAAAATTGCACAACAGTCAGATTGAATGGTAGTTTGCTCCATATTCTTGTATGAAACATAACAATTCAATGTAAATGAAAGTTGTAGGTATGGTAGTTATGGATTCACAGATAAAATTTTAGGCAAAAATATTAAGTAAGTGATTTATAGTGAATTATTTAGTGAAGGCTGCCAAATCTCTTTTCCAGACAGATTTCAGGGCCTGTTTTGATTGCTGATTTTGGGCCTATTGCAGTCAGAATTACAAAACTTGAGCACTCTGATGAAGTTGGAGAAAAACTTGTTAACTTTTCAACGAGACTAAGAACATACAATTCCTGTGTGTGTGCAGGTACTGAGCTTCGTTTTACTAAAATGTGTCCAGTTTGACAGAATTTCAGACAAACTGTAAATATTGAATTTTTAACCTAACTTTCAGTTTGAATTGGAAAAAGTTGTGAACATGAACGTTGTTCATAACTACGAAATAAAAAACATATAAAATTTTCAGAGCATTCCTAATAGTCAATTAAGCTCAGAACTTAGTCAAATTTTCAGCTTTTCAGGATCAAATTTTCAGCATCAAGAACACAAGTGTTTCAAGGAATTAATCATGTATTAAGCTCAAAATCAAACATGAACCAATTCTACAAATGACAAATAAATAGCATATTAGGGGAAATTGGTTTCCTACCTCAAGTTGCTTCATTTTCTTATCAAAATCCAAGCTTTACCTTCATCCAAAACTCTCCTTCAAAATCCCATCAAAAAGCTCCAAACTTGCATGAAAAACTCCCTTTTTAAGCTTCCATCAACTCCTATTTGCTAGCACTTTAGATTAGGGCTCTAAAGGAGTGGAGAGAGGAGATTTTTCCATGAAAAATTGAGGCACAAAGTGAGGGGAGAGGGGGAGAACGAAAATGAAAGAAGGGAGATGAAAAAAGAATGAAAGTGAGGGAGAAAGAGAGAGTTTAAGGGTTAATTGCTAAGGGTATCCTCTACTCTCTTCTCCTTCCTTCCACACACTTCTCTTCTTGTCTTTTTCTTCCATTTCTTTTCTTTTTCTTTTTTCCTTTAATCCTCTTTTCTTCTTATTTAAGGAAAGAATCTCCTTGCACACATCCTCCTGCCTTACACACTCACCACCCTCTAATTACTAAGGAGCCATTACTATGCACACGCTCTCCCTCACTACACACATCCATCTCTAATAAATATTACAAAGGGAACATCCTTACTTACAAATACACATATTATAATTAATTCAACCACTACAACAACATAAAGTACGTGCTTTACACACTACTACACAACATACTATTACTACTACTGTTAGGACCTAACGATCGTGATAGTCCGATCTTCCGCCCAAGTCCGCCTGATACCCTGCCAGCTCGCCTCCTCCATCACGAAGGCTAGCCAATCCTGCGGAAGGGCACTCCTCGAGTCTGCCCGTCGCCCGCCGACCACGACGTCCGCCTCGTGTAGCAAATAGTCGAACTCCACCAAGGACCATGCGGGCGCGAGCCCGCCTCTGAGTCCAGCTCGCCAAGCATGCAACTAGCCCATCTGTCATCGGCCAAGGACGACCAAGCGAGTTAGATATGACCCCGCCTCGCGGGCGCCACATGTCGGCCCCTTGTCCCATCGGACACGACAAACAACCTTCCCTAATTATCCTCCACATCATAACCATCGTGCCCTTGGTTCCCCATAATACAAATTCATTGTACGCGAGTTTTACCCCGCAACACTAATAATAACAACCTCAACGCCATAATATACTACATGCACTACAATCACTACCATAGGCACTACCATATACCTCACCAATCAACATGAACTATAGTCAACCAATAGCACTACATATCACATTAACATTATCTAATTCCAATTACACCACCAAATAGTAGAATACTATACACACTGCGTATATACTTCACACACTAACACATATATTCAAGTACATATATACTATATATCACATAAAAAGATACATCCTATTGTATCGGGCACTAGGGGCCATTACACCTATAAATATGGGATGTTGGATGACATGTAAAAGGGTCCCCTCTATTTTTCAGCAGCTTTCTGCCCCTTTCATGGGAGTCTTAGATTAGGTTAGATTAAGGTTTCTATTTGAATAAATCTTGTAATGGATTGATGGATTCTAATGCAAAATAAGTATTTTTTCTCTTATTTACATTGCTTTGTGTTATTTTCAATAAGCTTGATGGTGAATGTTTGTTTGTCCCCTTTATTGCTTGTTATCATGTTCTTCACCATTGAGTAGTGTTTGATGAACCCTAACATGGGTTAGATTAGGATTGATGCTTAGGATATTTCATTTGACTTGATTGCATGGAAAGTGTTTAATGGAATGTGTCAATGGAGATGTCTAGCAATCTGAGACTAACCCGTATGGCAACACACTAGATGGAGTTGGGGGTTGGGCTCCGGATGCTTGTCCCGTCAAAAACCTCCTTGATGTATTACTAGAAATCACATTCGACCTATTTGGCCATTAGGGTTACGGGGGGCGTTTTATTGTCACTGGCGGCAGGAAGACCGCCTTTGACCCTCGGGCCAAGGGGAAATAAAACGGGAGTTTGATCCCCTAGCCACAGCTCACACCCCTAGTGTAGACATTTATTCCTGGTGCGTGGGAACGGCTTGGATAAAATATCGGGAGCAATCGTTGCGAGCTTAATGCTTCCGGAGTCGGACGGTGTAGGACATGGGAATGCCCACCGTCCGAACCCGGGTAGACCTAGCGTATCATACTGGGTATCGACATATCGGGACCATGGGACGCTAGGTACCACTATTAGAGGCAACGTCTCACCCTGGGTCGATTCAAATACCAAGTGTCATGAGTACTCTAGCCCGTGTTAGTGGGGATTCGTTTCTTGTCTTTTCATTTCTTTCCTTTATTCCTACACTACCCACTCCTATCATCCGTGTAGCTCTCACACAACCTAGGCGAGGCTAGTAGCCTTCAAGCCATCCACCTCCCTATGTTCGATATACCCGCACCCTACACTAACCGTGCACTTGCGGTAAAATGACACCGCGCCCTAATCATAAATGGGGCGCCGGTCAAGTTTTTGGCGCCGTTACCGGGGAGGCGTTCGGTTTGATATTAGCTTAGCTTAGGTTCGGTACACTACGCTTAAAACATATAAAAAAACAAATACAATAACCAAGAAATTTTTCCCCCACCATCATATTATCTTTTTGTTATTCTCTTGTACTATTGACGCTCCTCTCTAGTTTTCTTATTTTTGTTGTCCATGTATTTTTGCTATTACCATGTGGAGATCAGTTTTCGATGCTCATGTGGGAGGCTATGATCCTTATTCATTTGTGGTTTGTGAGACTTGTGGGATGGCAGGGCACATGCATAATGATTGCCCATTTATGCTTAAGAGCCTCCTCCTAAACCAAGGCCTAACATTTTCCCACAACCTTAGCCCAAACACCTCCCATCCATTTCCTCAACCTTATATCCCTCCACAAACACAAGAAAAATCAAGCCTTGAGTCTCTCCTTGAAAGTGTCATGTTTTAACAAGGCAAAATATTACAAAACTTTATGGTATCAATCACCGAGCCTACACCGAGGAGAGGGGATGGAGGAGATGATATACCCACTTCCATGGTTGAGACCACCATTGTTGAGTATTGGACTCCTCGGATTTGGTTTTGGATGATGAACAAACATAACTATATCGTGAACTAACTCTTTGTGAGCACAGTTATGGAGATCATCGCCAAATTTATATGAACATCCAAAGCGACGTCTCGAGACTTCTCAAAGCACGTGATCGTATGCCTAAAGCTTCGTTGAAGCTTATGGACCATTATTGAAGTCATGAAGATTCGATTGAAGCTTTTGAAGACGATTCGTCAAGTTTATTTAATGTCTTCTAGCTTCTTTTCGTAGAATGTTAAGCCTTGAGTAGGTCTTACGTTTTAATCTTCATAACGCTCATATCTTAGAGCTAGGATCTTAGTAGAAGTCCATACGAACTTTCCCGAAGCTTCGCGCTTCGATTCGCGACTTCTTGTGCATGTTAGTTGGTTCAAGAAGAAGAACCAACCGACTAGATGGTGATCTAGTCGGTCGACAAAGCTTCTTGAACCGACTAGTTTGCCTTCTTCAATTCTAGCTCACTTACTATTTACAGTTAGTCGGTCAAAGAAGGTTCACCGACCGACTAATTGTGAAACTAGTCGGTTAGGAATGCTTCTTGGACCGACTAGTTGAGCTTCTACTGTACAGCCTTAGTTACTGTTTATCGTTAGTCGGTCTATGTATATTGGGCGACCGACTAGTTCATCAACTAGTCGGTCAGCATTTGCTCTTTGACCGACTAATTCAACTTGTACTCAGACTATTTGTTTTATCTCTTAGTCGGTCTAAGTTCACTCACCGACCGACTAGTTGTGAAACTAGTCGGTTGGCAAGTCTTCTTGGACCGACTAGTTCTTTAAGTCTGAACTTCTCTATTTGATTGTTCACCTCTTAGTCGGTTCATGTTGAATCACCGACCGACTAGTTGATGAACTAGTCGGTCAGTGATACTTCTTTGACCGACTAGTTTGCTTCAGAATAGAGCCGTTGGAGCATTAAATGCCACGATTTTTTGCTCTCTCTTTCCTCTATCCTATATATACTTGGAGTGTTGCATTCATTGCACTCAAGGCTGATTATTACTGATATTTAGAGATCAAAAGAGAAGCATTAAATCTCATTCAACACTCATTGATTTCATTCTTGAATCTCTCCCTCACTCTTATTTCAAAAGAGAGATTCATTGATTGTGAGCCTTCCAAGCCAAGAGCTTGATCCAAGGTTACCAACATCCACCTAGGACTCCATTGCTGGTCAATATCTTGGAGCTAGGGTTTGGTGCCCTCATCTTCCCCAAAATCCATCTTTGCCCTAATTCGTAAGTATACTCAAGGCTTAGGATTTTGTCGGTAAGAATTTCGTATTTCATTTACTTTCATATTGTAAGTGTTTTACTCTCGGTTGTGAGAGTTTATTTGTGATCCCGGGTTGTGGGAGTCACAATTTCATTTGTGTATGATTTGACTTTGTAGAGATTTTCTACAAGTATTTCATAGTGCAAATTTGAGTTAGAAGTTTCTAACTCAAGTATCCGGAGGGGGTCCGGGTGTTTGGGACGTAGGATCACCAGGAACAAATCGGGGAGACTTGGGTGGATCCGAACCCGTTAATATCGTTTGTTTGCGATTGTTTCTTTGTTGTCTATATTTACATTTCCGCATTTTCCGCATTGTTGGTAGAGTTTGCAAGATAATTAGGAATTATCTTCGTAATTATTTTAAAGTACTATTAACCCACCTATAGTACTTGTGCAGTAGCTTCGTAGGGCATTACATTTGGTATCAAAGCCAAGTACCTAGCTATGTCTGCCAACGACAACATGACCGTTTGTCCACCTTCAGATTACAGCACCTTCAGGAACTGTGAAGGAGCGTCTTCGGTGATGGAAGGACACTCATCGACGAGACCTCTCTTCTTCAACGGTACCAACTACGTGTTGGATATGGAAGACGTTAGTACACCCTTGTAGGGGATGTACGAGGGAATACGGACCTCGAACGTCGCGTACACGAAGTCGTACGCAAAGGGAATATGTTCCCTTGCGGAGAGGATCTCTAGATTGATGGGAAAGTCGCATTATATGTGCATAAGTGCATGCGACATATGGCTAATAAAGGGGTAATATCTTAAGCTTATATTGTACCATGCATATGGTACAACTTAAGCTTATAATGTGCCATGTATGATGGTACACCTTAGTTAAATTGTTCCAAAGGAACAACTTACCCTAAAATAACTACCTTGGGGGCTATAAATAAGACCCAAGGGTAGCCATTTTCCTTACACCAATTTGCATGAAATTCATGCATGCATCTTCTTCATAGCGAAGCTCTGCAGAAATATTTCCTCTCCCTCCATCCAAGTTCTTAATCTAAAATAGAGATTTAGATTGTGGATTAGTAGCCTTACTCCGTTCGTGAGAAGACTCGATCCGTCGTGGCGAATCCGAAGGCAAAGTTCCGAGACTACCGTTCCGCATACGCTAGCGTAAGTCTCGACTTTAATTATCGATCCTAACTCTGTTTTGGACAGGATCCTACATTGGTATCAGAGCCATATGGGTTCGCCCCGGTCAATCCACCGCCCCGTCGAAACTACGAACGAGTCGTTGTCTTTTTCACGAATGGGTCTCCTACTATTACGGATATAGTAGGAACGCTTCGTGACGGAGAGAACGCATCGGTTGTTCTTTTCACGTTAGGGTCTCCTATCATTACGGATATGGTAGGAACTCTCCGTGACGGGAAGAACCGACCGTTCACGTAGTACGTTATTCATTTTTGGCACACGGCCATTAGGAAATAACTAATTTCTCGACGAACGGGTGCTTCATCGACGAACGGGTGCTTCATCGAGGAAGATGATGGAAGTTATTTCCATCGGGTAAGAGGAAAATTTGGTGCATGTGCACCATGGCCAAATGGGCTATGAAGGCCATGCACTCCCTCTCCCCATGCGGAGGGGATTGGCTACGGCCAATAACCACCGGCGACCACCCCATCAAGGGGGAGGAATGAGTGCGGCAACCCCATTTAAAGGGGGTGGCCGGCCATGACCAAAGGGGCCATGGCCGGCCAACGCCGAATGGCCTTGGCCATGACCGGCCATGGCCACGCCACGGCCGGCCATGGCCAGGCCGGCAGTGGCCGGCCTTGGCCAAGCCCTGCCGGCCAGGGCCGGCGCCCTGGCCACTGCCAGGGCCAGGCCGGCCCTGGCAGAGGCCAGGGCCGGTGCCCTGGCCTCAGGCCAGGGCCTGGCAGAGGCCAGGGCAGGAGCCCTGGCCCCGGCCAGCGGCCTGCCGGCCCTGGCAGAGGCCAGGGCCGGCGCCCTGGCCTCAGGCCAGGGCCTGGCCGAGGCCAGGGCAGGAGCCCTGGCCCCGGCCAGTGGCCTGGCCGGCCGGCCCTGGCCGAGGGGGCCAGGGCCCCTGGCCGGCCAGGGCAGAGGCCCTGGCCGGCCCTTGGCCAAGCCCCGGTCAGGGCAGAGGCCCTGGTCGGGAGAATTTGCATTTCGAAAATTGGTCGACCAATTTTGTGTTTTTGGTCGACCAATCTGGCAGAAGGTCTGAGTCGGCTGCAAATTTGTCAACTGACCCATACGGGGTGACAAATGGCGATGGTCAAACTCGAATGTGTCGGTTAGCCCATACGGGGCTAACCACAGTGCCGACTAGTTCATACGGGACTAACGTTTTAATGAAGTTTTTCATTGGGCTCTACTCCTTGAAGATTAGCCATAGTGCTCTACTTCATGTGAGATTAGCCATGTCATTGTGCTCTACTCTACGGAGATTAGCCAATGTACTTGTGACGTTGTGCTCTACTCTACGGAGATTAGCCAACGTGCTTTCAAATTTTTGGAAAAGATGTTTTCAAAATAGGTTATGTCCCGTCCTTAATCGGGATAGCGCAATTTAGAATTCCAAGTCCTACCACGATCCGGCCATGGTTATCTAACCCATGGGTGTGTAGAACAGGTCTCGTGGCTTGGCAATTGTTGCGCTAAAATTCTTTGCGCTAATTCTCACCTATTCCATTTTGAAAGATATGTTTTTCAAAATATTTTTCCGCTGCTAATACCATACGGGTATTATTTCTGATTTCTTTTTACTTGAGATAAGTAAGAGTGATACTTTGAAAGTTACTTCTAGATGGTAGTTGGGAACGTAGTGAACTTCTCGATTCTAGAGTAACATTTCAACGCATCCAAGGAACTTATCAAGTGTTTAAAGAATCGAAACTTTATGCATAGAATTTTGATCGTGTTTTTCTTTCTCTTTGCAGTTTTTTGAATCGAAAATGTCTACCGCTTCTAAGAACATTGTCGCAGAGCTTAACAAAGGTGAAAAGCTCAACGGCGACAATTATAAACTTTGGTCAATTAAAATCCAATATGTTTTGGAGGAGCAAGATGTGCTCGAAACACTCCAAAACATAATGGAAGAACCTGAGTTGGGCAATACGGCCCAACACAAGAGGGACCGGGAAGCTTATGATGTTTGGACTCGAAAGAACAAAATAGCACGTATTACGTTACTGTCCGCAATGGACAATGACATAATGCGTCTATTTTGGGAATTCGACCTAGCCAAAGACATATGGTCTGAGCTAGAGATAAAGTTTGGTGGAACTTCGGTTACCAAACTCCGCTCCTTAAACATTCAATTTGATTCGTACAAGATGCGGCGAGATCATTCTATGAAAAAGCATCTCCGCTACATGGCGAATCTTATATCTGAATTAAAGGATGCGGGTGTTACGCTGTCTGACGAACAGCAGATCCAAGCAGTCATTCGTTCACTCCCAGATAGCTGGGATAACATGAAAATGCATCTCACTCATAATGAGTGCATTAAAACTTTAAGCGATGTATCGAAACACCTCGAACTCGAGGAAGAGAGGATTCAAGCCGCAAAACCAAGTGCAGAAGTGCACGTGGCCGCTAGTTCCTCACATGGAGGAAATAAGCAGAAGAATAAACGCTTAAGGTTTGTGAACGAACGAAAGCGAGAACCGGAAACCTCAAAGAAGACAAACCGGAAACCTCAAAGAAGACAAAGAACAAAAAGTGGCAAAAGAATGTGCACTCAAAGAAGAAAAACTTGAAGAAGATCAAGTGCTTTAAGTGCAACAAGTACGGTCACTTCGCCCGTTCATGTACGGATGGAAGTGATAAGGTAACTTGTAGGGCTAGTTACATATGTGTTTCTAGTTCCATGTTTCTTGCTGAATCTAACTATTTTTGGTTGATTGATTCAGGGGCCACAGACCACGTATCGAAGGACAGAAGGTTCTTCGTAGAGTATCGAAAGATAACTCAAGGAACAAAGTGGATATACGTCGGCAACAACACACGTGTTGAAGTCAAAGGCGTCGGAACATGCAAGCTAGTTCTCGACAACGGCCGGACTTTATTATTGCACGACGTCCTCTTTGCTCCAGATATTAGAAGGAATATCGTTTCTGTGGTCATGTTAATGTCTTTAGATTATGAGTGGAGGTTCTATAAACAATATGTTGACCTTGTTTGTAATAATTCTTTGATTGGTTCTGGTAATGTTTGTAATGGATTAATTGTTTTAAATACAATGTATGATGATTCTTCTTCCATTAATGAAAGTTTCCATTTGACAAATGTTTCTAACTCTGAGTCTGAGATCATTTGTTGGCATGCAAGACTTGGTCATATTGGACCAACTAGAATGGATAGACTTGCCAAAAGTGGCTTGCTATCTAATGTTTCAAAAGTTGAAATGTCAACTTGCGAACATTGTCTTGTAGGGAAAACTTGTCGCAAGCCGTTTGGAACTGGCACAAGGGCCGAAGTTCCATTACAGCTTATCCATTCGGACATTTGCGGTCCAATGAATGTTAAGACAAGACGCAGAAAGTCCTATTTCATCACATTCATTGATGACTTCACCCGTTTCAGACATATCTATTTGATATCCCACAAAAGTGAAGCTTTGGCTTGCTTTAAAAACTATATGAGTTTAGTGGAGAATCAATTAGATCGCAAGATTAAGGTTTTGCGAACCGATAGGGGCGGTGAATATCAATCAATAAGTTTTAAGGAACTTTGTGATGAAAAAGGCATAGTACATCAGGTAACTATGCCTTACACTCCGCAACAAAACGGTGTTGCGGAAAGAAGGAATAGGACATTGATGGAAATGGTCCGATCAATGATGTCTCAGGCAAATTTGCCTATCACCTTTTGGGGTGACGCATTATTGACGGCAGCATTCATCTTAAACCGTGTACCCTCGAAGTCGGTAAGTTCTACTCCTTATGAGTTGTGGAACAATAGAACTCCAGACTTAAACATTCTAAAACCTTGGGGTTGTGCCTCTTACGCACATTTATCCTCTCACAAATATGGCAAACTTGGGCCACGTGGGAGGAAGTGTATCTTCATCCGATACGCTGAAAACTCCAAAGGATATAATTTCGTCGGTCAAGAGGACAATGGGGGTCTAATAGAATTCGAATCGAGGGATGTTGTCTTCTTGGAAAAAGAGTTTCCAAGACAGGGTGAGATAAGTCAAGACTTATCCTTGTTTGAGACTTGGGATGAAGAAGGATCGGAACGTTCGAGTGGGAGAATTCTTGGTGAAGAAGAAAATACGTTTCAAACTTCACCAATGGATGATACGAACGATACCAATCCTATTCCGAGTGGGAGTGATGTTATTCCAAGTGGGAGTGATGTCATTCCAAGTGGGAGTGATCAAACTCAAACAAGACGTAGTAATCGAACGAGGCTAACACCTCTGAGATTTGAGGATGAATTTCCTCAAACATTCATGACATTACTACAAGATGATGACGAACCTGCAAATTTTAAACAGGCCGTCACATGCCCTGCTAAAGATAAATGGATAGCGGCAATGGAAGAAGAACTTCAATCCATGAAAACAAACCAAGTCTGGGACTTGGTTAATTTACCTAAGGGACGTAGAGCCATTGGGAACAAGTGGGTTCTCAAAATCAAGCATAAGGCTGATGGCTCCATCGAGAAATATAAAGGTCGCCTTGTTGCGAAAGGTTTCACGCAACAGGAAGGAATAGACTACGAAGAGACTTTCTCTCCTGTCGTGCGTTTTACCTCCATTCGCTTAATTCTGGCAATGGTGGCTTGTTTGGACCTCGAGTTACATCAGATGGATGTAAAGACTGCTTTTCTTAACGGAGAACTAGATGAGGAGATCTACATGGAACAACCAAACGGGTTCGTACAAGAAGAAAACAAACATAAGGTTTGTAAACTTCGTAAATCCATATATGGTCTTAAACAATCCTCAAGGCAGTGGTATATGCGCTTTCAAGAAGTCGTTTTGTCGTATGGTTTCTCCATGCTCGACGAAGACAACTGCGTATATATTAAGAGGATTAAAAACAAGTATGTAATTATGTCTCTTTATGTAGATGACATACTTATAGCCGGAAATGATAAGCGTCTTATCTTGGATATCAAAGCTTGGCTTTCATCCGTCTTTGAGATGAAAGACATGGGTGAAGCTGCATATATCCTTGGGGTTAAGATCTCAAGGAATCGTTCCAAGAAACTTCTTTCTCTCTCTCAAGAGACATATAAAAAGAAGGTTTTAGAACGGTTTAATATGCAGGAGTGCAAGCCAATTGATACTCCAATAAGCAAAGGCGAGGGTCTATGTTTGGAGATGTGTCCCAAAGATCCAAAAGAAAAGAAAGCTATGGAAAAAGTTCCATACTCCAGTGTTGTCGGGAGTCTGATGTACGCCATGATGTGTACCAGACCCGACATTTGCTATGCTGTTGGTATGGTAAGCCGTTACCAATCCAACCCAGGGCAGGCACACTGGAAAGCGGTGAAGAGGATATTAAGATACCTCAAAGGGACTGCGGACTATGCGTTATGCTATCAAGGCAATACCTTGAGACTCGAAGGCTATACCGATGCTGATTGGGCAGGTGATCTCGACGAGCGAAGATCTACCTCAGGCTTTGTTTTCTTACTCGGGAATGGTGCAATATCCTGGAGCAGCAAGAAACAAACCTGCATCGCTCTATCAACTATGGAAGCCGAGTTCGTAGCATTCAGCATGGCGGTCCAAGAAGCTGTTTGGCTTAGGAAATTCTTAGACAGGCTGACGAATGCCACTGACTCAAGCACTGTTCCTATATACAGTGATAGTCAAGCTTCGATTGCCTACGTCAAAGATCCTAAATTTCATTGTAAGACCAAACACATTGACATTCGATTCAAGTTTGCGAAGGATTATGACAAACGGAAGGAAGTAGACATAGGATACATATCCACGCATGAGATGATAGCGGATCCCCTTACTAAGGCGATCCCCAGAGATGTGTTTTTCAAACACTTATCATCTATGGGAATGCGTAGGTGCTGAGCTGTATCATGTAATATTTCCCATGTCTATAGAAGATCAAAATTTAATTTGCATACAAGTTTCTTACAAATGATTTTATGTACATTTGTGTTTGAGTCTCAGCTATTTTATTGTGTATATGTCGGACAGATTAAGGTTGGCTCTCTCACATGAGCAACCGCCTTATCTTATCAGATGGATAAGATAGAGATGAGACTAGTTTAAAGTCAAAATCATTAGACAAATGATTTAGAGTCATGACTTAAACAAGATAGTCGAATAAAAGATCTGCATCATACGGATGCTTACAAAAGATCTGAGATCTGTATCACAAGGATATAAAGATCTCATTGGATTTTTTAAATCCTATCTGTCTTATGCAGGATGAGAGTCCGTGAATATTTCACGAGTAGTAAGGGGACTCAAAAAGATAGGCACTGTGGTGTCTGATCTTTCATCCGTACAACATCATTAAGACATACTCTCCCTGTGAAAGGAGTGATGTTGTAGTACGTGTTCATACCACGTATGCATTTCGACCACTGAGTTAGTAGCAATAGTGTTTGCTATTATGTGAGACTCAAAGGCCATACGGGTCTTAACTCTTACCCTCAAGGACTCCAATTGGTTCCTTTAGATTTGACGAGATGATCGCTATCTTAGCGTGTTGCTAATGGGCTATGGTAATTCGGCTCGGCGGGGCACGTTAGAAAAGCGAATCAAGTCAAGATCAGAAGGTTCGTAAGAAGAGGAACATTAATTTCATATTCGCATTTGGACTTTAATGATTCAAAGCTGGCCAGCCAATTGTAATCCAGATGGGATTCAATTGTTGAATATAAAGTATAAGAAATGTGAAGAAATAATCTAGGGTAAAGCATGCGTTGAACTACTCAACTTTTCACCTTCGAGGTCGTTGTGTATCTCTAACAAGTGCACAACAACAGACTCTACGTGCATGACGGTCGCACGGTCTATTTCTCGGTATGATAGATGAAAGAACTAAGGGAAAGACGTTCTCTTACAATCCCCTCAAGTGTGAGTGGGAGATGTTGGATATGGAAGACGTTTGTACACCCTTGTGGGGGATGTACGAGGGATTACGGACCTCGAACGTCGCGTACACGAAGTCGTGTGCAAAGGGAATCTGTTCCCTTGCGGAGAGGATCTCTGGATGAGCGGGAAAGTCGCATTATATATGCATAAGTGCATGCGACATATGGCTAATAAAGGGGGAATATCTTAAGCTTATGTTGTACCATGCATATGGTACAACTTAAGCTTATAATGTGCCATGTATCATGGTACACCTTAATTAAGTTGTTCCAAAGGAACAACTTACCTTAAAATAACTACCTTGGGGGCTATAAATAAGACCCAAGGGTAGCCATTTTCCTTACACCAATTTGCATGAAATTCATGCATGCATCTTCTTCATAGCGAAGCTCTGCAGAAATATTTCCTCTCCCTCCATCCAAGTTCTTAATCTAAAATAGAGATTTAGATTGTGGATTAGTAGCCTTACTCCGTTCGTGAGAAGACTCGATCCGTCGTGGCGAATCCGAAGGCAAAGTTCCGAGACTACCGTTCCGCATACGCTAGCGTAAGTCTCAACTTTAATTATCGATCCTAACTCTGTTTTGGACAGGATCCTACACTACGGGTACTGGAAATACCGGATGGAAACTTTCCTCCGAAGTGCTTCATTGTGGAGAGCCACATTGACGGAGTACGTCGAGCCCGAAGATGAAGATTTTGTGAAGTGGACTACCGCGGAGGTCGCCGCGGAGATAAGCAATGCCAAGGCAATGAACGCCTTGCAATGTGCTTTGGAGCCCGATGACTTCAACAAGATATGCACATGTAAGAGTGCATATCAAATATGGAACTCCCTCCTCATCTTGCATGAAGGAACGAGTAAGGTAAGAGACTCTAAACTCGTAGTTGTAAATAAAGATTACGAATTATTTCATATGCAACACGGTGAGAAGATGAAGGAGTATTATACTCGCTTCGTCTTCATCACCAACGAGTTGGAGGCTCTTGGTAAGACCTACACCCAAAAGGAGAAAGTCTCGAAGATCATCGATGGACTTCCTTCTTGTTGGGAGAAACGTACCTTCTCCATCGAGGAAGGTAATGACATGAAAACATATACTGTCGTACAACTAATGGGTACCTTAATGTCTTATGAGGTACGCAAGGATAGCAAACTAAAGTTGCAGGACAAGATGAAGTCCTACTTGAAGCAAGACGAGCCAAAGAAAAAGGCGATTGCGTTCAAGGCCACTCCATCTACATCCACATCTATCGATGATGAAGAATCGGAAGAAGAGTTGGACTTGGAATCCATTGCCCTCATGGCAAAGAAGTTCAACCGGTTCTTCTGAAAAGGTAATTTCAAGAACAAATCCAAGTTTAGTTCTTCTAACGCCTCCTCTCCTTTGTGTTTCAAATGCAACAAGCCAGGACACATGAAAGCGGAGTGTCCTCAAAACAAACACAAGGAGAAGTGGAAGGCGCCCAAGTTCGACAAGTCGAAGAAGTACAAGAAAGGGTACAAAAGGGGGCTTGTCGGAACATTTACCGACTCCGACGAGGATTCCTCAAGTGGAGAGTCAGACGATGAGCAAGTGGAGTAAGCACACATGTGCTTCATGGCTAGAGAGGAGCAAGATAAAGATTCCTCCTCCGATGATAGCGACAACGAAGACGACGATGAGGTAACAATGGATGACCTTAGAAATGCTAATGAGCAAATATGGTCTAAATATACTAAATTAGTAAATAGATATACTAAAGTAAAAGATGATTTAGCTAGCATCCAAACCTCGCCTAAACCTATCATCACCAACAACGACACCTTTGTTGAAGGTTTGAGAAATGAGATTGTAAATCTCAAGTCTCAAATTGAACATGTTCATATTGAGGAATCGGATGAACATGAGATAGCGGATTTGACTTCTCGGAACTCAACTTTGAGTATCGAGAATGAGAATCTCAAATCTCGTGTTTATGCACTCACATCACAAGTATCCACTTTGGATGCTTGTATGCATTCTCTCACCGAGAAATATGAGTGCACATTAGGCCGAATTAATAAATTCAATAAGGGTAAGGACCATTTGGATAACATCCTAAACGACTCATCCTAAATGACTTACTTCCGGCCAATCACCACATTGGCTTGGGGTATAAGATGGGAAGTTCATCCAAATCGGCCACTACCTTTGTTAGGCCAACTTCCAGTGACTCAACGAGTGGTAGCAAACACTCTATTGGTAGTTCATCTACCAATGTTGCTTCCACCTCGTACACACCCTCGTTTGGAAAGAAACCCACTTTGGGTGGACCTCCAAAGAAGGGTCATGCCTATATGTACACAAATACCATGCCACGTAGGAACACACATCCTACTCCACCGGCTCACACATATGATGATTTTTATGCACCACATCCACAGGCACGTGCACACCATGTGAGACACCCTCACGCACATGTTCCTCCACATGCATATGTACACCCACATCATCATATGAATAATTTTCATCATGCACCATTTCATCATGTGCCGTATGCCTATCCACGACATGCATCACGTAGAAATCAACAACGCATGCATGCTCCCAATAGGATTAGGGCTCCCAAAAGCTTCACTATTTGGAGCCCAAAGGACACAAGCATGAATGAAAAACAATTTTATATGAATTCTTATTTTATGAATGTCGTGCATAGTGATAATTATGTGGGGAAGTCTAAGTCCAATTGGACTTGGCTTCCAAAGGTCTAATCTTTTCGACCCAATGACCTTGGGTACCATGATACGATATTTTCTATCTTTAGGTACTCAAGAAAAAGATACAGAGCAACAAATCAAATTTGGCTCCAAGAATAATTGGATACTCGATAGCGGGTGTTCAAAACACATGACGGGTGACGCTCAATTGCTCTCCGGAGTGGTGCCCATTGCAAATGGAAACCGGGTAGTCTTTGGAGGCAACGAGAGCGGAACCATCATAGGTGTTGGAAAAGTGGGTAATCCTTCTAAACCTCTAATAAGTGATGTTTACGTTGTTAAAGGATTAAACCACAAACTTATTTCAATAAGCCAACTTTGTGACAAAGGTTACAAAGTTAGTTTTGCGAAAGGAATGTGCCATATTTTAAGAAAAGATAATAATGATTTATTATTTTCCGGCACACGCCATAAGGGTATATATATCCTAGATCTTCCAAGATCACATGAACAATGTCTCATTGCCAACACAAGTGAACAATACTTATGGCATCGACGTTTTGGTCATGTGAACTTTGGAACACTTTTTAAGCTTTCCAAGTTAAATTCTATTAGAGGCTTCCCTAAGCTTGTCTTTCAAAAGAAAAGCTTTTGTGACTCGTGTTAATGAGGCAAGCTTCCAAAATCGTCTTTTAAACCTAATAAAAGCATTTCATCTAAGCGGCCTCTAGAGCTATTACATCTAGACCTTTTTGGGCCAACTAGAGTTGCTTCATTAGGAAATGCTCGATATGGACTTGTCATCGTTGATGACTTTTCTAGATTTACTTGGGTATTTTTCTTAAGTAATAAAAATGATGCTTTTGAAAACTTCATAATATTTGTTAAGAAAGTACAAAATCTCATTGGAACCACCATTGTCACTATTCGTAGTGATCATGGAGGGGAATTTGAGAATGAGTCTTTCTCAAATTTTTGTGATGAAGTTGGTATTACTCACACCTTTTCATTCCCTCGCGCACCTCCTCAAAATGGTGTTGTTGAGAGAAAGAATAGGATGCTAGTGGAATGTGCTCGCACTATGCTTGATGATAGCCAACTTGGCCATCAATTTTGGGCGGAAGCGGTACATACCGCTTGCTATGTGTTTAATAGGATACTTTTGAGGCCCGGTACCAAACAAACTTGTTATGAATTTTTGTTTGGTAGATTGCCTCAAGTTAAACATTTTCGAGTTTTTGGTTCAAAATGTTTTATTAAAAACACGTATGGTAGTTTGGACAAATTTGATCCAAGATCCGATGAGGGGATATTTGTTGGATATTCCTACCGTAGCAAAGCCTACCGGATATACAACAAACGAACCTCAATGATCGAGGAATCACTTCATGTCTCATTTAATGAAGGTTTTGTCCCTACTAGAATTACTAATGATGATGACTCCATGGATGTTTTATGTGATTCAATTGGTAATTCTAATTCTATTGATTCTATTGATACTAAACCTACTAATGAATCTTTTGAGAATGTTCCTAGTGATCAGAAATTCCCAAACGGCTTCATACCGTTCGTGACCATCCTCATGAGCAAGTCATTGGCAATATCCTTGATAGTGTCAAGACGAGATCTCAAGTCAACTACTTCGCTCATTGTGCCTTTGTCTCCTCGATAGAGCCAAAGAATATTAACGAAGCGTGCGAAGATAGTGCTTGGATCCTTGCCATGGAGGAGGAACTCATTCAATTCGAGAGGAATGAGGTTTGGGAGCTTGTTCCATTGCCATCGAAGAATCACACCGTTATAGGAACGAAGTGGATTTTCAAGAACAAGACCGACGAAAACCAAATCGTCGTCCGGAACAAAGCTCGGTTAGAAGCTCAAGGCTATCGGCAAGAGGAAGGTATTGATTTCGAAGAATCCTTTGCTCCGGTAGCTAGATTAGAATCTATTAGATTATTGTTATCTTTTGCATGCCATAAGGTTTTAAACTCTTTCAAATGGATGTAAAAAGTGTGTTTTTAAACGGAGATGTTGTTGAGGAAGTTTATGTTTCTCAACCTCCGGGTTTTATAAATGAAAAATTTCCAAATCATGTTTTCAAACTTAAGAAAGCACTTTACGGTTTGAGACAAGCTCCTCGAGCTTGGTATGACCGTTTAAAGAATTTTCTTTTGGATTTAGGTTTTAAAATGGGAGAAGTTGATTCTACATTATCTGTTAAGTATTCGAATAATGATATAATTTTAGTTCAAATTTATGTTGATGATATCATTTTCGGTGCTACTAACTTCACTTTTTGCGTAGAGTTTTCTAATGTTATGAAGGATCAATTTGAGATGAGCCACATGGGTGAGCTCAAATATTTCTTAGGTCTCCAAATTCGCCAAATGAACGATGCAATCTTCATCCACCAAACCAAGTACACGGTGGAGTTGCTAAAGCGATTTGGAATGGAGAATGCCTCCGGGAAGAAGACTCCAATGAGCACGACTACACATCTTGTTAAGGATACGGGCGGTAAAGATGTAGACATTCGTCTATATCGAGGTATGCTAGGTAGCTTATTATATCTTACCGCAAGTAGACCCGATATTATGTTTGCCGTATTTGTATGTGCTTGTTATCAGTCTCAACCTAAGGAATCTCACTTAGTAGCGGTAAAACGTATTTTCCGTTATTTAAGTTACACACTTGACTTTGGATTACTTTATCCAAAGTCTAGCACATATGAGTTAATCTCATATAGTGATGCAGATTATGCGGGATGCAAATCCGACAGGAAAAGTACTAATGGCACTTGCCATTTTATAGGAAATTCTCTTGTCTCTTGGTTTTCCAAGAAGCAGAATTATGTATCACTTTCAACCACCGAGGCGGAATATATTGCCGCCGGTGCCGCGTGTGCTCAGGTTCTTTGGATGAGACACACTCTTAAAGACTTTGGTATAAACTGTGATACTTGCCCTATCATGGTGGACAACCAAAGTGTAATATGTCTCTCTAAGAATCCGGTACACCATTCCCGTTCTAAACACATAGATGTCCGTCACCATTTCTTAGATGATCATGTTGCTAAAAAGGATATCATATTAGTGTACGTTGAAACCCAGAAGCAAATCGCCGATTATTTCACGAAACCACTAAAGGAAGACTCCTTTGTGCGGTTGCGTCGAGAATTGGGGATTATGGGTGAATCCGAGATTTAGGATTCATATTTTGTTCAATAATCTTGCATGCTATTAAAGTTCATTTATATTTGCACATGCTAGATTTATTGGAATTTTCTGGATTTTTGGTTGAATTTTCGGAATTTTCGCTCGATTTATTCATGAACGCCAAATTTAAGATTTTCGATGTTTAGTGGGGTAGTATAATGATTAATGAGAGTATTTCGATGTTTCGTCCAAGTGCGATTAGGAGAGAACTCAAAATTTCAAATTATAAAATTTTTGAACTCTGTTAGTCGGTTCATGTTCATTGACTGGCCGACTAGATCATCATCTAGTCGGTCAGTGAATGAACTCAGACCGACTAACTCAAGCCCTAAATTTTGGCTTCTGTTACTGTTTGCACTTAGTCGGTTCAAGCTCATTGGCAGACCGCTTAGATTGTCATCTAGTCGGTCAGCGCTTGAACTGTGACCAACTAAATGCATCGGGGACAGCTTGGTCTTTTCGACTTCCAATCGACTTATTTAGCCCCTAACCGACTATTTTCCTTCCTAGTCGGTGCGATTTCTCTCGCCCAGCTCAAAATCCCCCGAACCCCTTCGTATTCCGCCGTCGACTCCACCGTTTGCCGTCGATTTTCCGACCGTTTCCGGCCATATCTGCCTGTGCCGACCTTCCTAGGGTATCTATCTATCCTCTCTCTCTCTAATCTAGGGTTTGATTTCAGCTATAGAGTTAGGGTTGTCTAGGGTTTGTAGATTTCAATTTCTAGGGTTCGGCCTAGGGTTGTCTAGGGTTTGTGTTTAGGGTTTCAGATCTTTCGATTTCTAGTTGATTGCTCGTGTCTCGTCGCGCTTATGCCGAAGACACGAATTCCGATCGATCCCTCGCGTCCGTCACCCATGACTGTCGAATCTCCATCTACGGACCACCCGCAACCCAAACGCCGTTCCAAGACCACCCATCCTTCGTCGTCTTCACCTCCTCTTAAGAAGAAGAGGACGGCGATCGCCAAGCCTAGATCCCAGCCCAAGCCTAGGAAAGAGCTTGTGTCTCCTGCTTCATTCTGTGCACCCACTCCTCCCGATGATTCCGACACGGAATATATCCCCGAGACCAAGCCTACCTATAGGGATCCTACTCCTCCACCCCGATCTAGCACACGTCAGCCTAAGGGGAAGGCTCTGATGCCAGTTGGCGGTGTCGATATATCGTTGTGTCACGACGACCCGTTGTGTCTCGCGGCATACAACCGTATCGAGCACTGTCCGCTGTTGTTGGAGCACTTCGTTCAGTTCTCCGACTTCCCAGGCCTTGCAGATCTTCTTTTGTCTAGTGGTCTTATCGATTATCTTCGGTATGACCCTAAGGTGAATCCTCACCCATACCCACGTCTAGTCAAGCTTTTCTATGCGAACCATGTTCGCGGTCAGTACGACGAGACCCATTCCATTGAGACGACTTTCTTGGGGACCTCGATTGTCCTCACGGCAGAAATCTTAGGGGATTTGATAGGTGTCTCCTTGTCTGGCCTTCTTCCGTCTGATATCTCTGTTGACGATATTTCTGAGCTTGATCAGTTGATGCTCGCCGAGATTTTCCATGTCATCCCTCCTGCCATGATTGGCGTCTCTTCAAAGTCCTTCAAGCCGAATGCTCAGGTGCTTAACCTTATTCTGAAGTCGTGCCTCCTTCAGAAGTACGGCTCATCCTCCTTGCCTTCCCAGCCATTCCTCAAACTCATTTACGCCATTTTCATGGTGAGTGAGATCAATTGGGCACGGATCATTCTCGACAAGATGGACTCTTTCGAATGTATTCGAAAGTCCACCAAGTCAGCCCACATTCCGTATCCATTGTTGAATATTGGACTCCCCGGATTTGGTTTTGATGATGAGCAAACATAAATAATCCATGAACTAACAATTTGTGAGCGCAGTTTTGGAGATCGTCGCCAAATTCACGAGAACATTCAAAGCGACATCTCAACACTTCCCAAAGCTCGTATTCATGCCTAAAGCTTCGTTGAAGCTCTTGCGCCGTTTTGGAAGTTATGAAGATTCAATCGAAGCTCTCGAAGACCGTTTATTAAGGTTTTATTTATAGTCTTTTAGCTTCGATATATAGAATGTTAAGCCTTGAGTATATCTTACGTTTCTATCTTCATTACGTTCATTTCGTAGCTCTAGGATCCTTGCACAAGTTCATTCTAACTTCCTCGAAGCATCGCGCTTCGATTCGGACTTTATTGTGCATGTTAGTTGGTACAAGAACAAGTACTGACCGACTAGATGGTGATCTAGTCGGTCGGCAACTGTTCTTGGACCGACTAGTTTGATTCTTTAATTTCTTGGACTTTACTGTTTACAGTTAGTCGGTCTACGTTGACTCACCGACCGACTAGTTTGTGAACTAGTCGGTCAGTGATGCTTCTTTGACCGACTAGTTGTGACTTACTGTTCACTCTAAATTTCTCCTGAGCTACTGTTTATCGTTAGTCGGTCTAAGAACGTTTGGTGACCGACTAGTTGACAATCTAGTCGGTCAACTTTTGTTCTTGGACCGACTAAGTCAACTTGCACTCAGACTAATTCATTTTGCCTCTTAGTCGGTCTACGTTCATTGACTGACCGACTAGTTGTGAAACTAGTCGGTCAGACAGTCTTCTTGGACCGACTAGATTTCTAGGTCTGAAATTCTCTTTCTTCTCAGTTTCACTCTTAGTCGGTCCATGCTGTTTGACTGACCGACTAGTTGATGAACTAGTCGGTCAGTGATTGTTCTTTGACCGACTAATTCTCACAGATTTCTATCCGTTGGAGAATGACCTAACTTGTTTTTATGGGACCCTATAAATACGAACCTAGGTCATTTCTATCTAGGTTAGAGCTTCCATTCAGAGATTCATTGAGATCAAAAGAGATAGACTTTCTTACTCAAATCCAAAGCTCTCTTCCTCACAAGAACCCATTCTCTCTCTCATTCTAGATCTAGAATCCATCTAGAGAGAAGCTTGTTCTTGGTGAGCTCTTCAAGCTATTGCTTGATCCAAGTCTCCAAATCATCCCTAGGCACCGATTGCTGGTCATTTCCTTGGTGCTAGGTCTTGGTGACTTCATCTTCCTCAAATCCTTCATTTCACCATTTAGGTAAGAAAAACTCAAGGTATAGGATTTTGTGGTAAGATTGTTTATTTCATATTAAACTCTTTAATATTGCTTTGTGATTCTCTCAGTTGTGAGAGAAGGTTGTGATCCCGGGTTGTGGGATTCACGTTTGCTATTGCATGTATGATTTGATCTTGTGAAGGTTTTTCACAAGATATTCATAGTGGAAATCTTAGGTTAGGGTTTCTAACCTAAGTATCCGGAGGGGATCCGGGTGGTTGGGACGTAGGATCACCGGGAACAAGTCGGGGAGACTTGGGTGGATCCGAACCCATTAACATCGTTTGTTTGCATTGTTAATTTAATTGTTGTCATTCAATTTAAGCTTCCGCAAATTGATTTGGTAGTTGTTTGCAATTTAATTTGGAATTATACTCCTTATTATTTTAAAGTACTATTCACCCCCCCCCCTCTAGTACTTGTGCAGTAGCTGGTAGGGCATTACATTTGGTATCAGAGCCAGATACTTAGCTATGTCTGCCAACGACAACAAGACCGTGCCTCCACCTTCCAACTATGACACCTTCAGGAACCGTGAAGGAGCATCATCGGTGATGGAAGGACATTCCTCTACTAGGCCTCCATTCTTCAACGGTACCAACTACGGGTACTGGAAGTGCCGGATGGAGACTTTCCTCCGGAGTGCATCCTTATGGAGGACTACAATGAAGGAATACATCGAACCCAAAGAAGAAGACTTTGAGAAATGGACTACCGCGGAGGTCGCCGCGGAGGTAAGCAATGCCAAGGCAATGAACGCCTTGCAATGCGCTTTGGAGCCCGAGGATTTCAATAAGATATGCACATGTAAGAGTGCATATCAAATTTGGAACTCCCTCCTCATACTTCATGAAGGGACGAGTAGGGTAAGAGACTCTAAACTCGTAGTCGTAAACAAAGATTACGAAATGTTTCATATGCAACAGGGCGGGAAGATGAAAGAATATTACGCTCGCTTCGTTGACATAATAAACGAGTTAGAGGCCCTCGGCAAGTCCTACACTAAAAAGGAGAAGTGCTCAAAGATTATTGAAGGACTTCCCTCTTCTTGGGAAAAACGTACCTTCGCCATCGAGGAAGGTAATGACATGAATAAATATACCGTTGTTCAACTAATGGGTACTTTGATGTCATACGAGGTACGCAAAGATAGCAAGGTGAAGTTACAAGAAAAGATGAAGTCCTATTTGAACCTAGATGCGCCTAAGAAAAAGGCGATTGCATTCAAGGCGGCTTCATCCACCTCTACCGATGATGAGGACTCGGAAGAAGAAATGGACGTGGAATCCATTGCACTCATGGCAAAGAAGTTCAATCGCTTCTTCCGAAAGGGTAACTTCAAACAAAAATCTAAGTTTACTTCTACTAACGCCTCTCCACCTTTGTGCTTTAAATGCAATAAGCCAGGACACATCAAAGCGGATTGTCCTCAAAACAAGCAAAAGGAGAAGTGGAAGGCGCCAAAGTTCGACAAGTCAAAGAAGTACAAAAAGGGGTACAAAAAGGGACTTGTCGGAGCAACATTCACCGACTCCGAGGATTCCTCAAGCGGAGAGTCGGACGATGAGAAAGTGGAGCAAGCGCACATGTGCTTCATGGCAAGAGAGGAGCATGATCAAGGATCCTCCTCTTCCGATGATAGCGACGACGAAGGCGATGAGGTAACGATGGATGATCTTAGGGATGCTAACTCTCATTTATGGTCTAAATACACTAAGTTAGTAAATAGATACACTAAAGTAAAAGATGACCTAGCTAGCATTCAAACCTCGCCTAAGACTATCATCACCAACAACGACACCGTTGTTGAAGAGTTAAGAAATGAGATTATTAATCTCAAATCTAAACTTGAACATGTTAGCATCGAGGATCCGGAAGAACATAGGATAGCGGATTTAACTTCTCAAAACTCGACTTTGAGTATTGAGAACGAGAATCTTAAATCTCGTGTTTTTATGCTCACATCGCAAGTATCCAATTTGGATACTTCTATGCGTTCTCTCAAAGAGAAATATGAGAACACATTGGGCCGAATTAACAAATTCAACAAAGGTAAGGACCATTTGGATAAAATCCTAAGTGACTTACTTCCGACCAATCACCACATTGGTTTGGGGTATACGATGGGATGTCCATCCAAATCGGCCACTACTTTTGTTAGGCCAACTTCCGGTGACTCTACGAGTGGTAGCAAACACTCTATTGGTAGTTCATCTACCAATGGTGCTTCCACCTCGTCCACGCCCTCTTTTGGAAAGAAACCCACTTCGGGTGGACCTCCAAAGAAGGGGCATGCTTATATGTACACCAATACCATGCCACGTAGGAACACACGTCCTACTCCACCATCTCACACATATGATGATTTTTATGAAACACATTCTCGGGCACGTGCACACCATGTGAGACACCCTCACGCACGTGTTCCCACACATGCATATGTTCACCCACCGCATCATATGAATAATTCTCGTCGTGCACCATTCCATCATGTTCCTTATGCCTATCCACAACATGCATCACGTAGAAATCAACGTAGCATGCATGCACCCAATAGGATGAGGGCTCCCAAAATCTTCACTATTTGGAGCCCAAAGGACACAAGTAGGGATGAGAATGGGCAGGCCCAAAGCCTGTTTGGGCTTCCAATTGGGCACGCCACATCATCATCCCTACAAAATCCTTCACAACACCTTCTAGGAGTTGTGAAGGATTTTGTAAGGATGATGATGTGGCGTGCCCAATTGGAAGCCCAAACGGGCTTTGGGCCTGCCCATTCTCATCCCTAGACACAAGCATGGATGAAAAACAAGAGTATATGAATGCTTATTTTTCGGATGTTGTGCATAGTAGAGATTATGTGGGGAAGTCAAAGTCCAATTGGACTTGGCTTCCAAAGGTCTAACTCTTGAGGACCCAATGACCTTGGGTACCATGATATGAAAGTTTCTATCTTTAGGTACTCAAGGAAAAGAAAAAGGAAAGGAGCAACAAATTCAAATTTGGCTCCAAAGGGAATTGGATACTCGATAGCGGGTGTTCAAAACACATGACGGGTGACGCTAAATTGCTCTCCGGAGTGGTTCCCATTGCAAATGGAAATCGCGTCGTATTCGGAGGCAACGAGAGCGGAACCATCGTCGGTGTTGGTAAAGTGGGTAACCCTTCTAAACCCTTAATTAGTGATGTCTATCTAGTTGATGGTTTAAATCATAATCTTATTTCAATAAGCCAACTTTGTGACAAAGGTTACAAAGTTAGTTTTGCGAAAGGATTGTGTCATATTTCAAATGATAATAATAAATTATTATTTTTCGGCACACGCCATAAAGATATTTATATTTTGGATCTTCCCAAGTCATATGAACAATGTCTCGTTGCCAACACAAGTGAACAACACTTATGGCATCGACGCTTTGGACATGTGAACTTTGGAACACTTTATAAGCTTTCGAAATTAAATTCCATTAAAGGTTTTCCGAAACTCGTTTTTGAAAAGAAAAGTTTTTGTGATTCTTGTCAACGTGGCAAGCTTCCTAAATCTTCATTTAAACCTAAGAAAAGCATTTCTACGAAACGGCCACTAGAGCTATTACATCTAGATTTATTTGGGCCAACTAGAGTTGCTTCCTTAGAAAATGCAAGATATGGACTAGTCATCTTTGATGATTATTCAAGATTTACATGGGTATTTTTCTTATGTAATAAAAATGAAGCTTTTGAAAACTTCACAATATTTGTGAAGAAAGTACAAAATCTCATCGGAACCACCATTGTCACTATTCGTAGTGATCATGGGGGTGAATTAGAGAATGAGTCTTTCTCGAATTTTTGTGATGATCTTGGAATTACTCACACGTTTTCTTTCCCTCGCGCACCTCCTCAAAATGGTGTTGTTGAGAGGAAGAATAGAACGCTTGTGGAGTGTGCTCGCACTATGCTCGAAGATAGTCAACTTGGTTATCAATTTTGGGCGGAAGCGGTACACACCGCTTGCTATGTGTTTAATAGAATACTTTTGAGGCCCGGCACCAAACAAACTTGCTATGAATTGTTGTTTGGTAGATTGCCTCAAGTTAAACATTTTCGTGTTTTCGGCGCAAAATGTTTTATTAAAAACACATATGATAATTTGGACAAGTTTGATCCGAGATCGGATGAGGGGATATTTGTTGGGTATTCCTCACGTAGCAAAGCCTACCGGATATACAACAAAAGATCCTCTACGATCGAGGAATCACTTCATGTCTCTTTTAATGAGAATTTTATTACTTCTAGAATTTCAAATGATAATGATTCTATGGATGTTTTATGTGATTCGTTTGAAAATTCTAAGTCTATTGATTCTATTGTGACTAACCCGACTAATGAAGTTGTTGAGAATGTGCCTAGTGATCAAGGTATTCCCAAGCGGCTTCAAACCGTCCGCGACCATCCCCATGAGCAAGTAATTGGCAATATTCATGATAGTGTCAAGACGAGATCGCAAGTCCACCACTTCGCCAATAGTGCCTTTGTCTCATCAATAGAGCCAAAGAATATAGTTGAAGCGTGCGAAGATAGTGCTTGGATCCTTGCCATGGAGGAGGAACTCATTCAATTCGAGAGGAATGAGGTATGGGAGCTTGTTCCTTTGCCATCGAAGAACCACACCGTCATAGGGACAAAGTGGATCTTCAAGAACAAATCCGACGAAAATCAAGTCGTCGTCCGGAACAAAGCTCGGTTAGTTGCTCAAGGCTATTGCCAAGAGGAAGGTATCGATTTCGAAGAATCCTTCACTCCGGTAGCTAGATTAGAATCGATTAGACTTTTATTGTCTTATGCATGCCATAAAAATTTTAAGTTATTTCAAATGGATGTTAAAAGTGCATTTTTAAACGGAGATGTTGTTGAGGAAGTTTACGTTTCTCAACCTCCGGGCTTCATAAATGAAAAATTTCCAAATCATGTTTTTAAACTAAAGAAAGCTCTTTATGGTTTGAGACAAGCTCCTCGAGCTTGGTATGATCGCCTAAAGAATTTTCTTTTGGATTTGAATTTTAAAATGGGTGAAGCCGATTCTACACTTTTTGTGAAGCATGCGAATAATGATATTTTATTAGTTTAAATTTATGTTGATGATATCATTTTCGGTGCTACTAACTTCACTCTTTGCGAAGAGTTTTCTAATGTTATGAAGGAACAATTTGAGATGAGCCACATGGGCGAACTCAAATATTTCTTAGGTCTCCAAATTCGCCAAATGAACGATGCAATCTTCATCCACCAAACAAAGTATACGGTGGAGTTGCTTAAGCGATTTGGAATGGAAAGTGCTTCCGGGAAAAAGACTCCAATGAGCACGACTACGCATCTCGATAAGGATACGGGCGGTAAGGATGTAGACATTCGTCTATATCGAGGTATGATAGGTAGTTTGCTTTATCTTACCGCAAGTAGGCCCGATATTATGTTTGCCGTATGCGTATGTGCTCGTTATCAGTCTCAACCTAATGAGTCTCACTTAGTAGCGGTAAAGCGTATTTTCCGTTATCTAAGTTACACTTTAGATTTTGGATTACTTTATCCGAAATCTAGCACGTATGAGTTAGTCTCATACAGTGATGCCGATTATGCGGGATGCAAATCTGACAGGAAAAGTACTAGTGGCACTTGCCATTTTCTAGGAAATTCTCTTGTCTCTTGGTTTTCCAAGAAGCAAAATTCCGTATCACTTTCAACCACCGAGGCGGAATATATTGCCGCCGGTGCCGCTTGTGCCCAGGTTCTTTGGATGAGACACACTTTGAAGGATTTTGGTATTCACTGTGATACTAGCCCTATCATGGTGGATAACCAAAGTGCTATCTGTCTTTCAAAGAATCCGATGCACCATTCCCGATCAAAACACATAGATGTCCGACACCATTTCTTAGATGATCATGTTGCTAAAAAGGACATCATATTAGTGTACGTTGAAACCCAAAAGCAAATCGCCGATATTTTCACGAAACCCCTAAAGGAGGACTCCTTTGTGCGGTTGCGTCGAGAATTGGGGATTATGGGTGAATCCGAGATATAGGATTCATATTTCATTCAATTATCTTGCATGCTATTATATTTTGCGATATTTCATTCATGCTAGATTTATTGAATTTTTGGGAATTTTATGTGATATGTTTGAATTTATGATCGAATTCGTATTTCAATGTCGTATTTAAGATTTCGACGTTTTATGGGGTAATTTAGATGACTAATGAGAGTTTTAAGTTGTTTCATCCAAGTGGTTTGTGAAGAGAAATCAATTATCAAATTTTGAACTCTTCTAGTCGGTCTAAGTTCATTTGTCAACCGACTAGATGCTCATCTAGTCGGTCAGTAAGTGAACTCAGACCGACTAGATTAAGCTTTCATCTAACTCCTATCTTTTTCTTTCGTTAGTCGGTCATAGTACACTTTCCGACCGACTAGATTGAAAACTAGTCGGTCAGTAAGTATACTGCGACCGACTAAATCTAGCCCTAAATTCACTGTTTGTCTCTATTTCGACTTAGTCGGTTCAAGCTCATTGACCGACCGACTAGATCGTGATCTAGTCGGTCAGTGCTTGAACTATGACCGACTAAGTGGGTTAGGGCAAATGTGTCTTTTTGATTCCAGACCGACTTATACTCACTTTCGTTCGACTAAAATTTATTCTAGTCGGTCTTCACCTAAGCTCCAGCCCGATAAGCCCCCAAACCCCTCTCGAGCCCCCTCGTATTCTGTCGACTCCGGCCATCACTCCAGCCATCCCCGCCGTCCGCCGCCGTCACCTCCTCCTCCTAGGTATCTTCCCCCTCCTTCTAGGTCGATTTCTTTCCCTAGGGTTCGATTTCACCTTCTAGGTATTCTAGGGTTTCGGTTTTTAAGTTTTTCTTCTTAGGGCTTGTGAGTTAGGGCTTGTGCTTCTAGGGTTGTGTGCTTAGGGTTGTTGATCCTCCGTGATCGCTTGCTTGTACTCGTCGTGCCTTGACCATGGCAAAGACGAGGATTCCCATCGCCTCTTCTGGGGCTTCTCCTATGACCGTAGGGCCTTCCGACCCTAGGAATCCACCTAAGCCTAAACGCCGTGCCAAATCTACCCAAGCTTCCCCCTCTTCGCCTCCTCTGAAGAAGCAGAGGTCGGCGACTCTAAAACCCAGAAAGAATTTGCCTAAAATCCCATTCTCCACACACCTGGTACTCCTCCTGATTCTGACACTGAATTTATCCCTGAGGATGAGCCTAGCCCTAAGGAACCCACTCCTCCACTTCGTCCTAAGACTCGCCAGCCAAAGGGAAAGGGCCCAATGCCAGCGGGGGGTTTTGACATATCGTTGTGTCGCGATGATCCTATGTGTCTCGCGGCCTACAACCGTATTGAACACTGCCCGATGCTATTGGAGCACTACGTCCAGTTTTCTGATTTCCTTGGCTTAGCTGACCTACTCTCCTATAGTGGTCTCCTTGATTATCTCCGATACGACCCCAAGGCCAATCCTAAACCATATCCTCGCCTTGTGAAATTGTTCTATGCCAATCGTATTCGAGGCCAGTACGATGCCAGCCACTCCATTGAGACTACTGTCTTGGGAACTCCTATAGTTCTCACGGCAGAAATCTTGGGGGAGATTCTTGGTTGTTCGTCGTCCGGTCTCCTTCCTTCGGACATTTCCGTCAATGATATTTCCTCCTTGGATCAGTCTGTTCTTTCAGATATCTTCCAGGTTATCCCCTCCGCATTCATTGGTGTTCCTTCGAAATCTTTCAAGCCCGAATGCGTGGGTCCTTAACCTGATCTTGAAGTCATGTCTTCTCCCTAAATATGGATCATCTTCACTTCCTTCCCAGCCGTTCTTGAAATTGATCTACGCTCTTTTCTTGGGATGCGAGATTAATTGGGCTCGCGTGATACTCGATAAGATGGACTCTTTCGAGTGTATACGCAAGACCAATAAATCTGTGCATATTCCATACCCTTGTTTGTTGACCCTTGTGTTTCGTCATTTTCGAGTCCCTCTCCCTTCTGACGATGTGCGTCCCTTGGGTACTCCTCTGAACGCGACGGCCGTTAAGAAATCTCTAGCGGCGCTCCGTCACATGCAGAGGTCTACCGCATCTGCTTCCCAGGCTTCTCCGTCAGCTGCTGCAGCCCCCTCTCATCCTGCTTCATTAGATGATGTCGTACGCCTTCTTCATCGGCACGAGTCGCGTTTGGCTCGTACCGAGGAGGTCGTCTGCCGTATGGCTCAGATGATGGGATTGATCTTACTCCTTCAGTTTCTGAGGCCGAGGAGATGGACGATGAGGAGATTGACGAGCTTGTCACTTCCTTGGCTCGTGGCGATGTGGCCATGGCCACTGCTGCTGCTGCTGCTGCTACCTCTTTAGCTCCTGGAGATGGCACCACTTCCGGTGCTCCAGAGACTTCTGCTTCAGCACTTCAGACTTCTGAGCCTCCTGCTGATCCTGTTGCCGAGCCTGCTGATATTCCTGTTGACACATCTGCCGTCGAGCCCGTCGTTGACGTCTCGACTCCTGCCCCGACGATTCCATCTGTTGAGACGCCTCTTCTCCCTGCAGAGCCTGAGTCCACTCCGTCGACTGGACCCGCGGACACTGCAGATCCAGCCTCTTCCTCGTGATCGCTGTTCCGAGGACTCTCCACTACGCTTTGGATGATATATCTTAGTGAGAGTATTTTGGGTTAGGATAGAGTATGAGGGTTATGATATTTTGATGTACTTTTGGAGTTTTCTGTATGTCGGTTGGATATTTTGATGTGTTGTATTTTGCTGTACTCTGGATATTGATGATGATGTTCTATTTTGATGTAGACGATGATGTTGTTCTTTTTGATGTTTATATAGATGATGTGTTGCATTTGATGTGATGTACATTTTTATATTTGATATCTTTTTGGATGTACTCAACATGTTATCATTTCTATATATACATCGATGTTCATGTTGTGATATTTACTTCGTCGTGCACATTAATTCTCATTCAATGTCCTTGCAATGTGATTTCATCGCTCGATGCTTGAAAACTTGGTTAAATAGATTTAAATTCTATAATTGTATAGAATTGTTTTCCATGCACAAAATTTAACCAAGATTATTGAATATTGAAGAGTATGTTTCTTTATTCAAGAAATGAATAATTATTTGGTATTTTTGATGATTTTGATTTTCACTTTGTGATAATGGACAATTGGCACACTTTGATTTGATTTTATCGCTTTTACTTTGGTGTCAATTAGTTCCATCGTCATTGTCTACGACTCCCGATGTTGGATTTTCCATTTCCTAGTTGTTGTCGTTGTATGCCCCCCATTTTTGGGATAATGCCAAAGGGGGAGAGATAATGATAATAAATAGCGCAAATGAAAATTTAACTCATTTTCCAAGAATCTAGTTTGATATGTTAGATTCAGGGGGAGTTAAGATACATATAAGGATTTTCATAATCCGATATTTCGAAAATTGATTCTCTTTATTTATCTTACTCATCTGATTGATGCAATTCATATATATTCATTTCGGAATTAACGTGTCATCAATGCAGGGGGAGTAAGTATTTTACATTTGAATCATTATTTTTGATTATTATTTATGTTGGTTTGTCATCACCAAAAAGGGGGAGAATGTTGAATATTGGACTCCCCGGATTTGGTTTTGATGATGAGCAAACATAAATAATCCATGAACTAACAATTTGTGAGCGCAGTTTTAGAGATCGTCGCCAAATTCACGAGAACATTCAAAGCGACATCTCAACACTTCCCAAAGCTCGTATTCATGCCTAAAGCTTCGTTGAAGCTCTTGCGCCGTTTTGGAAGTTATGAAAATTCAATCGAAGCTCTCGAAGACCGTTTATTAAGGTTTTATTTATAGTCTTTTAGCTTCGATATATAGAATGTTAAGCCTTGAGTATATCTTACGTTTCTATCTTCATTACGTTCATTTCGTAGCTCTAGGATCCTTGCACAAGTTCATTCTAACTTCCTCGAAGCATCGCGCTTCGATTCGGACTTTATTGTGCATGTTAGTTGGTACAAGAACAAGTACTGACCGACTAGATGGTGATCTAGTCGGTCGGCAACTGTTCTTGGACCGACTAGTTTGATTCCTTAATTTCTTGGACTTTACTGTTTACAGTTAGTCGGTCTACGTTGACTCACCGACCGACTAGTTTGTGAACTAGTCGGACAGTGATGCTTCTTTGACCGACTAGTTGTGACTTACTGTTCACTCTAAATTTCTCCTGAGCTACTGTTTATCGTTAGTCGGTCTAAGAACGTTTGGTGACCGACTAGTTGACAATCTAGTCGGTCAACTTTTATTCTTGGACCGACTAAGTCAACGTGCACTCAGACTAATTCATTTTGCCTCTTAGTCGGTCTACGTTCATTGACTGGCCGACTAGTTGTGAAACTAGTCGGTCAGACAGTCTTCTTGGACCGACTAGATTTCTAGGTCTGAAATTCTCTTTCTTCTCAGTTTCACTCTTAGTCGGTCCATGCTGTTTGACTGACCGACTAGTTGATGAACTAGTCGGTCAGTGATTGTTCTTTGACCGACTAATTCTCACAGATTTCTATCCGTTGGAGAATGACCTAACTTGTTTTTATGGGACCCTATAAATACGAACCTAGGTCATTTCTATCTAGGTTAGAGCTTCCATTCAGAGATTCATTGAGATCAAAAGAGATAGACTTTCTCACTCAAATCTAAAGCTCTCTTCCTCACAAGAACCCATTCTCTCTCTCATTCTAGATCTAGAATCCATCTAGAGAGAAGCTTGTTCTTGGTGAGCTCTTCAAGCTATTGCTTGATCCAAGTCTCCAAATCATCCCTAGGCACCGATTGCTGGTCATTTCCTTGGTGCTAGGTCTTGGTGACTTCATCTTCCTCAAATCCTTCATTTCACCATTTGGGTAAGAAAAACTCAAGGTATAGGATTTTGTGGTAAGATTGTTTATTTCATATTAAACTCTTTAATATTGCTTTTTGATTCTCTCGGTTGTGAGAGAAGGTTGTGATCCCGGGTTGTGGGATTCACGTTTGCTATTGCATGTATGATTTGATCTTGTGAAGGTTTTTCACAAGATATTCATAGTGGAAATCTTAGGTTAGGGTTTCTAACCTAAGTATCCGGAGGGGATCCGGGTGGTTGGGACGTAGGATCACCGGGAACAAGTCGGGGAGACTTGGGTGGATCCGAACCCATTAACATCGTTTGTTTGCATTGTTAATTTAATTGTTGTCATTCAATTTAAGCTTCCGCAAATTGATTTGGTAGTTGTTTGCAATTTAATTTGGAATTATACTCCTTATTATTTTAAAGTACTATTCACCCCCCCCCCCTTTAGTACTTGTGCAATAGCTGGTAGGGCATTACATCCATGCCTATTGACTCTCGTCTTCCGTCACTTCCGTGTCCTTCTTCCTCCTGACGATGAGCGTCCCCTCGGTCCCCCTCTAAATGCGACGGCCGTCAAGAAGTCTCTTGCGGCGCTTCGTCGCGTTTAGAGAACGACCCCGTCTGCTTCAGCCTCTGCTTCAGCTGCTCCTGCTCCCTCTCCTACTCTTGCTGAGCTTGCACGTTCGTTGAAACGTGTGGAGTCTCGTTGTGCTCGATCTCAGGAGATTCTCGCTCGCATCGCATCTCACTTGGGGATTGAGATTCCTCCGTCAGTTTCTGATGACGAGGAGATGGATGATGCTGAGCTCGAGGAGCTTATTGGATCTGTTGCTGCTCATGCCCCTGAGGGTACTTCTGGTGCTGCTGGTACTTCTACCGGTGACCCCGAGAGTACATCTGTTGCCACCGTTCCTGCAGTGGATACTTCGTCTGGTGCTCCCGAGGCCACTCACATTGCGACCGTGGACACTCCTGCTGACCCAGTGACCACCACTCCTTCTGCAGAGCCTGCTACTACTGCAGATCCTCATGATGCCTCCTGAGCTTGATTGGAGGACTCTCCTAGTGCACATTGGATGATAGATCGTGTAGTGAGAGTGTGGTTAGGATAGTTTGGGTGGTTCTGGATATTTTGATGTATTTTGGATATTTTTATGATGTATTTTGATGTATCTCTTATGGAGTTTTTGATATTTTTGTATGTATGTGATACTCCGATATCTTCTGTGATATGATGTTGTATTTTGTGCTTCGATCTGAGGATCGTTTATGTATGTTGGCGATGTATACTTTTGATGTACCCATGTTTCATATATATTTTTTTTTGACAGGTAAAGTGAATTTTATTAATAACAACACTATACAAATGTACAAGCCTGATTACATCCAGGAGGAAACAAGAAGAGAGGGGATAGGGCACAAGCGCCGTCACCCGCAACTCCCTACTTCCCAATGGATAGTATCCAGCCCAAAGAAGCTCAAAACATGAAAGAACCAAAGATTATCCGCAGTCAAGAAACCCCCAGTTAGAAAATGGATTATCCGTTCCAGGACAGTCTCTATCAACATTTCGAAGAATGGTACGCACATCTGATGCAATATCTTCAAAAAGCTCAACTTTCCCAACTTCCTTTCCATCAAATATTCTCAAATTGCGCTGCCTCCAAATGTGCCAAACCATGGTAGTAAGCATGGACTTAGCAAGAATACCCACACTATCCGAATTATTGTACCGGGCTAGTATCAGATCCCCCACCTCCTCAAGAGAATTAGGCACAACCCCTGAATAACCCAATTTAAGAAGTCCCCTCGGAAGAATATATCTGCTATAGCTGCAGTCAAAGAAAAGATGTTTGATACTCTCCTCAGCATTAGAGTTGCATAGGTCGCAACTCCCATCAACAATTATCCCCCACCTAAGAAGCAGATCTTTGGTAGGTAACTTATTTCGAAAAGCACGTAGCAAATTAATAGCCATTTTTGGGACATGTTGGGAATACCAAATCAACTTATAATAGAAAAAAGGAGTGCCAGGCATTCGTACCCCCTCCCAAGCGCCCCTCATGGTACATTTCGGCCCAGCCAGCCAACTCCAAGTGTCAGGTTGAGTATTCAGTTTCACAGGTGATAGTATAGGCAGCAATTGTGCAATTTCCGGCCTGGAAGACCAATTCCCCTGAGTCCAAAAATCCGAAACCAGTGCATTTTCTGTTCCAGGAATGGGACTATAAAGTAGATAGAGTGGCCCAATTGGGAGCCAGTTGTCGTACCAAAATGACGTCGAGGTACCATCATTAACTGTATGTTTAATCAGCTTATGAGAGAACTGCCTATACTTCAACAGAAATTTCCACGAACCGGATTGATTGGGTCTAGGCTTGGCCGAATAAAAGCCTGTGGTATCCCCATGGATTTTCCGCATTTGCTTAGCCCATAACCCATTTGTAGCAAGGAAACGCCAAATTAAGCGAACTCCAGAGGCCTTGTTTAAATCATGAAGTGATCTCAAGCCAACCCCGCCCTCCTTTTTAGGAACACAGAGATCCTTCCGAGCCCAAAGATGTAATTTCCCCCAGATAAATTTCCTACATGCCGAATTTATACTACGAATAACGGTTGATGGAAGACAATATGCTTGCATCCAGAAGCCCACCATTCCATAGATCACAGAGCGAACTAATTCAATCCTGCCAGAAATAGAAAGCAGGGAGGAAGACCAACCCTGAAGTCTTTTTTTACACATGTCAATTAGACGACTAAACATTCTGGCTTTTGGGTACTTTGATGTCAGTGGAAGTCCCAAATATGTAATAAAAGATGAAACCATTTTAATCCCAAGAACTCGAGCCAGCTCCCTCGGGCAACGAGTTCCTTTGCTAAACATAGCAGAACTTTTATCAAGATTGATTTGAAGGCCAGTATAATGATTGAAGCTGCGGAGAAGATCCCTAAGTCCTATGAAAGACTTTTTATTTGCTGGACAAAACACCAAAAGGTCATCAGCAAATAACAGATGTGAAATAGCACCTGAACGCTTCATAGGTTGGATGACACACACAAATCGAGAGAATTGTCCATGTTTCATATATATATATATATATATATATATATATATATATATATATATATATATATATATATATATATATATATATATATATATATATATATATCGATGTTGACATTTCATTCTCTTGTGCACATTATATTTTTGCCTCTGATGTTTGATTTCGTCGCTCGACGATAATAACTTGGTTTAAAAGAAATTATTTCTATGAATACATAGAATTGTTTTCCATCCACTAAATTAACCAAATGTTGATATTGAAGAGTATATTCCATAACTCAATTCGTAAAATTAATTTGAGTTTTGATGATTTTATTTATTGATTTTCGACTTTGGTCTCATTGACACGCTTTGATTTAATTCGTATTTTCATTCGGTGTCATTTGGACCATGGTCGTATTCTACGACTCCCGTGCTTTTATTTGAAGCCATTGTTGTTGTCGTTGATCTCCTCCCACTCTTTTTGCTAATGCCAAAGGGGGAGAGAATTAATAATGACGATGAGCTAAATGGTAATTTAAAGCATTTTTCCAAGAATCTAATTTGATATGTTAGATTCAGGTGGAGTTAAGATATAAAAATGGATTTCAATCCGATATTTTAATAATTGATTCACATTTTATATTTTACTCGTCTGCTTGATGCGTATGATTATTATTTAATTTGGAATTAACGTGTCATCAATGCAGGGGGAGTAAGTAAATTTCATTTGAATCATTATTTTTTATTATTATTTATGTTGGTTTGTCATCACCAAAAAGGGGGAGAATGTTGAGTATTGGACTCCCCGGATTTGGTTTTGGATGATGAACAAACATAAATATATCGTGAACTAACTCTTTGTGATCGCAGTTATGGAGATCGTCGCCAAATTTATATGAACATCCAAAGCGACGTCTCGAGACTTCTCAAAGTGCGTGATCGTATGCCTAAAGCTTCGTTGAAGCTTATGGACCATTATTGAAGTCATGAAGATTCGATTGAAGCTTTTGAAGACGGTTGTTTCAGAGTGTTTTCTCACTACAAAGCGTTGACCGTGGACAACCCGGTCAACGTGGTCAAGGGGCTCGCTTGGGTCCCTCGGGGGCTTCGAGTCGGTGCGGATGGGGCGAGGGGGAGCCTCGACCCTGGTTGAGACGCTCGGCCTCGGACGGTTGCGCACGGACTCGGAGGTAGGACGACGAGGGGTAGCCTCTGTCGTCCAGCTAGATGCGTGATCGGTGAAGGGCGAGGGGAAGCCTCGGCCCTGGGTGGGACGCTCGGCCTCGGTAGGAAGTGCTCGGCCTCGGCGGTCGGACGATGAGGGGAAGCCTCACTCGTCCAGCTGGGTGTGCGGTCGGCGAGGGGCGAGGGGAAGCCTCGGCCCGTTGATCAGATGTCCTCCTGCGTAGACGAGAACGCTCGTCAGGGGGGCCGGACCTTGGTTCCGGCCAAATCCCCTCCGATGCCTAAGTCAGACAGAGATCTGAAAGATGAGGCTCGACGGAGACGGTTCGATTCGTGAGGAGATCGGAACGGCGTCTCTCGGCGCGAGCGGGGGAGGAAGGAGATGGAAAGGAGGAACTAGGTCGTTGATGGAGTACCTTAGGTTTTAGATACCTGAGATGCGGTCCCCTGATTCGTCGTCCTCCTAGCCCTTTTAAAGAGTTCCCGTGTGAGTGCCTCTGGCCCACATCCCTCGCCCGCCCTCAATCGTGCTCCCTCAATCTGCCCTTCCGCCGCCGCCTCCTGCGCCATGCCAGCACCTCCCCATTATCGCCATTTAGTGGTCGCGCGATCGGGGGAGCGGTTATCGCAGGAGTGGGCGAGTGACCAGCGGGTTATCGGGGCCGGGTCGGATCGACATTCGAGAGGGCCCCTTATTGGGCCTTGTAGAGTGGGCTTGAAGGCGCAGATGGGCTCTCGGTCTGCAGCCGGGCTCCTGGGCTCGTGTCTTTTGGGTCTCGGTCAAATAGGCGTAACAATTGCCCCCATCGGTCGGGTCGGTCGGCCTTGGCCGGTTCGGCTCGGCCGATGTGACTTCTGCCGAATTTGACAAGCTCGCCAGTCGATGCCGACTCATTTATTAGTCGTCATCATGAGTTGGCCTGTTCGATATTTTTAAGGCGCGGGCTCCGAAGCGCCGTCGGTCCTCTGATGTTGCCACGTGTAGCGGCAAGCTTATCCTCACCGTTCGCGGGATCGTCTTAAGTTGAGAAACCGAGGGGTTCGTGAGCCGCCATCTCGCCGTCTTCTTCTTTGCACTGATCCCTATTCTTCCTCTGCTCTGCCTCATGTCATCTTCTTCTGCCACGGGTTCGGGTCGTCCGGAGCGCGACGCCGCTCTGGCGGGTAGCCCTCCTTCGGCGATCTGTCGGCACAGGGGCGATCTTTCTGGGGTGCCCACAGAGGTCTTGTCGTGGCCTTCGTCGATCTGTGCCACCGCCATCGGAAGTCTGCGCTCCGCCTACCTGCTTCCGCCCTACTCGGCTCGTGCCCCCGGGGCTGACGAGCGGGTCTGCCTTCCTGGCTCCAACGAGGTCGGAGTATACGAGAAGTGTTTCCGCTTCGGGCTTCGTTTCCCGCTCCATCCTTTTGTCGTCGAATTCCTTCAGGCCCACAACGTGTGCCTGTGTCAATTCTGTCCCAATGCCGTCGGGCTCCTCGTCGGGTTCATTATAGTCTGCATGCTGAGGGGAGTGGCGCCCTCTCTTCGTCTCGTTGCCCAGTTCTACCGGCTGAGCCACCACCAATCAGGGGCATGGATTTACATCAGCTCCCGCCCGAAGATGACCCTGGTGTTGGGGTTGCCGAGCTCCTTGAAACGCTGGAAGGGGGAATATGTGTTTGTCACGTTCCCGTCGAGTGTACCCTTCCCGGTTCGGTGGGAGGCGGCCGGAGCAGTCATCCTCGATCTGGGTGAGCCGACGGTCGCCGAGCGGCAGATGGCGAAGGACATGCTGGCGATTCCTACGAGGGAGCGCTCGATTGACGTCCTTCTTAGTGACCATAACTTGCGTAAGACGGTGTGGCCCCTGGGTAAGTTCTTCCGGGTATTCGCCATTCGAGGTTGCCTGGGCTCTGCTTGGTCTCTCATTTCTCCTTTGAGTGCAGGTGGATTTCCCCCTGGTCCTTCTCCTGCCAGCACTCACGTGCAGGTCCCCGATCCGGATCTGCGCCGAAGGGATCATGTGCTGGAGGTCTGGAAGAAGCAGCGGGTCGTGGCCGCGACAGGAGGCTCCAAAAGGAAGAAGGCGCCGTCCCCCTCTCTCCCCTTGCTGGGGCCTTCTAAGAGGATCCGTGAGGGGATTGAGGGGGTTGATGCCCCACGGGCTGCTGATCAACCTCAACCTGCTCCTGTTGAGGTCGTATGGCCGTGGGTCAGCCCTTCACCTCTCCCGGACGGCTCTCTCCCTGATGCCTACGATCGGTATCTTGGCGCGTTCCGCTCTACTCCTGGCGAGTTCCCTTTGTCGGGGGAGGGTCTTCTTCTTCCACGCTTCCCTGTGGGGGAGAAGGAGTCGGTGTTTTCGAGTCGTGGAGCCGTCGCTCGAGTGGCCGAGAACAGTTGTCTCCCTCCCGATCAGGTGGTGTTGGACGGAGTCAGGGGTGACTGTTTGGCCACCTTCGTGATTCAGGCTGGCCAACAGGTAGAGTGTCTCTGCCCGTCCTCTCTTCCTCCAGCCGCTTTCGCTGTCTTACCTTCGTTGCCTTGGTGCAGTTGTCCTCGGTCGGTCTCTCAATGAGGCGTCAATTCGTGGCGCTTCCCAAAGCCAAATCTGATGCCGGGCGAGGCCCTGAGACCCCGGCGAGGAGGGGGAGGCAGGTCAGCTAGAGGAGGCACGGGTCCAATCCTTGCAGTCCCACATAACTGAGTTGTCCTCTGCTCTGGAGGATGCGGACCGGGAGAGGGCCTTGGCTTTGACTGCAAAGTCGGAGGCCGAGGCACGGGTCGCCGAGGTCTTGAGTGGCGTCGACGCGTCTGGGGGAGTCGAGCAGACCCCCGTCCCTGCTGTTGCCTCCGAAACCTTGGAGCTCTCCGATCGTCTTGAAGCGGCGGAGGAGCAGGCGAGGGTCCTCCTTGCCCAACTTGACGAGAGGTCCCGGGAGATCGAGAAGGAGAGGGCGGAGCACCAACGCCAGATCGAGACCTTAGAGGCCCGGATGCGTGGGCTTGAGGAGGTGGATCCGGCCCGGATCGCTGAGGATGCCGTGGCGGAGTATGCCACCTCCTTCGTGGAGACCGCCTTGTCGAATGCGTTCGAGAAGGGCTTCGCCCGGTGTCAGTCCGAGATCCAACTGAAGTTCCCGCTCTCGGGGGTCAACTTCGAGGCTCTCCGGATGTACCCTGACGCCGAACAGAGTGTGGGGAAAGACCCTAGTGGACCGCCAGCCTGTGGCTCCACCGGTGCCCCCGGAGAAGAATGAGGGAGGGGAATGCCCCTCGGCCTCTTCCTGTATATCTTTTTGCTTTATCTGGAAAGGAATGAATTTAAAATAAATTTATTTCATAGGAAATGATACATTTACTGAAAGTACTTGCGTAAATGCTCCGTATTCCAAGTGTGAGTGAGAATCCTCCCCTCCATATTAGCTAGTCGGTAGGCTGCGGGTCCGAGGACCTCGACGACTTTGTAGGGTCCCTCCCACCTAGCCGTGAGCTTCCCTTTGCGAGCGGTATCAGTGTTGAAGCCCGCTTTCCGGAGGACCAGGTCCCCGAGGTGGAAGCTCCTTCCCCGTACCCGAGCGTTGTAGTATCGGGCCACCTTCTGCTTCTGGCGGATGATGGTGGCCAATGCCTGCTCCCGTCGCTCGTCGAGGAGCTCCAGACTGAGCTCCAGACCCTGCGAGTTCCTATCTTCGTCAAAGTATTTGAGGCGGAGAGATTCTTCGCCTAACTCGACCGGTACCACCGCCTCGGCCCCATAGGTGAGCATGAACGGGGTCTCGCCAGTGGCCTCCTTGTGGGTCGTCCGGTATGACCAGAGTATCCCGGGGAGCTCTTCTGGCCAGCTTCCTTCGGTGTCTTTCACTTTCTTCCGGAGGGGCTCTATGATGCACTTGTTGGCCGCTTCCGCCATTCCGTTGGTCTGGGGGTGCGCTACAGAGGCGAAGAGAAGCTTGATTCCCCATTCCTCGCAAAAATCTTTAAACCCTGCGGAGTCGAACTGCTTCCCGTTGTCCGTGACGATGGCCCGTGGGACTCCGAATCTGGAGATGATGGAATTCCACACGAAGCTTTTTGCTTTCTTCCAAGTGATGGTGGCCAGCGGCTCGGCCTCGACCCACTTGGTGAAGTAGTCTACCGCCACAATCAGGTACTTCCGCTGCCCTCGTCCCAGTTTAAACGGTCCGAGGATGTCGAGCCCCCATTTCGCAAAGGGGATGGGGCTTACGATAGGAATGAGCTCTGACGGGGGTGTCGAGATGTGGTGGGCATACCTCTGGCATTCTTGGCATTTTTGGACGTAGCTTGCTGCATCTTGGGTCAGGGTTGGCCAGTAGTATCCCTGCCTCAAGATCTTCTGGGCGACTACCTTGCCCCCGTGGTGATTCCCGCAGATCCCGTCGTGAACCTCCCGTAGGACGTAGTCAGCTTCCTGCGGTCCGATGCACTTCAGGTATGGGAGGACGTCCGTCTTGGTCCAGCGTCTCCGGTAGAGCGCCCCTTCATGGATCACGTATCGGAGTGCCTTTCTCTCCAGGGTTCGGCGTTCGTCCCCATCGGTCGGTACCTCTCCATGAGTGAGGTATCGGATGATCGGGTCCATCCAGGTGGGTTCTTGGTCGATCGCCATCACCTCGTGCTCCTCCATGCTGGGGGACTGCAGGTTCTCCACGTAGATGGTGCGGCCCAGTTCCTTTGGCGAGGACGAGGCCTGCTTTGACAACGCATATGCCCGCGCATTCTCTGATCGCGGGAGGTGCAAGACTTCCACGTCCTTGAACTTGGACATCGCCGCTCTGGCGACAGGGAGATATCTCTGCATCGCCTCCTCCCGTGCCTCGTAACTCCCCAAGAGTTGGTTGACAATGAGCTTCGAATCGCTGAGGAGGCGGACGGACTCGGCCCCGAGCTCCAGGGCCAGCCTCAGGCCGTTGATCACTGCTTCGTATTCCGCCACGTTGTTCATGGCTGGGAACTCGAACCGCAACACGTATTCCACAATGTTCCCTTCCGGAGATCGGATTGCAATCCCGGCCCCGCCTCCTGACTGTGTGGCCGACCCGTCCACATGGACTATCCATGCTCCTGGATCCCCTGACTGAAAGTGGTCAGCCGAAAGAAAGGACAGGGGTTGAGCAATTACCGTCGCCGGGCCTTCTTCCTCCGGGGGGCCATTTCCTTCCGTTGTGCACTCGGCGATGAAGTCGGCCAGGGCCTGCCCTTTGATGGCCGTGCGTGGTTTGAATCGGAGGTCGAACTCGCTCAGTTCCACTCCCCAGTTTAGCATCCTTCCCATTCGATCGAATCTCTTGAGGTTCGGCTCCAGTTGCGAGTCGGTCAGGATCAGTATGGTGTGGGCCTAGAAATAGGGTCAGAGCCTTCGTGCTGAGAGGACGAGGGCGTACGCCAGTTTCTCCATGGGCGAGTATCGCATCTCCGCCCCCTTCAAGACCCGGCTCGTGTAATATACCAGCCATTGCACCCCACCGTCCTCCCGGATCAGCACCGAACTCACAGCTTCCTCCGCGCACGCCAGGTAAAGGCTCAGCGACTCCCCTTCCCGTGGTTTGGACAGGAGAGGTGGGCTGCGGAGATACTCTTTGAGGTCTCCAAACGCCCTGGAGCAGTCTTCGTCCCAAAGTATCGTCTTCCTATTGTCTGGAGGTTCCGCGATCGCTTTCCTTAGGACCTTGAAGAAGGGGAACGATCTTTCCGCTGATTTGGAAAGGAATCACCCCAAGGCTGCGATGCGCCCGTTCAGCCTATGTAGCTCTTTGATCGTCGTCGGCTCACGCATATTGATCAGCGCCTCGATCTTGTCGGGATTAGCTTCAATGCCACGGTTAGTTATCATAAACCCCAAGAATTTGCCAGATCTTACCCCAAACGTGCACTTCACGGGGTTGAGCCGAATGTGGTGCCGCCGCAACCGCTCGAAGGTCTCCCGCAAGTCGGCGATGTGGTCTTCCGGTCGCCTTGACTTGACAAGCATGTCGTCGACGTAGACTTCCAGGTTCCTCCCGATCTGGGAGCTGAAAACCTTGTTGACCATTCTCTGGTAGGTGGCCCCCGCATTCTTCAAACCAAAGGGCATCTTCTTGTAGCAGTAAGTTCCCCGGTCCGTCGTGAAGGCTGTCATCTCTTCGTCCCAGGAGTCCATCTGGACTTGATTGTATCCGGAGTAAGCGTCCATGAAGCTTAGCATCTCGTACCCCGAGGCGTTGTCCACCAGGTGGTCGATGCGCGGCAGGGGGTAGCTGTCCTTGGGGCAGGCCTTGTTGAGGTCACTGAAGTCCACGCACATTCGCCACTTCCCGTTGGGTTTCTTGACCATCACCACGTTCGACAGCCACTCCGGGTACCAGACCTCTCGTATGAAGACGGCATCAAGGAGACGCTCCACTTCCTCGGAGGCTGCCTTCATCTTCTCGCCGCCCAGGTTGCGCTTCTTCTGCCTAACCGGCTTGAAATTGGGGTCGGTGTTGATCTGGTGGACGATCACCTGGGGGTCTACGCCGGGCATGTCTTCCGGTGACCAAGCAAAGATGTCCAGGTTCGTCTCCAGGCATTCGATCAGCTGATCCCTCAGGTCTTGGCCCAGCCCTCTCCCGATCGAGACAAACCGGCCCTCGATGTCTGTGACCGGGATTTGCTCCTGCTCCTCCGTAGGGGCGGGCCTAGGCCCACTCCTCAAGTCGAGCGCGGCCATCCGGTCGGCTAGACGATCCTCAGGACCTTCCTCCGCCAGTTGATAGCAGGTACTCGGTCTCCCCGCGTCGCCTTCAACTTGCCCCATCCCCCCCGGCGTTCGGAACTTGATAGTCTGATGGAGGGTCGAGACTACCGTGCCGACGGCGTTGAGTAGGGGTCGGCCAATGATCCCGTTGTATTCCGACCCGATCCCCAATACGATGAATTCCACCGCCAGGGTCAACGAGTCCGGGGCGTCTCCGAGCGTTACCGGGAGATGGATTGTGCCGATGATGGGGGTGGAGTGACCCGTGAATCCAACCACGGGACCCGAGCGAGGTCGTAAGTCTTCTTTTCGCCGCCCCATCTTTTCCAGGGTCGACATAAAGAGGACGTCACAGGAGCTGCCTGTGTCGACAAGCAGCCGTCGTACCATGGTAGTGTTTATGACCACTGACACCACCAAAGCCACGTCCGAGCTGCGCGCCGTTACGGACGCACTCGACCTCCCGACCGGTGGGGAAGGGGAGGGCTTCCCGCCCCCTTCCCCACGATCCTCCTCGCGCCGGGCCCGTGCCCATTCTTGCCAACGATGGCGGGCCCTGTTGCCCCGCGTCAGGGCCTCGCTCTCCTTTCGCCGAGATGAGGGAGGTCGCGTCATCGCAGATGTGGTTTGTTTCTTCGTGGGACGGTTTTTGTTTCCCACAGACGGCGCCAGATGTTTCAGAGTGTTTTCACACTACAAAGTGTTGACCGTGGACAACCCGGTCAACGTGGTCAAGGGGCCCGCTTGGGTCCCTCGGGGGCTTCGAGTCGGTGCGGATGGGGCGAGGGGGAGCCTCGACCCTGGTTGAGACGCTCGGCCTCGGACGGTTGCGCACGGACTCGGAGGTAGGACGACGAGGGGTAGCCTCTGTCGTCCATCTAGATGCGTGATCGGCGAAGGGCGAGGGGAAGCCTCGGCCCTGTGTGGGACGCTCGGCCTCGGTAGGAAGTGCTCGGCCTCGGCGGTCAGACGATGAGGGGAAGCCTCACTCGTCCAGCTGGGTGTGCGGTCGGCGAGGGGCGAGGGGAAGCCTCGGCCCGTTGATCAGATGTCCTCCTGCGTAGACGAGAATGCTCGTCAGGGGGGCCGGACCTTGGTTCCGGCCAAATCCCCTCTGATGCCTAAGTCAGACAGAGATCTGAAAGATGAGGCTCGGCGGAGACGGTTCGATTCGTGAGGAGATCGGAACGGCGTCTCTCGACGCGAGCGGGGGAGGAAGGAGATGGAAAGGAGGAATTAGGTCGTTGATGGAGTACCTTAGGTTTTAGATACCTGAGATGCGGTCCCCTGCTTCGTCGTCCTCCTAGCCCTTTTAAAGAGTTCCCGTGTGAGTGCCTCTGGCCCACGTCCCTCGCCCGCCCTCAATAGTGCTCCCTCAATCCGCCCTTCCGCCGCCGCCTCCTGCGCCATGCCAGCACCTCCCCATTATCGCCATTTAGTGGTCGCGCGATCGGGGGAGCGGTTATCGCAGGAGTGGGCGAGTGACCAGCGGGTTATCGGGGCCGGGTCGGATCAAAATTCGAGAGGGCCCCTTATTGGGCCTTGTAGAGTGGGCTTGAAGGCGCAGATGGGCTCTCGGTCTGCAGCCGGGCTCCTGGGCTCGTGTCTTTTGGGTCTCGGTCAAATAGGCGTAACAACGGTTCTTCAAGTTTATTTAATGTCTTCTAGCTTCTTTTCATAGAATGTTAAGCCTTGAGTAGGTCTTACGTTTTAATCTTCATAATGCTCATATCTTAGAGCTAGGATCTTAGTAGAAGTCCATACGAACTTTCCCGAAGCTTCGCGCTTCGATTCGCGACTTCTTGTGCATGTTAGTTGGTTCAAGAAGAAGAACCAACCGACTAGATGGTGATCTAGTCGGTCGGCAAAGCTTCTTGAACCGACTAGTTTGCCTTCTTCAATTCTAGCTCACTTACTGTTTACAGTTAGTCGGTCAAAGAAGGTTCACCGACCGACTAGTTGTGAAACTAGTCGGTTAGGAATCCTTCTTGGACCGACTAGTTGAGCTTCTACTGTACAGCCTTAGTTACTGTTTATCGTTAGTCGGTCTATGTACATTTGGCGACCGACTAGTTCATCAACTAGTCGGTCAGCATTTGGTGAGTGAACTTAGACCGACTAAGAGATAAAACAAATAGTCTAAGTCTGAACTTCTCTATTTGACTGTTCACCTCTTAGTCGGTTCATGTTGAATCACCGACCGACTAGTTGATGAACTAGTCGGTCCGTGATCCTTCTTTGACCGACTAGTTTGCTTCAGAATAGAGCCGTTGGAGCATTAAATGCCACAATTTTTGCTCTCTCTTTCCTCTATCCTATATATACTTGGAGTGCTGCATTCATTGCACTCAAGACTGATTATTACTGATATTTAGAGATCAAAAGAGAAGCATTAAATCTCATTCAACACTCATTGATTTCATTCTTGAATCTCTCCCTCACTCTTATTTCAAAAGAGAGATTCATTGATTGTGAGCCTTCCAAGCCAAGAGCTTGATCCAAGGTCACCAACATCCACCTAGGACTCCATTGCTGGTCAATATCTTGGAGCTAGGGTTTGATGCCCTCATCTTCCCCAAAATCCATCTTTGCCCTAATTCGTAAGTATACCCAAGGCATAAGATTTTGTCGGTAAGAATTTCGTATTTCATTTACTTTCATATTGTAAGTGTTTTACTCTCGGTTGTGAGAGTTTGTTTGTGATCCCAGGTTGTGGGAGTCACAATTTCATTTGTGTATGATTTGACCTTGTAGAGGTTTTCTACAAGTATTTCATAGTGCAAATTTGAGTTAGAAGTTTCTAACTCAAGTATCCGGAGGGGATCCGGGTGTTTGGGACGTAGGATCACCGGGAACAAGTCGGAGAGACTTGTGTGGATCCGAACCCGTTAATATCGTTTGTTTGCGATTGTTTCTTTGTTGTCTATATTTACATTTTCGCATTTTCTGCATTGTTGGTAGAGTTTGCAAGATAATTAGGAATTATCTTCTTAATTATTTTAAAGTACTATTCACCTCCCCTCTAGTACTTGTGCAGTAGCTTTGTAGGGCATTACAACCATCCCATCGGCCACCATAGACACATCTCATGCTGATGTCCCATTTTTCCCACATTACCACTTGGATGACAATGCATTTTTTTATGATTGGGAGGATGGGGTGATTTCTCTAGGATCTGTGAGAGAGACTTCTAATCTTAATTTGGATACCCCATATGAGTCCTACGAGAGAACCGAGGAGACTACGGAGCACATGCATACCGACGAGGAGGATGTGCGTGAGGGCGATGACACCACGACCACATACGAGTGGTCCGCTCCACATCCACCTCCACAGCCATCTCTGTCACTGGTTCTTCCTTGGTCTGTGGTCAACCACGATGATGTCATTCAGGACATCGGGCAGATGGTGGAGCATGAGTGTAACGACTGGTTTTCTTGTATCTGAAGTTATTATAATATAATATATGTTTTGGTGGATTTTCTCCTCTTGTGTGGTTTTCGTCTCCGTAACTTTCATTTTCGATCGATTCGTCGTATTGTCTCGTTTCTTCCTTAGGATCGTCGATTTCGAAGTATGTCATTCGTGACGGGATTCATAACGGTCATATCTAACTGTTAGATCAAGCCCAGGAGTCTTAGGAATCGATCCCGGGGCTCCGCGCTCTGTATCGGAACTTTTGGTGCTTATTAGCCGGTGTAAGAAGGGGCACCGACCGACTAGATGACGATCCAGTCGGTCGGCAATCCTTCTTGGACCGACTAGTGAGCTTTCTAAATTTTCTCAGGAGTTACTGTTTATCGTTAGTCGGTCTAAGAACGTTGGTTGACCGACTAGGTTGCAAACTAGTCGGTCAGCAATGCTTCTTTAACCGACTAACACATCATCTTAATTTTAGTTGAGTTACTGTTTACTCTTAGTCGGTCTAAGAACGTTCATCGACCGACTAGTTGCTAAACTAGTCGGTCAGTACTTGTTCATGGACCGACTAACTCTAAATCCTATTTTCGTTCAGGAGTTACTGTTTACACTTAGTCGGTCTGCGTTGGTCGACCGACCGACTAGTTGCCAAACTAGTCGGTCAGTGGTTGTTCTTTGACCGACTAACCTGTGTTAAAACCCTAATTTCTGGGCAGCCGCCAGCCTAGCCTACTTAAACCCAACCCAAACGTTTTCTTCTCCCTCAACACGATCCAAAACCCTAAAATCTTCCCCCTTGAGCCCCCATCTTCCTCCAAGCTTCAATCCTTCATTCCAATCCCTAAATCCATCATCCAATCCATCCATTCACTCTATCTACCACTCATCTTTCCCAAAATCTCACCAAATCCATCAAAATCCCCAAAATCCCCCAAAACCCTAGTTTCCTCAAACTTCTCCATTGGCTTCCAGATCTGGTCCTAGGGTTCCCGGGAGTGTTTCTTCCGCCTCCTCTCGTGATTCCCCGTAGGCTAGCATTCGCGGAAACGAACTTTCGTAACCGTCATCCCCGGTGATAGGCAAGTGAAACTTGCATTTCTTGGTTTGGGCCATGTCTTAGGCCATTTCCCTTGTTTTAGCGTAAAAGAGACTAAACGGTGAAAGGATAGCCGTTTAGACTCCATTGACCTAGCTTGACAACGAAGCTTGGTCCGTCACCCTCATCATGCTCATATGTCACGTTTAAATTCCATTAACGGTACGCAATTATCTGTTCATGGCATTGCATAGTGATTATTTATCGTGATTGCGTAGCACACGCTACAATCCCATGTTTCCTGGCTCGTGTTCCAGAAGCGAGCCATGTAGTTGCTAACCCCAACGCTCGGAAGTCAACACACACTTATTTTCCTGGCTCGTGACCAGAAGCGAGCATAATGAGTTGGAAACCCCAACGCTCGACACATGTGGGTGGGGTAAGAGATAAGCGGACTGAGCCCGAGTGGCTTGATCCGCCACTCCGGCCAGCAGGTGAAATCTCTAGTGTTTAAGTGATTGATAGTGATAGAGATAAACGAGCTGGCCAGTAAGTGGACTCTCTATGCACTAAGTGTTAAGTGTTAAGTGTTAAGTGTTAAGTGATAAGTGATAAGTGATTAGTGAATTGGTAGCTTTTGCTACATCGTGCATGCTTGTCACTCTTTTAAACTGTTGCATCATATTCAACTGTCATGCCATTGTTTAACAATTAAATGCTAGGTTGTTAGTCACTTTCAGTTTCCTTGCCCAAGTCTTTTTAGACTTGCTGACATGTGCCCCTTTCTCTTTTGGGTGACGCATGTTAGACCTTGAGCCTGAGTTGCTCGCTGAGGGTGAGGTGTTTGCGGACGCCGAGCTTGCGCCCGTGTTGGACGGGGAGTACGTGGACAGTGGGGACCAGTCCTAGTGTCTCTGTTGTGTTTTACTTTTGTTAGACAGTTGTTTTGTTATCGGTGCGTGGCACCTATATTTTTTTATGTCGTTGCTTTTGTTTGGCCTTGTTCTGGGCCCTTAGACTCTTTCTTTTAGCCTGGTGGCTTTTCTGTGATGTTGAATATTTTGTGGACAAACTTTGGGATTGGTATTTCATATCCATCTTATATTATTGTTGTTGTTGTTTCGATTGCAATTACAGGGACCTGCTTATACTAAATTGACGCTTATCGGGTTTGGGGCTTCACCGCTCCACTCCCGTGCGGACCTTTTCACGTCTCGCCTCCATTTTAGGGAAGCGGGTCGTGACAGGTTTTAGTGGTGGCCCATGCAGTTCCTCCGTAACTGCCATTATCGGGATAACGATAATAATGCAAGGTTGTCCAACAAATAATTTCGACATCTGAGCCCTAAGCTATGAGTCTAATTGTTTCGTTTTCAGCGTCATTAGATGGCAGGAAGGCGAATCACCCGTGGTGGTGGTAGTGGTGCGCCCCCTCATGACGAGGAGCCTGAGCGTGAGCCCACTAATGGGGAGATGATGAGGATGATGTTGCAGATGATGCAGGTTCAGCAGGGTGTGCTTCTGCAGGTGCAGAATGCTCCGGTGACTCGAGCTGCTCGGGTGGTGGAAGCCCCTCGCCCTGAGCCCGGGGCGAAGCAGTTCAGAGAGCTGGGTCCTGCGTATTTTGATGGAACCGAAGGTCCATTAGCTGCTGATGAATGGATGAGGAATATTGAGGACAATCTGAAGATGTCCAAGGTCAACGAAGTTAGTTGGGTTGACTTGGCGAAGCGCCAGCTGAAGGATAACGCCAGGAATTGGTGGGATGCTGAAGAAAAGATGTTGGTAGAGCCGATCGTCTGGGCTACCTTCAAGGCCAGATTTGATGGTGAGTTCTTCCCGAAGGCTGCCAGGGAAGAGATGCTGCAGCGTTTTATCGATCTGAAGCAGGGGAACTCGTCGGTGGACATGTACCACCAGGAGTTCATGAGGCTAAGTCGGTTTGCACCAAAGATGGTGCAGGACGCTGAGGAGAGAGCTCAGAGGTTTCTGCAGGGGCTTGCTTCAGAGCTCCAGAGCTTTGTGACCTCTTCTGACCGGGAATCTTATCAGAAGGTTTTGGTCACTGCCAAGAGGCAGGAGCTGCTTGTGAACCAGAGGAAGGGATCTGTTGTTGGTGCTGTGAGGAGGCCTGTGGAACAGGCGAGAGCTGTGGTTAGACCTGGATTCAGGCCGAACCCGCCTGTTCAGTTTAAGAGGCCAGGAGGGCCTGTTCGGAGGACTTGCAATTTCTGTGGCAAGGAGGGCCATATCAAGGAATCATGTAGGAAGTTCTTGGGGCAATGTATTATCTGTGGAGATCCCGCCCATGCTATCCGGGAGTGCCCGAGGTTGAGGCAACCTTGGAGGACACCTATTGCTGCCCCGCCGTTGCAGCAGAGAGCCCCGGTGCCCGCTGGTCGTGGGGTGCCCCTCGTTTCGCAGAAGTAGGCTTTTCAGCAGGTCGCTCCGCCGAGGAGGCAGGCATTTCTGATGACTGAGGAGGAGGTTTTGGCCATGGATGAGGTCATTGCAGGTAACTTTCGATCTAGATTGTTCCTTCCTTAATTAAATTGATTGTTAAATTATGTGAATGCTTGTGTATGGTGTTGCTAGAGTAAGATTTGATCGATTAGACTGTTTGTTAGGTGTGGTTTTGGTTTGCACGTTCCCTGCCCGAGTCCTCTTTGACGCAGGTGCGTCAATGTGCATTTTGGCCCAGAGCTTCGTGGAGAAGCATTCCTTGTCGACGTCCCCTCTCTCTAAGAGTTGGAATATCGTCACAGGGAATGGAGTAGTCACGGTGCATCGTGGATGCAGTCCTTGCTCTGTGGTGGTTTGTGGACATGAGCTTTACGCTGATTTTATTGTCCACAACATCACCAACTACGATGCGGTCTTTGGGATGGATTGGCTTGCGAGCTTCTATGCTACGATCGACTGCAGGAGGAAGAAGGTGGTGTTCGAGATTCCCGGACATCCAGTATTTGAGTTCAGTCGTGGTAGCAGTTCGCTTGGTCCTGTCAGATTTCGGGCCAGGCCAGTGGAGGCTGTAGCTATGCAGATGGAGCTAGGGTGGCCAGGTGTGGTGCGAGATTTTGGTGACGTCTTCCCCGAGGAGATGTCTGGGTTGCCGCCTGATCGAGCTATGGAATTTTCTATTAATCTCGTTCCAGGTGCGCAGCCGATTTCGAAGGCGCCGTATCGTATGGCACCTGCAGAATTGGAAGAGTTACGGAAGCAATTTGATGAGCTGTTGCGGAAGGGTTATATTAATCCTAGTGTGTCTCCGTGGGGAGCACCGGTGTTGCTGGTTAAGAAGAAGGATGGTTCGCGTCGCATGTGCGTGGACTATTGGGGATTGAATGCGGTGACCATTAAGAATAAATACCCGCTGCCTCGCATTGGTGATATTTTTTATCAGCTTGGAGGTTCGAGGGTGTTTTCTAAACTGGATTTGAGGAGTGGTTACCATCAGTTGAAGGTGAAGAGGGATGATGTTTCGAAGACAGCGTTCAGGACGAAGTATGGACATTATGAGTTTGTGGTTATGCCTTTCGGCGTAACTAACGCGCCCGCAGTTTTCATGAATCTGATGAACCTGATTTTCTACGACTTTTTGGATAAGTTTGTCGTTATCTTTATCGAAGACATTCTGATCTATTCGAAGTCGGAGGAAGAGCATGCATCGCACTTGAGGACGGTATTGGAAATCTTGAGGAAGCATCGTTTGTATGCTAAGTTTTCGAAGTGCGAGTTTTGGCTGGATCGAGTTGCTTTTCTTGGGCATGTGGTGACTGGAGATGGTATTTCTGTGGATCCCGAGAAGATTAGGGCCATCAGGGAGTGGCCTGTTCCGTCGTCTGCGTCTGAGATTCGGAGTTTCCTTGGACTTGCTGGTTACTATCGGCGGTTCATTAAGGACTTTTTCCGTATTGCTGAGCCGATGACCAGGTTGACGCGGAAGGATGTTGCTTTTGTTTGGTCGGGTGATTGTGAGAGTGCTTTTGGTATTCTGAAGGAGAGGTTGACGAGTGCCCCTATTCTTGTCGTGCCTGATCGCAGCGGTGGATTTGAGATCTTTTGCGATGCTTCTGGCAAGGGTCTTGGTTGCGTGTTGCATCAGCACGGACATGTTGTGGCGTATGTGTCTCGTCAGCTTAAGGTTCATGAGAAGAATTATCCGACGCATGATTTGGAGTTGGCTGCCGTTGTGTTTGCTCTTAAGATTTGGAGGCACTTCTTGCTGAGTGAGAAAGTGAAGATTTTCACCGATCACAAAAGCTTGAGGTATATTTTCACGCAGAAGGAGCTCAACATGCGACAGCGTCGATGGTTGGAGCTTATGGCGGATTATGAGATTGATTTGCAGTATCACCCTGGCAAGGTGAATGTGGTTCCTGATGTGCTGAGTAGGCTTCCAGCGGTGATGATTTTGACCTCGCAGTGGAGATTGCAGCAGGATTTTTATGAGTCTGGCGTGGAGATTGTTCTTTCTGGAGAGGCTTCTTCGTTGATGTACATGCAGGTACAGTCGACGATCGTGGGTCGGATTAAGGCTGGCCAGGCTGAGGATCCAAAGCTGGTGAGTATTCGGGAGCAGGTGAAAGCCGGTCTGCGGACTGACTTTTTGATTCATGAGGATGGCTCGCTGAGGTTTGGAGCCAGGTTGTGTGTGCCAGCTGGGGATATCAGAGAGGAGCTGATGGTGGAGGCACACAGTTCGCCGTATTCTGTGCATCCTGGTGGCACCAAGATGTACCAGGATCTTCGTCTGAATTATTGGTGGCATGGTATGAAGAGGAGCGTGGCTCGGAGTGTAGCCAAGTGCTTGGTTTGCCAGCAAGTGAAGGCGGAGCATCAGCGTACGGCCGGGTTGCTACAACCGCTTCCGATTCCGGAGTGGAAGTGGCAGCACATCACTATGGACTTCGTGACTGGACTACCTCGGAGTCCGAAGCAGAATGACGCGATTTGGGTGATCGTAGATCGATTGACCAAATATGCGCACTTTATTCCGTTCCGAGTGGGGCAGTCCACTGAGGCGCTAGCGAGGAGATATATGGAGGAAGTTGTGCGACTTCATGGAGTCCCCGTGAGTATCGTGTCTGACAGAGACACGAGGTTCACATCTCAGTTTTGGCAGAGTTTGCAGAAGAGCTTGGGTACGCGTCTGAGTTTCAGCACGGCGTACCATCCGCAGACGGATGGCCAGTCTGAGAGGACGATTCAGATTTTGGAAGACATGCTGAGGACGTGCATGTTGGATTTCAAGGGTTCGTGGGAGGACCATCTGCATTTGGTGGAGTTTTCCTACAACAACAGCTTCCAGGCGAGTATTGGCATGGCGCCTTTCGTCGCTCTTTATGGGAGGAAGTGTCGATCGCCATTGAGTTGGGATGACGTTGGAGATCGGGAGTTGTTGGGACCTGAGATGATCGTGGAGGCCGTGGATATCGTCAGGAATATTCGGGAGAGGTTGAGGATTGCTCAGGACCGTTTTAAGCATTGGGCTGATGCTAAATGTCGTCCTTTGTAGTTTCAGCCGGGCGACCATGTGTTCTTGAAGATTTCCCCGAATCGTGGTGTGATTCGTTTTGGGAAGCGTGGGAAGTTGAGCCCGCGATACATTGTACCATTTGACATTTTGGAGAGGGTTGGCGAGGTAGCGTATCGCTTGGCCTTGCCGCCATCTTTGGAAGGAGTTCACAATGTTTTCCATGTGTCGCAGCTGTGTCGATACATTAGCGACCCATCTCATGCGGTGGATTTCTCGGAGATCGCCGTTCGCTCAGATTTGACGTATGACCAGTATCCGGTGCAGATTCTGGACAGGCGTCAGAAATCACTTCGGAACAAGATTGTCAATCTTGTGAGAGTGATGTGGCGACACGGTTCGCCGGGAGAGTCCACTTGGGAGAGAGAAGATGAGATGCGAGAGCGTTTCCCACTTTTGTTTCCGGACTCGTGAGTATTCGGAAATTCCGAGGACGGAATTTTTCTTAAGTTGGGGAGGATGTAACGACTGGTTTTCTTGTATCTGAAGTTATTATAATATAATATATGTTTTGGTGGATTTTCTCCTCTTGTGTGGTTTTCGTCTCCGTAACTTTCATTTTCGATCGATTCGTCGTATTGTCTCGTTTCTTCCTTAGGATCGTCGATTTCGAAGTATGTCATTCGTGACGGGCTTCATAACGATCATATCTAACTGTTAGATCAAGCCCAGGAGTCTTAAGAATCGATCCCGGGGCTCCGTGCTTCGTATCGGAACTTTTGGTGCTTATTAGCCGGTGTAAGAAGGGGCACCGACCGACTAGATGACGATCCAGTCGGTCGGCAATCCTTCTTGGACCGACTAGTGAGCTTTCTAAATTTTCTCAGGAGTTACTGTTTATCGTTAGTCGGTCTAAGAACGTTGGTTGACCGACTAGGTTGCAAACTAGTCGGTCAGCAATGCTTCTTTAACCGACTAACACATCATCTTAATTTTAGTTGAGTTACTGTTTACTCTTAGTCGGTCTAAGAACGTTCATCGACCGACTAGTTGCTAAACTAGTCGGTCAGTACTTGTTCATGGACCGACTAACTCTAAATCCTATTTTCGTTCAGGAGTTACTGTTTACACTTAGTCGGTCTGCGTTGGTCGACCGACCGACTAGTTGCCAAACTAGTCGGTCAGTGGTTGTTCTTTGACCGACTAACCTGTGTTAAACCCCTAATTTCTGGGCAGCCGCCAGCCTAGCCTACTTAAACCCAACCCAAACGTTTTCTTCTCCCTCAACACGATCCAAAACCCTAAAATCTTCCCCCTTGAGCCCCCATCTTCCTCCAAGCTTCAATCCTTCATTCCAATCCCTAAATCCATCATCCAATCCATCCATTCACTCTATCTACCACTCATCTTTCCCAAAATCTCACCAAATCCATCAAAATCCCCAAAATCCCCCAAAACCCTAGTTTCCTCAAACTTCTCCATTGGCTTCCAGATCTGGTCCTAGGGTTCCCGGGAGTGTTTCTTCCGCTTCCTCTCGCGATTCCCCGTAGGCTAGCATTCGCGGAAACGAACTTTCGTAACCGTCATCCCCGGTGATAGGCAAGTGAAACTTGCATTTCTTGGTTTGGGCCATGTCTTAGGCCATTTCCCTTGTTTTAGCGTAAAAGAGACTAAACGGTGAAAGGATAGCCGTTTAGACGCCATTGACCTAGCTTGACAACGAAGCTTGGTCCGTCACCCTCATCATGCTCATATGTCACGTTTAAATTCCATTAACGGTACGCAATTATCTGTTCATGGCATTGCATAGTGATTATTTATCGTGATTGCGTAGCACACGCTACAATCCCATGTTTCCTGGCTCGTGTTCCAGAAGCGAGCCATGTAGTTGCTAACCCCAACGCTCGGAAGTCAACACACACTTATTTTCCTGGCTCGTGACCAGAAGCGAGCATAATGAGTTGGAAACCCCAACGCTCGACACATGTGGGTGGGGTAAGAGATAAGCGGACTGAGCCTGAGTGGCTTGATCCGCCACTCCGGCCAGCAGGTGAAATCTCTAGTGTTTAAGTGATTGATAGTGATAGAGATAAACGAGCTGGCCAGTAGTGGACTCTCTATGCACTAAGTGTTAAGTGTTAAGTGTTAAGTGTTAAGTGATAAGTGATAAGTGATAAGTGATTAGTGAATTGGTAGCTTTTGCTACATCGTGCATGCTTGTCACTCTTTTAAACTGTTGCATCATATTCAACTGTCATGCCATTGTTTAACAATTAAATGCTAGGTTGTTAGTCACTTTCAGTTTCCTTGCCCAAGTCTTTTTAGACTTGCTGACATGTGCCCCTTTCTCTTTTGGGTGACGCATGTTAGACCTTGAGCCTGAGTTGCTCGCTGAGGGTGAGGTGTTTGCGGACGCCGAGCTTGCGCCCGTGTTGGACGGGGAGTACGTGGACACTGGGGACCAGTCCTAGTGTCTCCGTTGTGTTTTACTTTTGTTAGACAGTTGTTTTGTTATCGGTGCGTGGCACCTATATTTTTTTATGTCGTTGCTTTTGTTTGGCCTTGTTCTGGGCCCTTAGACTCTTTCTTTTAGCCTGGTGGCTTTTCTGTGATGTTGAATATTTTGTGGACAAACTTTGGGATTGGTATTTCATATCCGTCTTATATTATTATTTTTGTTGTTTCGATTGCAATTACAGGGACCTGCTTATACTAAATTGACGCTTATCAGGTTTGGGGCTTCACCGCTCCACTCCCGTGCGGACCTTTTCACGTCTCGCCTCCATTTTAGGGAAGCGGGTCGTGACAATGAGCATATCGTCGAGGAGAATGTGCATGAGGGCTTGGATACGATGGTCCACTTCATGGAGCCCGAGTCACATCTACCTCTACCGTCACTCACCACTTCTTCTGCGGCTAAGCATCTACTTGAGCATATTGCCCCTATTCAGAGAGATTTTCATACTCACTCTCACTCCACTTTTGAGTCTCGCTTTTCACTTCCTATTTCTTTAGACTCATATATTTTGGACACACCATATCTCTCGTGGGACACAGGATCTACTTCTCCTGAGGTATGCTGCGGTGCGTCACCACCTGGAGAGCCACTTCTCATGGAGAGTGAGGATTTGGTCGTCACCAGCATAGAGGATAGCGACCCATTCTCAGGGAGTATTCGTCACCCTTTTATTATTTTTCCTTCTTATGTTGATGATTATCTCTGGGATACATTTATTTTGGAAAATGATTTCTTGCCATGGGCTAATGCACCTCATTCTTTGCAGGTTA